>RXID01014436.1:0-745605 GCA_005019695.1 Trichopus zeylanicus subsp. travancoricus
ATTTATACATTTAAAATTAGTCCCCTTAAATATTTTTATTTATTTTAAAACTAAAATTTACAAATAGACCCCTCGCCGGCCGGTGTCCGCTCGCGCCGGTGCCCACTCGTCGACGCCCGCCCTCGCCGCCCTCGCTCGCCACTCAACTTTTTTATAAATAAAAATATTTCCAGAGTTTATTTGTAAATGGTTTGAAAAAAAGAATGAGAGTGAAAAAATAAGTTTTTAGGAATTTAATTGTAAAAATCACGAACGTAAAATCAAAATTTTTGGAGAAAATTTTGATTAAATAACAATTAGGTGGGCATAAGTAAATATTTTAAAAAAATGAGTGGTGTAAATAATTATAAAAATTATGGGGGATTTTTTGTAATTACCAAAAATTATGGGGGATTGTAGGTAATTAGCCAAAAAAAAAATAGGGCAGACAGAACTGTATTGGAAACTACTCCAGATGAACTGTATTGTCCAACTATGGTAGCATGTAATAAAAACTCAAGCGAAAAAAAAAAAAAGGGCAGACAGAACTTCCCTCTGGCGGTGTCCACAATAAATAAAAGATTTTGGGCCCCGCATTTCCAAAAAATTAGCCAACAGGGCATTTTTCGCAAAAGATTCATTTAAGGCAACATTTGAAAAAAATAGCTCACAATAACTACTTTTTGGCAAATAGAACTGAATCATGCCTACTGACAACTCCAGAATCTGATTGTGACCAGTTTACATATTACAATCACTTTATGAGAAAATTGACAATTTATCGATACTCAATTGAAGCCATCTCCTCCATTGAACAGAAATGGGATACAAGAATTGCATGTATCATCACAGAGTACAACAAAGCATCGATCTACATGGAGCTAGCTATACAAGGGTTGCGGGGTACAATAATCAACAATCCACATTCTAACATATAATATTGGGGGGCAAAAGAAGTTGCTTACTCTTAACATGGCACAAATGCAAGACTTTTCCAATCTGCTGCAGCTCATCATTTGTAAGAACCACTCCATTGGTGATGGAACGGGATTAAAAGAAACTCAGCTGAAACAGTGAAAGATTGGAATTAGGGATAACAGATCATATCACAAAATTATTGCTCTACATATTAAACAATCGTAGTCAGACCTGGTTTTTGTTGTATGCCAAACTGTGTTGCTCGGGTTTAAGATTCCCTTTCAGAATGCAACATATGTATTGAAGTTTCTTTACCTTGTTTTGAAGATCTAGAGATGCAAGAAGGTATACGAAGATCTTAGTTTAGGGAAGAAATAATAATAATCTCAGCGTGCACGGCAATTTGGAAAAATAAGACCAAGAATGTTGAGACGAGATTTTCTAGACACACCTACAACTTTGAGCTCATCTCCTCCCTTTGTTTTTTACTAATCTTCTTTATCTTTGGGCTCTTCTCCTTCCATCACTATAGGCTGTTCTATGCCGGTCTCTTTTGGCTCTTCTTCTTCTATTTCTTTTTGCTCTTCTACACCCATCTCTATAGGTTCCTCCATGGTTCCTTTTGGATCCTCTTCTTCCCTTACCATCAGCTCATTTTCATCCTTCTCTTTTGGTTCCATATCTTCCTTCTCTTTGTGCCTCCTCTTCTTCCTTTTCTTTGGGCCTGAGGCTGCTGCTTCAGTCTGTTGGACTAGCTCAATATTCATTGCATTAACCTTTGCAAAAAAAAAGTTAAAAAAACAGTGACTAAATAAAAAAAAAATGAAGATCCTGGCAAACAGATCAATGCAGTTCCACACCTGTGGTGTCTGCTGAGAGCTCCACGCATTTCCTGACAGGTTACTTGTTCTCTGATGCTCAAGCAAAGACAATAAGTTAGCTGCTCTTGCAAAGACAGTTCATGACACGAAGAGATGATATAAGACTGTAATACCGACATAGACATACCCTGTTCAGAAAAATACCATAATGCGGGTGGTATACATGTGAGCCATTATAGTAAAATAAATTGGATGGCCGAACTGAACTCATTTGCTGATAATTCCACTGTGGCCATGACAGATTGGCAAACGCACGTTGGTAATCTACAGGCAGAGTGACAGGAGTATTTTTTGTCTTTGGCCAATTACTTTGGTTTTCGCGTTCCTGCAGCTTCAAGAAGGGGGAAGAACAGAACTGTAAATTTGTGATTTAAGAAGAATATAAAACACCCATTGTATTAATTTTCTTGGAAATATCATGATTCTCAGAGAATAGATGCTTAGGATTGGGATCTACTGGCGGCAACTTTTTCAGCTTATGGATTTATTCATATAGTCTATTAACAATCAGTGTGTCAGGAAAATTAAGTCAAAACTAATTTTATGAAATTTCTTTGATTATTTACATACCTTTCCAATTCTGATGCTTTCAATATACTCTAGTACCTCAAGAGAAGGTCCCCTCCACTCTTGATGCTCATTTTGTGTTGCTGATTCAGGATCAGGAATCCAATCATTTCCATCACCTGTGGTTCTACTGGCATTTGTGTTTCTGTTATTGGAGTTGTTGCAATCATTTGCTGCCTCAAAAGCAACAATCTTATATTGCTTTCCTCTGCATTTGAAATCATCCACAATAAGTTTTTCCATTGCCTCATTAACAATCTTCAATGCAAATTCGTAGGCATCATCAGATGTTGCCCCTATCTCAACCAGTTTGAGGCAATGCTTCTGTAGATTAGAATGACGTTCCAGAAGCCCATTAGCAACCATGTCATCTGACAAACATGGCCCTGGCCTATGTACACCCTTGAAGTCTTTTCTCCAGCGCTCATGGATGTACTTGGATGGAATCTCATCTACATCTTGATGGTTATACACAGCTAATGCATGTCTGCATAATATTCCTCTATACTGAAATGAACAGCATATGCACTGGACCTCCTTTTCATTGGCATTGTAAACAACATCAAAATTCTTTTGCTCCATGATTTTACCCCCTTTTGCTCTGACTCGTTCTTTCACTTCAAAAGTCAGAATTGGCCCATCGGTCTTAACCAATGATGGGTGACAATATATCAAAGCCTTCACCTCATCTTGATATTTCTCAAACATACCTATTGTGAATACATTACAAAATTGCTCTTCCATGTAAAGTTGGGAGAATGTTCGCGGTGTCTTATGAAATGATTCAAAATCTGCAAGGGCTTCATTTTCATATTTACTCTCCATGGTTGTCCCATAGTCATCAAAGAACTGCTTCAAGGATGTCTTTGACTCTAATTGCCCAAAGAAAGAATGAAAACTCTCACCACGCTGGGTAACAGACATCCCTGCACAAAATGTCCGTTTAACGAAGACAGGAACCCAATGGTTCCTATCCTCGTATAACATGTTAAACCATTCATTACCTTCGAGGCCATATTTCCATACCATCTCTCTCCAATTCCTTTCAAACTCATCCACTCTTAAGGACTCGTAAACAACTTTCTTAAATAATGCCTTTATTTCTTTAAAAGCCAAATGCCCTTCCAATTTCTCCGGAATTCTTTTCATAATATGACCTAGGCATTTACGATGATGAGAAGTTGGGAAAACTTTAAAAACTGCCTCATCGATGGGTTTACACTGATCTGTAACAATGGTATTTGGCTTATGTCCGGACATACATGACAGCCATGCCTTGAATAACCATGTATACGTCCTACTAGTCTCATTGGAGATCAAACAACAGCCAAGCAAAACAGACTGGCCGTGATTGTTTACTCCAATGAATGAAGCCAATGGCACACCATATTTGCCTATCAAACAGGTAGTGTCAAATAGAACAACATCACCAAAATAGTGACATGCTGCTCTACACCTACTGTCAGCCCAGAACACACTCTTCAAGCAACCTTCTTCATCCAAATCCATCAAATAAAAGAAGTTTGAATCATTGCTTTGCATAAGATGAAGGAAGCGACTAATAGCTCTAATGTCTCCCCTCTCTAGCCGCAACCTCCTCGCTTCATTAATCGAACTTGTGTATTCATCCTCATCATATGTCACATCAGGTCTAGTTCGCCTCTCACCATCACCTTCAGCATGCTTCTTCACTCCAGCACTCAACTGATCCTTGAACCTCACAAACCGTAACCTCAATGGATAAAGCTCGTGATTATGCTCAAGATTGACTTCGATCAAATTGTATAAGCCATCAACAATGTTCTTTCGCACCTTGATCATGGTGGGGCAGCCTGATATAAGAGTTGGTCTAGGGCAATGAGCATGGCGCATTTGTTCTGTCTTCCCAGCCTTCCAACATGTAAGCTCAAAAGTTCGTCGATTCTTGTGTGACCGTCTCGTCTTCGTCCCAAAACCCATGTGCCTAGCATACTGGTCAAATAATTCAGAAGCTTCTTCAAATGATTTGAAAACCATCCCCAATTGAGGAGTCACCATGTCTCCTTTGCACAATTCCACCATTTCCTATGAAAAATACAACGTGTCAAGAGCAAGGAAAGGATTCAATAATGACAGTTTGAGATGCAAATATTGTGTAACCCAAAGTTTCTGATATCATATCGATGTTCAGAGATAGCCTTTGACTTCTTTTATTAGAATGTATGCCCTAGGTCCATTCCAGCAACCATCAATTATCAAATCTAAATCCCATAATCGGCAAAAAAATCCAGGAAAAAAAGGAAAGTAACAATCTATCCTTATCGCAAACTTGCATAAGGCTTGTTCTCTATCATTGAGAAAAAAAGAGAAGACAAAAGCCCTCTAAATCCATATTGGATAAAGTACATCATTTTCCTAAAATTAAGGAATAAGAACAAATGGAGCTATCCAAAAGACCCATATCTCAACATCCCAAATGCTGTGAAAAAGAAAAGAGCACATAAGGTCCAATTAAGCAGATCCGAAGCATGCAGCATGCTCACATAAAGCGGCTTTTATCAAACATAAAAACCATATCTTTCACCACAATGACACCAAAAACACTCGCGTTATGAGCATCATTAGCTAATGATCAAAAACAAATCAAGCCCCAACCTTTCTAAATCTGTGCTCCGATAACCTCAAATCTTTTACAGGACCCCCGAATCCCACAACCAATATACGAACCCTGCACTATAAACACATAAAGCAGCCCCAATCAAACATAACCCTATATTTCTCCACAAATCATACTAAAAAACATTCAAATTACGAGTTCAATAAGGTCAGGATTGAGGCAAAAGTGGAATCCTAACATTTCTAAATCTGAGCTTCAAAACCCCCAAATTTCCGCAGAATAACAAAAATTCTCAACAAGAACCCCAGAAAATTGAGACCTTTACGGAGATTCAAAAAAGCCTGAATGGCCTTTTGCTGTGAAAGAAAACCCTAATCGGAGGATCTGTGGTACCTGAGGCGAGACGGTGGCCGGCTTCTTGGGCCTCTTTCGCGCGCGGCGGTTGGGTTTGGGGTCCGTTTGGGCGGGACGCCTCGCCATGGCGGCGCCGGCGACGGCGACGGAGGAGGAAGACGATGGGGAGAGAAGGTTGCAATTTCTCGCACGAACAAGACGACGACCCAATATGTGGCCTGCAGATGGGGCCACTTTGCTTATGTGGATGATGACGTGGCACAAAATCGTGCCTGTGGGAACTATACGGCTATGGTGTGATTGGAGTCAACATGAGTGAAGCAGATTATTTTAGAACATCTACGTTGACCTCGTAATCGACACGCTCTTACAACTAAGTGGTAAGTTGGCTTTTACGAATGAGTTTTTTACTTCCAAACTCTAAAAAATAACTAAATTATATACCGTCTCATGATTTTTTTTATAATTATATATAATTTTTTCTCTAATTTTTATATAAGTTTTGAGATACTTGTGTTAAAAGAATTACTTTTTTAGAAAATATATATAATATATTTATTAACGATTATAATTAAATAACAAAAAATGTCTTTATATAGCCATTGAAAAATTTGGTTATAAATATAGTAATTTTAGAAAATTTAGGATAAAATTTGGTTGAACTTTTTTTAACAGTACAATAACTTTAAGTTTGAAGCTTTAAATCTTATACATCTAATCCAAAATTGACAAATTTTTGAAAATAATAACACTACAAAAGGTTGACATTTCAAGCAATAAGATAATTCTGAACCTCCAACTACAAATTCTTGAAGAAATTTGGGAAAAAAAATCCATATGTGAGTAGAATAAAAAATTAGAATTTTAATTCTATTTTTGGCTTCGTATTTTATTGTCCTACCTTTTTCTTTATATTTAATTTAATTTGCTTCATGAGGAATGCTGATCTCAAAGCTAAGAAAATAAGATAAGTTAAAAGATAAAATAAATTAAACTATGTTTTTTTTTTCCAGGTCAATTGGACCTAAAAAACCTAAAACCTCTCTGAAAATCAAAAGAGAGAGTAATACGTAGTTATAAAAAAAATCAGGAGTTATACATAATTTAACTATTTTTCAAGGGTTGCATGTAATTATCCTCCATAAAGTACAATAATTACATATTTATACTAGTAATAAAAATATGAGTTTAATCTATGAAATTTTATCGCATAAAACTATATCTAACCAATAATATACACTAATATCTTGATTAAGATTTTTTAATGTTTGAGAATAAATCATTTATAGGATTAAATAATCTATCAATTCATATATATTATAACCAAAACACAAGTTATATGTACAATACACGTGAAAAATGTACATAAATATAGAAAATTTTAATGATTTATTTTTTGGGATTACTAACTTATATATATATATATATATATATTAATGATTAACAATCTGTACAAAAAATAGTAATTAAATTTATCTTAAATTAAAAAAAAAATATGTATTTGCATGTACATAATCTTCTAATAGTCAATCACAGATTCACAATGTTGGAAGCATACAATGACGGTAAGCCTAATTGAAGACCAACGTTTTTCAGGAGGATAAAAAAATTGCAAACTGAATGGTTGAGGCAACAATTTTCCCTGAACTGATGCATGAGGGAAATTTCAAGAAATATTTTATATATGCATTTGTTTTTTTTTTTTTTTGGCAGAATGCATCCTATGTAGCATTCATTATTCTTGGCAAAATATATTTTGGTTGTGAAATTTTGCGGAGAATTTTATACCACTTTGACAGTATCTATATATATATATATATATATATATATATAAACGAATCCAATTTCTTGTCAAAGGCTGTTGCTCTCCAGAATCCAGCGCTCTCCTGTCAGCTTCAGCTTCATTTTATCTCATAAAAATTTCAAATTATTAGCCGTCACATTAGAGAATGAGTGGTTGGGTTTGGTGAGTTGTTTCCATCTTCCAAACTTTATTTTCTGAATTCCACATGGAGTAATAGAAAAAAAATAAAAAAAATATGAGAATTATTGGTGTCCAAGTCAACGAACTATTAAAGGAAAAGAATATTCTTTAGATTCTAATACTTTGTTAGGTGTAAGATTCTTGGGGAATTTCTTATTGACCCCTGGAATATCTGGTTTTTGTGTTAACAGGAACATAATACAATGCAGATAAAAAGAATTGAAGAAAAACAAACACATTTAAAGAGAAGAGTGTTACTCTGAAGAGAAACAAAATTCTCAGAGAAAAGCATGAATGCATTTCTTTATTGCTGTATTATTATTATTATTATTATTATTTGCATCATTGGATTCTCACAATTTACATGTATAATTGTCAAAAAAAAAAAGTTCCCATGATGTTGTCAATGGCTTGATATCTCTAACTCTCTGGAACGAAATAGTATATTCTATATACATTTATTTACACACGGAAAATATATTTATATATATCCTATATGAAATTGCACAAAATTTTGACCTCCTTGCTCTCCATTGCCGCTCAGAAGTACTCTTTGTGGAAGTGGAACCTTGTAGAGGTCCTGTGGCTTGATTCATGTGATAATCTCCTTAGCTCCTTTGCTAACACTGGAGTGCCACAGTAAAATACACCTGCATTCCAACTAAACTTCATCAGATTAATCCAATCATAATTGCCGAAATTTAGAGTTTTTTCTTCCTTTTTTTTTTAATTATTGGAAGAACGAAAAGTAGATGATTTATTAGTTTGGATAGGTGTCTCTAGTTGTTGTTGCAGTAATTCCACGAGGCTGCTCATCCACCTGATTGGCTTCTCTAACATCAGTGTCAAAAGAGGTCTGATGTGGTTTAGATGGAAAGTTAACAGTGATGAGCTTTGGTTACATTGTAAGAAGACCACTAGTCTACATCATGTTGGAAAAGGAGTTCAATGGTTGGTGTAATTTCTCTACCTACTGTGGCACCTGGATGCTTGGAAGCTATTCTTGCAAACACTTCATTCCAGTTTGGTCTTGCAAAGTGTGTTCTCACCTGTCCAACGACGAACTTAGCAGTAAATTTTAGATAAAAACTTCACAAACGAGTGACCGAGAACTTCGAGTTAGGGGGAGAGTGATACTCGAGTGCCTGACACGATGTCGACGCCGTGTTTGGCATGATTCAGAGCTTGGACCATAGCGAGAAGCGTGGTCCTTGCATCCCCTTCTTCATAAACACTTGTCAAGTAGTTGTGCATCTCTATAACGCCCTGATTCGGTCATAAAAAGTGTTTAAGTCTTTTTGGTTTGTAGGAATAAGGCTCTAGTAGATGATCACCTTGTTATCCATTTCAGCTACTTCATCCATGACTCCTTTGAACCATTCAAAGGATCCAACTTCCCTTGTGACCCAGTAGAAGTGAGCACTAGTTGTCCTTGGGGATCTCTTCTTGCTGCTGCTGAATGTTGAGAAGTTGAAGCTAGCGTTGCTATCATCTGATCTGTTAGTATCCGTCATTGAATCCTAGTAAAAACCAAGCTTAGAGACAACATTTAAGCTATTCAAAGAGGCAAACAAGATGAAATGTTAATGTAGAATTAACTCACCATTAGTTCTTCTGCCATTTTAATGTTGTTGAGGAGGTCTCTAAGAATGCTAATGAAAGGTGTTGCTCCAATGCCAAGCCCAACCAAGAGCAAAACATCATAGTTCATGTAGTCTTGTGCAGGTGCACCATAAGGGCCATCCACTAGTAATCTTGGCAAACTGAATGTAAATTTTTGAACAATTAAATAGTTGTGGCTCTAGGAAGCAGCATTTCCTATCTGAATTATAGGCAATTTATAAGTTTAGTTCCAAATTACAAAGTTTACCGTTTTCTCTCTGACGAGAAGAAGGTATTGAGTTTTGCTCTTCCTTGAATCGGAGTGGATTGATAGTTCTCCATGAATATGCGCTTCAGTTCCCGAGTCCAATCTCCAGTTGTTTGGATATGAACGCTGAGATAGTCATCCCCTGGAGCAGAAGTGATGGAGAATGGGTGCCTATCATTTCAATTTAGTTGAAAAAAAGGTGAGCGATTTCATTTTCTCTGAACTTCATTTCACGAAATACAGCCATAAGTACATACCATTCAAATGGTGATACTGTTGGGCATTGCAAGAACAGATATTGCCCGCTTTTGTAACGAAATCCGTATGGCTTTGACATTGTTATAGTCAACACACTTCCTGGTAGTAGTGAAACCTGAATCAAAAGAGCTTATATTTCAAAAAATAAAAAAAATTTATCCTCAGACAAGGTGGAACTTTGTTAACATTCAGAATCATGGACAGAAATCCAAACACAAATGTGTGATGGTTTTCGAAACTTGCACATAGATTTGTGTATTTAACTGTTCATAGTTCAAGCAAACAAATTAATTTCCTGCCAACAAAGCTTTAAAACTTTCAAACTTGAATTGAAAATTCTGCTGCGGAATGAAGTTTCGGGATTTGAGCATGCAATAATCAAGCTTGTGAGTGTCACATGTCTAATTCATTCTTTTTGCTTCTAATCTTTTATGTTCCTTCTACTGAAAGTTTGCTGTACTCTTCCATTCTATAACTCAAAATTTCACTAGTTAGAAAGGATAAATACCTTCAGAATCTTAACAGAGTATGCCTTGGAACGAAAAGTTCGGAGAATCCGCTCGCCTATATAAATCAACAGTGGAACTGATATATACATCCATGTCTGTTAAATAAACAAGAAAAATCAATTTTTTTTTGTGAATCAAAACAATTACAGCAAGTAGATAAATAAACAATATCAAACTTTGTTTACTGAGTTCAAAAACCTTCTCGCGGCAAACCCCGGTCAAATACAGTTATCTGAAACTCGTCGACTATTTAATCTAATTCAACTCAAAGCTTTTACTATTCCCAATTACTTATACCAAAACTTCCCCAGAAGCAGGCTGCTAAAAAGAATGCATATGGCCCTTGTACTAACTTTAGAATGAAATAGCACACAAGTGACCTGCTACCTATCTCACATATCATTGAAATAGGGCTGTTGGAAAATTAACAATTGAACACAAAAAAAGAGAAAATCACGACTTCAGTAATTTGATTTATTTTCTTATTGCTAATAATGACTAAGTTAGAAAATGAGTGACATCCACATCCTCCACATGCTAGAGTTTGGTACAACAGGAATATTATCTGGAAAACTAAGATCCTTTTTCTTAATTAGTTAGCGTGATACCATGTCTAACCCCCAAGTCAGAAGCCGCAAGCTGTCCCTTCGGTTGTTAGGTTTTCTAATGATTTCTGAGAACTAAATTATGCTAAGCATGAAGGAAGCATAACTTTAATATCTCATTCTCAATAAACTGAAAGTCAAATTTAAAATCGATGTTATTATTTTGAATGGATTTTGGATTTCTATGTTATTTTCTCAAGAAAAAACTCAAAATTTTGAATTGGCTCATCCCGATCATTGAGCACGGGTGAATGTCAAACACAAACAGTCATGCAAACATACGAGACAAATAAATTTTCATGCCAAAAATATAGCGCGAGGCTTACCGATCTCTCATACCACTTGGGGACGAGGAACATGAAGTAACCATGGACGAGCAGCAGCCCGTAGACGACGGCGAGGAGGTGGTGGGAGTACCAGAAAGCATTGAACCCAGTGAGCTTGTTGAGGGGGTACGGCAGCCGCACCCCGTTCTTTCTGAACCGGTGGGTGGCGAGGGTGAAGGAGATGGCCATGAGCACCACCATGGCGACCCCCGTAACTCCCTCTATGCCGGTGAGCAGGCCCATGTACGTCGGCTTCTGCAGCCCGAAGTCGCGGGCGACGATGGAGTACTTCTCCGGCGAGGCCCCGATCACTCGCGGGAAGTCGCATGCCAAATGGGTCCCGGCGTGTATGAGAATGCCGATCACGATGGCTGCCGCTATCATCTGCACCGTTAAAGGTGAACTAATTCAAGCTTTTCTAACGTATTCTGTTTTTGCTCATTTGCACTTATACCCCTGAGAAAAGTTGAATTGCAAACGGAGCAAAGAAACCTGCATTTTGGTAAGATTCCCAACATAAACGGGACAACTTTTTTCGGTAATGATGGAGGGGGCCAACGACGAGGATAACACGCCAAATCCCAATATTTCCAAGGGCAATGGCAATAAGTAGCCATATTTCCAAGGATTTTGCAAAAAATTTATTAAAAAAAAATCAAAGGCATCAAAAAGAAAGAATTTTTGCAGAAAAAACTGCTCCAAAAATAATTTTGAAAATAAAAGGGGATCAAATTACTAAAATGCAACCCCAAGTGCGTTATTCCAAAAATTGTAATAAATATTTTGTCAAAATTGCAAAATTGAATATATGCAAATAACACCGAATATTTATTATTTCTCAAAAAAGAAAAGTTAGTTTCATGCCTATATTATTTTTTGAAAATATTTATTTTTACTGTTTCGAACGCATGCCGGTTGAAATATTTTAATCATTTTTGTGAGAATAAGATCATTAGGGGCTCAATCATAAGTGCTGTTTCTTATGAATACACCAAAATCTGGGTGTTATTTGCGAAAAACGCCAAAAGAAATAACGAAAGCAGCAATAATGGAACGACGATGGCGCCGCGATACGTAAAAAAGGCACCCTTACCTTATGAAAGGTGATGTTATCGTCGAAGGGCACAAAGAGCCGAGCCCGTGTTGACCGGAGCCACGTTAGCGTGTTTCGGCAAACCGGCAGCAGCACGAGAGCCATGTTCAGCTTCAGCGTCTCGGCGGCGCCCTTCGCCGTCGGAAGACAGTACCCCATCACCTCAAATGCCGCGCGCCGCCGGTACTGCACGAACCTCGCGGCAAACAGTACCGCCATGGTCGCCACCCACAGCGCCACCACCCACGCCCTCCGCCACCCCTCTCGCGCCGCCAGCTCCGCCTTCAACACCGCTTTCTTGAAATTGCGTTCTCCTTTCAACGGCTGGCTCGCCCCGAGCCCCTGGCTCCAGGAGCTCGCACCGCCGCTCGCCGTGCTCAGCGGCCTGCTGTAGTTCATGTACCTGTCCCGCTGCAGCAGCAGCTCCTCCAGCTGCCATAACTATCAATTAAAAAATAAACAAATAAGGAGCAGCCTATCAGATACTGAAACGTATGCAGACGGCAAAAATGCAATTTGGTTTTTGAATGAGGGGCAACATAGCAAATACAACCTCGATGAAACCAAGGTTTTCGGGGTCGAGCTCTTCCATGATGAGCGCAGCGTACTCCGCGGCCTGCTCCTTCAGCTTCGACAGCTTGTTCGCCGACGCACTCAGAATTATGAGCTGCACCAAACAAAAGACACTCAGAATTCCATAAAACTACAAAAACGCCACCAGAACTTAATCCCGAGGCACCAATCTCACCTCCTGCACCTCCTCCCTGGTGATCCGGCCGTCCTCGTTCGTATCCGCCCTGAAAAAGAGAATAATAGTAATTATTTTATTCAGAAAAAAATGAAAAAAAATATGGCGGCAAAAAAATTGAAAAAATACATGTCGAAAAAAATCTTGAGGCGGGCATCGAAACTCTGATCAGTAATTTGTAGCCAAAAATCATATAATTCTTCCTTATTAATTCGCTGCAAATTCTGTCGCCGTCTTCGAGCCAAAGCGTCGAAAATCCCCCCCGCGAACTCCTTCGAGTCGGTCATTCCTGAATTCCATTCAACTTCAGATCCAATTCGGGCGAGAGAGAAGAAGCAGAGAAGAGAAAGTATAAATACCGATGCATTCCCCGAACTCATTCCGATCGAGAAGCCCGTTCTGAGAGAGAGCGGCGAAGCGCTCCTCCACCCGCCGCCAGAGCTCGCCGCCGCCGCTGGCGCGGCTGATGAATCGCAGCCCCTTCAGCGCTCGCTGGGCGCCGGATCTCATGCGGACAAGCCGTGCCTGGGCTCGCCGAGCCTCCCGCGCGGCCCAGACCCCGGAGAGGTAGTCGCCGCTGGCAGAGGCGTTGGAAGTGAGGGAAGGAGACCGGAGCCAGGAGAATTTGCGGCGGATCCGGGAGGCGGCCGAGGAGCTGCGGCTGAGGGTTCCGGAGGATTCCGGGGTGGCGAGGGTCCCGACGCCGCGGACGTGGAGGGAATCTGGGTCGAGCTCGAGCATGACCTCGACGAGGTCCGCCGAGCTGCTGGAGGCGGAGAGGAAGGCCGGGGTGGAGAGCTCGAGCTCGAGTTCGAGCTCATCGCCGGAGTCCTGGTCCTGGGCGAGGAAGTTGGCGATCCGGCGGTGGCCGGTGCGCCGGGAGCTGCCTCCGATCGACGCCGACGAGGCCCGCATTTGGATCTCCAACGACGTACCTATCTCTCCTTGTTCTTCTCTCTCTCTCTCTCTCTCTCTCTCTCTCTCTGTTTCTCTCTCTTGCCGTTCGAATTCTTAAAATTATGCGATTAGGGCACGAATTCAACGCTTTGGCGAAGGAGTTGGTGGGATTTGTTGTGGAAGAGAAAAAAGTGAATCTAAATAAATAAATAAAAATCGAAAGAAAAATTAAATTATTGATTCTCCACCGCACGATTTCAGATCAACGGTGGAGAATCGCTAGGTTCATCAGAGTAAATGAAGAATTGAAAGGAAAAGTTGCTTGGCGGGAGGAATGGCGGTGCTAACCATCTCTGGTAACCAGCGATTTAGGGCTGCAAATCGACCATTATAACCTTGCCGGGTAGGCCATAGAAAGGTGGGTTTTAGGTTTGGAGGAGGGGTATTTAGGGAAGGAAAAATAGCTGGTTGCCCCCTCAGACCAACTAGATATATATATATATATATCGTTTATTTAAAATTTTAAAATAAAATAAAGTGACTGCTGGCGCACAATGTACGATGAATGATTTCAGCGCCCAGTTGAAGTACACGTGTACGCTCGAGAAAGGAATTAGTGGCACATGCGCCTCAAGATCTGGAACATAATACTGATTGGTGCCCGAGAAAGGACACAGTTTGCTGCTTCCATGACTCGGGAGTTCATGCGTTCGTTGAGTCACGCGATTTGAATACCTCTCATTCAGTTTTTTTCCCAAAAAACGAATGACTGCAAATTTGAATATAATTTACAAGATTTATTAATCAGAGCAATTATTGGGTCGAACACAGAGAAGTAGACACCACGCTTAGCCGGTAGATTAGAGGGAATTTTTTTAATTATTTGTACTAAAATGATATTCAATCCAAGCAGTAAAACTCGGGTTAAATTTAGTTTAAGCTTCAACTAGGAGAAGAGCCAGAGTACAAGAAAGTTCCAAAAGTTTCTTCTTGCTTATAAAGCTCATTAGAATTCTGTTTGATTTAAAATTATCTTATTTTAATTATAATTTATCAAATTTAACCGAAATAAATTAAAAACACTATTATAGATTATGATCGTTGCGTTTTGATGGTCACGAACTAAAAGGACCTTAGTTCATTTGTACACTTGTTCTCGATGCCTCGAGTCAATCTAGGAACCACCAGCAGTACAACGTACCGCTACTGCGTGGTTGTACTACTGGAATCAATCTTGCAAATGCATCCATACATTTTCTGTCTTTGCTATCCAATATTGGTAACGCTGCTCTTTTCGCGAGTCTGACAGAATTGAAAACTATAAATTTTTAGTTGAAGTTGATGTTTAAAAAGAGCTTCTCACATAAACAAAAAAAAAATGGCACTGGAGCCGGAGAAATCACACATAGAAGGCAGGAGTCTAGTTGAGTAGAATTTCAGGTGGGGCTTGGCCCTGGCCTGAGGTACATGAGTTGGGCGGCTCAAGGTCGGGCCCAGCTCGGCCCTAGCTGCCATCAACAGTAGCAGAGCTCGACCACGTTCAAAGATTTGCTGGGGAAAGTACAAACAGTTTTAGCTAGGGCTGTGCAGTATCCGGTTAAAACTGAATCGAACAGACCGAAACCAAATAACCAATTCGATTCGGGTTATTCGGTTCTCGGTTCGGTTTCGGTTTTGAAAAAAAAAAAATTTTAATTCGGTTCGGTTTCGGATTTTTGAAAACCGTAAAAACCGAACCGAACCGAATTATATATATACCTATATACTGCGGTTAGGTTTCGGTTTTGGGCTAATCGGCTCAAACAGCTGGGCCAAACCCGGAACCGTAGACCGCCTATATATTCTCTGTTTTCTCAGAACGGTTCGCCACTTCGCCGCTCTCGCCTCCTAACCCTAACCCTAACCCTCTCGCTGTCGGCGACTTGGCCCTCTCGCTCTCGCCGCTCTCGCTCTGGCTCTTGCCGCTCTGGCTCTCGCTCCCGCTCCTAGCCTCCTGCTACTCTTGCTGTGTTGCTCCTGCTGATGCTCCTAGCCTACTGCTGCTCCTGCTGTGTTGCTCACTTGCTCCTATTGTGTTGCTCCTGCTGCTGCTGCTCCTGCAACTTGAAGACTTGATTTACTTGAAGTCTTAAACTGTCTTGCTATATGAATTTAAGCTGTTGAAGTATTTTGCAACTCAGCCTGCTCCTAGCCTCCTATTGTGCTGCTGCTACAACTTGAAAACTTGATTCACTTGAAGTATAATGTATATTTTGTACTAATTTTTTTTTCTCCTTAATCCCTTATGCAAATGACCAGATCCATTCATCCTGTAAAAATTCGGTTTGCGATTCGATTATAACCGAACCAAACCGAAATATTTCGGTTCGGTTTTATTATTGTTCGGTTCGGCTTTGGTTTTTGAAAATTTCGGAAATTTCAGTTCGACCAATTCGGTTCGATTTTAACCGAATGCACAGCCCTAGTTTTAGCATGGCAAGGTTTACTTGATGACTCGACAGGCCCTTTCATCTTGCATGTTGATTAAACCATACAAGAGCATCAATTAAGTCTCGCCATGGACTCTAGCCCATGTGATGTCTTAAAACACAAAACAGATTCGGAATCAAAATTAAAATCAAATTTAGTAAATCACTTTTATAAATTAACATATTTTTATCAAAGTTAACACTTTAATAATTTAATGTTCGGAAAACTATTTAATTTTTTATAATAATTTAATTTAATAATAATGTAAAATAAATAATATTAATTTTATAAAAAAAAATTCTGAAATGAACTCGTCTTAATCCTAATCCAAAACCAAACGGACCCAATATATTTTGCTGATACCGATGGTTCATAAATGCTAAAATACACAGACAACAACAAAGCAAACAAATATTGCCACAATTTATAAGAAACTGAAGGACAAGTTAGGTGAAGAATTTTTTTTTCAGAGCTTTCTTAGTTATCAAAAAGTGAAATTTTTTTTGAAAATGATACTATTTTTATTTACTTATAGTATTTAATTATTTACAAGTGATTTTTCAAACATCACTTCACTTCCAACCTAAGATTGAAAAATAAATTAAATTTTATTTTCATATTTTTTTGACCCAAAATGACTTCTGAAAACAAATCTCACAGACAATAATAATATATATTTTTTATTTTTTTATTTGTAAACAAATTAAATAAATAATATTTTATATTTTAGTAACTATATTTTCGAAATATACTTCCATTCAACTAAATACCACAAGTATATCACTTCTAACCACCTTTAAAAATGAATCAAAAGTAAAGAGAAAAAACCTCTCCATACTTTTGTTTACTTTCAGACAACCAACTAATCACTAGGCAAATTTAATATTGACATAAAGGACTACTTATCATTAAGTGTAATTTAATTATATGAAAGTGAATAAAAATATGGAAAAAAAATTTCTTTTCTCTTCTGATCCACTTATAGAAGTGATCAGAAATGATCTTTTCATATTTGATTAAACAAAAATATATTTTAAAATATAATTATTAATATAAAAAATTTAAAATTATCATAAACAAATTTTTTTAAAAAAAATACTATTATTTTATTTATATTACTAATGTTATTATAACTTAAAACACCATTAAATCCACCTCTAAAAATCTTTTTTTTTTTTATTTTCAAATCAAAAGTGAATTGATTTTTGAAAAATCACTTTCGTATAACTAAACAATAGAAGTCACTGGCAATCACTTTCAGCCTACTTTCCACCAATTAAACTGACTCTAAATTGATAAAATCTGAAGTTGCAATTATGTCTACCTTTGTCTCTGGTGAATAATTCTGTCTAAATTTGACCTACACAGAAAAGAACAATTAGAATACAAGCATCATGAAAAGCAGCCCTAGCTCACAATAGCAACCCCTTGAAAATATAGAAAAATTATAGGCTAATATTACGTATGAAAAGCATCAACAATTAACTCAGAAGTTTAGCATTTATTCTGAACTGAGTTTCTTTTCTTCAACTAGTATCAACACTTTGTTGACAACCCCTCGGCTTCACCAACCAGCATCTCACGATTAAGAAACATCAACCAAAATTAGCTCATGAAAGGAGAGAAAAAAATATAGGCACAGTTGTGTTTAGTTCCTTAACATCAAAACTATGCTTGGATCTTAATATCAACAAGAAGCCATGCATCAAAATTACCATCACAGGATGAACTTCTTGCATCAATCACAACAATAGGATGCAAACTTTTAGGAGACTGGTGCTGTCCAATGCATTCCGAATTGACAGCTAAATAAAATAAAGTGCAGTTTCTATGCAATTAAATTTGTGAGCACTGGAAGGAGAATTCCAAGGACCACAAAGCTTGTAGACCATGTTTACTCCTAGTGGAAAAATAAAATAGACACAGACTTGCAACCAGGAAAAAAACAACATAAAACTCATTAGCAGAATCAATGATGCTGATTTATTTGTTCTAACACAGGAACCTTGTATTATATGCTCATAATGTAGTATAAACAACAAATTTTTAAACAAATATAGAGCAAATTACCATGCAGTGGAACCAGTCATAAGATGCCAGAAAGAGGTGTTCAAAGAACAAAAAGAACCACTAATCTACAAAGGCTGCTTTTTATGTTCTCCCTTGCAAGCAAGAGCTTTATTTGACCAAAATGAGAAATTATTGTATGGCATAGACTTCTTTATTAGATATTACAATGTTGTATAGCTTAGGTCGAGTCAGAGGAAAATGGAATATACCAAACAACAGTAAAAAAAAACTGAATCAGCACCCAGTTACACTTAATGAAAGAGTTACAAAATATAGATCTGAGAAATTGTTGAAATAATGTATACCAAAAGGAATTCTATGTATTCTAAATTTTAAAAAAAATGACAACCTAAAGACAAAGAATAAAGCAAGACACAAATTAAGCCATCCGAGCATTCCTCTGAAGATGTAGAAGAAAGATGAGTTCTAGGATTTTGTAGCACCTCCAATTCTCAAAAAATTGAAGATGGCTAGCTGGCTGAGAATTTCGAAGTAGTAAGAGTTTAATTGGTTGTATATCAACAGAAATGGAACATCAGCTTATATCAAATTTGTGGCAGGAATCGAGAGGTGATTCAGTTTTGGCAGATGCAAAATTGGAGCATAGTTGCAAAACTGAATTTTAGTATTCTCCTTGTAGCTCTAAGTTCTTGTTAGGTAGAAGAGACATTCAATGAGTACCCTAAAGCCAGAAAGTTCTAGTCTATCTGTGCTAAACATTCCAAGTGTTATAGGAGAAAAGGCATCCTCCTTATTTGGGAATCTAGGCATTCCTGAAGCACCTTAAAATAATAGCATAGTTGGAACAATAAGGCTGAGATTGGTCGGAACAAGGCTACTTGTATATTGATGCTTAACTATACCATGAATGTTATTTTTTATATATATAGATATGAATTGTGATCAATCCTATTCCAAAACCTATGCTTCTCACTACAAAACCAAATGTACCCTTCAGGTTAATGAAAGGTAGTTAAAATTTTCCACAGCTAAGGTTTCAGAAAACCCATCAATGTTACTGATTTCCCAGCATGATGCAATATTTGGTTTTTAGGAATGCACACCACTATAACATTTATTCGATACCAGGTTCATCTAAGTACAACGCAACTGAATAAAACAGTAGAGTAAACCAACAATGGTCAGCATAATCAATTGGGACAGATACTGGTAATTTCAGTATTGACAATCATGATCCAAGGCACATAAAAAACACACAACCACAGAGTAATCATGAAGGTTCCGTTTGGATACCCCCAAATTCCATAGGAATTCTTTTCCTTCATAGAACTTTTTTCTTATGGAGGTGTTTGGCGCCACTTTTTAACAATTCCAAATTCCTTTGGAATCGTGAGAACCATAGGAATAACAAAAGAGTTCCACCTATAGGATTTTTTATAGGAAGTGTGGTCGCATACAATCCCAAATCCTATGGAAAAAATTACAATAGATTTTTTTCCTAAATATCCAAACAAGACCACAATATCTAGTATTGCAAAAGCAGTAGTAAAGATATAATTAACCTCACCCTGAATGTCTCAAACTCTAACTAGATTCTTGATAACATTGAGCCAAACAACCTTTTTCTTTCAAAAAAACTTCTTTGGCTACTACTTCCACTCTCAAAAGAAAGAAAGTAGCCTTTCTCTACATGTAAAGAGACCATCCCCATCACTCAAACCCAAGGTGTCTTAGACTAATCCCTCCCTAGTCCCAGTTACCATAATGATAATCTGATAGCTGCAAAGCATTCCCTCTAGACTTCGAATACAGAACACAAAATTTAAGGAGGTTACTTTCCTTCCCTCTTTGACTTTTTTATACAAGGCCAAACAACTTGGGCTACTATATAGAAAGATTATTATGTAAGAAAATAAAATGCAAGTGTGTCCTGCTTTCAAGTATAATGGCAGCAGAAAGCTGATGTTGTGCCAGAATAGGAATATATTAATAATGAGTAACTCAAGAAGTCAATATTAACTCTTTGTCGTTATTTCACTGTGATGCCATGAATCAGAGGATCCATTCTGCTTCAAGATTGGAATGCCTTATCATAAATTGACAACACACTACAAAATTTGAGGCTGCCATGATGTGTAACACATGACTCAATATAAAAAATAAATACACTCAGTGTGGTTTTGGTACATACCCATCAACCGCAAAATTTCTGGTAGCTGCTGGCAATGCCAGACGTATACCATCAAGTTCCGGTTTTGCAATAATTTGACAACCAAGACGTGACCTGAAACACATTTTTTACAAGCTAAATCCAAATTTGAAATACAAGTCCAAAGGACATAGCACAAAATGCAAAACTTACGTCTGTGTGAGACCAAATGCAAGGTCCAACATATCATTTTCTTCGTCAGTTGGATCTTCTAATTTGTTGTAATAGTCTGCATCCTAATAGAAATTTGCTCAACATATTATGTGTTGTGTTCCATTGGATTCATTCAAGCTAGGATCGATAAAAGTGCAGATGACAAGAAATAGTAGGATATACACTAGTCACTAGGAGCACACCATAACAATTACATGACAGGTTGAACATGCAAGTGATCCTTCACAAGCTCCTGAAAACAAATCAACAAGAACATTGATGAGAAATTTAACCACCCATTGGATGATGTGCAAAGTACTTTTGTTACAGCTGAATATACACTCCTTTCCTGCTCCTGAGACAATCATGTGGTGTGCAACAATAATTTGTTCTAAGAATTTATTCTATGAGGAGCATATAGTAGGAAAATAAGTGATGCAGATTGCACGAAGACATACTCAAAGTTATATATAGTCTTCAGAAGATGGTATCCTCAAGGTGATCAGCCTTCTAATTTACATATATTACAATACAGAAAGGCAAGTCAAAAGTTATGTGTTTGAAGTTCATCAGTCAATTTTCAGCACACATTTCAAATTCAGAATCATGAAGCTTTTTTTTTTGAGCAGCTGGGGTTTACCATTTCATAGCCTTGCTAAAGCAAGTTACAAAGGGATACAACTGCAACAGTTTGTATCAATACAAAACAGAATTATGAAGCATTGTACCTAGCTTTCAAACAGTTTCACAATTATTTCAAGTGGAAGCATCATGAAAATCTAAAAAGAAATGGATCCTGGGTCTTCTGTTAGTAGGTGTAGTAAAAATGCATGATGGCCAGTTCCTCTCCCCTATAAAGATGGCCTTTTTGCATGAAAGAATTACCAGATTCCCTACTTAGTAGTGAGATTGTTTGATTGTGTATACCTACAAAATCCAGTGACTAATTGTTTCCTAAATTCTTAAGGACATTTATTCCACCTTATAACTCTTATATAATGTGGCTTTCTTCATCTAAGTGACAATGATCCACAGAGTAAAAGATGCAGGCCTCTTATCCACATTATTTGACAGTACCAGGATTTCATGGTTCTCATGAGCTGGATCAAAGTTTGTCAGGTAAATGGAGGACTGAATTAAACCTTCATTTAAACAAATACAACATTCAACAAATCACTATACCAGATTCATCAATCCACAATGAAGGAAGATTGACCTTCAAGTTCTATGTCATTTTCATGAGCAGCTTCCAACATTGACATCCCAATTGGAACATTAATATGCTTTTCTTCACCATCTTTGTCCACAAATGTCATGGATATTCTGCAAATACAACCAAAAATATAACAAAGAAACTGTTTCTTAGCAATTGGGCACATAACTTGCAATCAAAATTCTAGTATAAAGAAAGCATGTATCTAGAATGCTTGCAATACAACAGGATCAGACAAACAATTAGAGTATGAACTCAGAAGTTGCAGATATATATAAGTACCATTGATGACAGAAGCAGCATCAATAAGCACATGAAACATCAATTTTTCTTAATTCCAAGTGCTTGAGCAAACTCTGTCATAAGGAATAGATAGTTTTCAAGAAAAAAGCATGTGGGACTCATAAAAGAGACTAGAACTCAACATGTGGTTTCAGCCATCTAAAAAGTAAGCTAATTACTTTTTTTAAAAAGTACAGTATCCAACATGTAGACAATAAAATGAATAATAGCACAAAAATAGATCAGTAACCTACTTATCCTTCTGCTCACTCCCTTCATCATCAGCTTTATCGGAAGATGCAGTGGAGAAGGGATAGCTCCTCTGCAAAAACAGGAGTAGGAAATATATAAAATATATAATATTATTTTGCCATGGAAAACTTTGTGGAAAATCGAGGGGATTGGACCTAAACGTGAGCTAACAAATACAAGTGCCATAGACAAGTGAAAGCAGAAAAATTCAAATAGAACAAAAACTGGAACGCAAACTAGCCAACATCAAATAGACTAATAGAGTTACAAATTGGATGTGCCTGAGCCTTCTATTTGTCAATAGAAACCCAAACCCTATCTACTCGGTCTTTCATAGTATTCATCTTTTTCCGGCAGCTAGACCAGCTTTTGATTTTTGACTGATAAGCAAAAGACTCAGAAATGGACTTACTCAGAGAATAACTTATAAGCGTTAAAGTCAAAAGAAATAAAAACTCATAATGCCCTGTCAATATCAAAATGGTACTGACCATGTGTAGATAATGCTTGAAATTCCCTCCATTGAAATATCTTCTAGTAATGGAAAATTTTCCTGCCAAGGAGGAGTCCGAGGCTTGGTAGATGGAGCTTTCATTATATAGCACATTTCGGGAACCTAAGTACACAAAGAAATACATTGAGAGCCAAAGACGAAAAATAGAACGTAGTAAGTAAAATAAAAAAACTCCAGAACCACAGCACATCAAAGACTTGAAACTTTTGACAACAGACATTGCCATCTTCACCGATCGTACATAATGAAACAAACATTGTGCAGCTGGCAAAGTCGATTTACATCTTCAGACAATTCCTAATCAGCAAAAAATCAATCTAAAATACATAACCACAGCAATCCAAGTCGCCAACCAAGAAAAACAGAAGACACAAATTTAAACCACTAACTTTGACAATCTTCACTAATCCATCAAAAGCCAGAATCCAAGGTTAAACACAAGCCCAATGCAGTCATAATATAGATTCAGACAAAATCATATCATGATAACATGATGGATATGCATAATGAAGTACACCATTGATGGATTCATGACAACCTAGACAAAGATCTCCAGCGAAACCGAAACAACGATCAAGAGTTGGAGAAAGAGAGATCGGGAAAATAAACTTGGCACCTCTTCTGGCTCCGGCGGCGAGCAGAGCTCCTAGACGCGAGAGCTTCGAGAGGAGCATGGAATCCGAGAACGAGGAGACGGTGCCCGCCTCGCCGCGAGTTCCAGCCAAAAGATTTGGGACCGTGGGAGAGGAACTCGCTGTGGCTTTAAGCCCTTCTTGGTGAACCGGACTGGTTTAATCCGGTCCAGATTATTTTTACACCGAACCAGAACCGGGTGGATTCATCAAACCAAACCGGTGCAAACCCCCTAAAAGATTTTTTGTGGTTACACCCTCCCAAAATTTTTCTTAATTACGAAAAATCCTGCGAAATTTTCATAATTATCTACACTTTTTTTAAAAAAAATATTTACCTACACCCCCAATTATTATTTAATCAAATTTTTTTTCAAAAATTTCTTTTTACCCTCCATAATTTTACAATTAAATCTCTAAAAAACTTATTTTTCACCCACCACTCTTTCTCCCAAAACATTTATAAATAAATTCTTTGAATATTTTTTGTTTATAAAAAAGTTTAAATATTAATATTTTTTGAAAAAATATTTATAAAGGAGCGAAATATTTTAAATATTTTATAAATAAATCCTAATATTTGTATTTTTACAAATAATCCCCTTGAATTTTTTTTATTTATAAAAAATCAAAATGTTAATATTTTCGAAAAAATATTTATAAAGGAGCTAAAATATTCTAAATATTTTATAAATAAATCCTAATATTTGTATATTTACAAATAAGCCCCTTGAATTTTTTTATTTATAAAAAAGACCAAATGTTAATATTTTTTTAAATAAAATTTATAAAAGAACCCTAAATTTTTAATAGTTTAAAAATAAACCTATTATAGAAAATTTAATTACAAATTTTTTATTTTTGAATTTATAAATAGTCCCTTGAATTTTTTTGTATTTTAAATAGTCCAATTTTCCGGTTTTAAAACCTTTAACAAAAAAAGAGTTAAAGGTATTAAAACTTAAAAATTTAAAAAAATACAAGTTTTAATATTTTGTATATTTACAAATAAACTCGTCAAATTCTTTTATTTATAAATAAGCCCAACTTTTATCAATTTTCTAATAAGAATCCCCGAAATTGAAGTTTTAAAAATTAAAATTTGAATTACAAATTTAGTATTATACATTTACAATATATATTAAAATTACTTTTTTATTAAATTATTGAATATACTGTAAAAATCTCATTCGGTGCAAATTTACCATTAAAATTAGAAATATTTCAATAATATATATCATTTGATATTGTTTAAGTTAAAGTGAAAATAAAGTTGACATGATTAAAGGAGGTTTTGGTAATTCATTCATTATTACAAAAAATACTCTGTCTCATCAATTTGACAAATTAATCTTGATTTAAAATTTATTTGTGATGTAAAATTACAATTTTACCCTATGATATAATTTAAACCTATTTGGATTATCTTAGATTAAATTTTAATTCAAAATATAAAATAAAATTTTCTTTCTATTATGGTTTGAATTCATTTCAGTTCAATTTTGACTAAAACTATGGCTCAATGTAGACCGAATTTTAAGCCCAATATGAACCAAATATAAAGTATATTTTTACTTATGTTCTTTATTATGTCACCTTTAATTGAATATTTTAGTTTTTATTTTAGTTTAAATGATATCAAATGATATATTTTTTAAAATATTTTTTATTTTAACAATAAATCTACATTCGATGAGATTTTTATAATATATCCAATAATTTAATAAAAATATATAATTTTTAAAATTGCATGATAATTATGTAATTTGGTAATATTTTAAAAGTTAATATAATTTTTAAGTTATAAAAAATATATAACTTGATAAATCTTAAAAAATGTATATAAATTTTTAAATTTGAAAAAATAATATATAATTTGATAAGATTTTATGGATGTGGGATCGATCCGGACAGTCTAAGATAATGAGACCCCGAGGAGTGATCTCGAATCACAAATCAAAATTTATTTTAATTTAAAGTGTGCTATCAAGTGTTATGAAAATATTGACTTTCAACAAGCACAAGCCTCTGTTGTTAATTACCTTGACGATTGTTAAAAATCTCTTAAAGTAAAAAAACTTAACTAATAAAATAGAAACACCAAAGGAAAAAAGAACAAAGCATTATTTGATTAATTTAAGAGAGACAATACACGACTTAAGTAAGGATATGCCCTCACTTTATAACAAATTTCAATATGAAATTATAAAAAAATATGAAGAAAGGAGAAAGAGAGAGAGTGGAGAAGAAATGTTGATATTGTTGTTGCTCACCACCCCCCCCCCCCCCCCCCGCAAAACCGAAAACTGGATTATCTGGCGTCTAACCCAAACCATGGAAAGAAATGAAAAAAATTTGAAGTGTTTTCAATAGCTTTGAGCATCGACAATAATTTCAAATTTTGAAACGACTTCTTTTGAGTTAGAGTATTTTCCATTAGCTAATAAAATATTAGTGATAACTTCATTTAGATTGGAGTATTTTCATTAGCCAATAAGGTGTAAGTAATAACTCCATTTAGATTAGAGTATTTTTGTTAGCCTATAAGATGTGGGTGATAACTTTGTTGATATTGAAGCGTTTGCATAGCCAATATGACATAGACAATAACTTCGTTTGAGTTTTTTGAAGTATTTTCATAGTCAATATAGGCGATAATTTTATTTTATTTTTGAAGTATTCGTATAGCCAATGAGGTATAGACGATAACTTCATTGGCTTTTTAAAGTGTTTCCATAGCCGATAAGGCATAGGTGATAACTTTATTATTTTTGAAGTATTTTCATAGTCGACAAGACATAGACGATAATTTTATTTAATTTGGTAGTGTCACCAATAACTTTAAAAGTTGGGTATAGCTTTGAGAGTCGCACCAACTGCTTATAAGGCTGACTAGCTTGAAAGAGCACATTGTCAACTACTTTTGGGGTTGATTAGCTTAAAGAAATACGTTATCAACTGCTTCTAGAGTTGACTAGTTTGAAGGATCGTCGCAAGGAAAACTATAACCAAAATCCTTTTTATCTGGCATTAGCTTAGAACCACGTGCATCTAAAGCACCTTTTACTAAAATCAATGTAGTTGTGTGCAAACCTAGAGCAATAGCGTGATGGACCAAAAAATCTCCAGGACCTATTGTTAAGAAGAGTGAATTACTATTCTCATTAATAGCATTCAACCAGCCGGGTAACCATATGTTTCGACCCGCATTGAATGCTAGGCCATTCGTTGAAGATAAGAGTACATTGAACCCATACGAAGTCTTACCATGAGCAGATTGTATCCATTGGGCAAATATGGGTTCAATCAAGATTTGTTTTTCCGGAGTACCAAAAGCGAGCATGACGTCGTTATGAACATAAAGTCCCAAAGTATGGAATCCCAGAAACAGGCTGGCCCAACTTAAATGAGATATGATAGTTTCTTTATGGTCTAACATTCTTGCTAATATATTATCCTCATTTTGTTCCGGATTATAATCTCTAATGAAGAATATAGCTCCATGAGCAAAGGCTCCCATCATGATGAATCCTGCGATATATTGGTGATGAGTATATAACGCAGCTTGAGTAGTAAAGTCTTGTGCTATGAATGCATAAGTAGGCAAAGAGTACATGTGTTGAGCTACTAAAGAAGAAATAACCCCTAAAGAGGCTAGAGCAAGACCTAATTGAAAATGAATCGAATTGTTGATTGTGTCATAAAGGCCCTTATGCCCACGTCCTAATCGACCCCCCGAGGGAATATGTGCTTCTAAAAAATCTTTGATATTGTGCCCAATCCCGAAGTTAGTTCTATATATATGACCAGCAACAAGAAAAAGAAATGCAATAGTTAAATGATGATGAGGAATATCGGTCAGCCATAAACTTTGCATTTGTGGATGGAATCCTCCAAGAAGGGTTAGAATGGAAGTTCCCGCCCCCTTGGAGGTACCAAATAAATGACTGCTGAAATCAGGGTTTTGTGCATAAAGATTCCACTAACCGGTAAAAAGTGGTTCCAATCCTTGGGGATGTGGTAATTATTTTTAGGGTTAGATAATTTTGAAGTACATCTAATAGTTTTGAGCATATTGTTGATTAATTTCATTAATTTGGTCGCGTCACCGATGGCTTGGGAGATCGGATATAGCTTTAAAGTATGACTGACAACTTTAAGCATGTAAGTGAGTAACGTTTTTAGTTTGGCAATGTCACCAATAACTTATGGAGTTGGATATAGATTTGAAGTGTAACCGATAGTTTTAAGCATGTCGGTGATTAACTTTTTTTAGTTTGACAGTGCCATCAATGCTTAGAAAGTTGGGTATAACTTTGAAGTATTGCTGAAGGCTTTTGTAGCATACCTAACAAGACTCAGTTTGAACTTATTTAGTTCTATTCTAACTAATTCAGGTTCAGGTTACGCTGATAATATCACCTTTTATTTGTAGTTTTGTAGTATTGTCAAAGTTTCAACACAATCAGTGGGACTCGATTTTGACCCTAATTAGTTCCATCAGGACTAATATAGTTCGGATCTGAGTTCGATTTCATTTAGCTTGAGTCAATCTTATGTTGGACCTTTATAAAATCCAGGTCTATTGGACTTTTGCTCAAATTCAAGTCAAATTAATTCAACTTGATTTCAGTTTAGGCTCAGCCTAACTTGGTTGTGATTAGACTTTAAATTTGATTTAACCCAATTATGATTTAATTTGAGCATAATTCAATCCAGATTGGATTTAATTTGAGTTTAACTTATTTTTTTAAATTAACCCATAATTAGGGTTGAGTTTGAGTTTAAGTTAACTCAATTTGGGTGTTAGTCCATTTGCTAGATCAATTTAGGTCCATTTAGGTCAATTTAACCCTAGTATATTTGTTTTGGCTAAATTCAATTTTAATGTAATTAAGTTACTTTAAGCAATTTGATTTGAGGGTTTTTGGTTATTTATGATAATTTTAGGCGGACTCATAATTCGGCCTTAGATATGTAAACCTGAGAGTTGGCTTAGACGCGAGCTCAAAAGCTAGCTTAAAAGAATAAGCCCAAATGTTAATTGAGTGCGCGTCCGAAGACTAGCTTAGATGCGGCCCGAAAGTTGACTGAGGATGCGAGTCCGAATGCTAGCTGTGATACAAGCTCAAAGGTTGGCTGAGGTGTGAGCTCGAGAGCTGGCTGAATGCAAGACTAAGAGCTGGCTAAGTATGAGCCCGAAGGTTAGCTTGAATGCGAGCCCGAAGGCTAGCTTGAGTGTGAACCCGAAGGATGATTGAGTGCGAGCTTGAATGTTAGTTTGGATGCGAACCTGAAAGCTGGTTAAATGCGAGCCTGAAGGCTTGCTTGAGTGTGAACTCTAAGGCTACCTAAGTGCAAACTCGAAGACTAGGTTGGATGTGAGCCTTAAGGCTAGCCAAGTATGAGCCCAAATGCACAAAAACCAAGACAAGAAAACTCTTGTTGCATATTCTTCTCTTTTTTTTATTTTTTATTTACTCATTTTCTTCTCCCTCACCTACCTAGGTGGGTTGTGACCCAATTTATTTTTACTTTTGACCTTTCTTTTTTTTAAAAGAGTTATGTCATCCTCCCTTGTGCACAGCTGGTGACCATTATCTTTTCCTTCTCCCAAGTGCTGAGAGAAAAAAAAAGAAAAGCCTTTAAAATTCTTTTTTGTATGCTTCCTTTCTACCCTTCACTTTTCTTCTTCCAAGCTTTCTCATTGCATCAATGGCCGGCCCCTTCTTCTTCTTTATCTTTGCCACGCAATGGTGGGCTCATTACGCTCTTTGTCTACGTCCTTCTCCTATTCATAGCTGGATCCAGCTTTGGCAAGTGGTAGAAGGGTTGGACACGCTGGTGGTTTTTTTCTATTTCTAAGGTTAGTTAGTTTTGAAGTATAACTAATAGCTTTGAACATATTATTGATTAACTTTATTGATTTGGTAATGTTACCAACACTTCGGGGGTCAAGTATAAATTTAAAGTATAGTTGATAACTTTAAGCATGTGGGTGATTAACTTTTTTAGTTTGACAATGTCAATAATAACTTATGAAGTTGGGTATAGATTTGAAGTGTGATCAATAGCTTTGAGCATGTTAGCGATTAACTTTTTTAGTTTGACAGTGTCATTAATGCTTAGGGAGTTGGGTATAACTTTGAAGTATTGTTGAACGCTTTTGTAGTACACCTAACGAGACTCAGTTTGAACTTATTTAGTTCTATTCTAACTAATTTGGGTTCAGATCAGGATGGTAATATCACCTTTTGTTTGTAGCTTTGTAGTATTGCTGAAGTTTCAGCATAATTAGTGAGACTCGATTTTGACCCTAATTAGTTCCATCATGACTAATATAGTTCGGGTTTGAGTTTGATTTCATTTAGCTTGAGTCGATATTGTATTGGACCTCTATAAAGTCCGGGTCTATTGAACTTTGGCTCAAATTCAAGTCAATTTAATTCAGCTTAATTTCAGTTCAACTTAACCTAACTTGGTTGTGGTTAGACTTTTGAGTTTGATTTAACCCAATTAGAATTTGATTTGAGCTTAGTTCAATCCAGATTAGATTTAACTTGAGCTCAACTTATTTTTTAAATGAACCCATGATTAAGGTTGAGTTTAAGTTTAGATAACTCAATTTTGGGTGTTAATCCATTTGCTAGATCAATTTAGGTCCATTTGGGTCAATTTGGCCTTAGTCTATTTGTTTTGGCTAAATTCAATTTTAATGTGATTGAGTTACTTTAAGTAGTTTGATTTGAGAATTTTTGGTTATTTACGATAATTTTAGGCGGAGTCATAGTTCGACCTTAGATGTGTGAATCTGATGGTTGGCTTAGACGCGAACTCAAAATCTAGTTTAGAAGTGCAAGCTGGAAGGCTGACTGAGTACAAGTTCGAACACTAGCTTAGATACTAGCCCAAAAGTTGATTGAGGATGTGAGCCCAAATATTAGCTATGATGCGAGTCTAAAGACTAGCTGAGGTGCGAGCCCGAGGGTTGACTAAGTATGAGCCCAATGTTGGTTTAAATGCAAGTTTGAATGCTAACTTGAGTGTGAGCCCGAATGATGGTGGGATGCGAGCTGATACATTGGCTTGAATGCAAACCTAAAGGCTAGCTAAGTACGAGCTTAAAGACTAACTTGAGTGCGAACCTTAAGACTGGCTAAGTGCAAACTCAAAGGCTGAGTTGGATGTGAGTCCCAATACTAGCCAAGTGCGAGCTAGAAGGCTAACTTGAATGTGAGCTCAAAAACTAGCTAAGTGCGAGCTCGAAAGCTAGCTTGAATATAAGCCTTAAAGCTGACTAAGTGTAGCCCAAAGGTTGGCTTGGTGCAACCCCGAAAACTGACTTGGTGCGAGCCCAAAAGCTAAGTTGGTCTAAGCTTGAAGGCTAGCTTAGATGCAATCTTGAGGAGTGGTTTGATATGAACTCAAAGACTGGCTAAGTGCGAACCGAAAACTGACTTTGATGCGAACTCAAAGGTTGACTGAATGCGAGTCTGAAGGCTGACTAGAGTGTGAATTCGAAGGCTAGTTTCGATAAGAGCCTGAAAGTTAACTTGAATGCGAGCTCAAAGGCTAGCTTAGGTGCCAGCCTGAAGGTTGGATTAGATGCGAGTTTGAAGGTTAGCTGAGACGTGTGCCCAAAGGCTAGCTTATGGTAATGAGGATATGCTTTTTTCGAGGGACCGCAAGTGGTCGTAGCAGGGTCATGAGTTTGTTGTCTTCATCTTTGTCTTCGAGGGGCCATGAGTGACCGCAGTAAGGTCACAGAGTTTACTATTTTCACCGCCGTCTTCGAAGGGGGGCTGTAGGTCCGCTATCTTCAAGGAACTACGGGTGATCTCGACAGAGTCCAAATTTTTAGGTCTAATTACCTACACCCTCTGAGATTTCCCTTAATTACCAAAAACCCCCCTGAAATTTTTATAATTACCTACACCTCCCTCTTTTTCAAATTATTTATCTACAACCCCTGATTGTTATTTAATTAAATTTTTTTTCAAAAATTTCACTTTTACTCTCCGTAAATTTATAATTAAACCCCCCTAAAAACTTATTTTCTCACCCTTCACTCTTTCTCCCAAACATTTACATATAACCCTTTGAATATTTTTATTTATAAAAAGTCTAAATATCAATATTTCTCAAATAAAGAGTTATAAATGAGTTGAAATATTTTAAATATTTTACAAATAAATCCTAATATTTTATATATTTACAAATAAGCCCCTTGAATATTTTTATTTATAAATAAGTCCAAATTTATTATTTTTAAATAAAATTTTATAAAAAAGATATTGAAGGTTTTTAACCTTAAAATTTCAAATTACAAGTTTCATATTTATATATTTACAAATAGACCCCTTAAATATTTTTATTTATAAATAAGTCCAAATATTTATCATTTTCTAAATAAAATTTTACAAAAAAATATTAGAGGTTTTAAAATTTAAAATTTCAAATCACAAGTTTCATATTTGTACATTTACAAATAGACCCCTTGAATATTTTTATTTATAAATAAGTCTAAATATTTATCATTTTTAAAATAAAATTTAACAAAAAAGATATTGAAGGTTTTAAAACTTAAAATTTGAAATTACAAGTTTCATATTTGTATATTTATAAATAGACCCCTTGAATATTTCTATTTATAAATATGTCCAAATATTTATCATTTTTTAAATAAAATTTTACAAAAAAGACATTGAAGGTTTTAAAACTTAAAATTTTAAATTACAAGTTTCATATTTGTATATTTACAAATAGACACATTGAATATTTTTATTTATAAATAAGTCCAAATTTTTTATTTTTTTAAAATAATTTTACAAAAAAGGACATTGAAAGTTTTAAAGGTTAAAATTTCAAATTAAAAGTTTCATATTTGTATATTTATAAATAAGTCCAAATTTATTATTTTTAAATAAAATTTTATAAAAAAGATATTGAAGGTTTTTAACCTTAAAATTTTAAATTACAAGTTTCATATTTGTATATTTACAAATAGACCCCTTAAATATTTTTATTTATAAATAAGTCCAAATATTTATCATTTTCTAAATAAAATTTTACAAAAAAATATTAGAGGTTTTAAAATTTAAAATTTCAAATCACAAGTTTCATATTTGTACATTTACAAATAGACTCCTTGAATATTTTTATTTATAAATAAGTCTAAATATTTATCTTTTTTTAAATAAAATTTAACAAAAAAGATATTGAAGGTTTTAAAACTTAAAATTTGAAATTACAAGTTTCATATTTGTATATTTATAAATAGACCCCTTGAATATTTCTATTTATAAATATGTCCAAATATTTATCATTTTTTAAATAAAATTTTACAAAAAAGACATTGAAGGTTTTAAAACTTAAAATTTTAAATTACAAGTTTCATATTTGTATATTTACAAATAGACTCATTGAATATTTTTATTTATAAATAAGTCCAAATTTTTATTATTTTTAAAATAAAATTTTACAAAAAGGACATTGAAAGTTTTAAAGGTTAAAATTTCAAATTAAAAGTTTCATATTTGTATATATACAAATAGACCCCTTAAATATTTTTATTTATAAATAAATCTAAATTTTTATCATTTTTAAAATAAAATTTTATAAAAAGGAGATTGAAGGTTTTAAACGTTAAAACTTCAAATTATAAGTTTCATATTTTTATTTATAAATAGAACCCATGAATATTTTTACAAATAGACCCCTTGAATATTTTTATTTATAAACAAGTCCAAATATTTATCTATTTTAAAATAAAATTTCACAAAAAAGATATTGAAGGTTTTAAAACTTAAAATTTGAAATTACAAGTTTCATATTTGTATATTTACAAATTGACATCTTGAATCTTTTTATTTATAAATAGGTCCAAATATTTATCATGTTTTAAATAAAATTTTACAAAAAAAAATATTGAAGATTTTAAAACTTAAAATTTTAAATTACAAGTTTCATATTTGTACATTTACAAATAGACTCCTTGAATTTTTTTTTTATTTATAAATAACTCTAAATTTTTATTATTTTTAAAATAAAATTTTACAAAAAGGATATTGAAGGTTTTAAATGTTAAAATTTTAAATTAAAAGTTTCATATTTGTATATTTACAAATAGGCCTATTGAATATTTTTATTTATAAATAAATTTTAATTTTTATCATTTTTAAAATAAAATTTTACATGAAAGACATTGAGGTTTTAAAACTTAAAATTTCAAATTATAAGTTTCATATTTGTACATTTACAAATAGACCCCTTGAATATTTTTATTTATAAATAAGTCCATTTTTTATTTTTAAAATAAAGTTCTACAGAAAGGACATTGAAGGTTTTAAAGGTTAAACTCTTAAATTACAAGTTTCATATTTGTACATTTATAAATAGACCTCTCGAATATTTTTATTTATAAATAAATCCAAATTTTTATCATTTTTAAAATAAAATTTTACAAAAAGAACATTGAAGGTCTTAAACGTTAAATTTTCAAATTACAAGTTTTATAATTTAAAATAAAATTTTTTAAGTAGGGAGCTATTGTATATTTTTAAAAAATATATTTTTTAAAAAAAATATATATAAGTTAAAAAAAGTAATTATTAAATTATTTTTTATTTAAATATAATTTATAAAATAATACGATAAGTTCTAAGAATAATAAAAAACTATAAAGTAGTTAAAAGTAGTTTTTTTTAATGATTTTACAAAAATAATCTTCCTAATAATTTTTTAAGAGTATTTTAAACATTACACACTTTCAAAATTCCTATAAATACCCCCCTATGTCACCCATTTCTTTACACAACTCATAAATTTTTTTTTCTGTCATATTCTCTCAACTCTCAAGTCTTTAATTTTCAATTTAGGCTATACGTTTTGATAGTTTAGCTTTTGGTTCTTCAGTTTTTGAAGTTAACATACTTAAAATCAAGTTTATTTTTATTTTTTCTCATAACTTTTTTGATAATGGTAAGCTCCTATTTCAATCTCCATTTTTCTTTTTAGGATGTATCTTAATTCTCATATTCTTAGCCAGAAGTTGAGGTCGATGTCGGTCAACCTTCTTCAAATCAAAATAACCAAAATTCTAGAAGAATAAAGACCAGTGATGTTTGGACACATTATGATATAATAGTAATAGGAGGTGAGAAAAAGTTGCTTATAAAAAATGTAATAATCAACTAGATGCTATAAGTTTGTATAGAACCGGCCATTTTCGAAAGCACATCCAATCTTATTTAAAAAAAGAGCATGACTTAACTCAAACACGACTTTCTTTTGCACATTTTTCTTTTTTTAGTTCACTTGACATTCATAAATTTTTGAAAAAAAAGAGAAAAAGTGATTAAAAATACTATTTGGGATGAGCAACCATTTTCTTTTACAAAAAAATTTAAAATGAAAAAGCTATTCTAAGAATTAAATTTACTCTTTCAGAAAACATCCAGGAACACTATTAAAAATGATGTAATGAAAATGTTTGCTACCCAAAGAATAAATTAATTTTTTTTCTTGTAGGTTATAATTAGAGAATTGTTTACATCTAATTGTTGAAGTCTTGATTATGGTGCTTCTTATATTTATATTATTGCTCATTACATTGATGATTCATACATGTTATATAAACATATTATTAGTTTCAAATTTTTAGAATATCCTCATAATATAGCTAATATTGTCAATACTTTTTTCAAACTAATTTTTAGTAGAATATTCAAAATAAAATATTTAGCATTACAATAATACTAGTAATAATAATATTTTTGTTAATTTACTTAAATATCAATTACCTATTTTATTAGATGGTAAATTATTTCGTATGCATTGTGCATGTCATATATTTAATTTAATTATTCAAGATAGACTTAAACTTAGAAATGTATGTTATAAAATTGAAAAACTTAGAAATTTATGCAAATATATTATATTTACTCCTAATTGTGCTCAAGATATTAAAGCTTTATGCAAGTAATTTCAAAAATCACATAAATTTTTTTTTTTGATATTGAAATAAGTGGAATACTACTTATAAGTTATTAAAATATTGTTATGATTATAAAAATATATTTACTATTTTTTGTGCATAGTATATGAGTGATTATTTGGTGACTAATGTAACTTAAATGGTATGTAAATTATTTATATTATCATTAAAATATTTTTATATTATAACTATAATTTTTTCAAGTAATTATTATCCTATAACTTATTTGATATTTAATAAACTTGTACCTATTTCTTTTGTTTTCAATGAATATAAATTACTTTCTGAATTTGTAGGAGTTGTTCCTTCAATAGAAGTAAAGTTTTAAAATTATTTTAATACTATCAATCCTATATATTTTTTTACTATCATATTAGATCCATGAGTTAATCTTTTAGTCTCTGAAATGTTAGTTGATGAGTGTTATGATAATATGTATTTTTTTATAGATGCAGTAAAATATAAATAATATGTTAAGAAATTATTATATGAGATGCATAATGTTTATCAAACATGATAGGGTAACTCATCGCATTCTACTCCAGTAGAACATGGTATAAACCATTTCAAATCAAAATCTTACATATTTTTCTATTTTGTAAAGAAGAAATTTTGACTTCTTCGTCATATAATGAAATGACTTTATATGAAAGCCAAAGTATGAATTTTTTGACTGATGAAGATACTGAAAATTTTAATATATTATCATGGTGGAAAGCATATGTAAGAAGATATCTAATGCTTTCCATCATGCCCCGTGATTTATTAACTGTTTTGGGTTGTGTTGTACTTGACGCCTAAATTTTTGGCATGGTCCAAAATAGTATTGTGGCCCATTCAAACGGGTTGTGCTGGCTCGTTTGATACCCCTACCACCAATAACAGAATAATAAAACAGTAGCACTAGCGGTAGAACGTTAACAACAACAATAAAAAAATAATAGTAGCAAAAGAACAACAACAATAGCATAATAATGGCACAATGCTTTGAAGAAAAAGAATCAACACGTCAAAAAAAGAATCAATAGCATAATAATAGCATAATTTAAGAACACTAGCTATAAATATTTTAAATCTCTATTTCATATAATGAACTGAGATCATGCCAAATCCTTTTCCATCACCGAATTCAATCATCTCACGATCATAAATACTGATCGAAATATTTTATCCATAGCTGAAATTGACACATTTGGTCAAAATCGAAATATTTGGGCCGATTTCTAAAACCTTGATTTAAACTAAGATTTTAAGTTTTTGTTTCGATTTTGGTTTCAAAACCCACTGAAATTGATCTATTTCGGTTGTTTCGGTCATGTTTTGGTTTTGGTCCAATTATTTTTTAAAATTTTTGACTAAATTTTGACTTTAAATTAAAAAAGATTTAAAAAATTTTAAAAATAAAGATAGAATTTTTTTAACAATTTCTTTAAAAGTATTAATTAAAATTTTTTAGTAAAAAATGAAAAATAGAATTCAAAATTTGTACTTGATTGAATTCAAACCTGACTCTTAATTGAGACTCAATTAAAAACTTAAACATTAAGCTAATAATAATTTATAATATAATTATAATATATAAATATAAATAATATATTTTTAAAATCTGTAATTAAAATCTAGAGCGAAACATTTCGATTTGGTAAAACGTTTCGCTCAAACGTTTCAGCTAAAACTTTAAATTATGATTTAAACACAATCAAAATCAATATCTGCGTAAATTTGGGCTTTTGCAAGGGTGTTCTTGCAATTTCTCAAATTACCATGGATTTCAATAAGAAAAACAAGGAAAAGTACATAAGGATCCCGATCGCCCTAGGCCTCTGCCCGTAGGAAAAGGCCCCCGACCCTCCCATCTCCCGATCTCAACTCCTTCCGGTCTGCTCGATCTGAAAGCCTCCGCCAATCTCCCAATCCCATGCTTTCGATCCATTAGATTCGTGGTTTTCCACGTTTTTTCTTCTCGAATCCTGAATAAAAACCCGTTTTTGGCGAATTTGATCAGAAAACATGTCGAGGTTCCATGTGGATGGGAAGGTGGTGGAGTGGGCCGACCTTCTCCAGCGCCGGCACTGGTCGTGGCGCCTCGACTTCTGGCCCTTCGCGATCCTGTACTTAGCCTGGGCCTTCGCAATCGTCCCCAGCCTCGACTTCTCCGATGCGCTCATAGTACTCGGGGTGCTCTCCGCTCTCCATGTGCTCGTGTTCCTCTTCACTGCTTGGTCTGTGGATTTCCGGTGCTTCGTCAAGTTCAGCAAGGTATTTTGTCGAAATCGTGCTTGGAGGTTTAGACAAATTTGTGTTTTGATGTCTTTTGTTTCTGGCTTTTGCAGGCTAACAGTATTCATAGTGCGGATGCGTGCAAAATAACGCCCGCGAAGTTTTCTGGCTCCAAAGAAGTCGTGCGGCTTCATTTTCGGAGACCTGTGAGTTGTAAAACCAAGGTTTCAGTTCACTTGTGTGGATAACTTGTGTTCAAAATGCTGTTAGCTAGTCTCGATGATATATGGAGTTGATGGATGTTCACTTCTGCAGTTGGCGAGCTCTTCAACATCTTTGGTTGGAACAGACGAGGAGATTTATTTTGACTTTAGGAAGCAGCGCTTTATCTTCTCGGTGGAGAATGATACATTTTGCAAGCTTCCTTATCCTACAAGGGAAACATTTGGACATTACTTCAAGTGCAGTGGTCATGGGACGGAAGCCAAAGTTAATGCTGCCACTGAGAAGTGGGGCCGAAACGTGTATGTTTTTCTGCTAAGAGTATTCATTCTTCAATTACTTAATTAAATGGTTATTTTTGTTATTAATGTTATTCCACAAACAAAATTACAGAGTTTTGCTATTTGATTCTCATGGTTGAATTTTCTGTAAACAAGCAACAAGAGCTTTCAAACTTCAATCTTTTTCTCTTGGTTATTATCTATTGATTGGAAGCTTAGCTTTAGTAGATGTTATTAACTACAATTAGCATTATATAGATATTAAAGATCAGCACATTTGACTATAAATGGGTTGATCACATTATTCGTGGAAGAAAGAATTTGGGCAGATTGGAAGACCTCAGTGACATTTGTTATGTGAAAATTCCAGAAATTTAAAGGCATTTGGTTATTTGATGTCTATGATCAGCTGCACTCCTCTTTTGTATGCCTATCCTTATATGCTTTTTATAACAACCAAGCAATTTTTTTTTTGGTAATAACAGTTAAGTAATTCTTTCAATCAATTTTGAAAATTGTTTTTGGGGAACAACAATGATGTTTAGTGGAAATCCTTTTGCTAAAATTTGCAAATAAGTAAACTCTGTGTTATTCCTTTTGATTGTGCTAGTGATCTCTAGGCCTATTTATTTTGTGGGACTTTAAAGTTTTAGTAATTTTGATATTCTAAAATTTTAAAATCCTAGATTTAAAAAATTTGATAATGTGTTTGTTTTTTAGGACATGTGAATTCAAAATTTTGAAATTCTATATTTGTTTTGTTGGATTTGTAAATTTCATATTTATAAATTTTACATTTGTTTGATTAGAATTCTATAATATGATCACCATAGAATTTGGGTGGTAAGATTACCCCACTTCAAATTTATTTTATTTTTTTATTTTAATAATATTTAATTTTTTATTTTGTATAATATTAAAAAAGAAAATTATAGAGGATGATGAAAGAGGTAAAACAAAAAAAATAACAAAATTAAAATACTCCAATTTATAGTACACAGACATAAATCTATAGCTCTAATTCCAAATAAATCATATAAAAATAAACAAAAGAAATAGCCATAAACGTGAAAGCTATCAATTTTAAATTTTTTCTTAATTTGTTATGCATTTTGGTCGATTAGAAAGATGAATAAGATGAAAAATCTTGTATTGATTATTGGTGGTTTTTTATTTTGTTTGTAGTAAAAAAAAATGTTAAAGATCATACATATTAATCTAACATTTTTGTTTCTACATATTGAAATATGGAGTCAAAATCAATAGATAATAAATATTTATTCTAAAAATTCGAAAAAAATAACTAATTTTGCAGAGATTGATCGAAGAAAAAAGAGATATAGAGAGTTGAGTAATGGCAAAATAAATATTTCGAGTAATACAATACCTAAGATTTTATAATTCATTATGTAATTTTACCCAATGAATTCTAAAATATGGGATTTTGAAGTCCCGCCAATTTTGAGGGACCAGCAAATCGCACATTTTTTGGGATTTGAAAGTTCTAAAATATTAAAGTTCTGAATAACAAACACTGGACTTTATTGTTATCAAAATTTGAAAATCTCAGAATTTTCAAATCCCACAAAACAAACAGAACTTCAATATATACTTATGATCTTCCTAGATTTTGTATGCCTCTTCCATTACATTTTGAGCCCATCCTTCAACATTCATGCATCCTTCGAGTGTTGTATCCATTACTGCAATAATTTACCTAGATTTTTCAAGTTACTAGCTTGGCTTTGATGGCTTGCTTATTGTGCTTCATGTCTTTTTTTGATCTAGCTTTGAATATCCACAACCCACATTCTGGAATTTGATGAAAGAGCACTGTATGGAACCTTTTTTTGTATTTCAGGTTCGTCATCGTACATTATGAGCTAAGTTTGATAACTATGGAAATTAGAGATCTCAACTTCACTTGGTTTTGAATTGATTCTAATTTTGAGATGGTTTATGGTATGTGTAGGTCTTCTGTGTGCTCCTGTGGTGTTTGGATGAGTATTGGTACTATAGTGTGTTCACACTTTTCATGCTCTTTGTGTTTGAGTCAACAATGGCCAAGAGTAGATTGAGAACTCTCACTGAGCTGAGACGTGTGAGAGTAGACAATCAAACATTGATGGTATATCGATGTGGGAGGTACTTCTTTAGCCATTCAAGGTCATTTATCTTTTGCAACTCAGGCAATGAAAAGCTGAGACTTGTCTTAATCGTTTGGTCCTAGGTGGGTAAAGCTCTCAGGTACAGACCTTCTGCCTGGAGATGTTGTCTCCATTGGACGGTCATCTGGTCAAGGCAGGGAGGATAAATCTGTACCTGCAGACATGCTCTTATTAGCTGGAACTGCAATTGTAAATGAAGCCATCCTCACAGGCGAGTCTACTCCTCAATGGAAGGTGGTGTTCTTTCCTACTAGTTTTTTAATGAAAAAACTGTTGTGCAAATCTTTATTTTATATTAGTTGATTCTTATTAATTGGTTTCCTTATTTTGTGGAAATGTATTTATTGTTGCAGTCCTTTAGCATACATAATTAATCTTGTGTGCAGTTGCTAACAAAAGAAAAGAACTTCTTCAACTTAGCTGAGTAGCAATTATTCTTGAATTGTCATTACATTTTGCCAAATCCCATACTTCACCATTTGGTCAATGGAAATTTCTGATATATTTTATGGGCAATAACAAGCAGCAACATACATGTCCTTCAGATTCTTGCATACTATTTTTCTATTCTGGTTGTTGGATAAGTCTGTCTCAATTGGATTTGCATTGTGCCATTGGCTTCAGCTGATATGATGCCTTCAAGGTGTTTCTAGATTTGTGCTTAAAATTTCTCTTTCCATCTAGACATGTCTAAGGTATCTTAGAGGGCTTTCTTGCAAATGCAAAAGCAGTTTTCTATGTGCCAGACAGCCTCCAGAAAATATAGTTTTTATTAGTTGTCTTAGCTTTTTGCCAGGGGCATTACTTGATCAATTTTCATGCAAGGCATGGAACTCCTCAATTGCATGGTAGATTTTGAAATTAACATGCATCTTAAGATTATCTTTTGTTTCATTTTTCAAGTTTGGAATCTATCAATGTAGGGAATCCAAGAGCTCCACAATTTTCATGTATGACAGATCTATAGTTGTTTCTTCATATGCATTCAGAATGTGAATTTTGATTTGTGTATCATTTTTAGGGTCAAAAAAAAATTTCTAATTGAGTTCATTATACAGATTTCAATCTCAGGTAGGGCTATTGAAGAGAAATTGTCTGCTAAGAGAGATAAAAATCATATCCTGTTTGGTGGAACAAAGATATTGCAACACACTCCAGATAAGGTAATTTCTGTAGGTTCATTTTCCTTGTTTCAGGGTTCAAGCATTTTTTACATACGCATTTATTGCTTAAATGCAGTCATTTCATTTGAGGACGCCTGATGGGGGATGTGTAGCTGTTGTTTTGCGCACTGGGTTTCAGACTAGTCAAGGCAAATTAATGCGGACAATCTTATTTTCAACTGAAAGGGTAGGTTTTTTATTATCACTTCATATTTTTATTTTGTTTTTTATTTTATTTTTAAGCTTTGTGCTTGGAAGATCTAATCGTGTTATTTTCCCAGGTTACTGCTAATAGCTGGGAAAGTGGGTTGTTCATTCTATTTTTGGTTTTCTTTGCAATCATTGCTGCTGGCTATGTGCTTAAGAAGGTACAATGAGCCCTATGTTTGGCTGATGAGACATTTTTCTTTGATGCTGCATTGCAGTTGATGGTTGTCATTTGCCTGTGCTTCATGCTATTTTGTGACTTTTACAATGCATTGCCTTGCAATGCTTGTGTGGAAAAAGTAGCATAAGGACCACATTTTCTTTGACAGGGTTTAGAGGATCCAACAAGGAGCAGATATAAATTATTCTTGAGTTGTTCATTGATCGTCACTTCTGTGATCCCCCCGGAATTACCAATGGAATTGTCCATAGCTGTCAATACATCCTTAATTGCTTTGGCACGTCGTGGCATTTTCTGCACAGAACCTTTCAGAATTCCCTTTGCTGGGAAGGTGAGAGAACTTGTTTTGGCCTGTCTATTTTTGGTAATTTCTGGTAAGTCCAATTTTCATCTGAAAATTTGGCCACTTCTGCAGGTTGACATATGTTGCTTTGATAAGACAGGGACTCTTACATCAGATGACATGGTATAAAAATTAGGCAGAGACTGTCCCATCCATTTCTTACTGTTTCTTGCTGTTTTATTTAGGTTGTATCTTTTGGTATATTCAGGAATTTCAAGGAGTGGTTGATTTGTCAAATAATGGGGATCTTGAATTAGATGCTGCTAAATTGCCTCTCCGCACTGTTGAAGTGCTTGCATCTTGTCATGCTTTGGTGTTTGTAGAGAATAAGCTGGTATGCTACTGTTAAATGCTTTCTATTTTATTATTGTCTCTTTTTGTCATAGATAATATAATGAATTATATTGAATGGTAGGTTGGTGATCCTCTTGAAAAGGCAGCACTTAAAGGGATTGACTGGACATACACATCTGATGAGAAAGCTGTGCCTAAAAGGTAAGGTGCATTATTACCAACAATTTATGTTAAGGTTTAAATTGACTGTCATTGCTTTCCCTACCCTAATGTGGTCTTGTAACCGTAAGATGTTATCTCCCCAAATTTTGTCATTTTGGCTTAGTAAGTATTTCTCTTCTTTATTGAAAATGACATTCCCTGATAGCAAATTACACTACCCAATTGATTTGTTCCAAAATACTTGCGTAATATTTGATGAGTCCATCTTTGCCTGTTTTATCTTACCTTCCATTATCATAGTTTTCTTGATTTGCTTTCACTGAAATTCCAGGCCAGGTGGTCAGGCTGTCCAGATAGTTCAAAGGCATCACTTTGCTTCTCATTTAAAGAGAATGGCTGTTGTTGTGCGTATTAATGAACAATTTTTCTCTTTTGTGAAGGTTAGTAATGTCAGCAGCAGATGAACTTTCGATACAGTTATGTATAGCTTCATCTTACACTGACCTCTATAAATAATATTCATCATATTTTTACTCTTACTAGGAAGTTATTGGCATACATGCTCCTATGAAGTTTCTCTATTGCAATATCACCTAGCACAGGGTTAAGCTACTAGCTATATGTAGTGGCAGCTCTTACGGTTATACATATTTTTTGGGAGTCTAATACACTTGGAGACACTTTAGACTTCTATCTAGTTCTTTCCACCAGTATGCTGCTTTTTCCTTGCATCCGTCTTTTATCAGGTAATCATATTCACTTAATCAGGCTAACAAACCAACATCTTTTATTTAGGTGTTTTACTTTAAGGTGATAAATGTACAAATTCCAAATATTTTGTGATGTTTGAGTCCAGGATTATTTCTGTAACTACAGAATATTTTTGGAACTTGATCTGTCCTGGATAGATTTATGTTTTTAGAAGAATGGAGCAATTTGTCTTGTGTGTAAAGCACTCACTTGATGCAAAATCTTGCTTCTTGCTTTCAGGGAGCACCAGAAATTATTCAAGAGAGGCTCATTGATGTGCCTCCTGCATATGTGGAAGCGTACAAGAAATTCACCCGCCAAGGTTCTCGAGTTCTGGCTCTTGCCTACAAGCCGCTTCCAGAAATGCCTGTAAGTTGTCTTGAGACATATTTCACCATTATGTTGCTTTTGCCAAAATAGATTTTCCTTCTTTTGATTTATTCGTCTCTATCTTTACTCTGGCAAATCCTCAATGTGCATACACAAATTATGAACGGTATCTTTTCTAAGAGGTTCACATATTACTGGTCCAGAATAGCGCATTACTTTTTGATTTGTCCTAATACCAAAAGCTACTGTTGCCATATTTTTGGTGTGATAACTGTGTGCAAATTTCATGTCATTCATCTTTTGCTTCTGTTGTGTTTAATTCCTTTCCCAATCATATGTATTTAAACTGATGTTATGTTGCAATCATGTCACCCTTTGTCTTCCATTGAGAACTATTCCCCAATTTGCTAATTTTTGCTATGCCTTGGTAAAGTGAATTTGAAGTTCAGCAATCAAATTGGCTGCCTCAAGTTTTCGAAGTCAATTATGATTTATGCTTTTGCAAATGAAGCATCAAGCTGATTTTAGATTTTATTCATCTGCAGGTTAGTGAAGCAAGAAACTTGGATAGAGATATGGTGGAGAGTGATTTATATTTTGCTGGCTTCGCGGTATTATGTCAATCCAGCAGTTTTTTCTTCTTGTTATTCCATTCTCAAATTATTGTTTCGATAGCCTGTTTTCTTTATGCTAGTTAATGTAGCCTCTTTGCTGTATTATCCCCTGGTGTGATTTCTTACTATTCTTTGCCCTTCAGGTTTTTAACTGCCCTATCAGACAAGACTCTGGTTCTGTCCTATATGAACTGAAGGGGTCATCACATGACTTGGTACATTTCATGGGTCCCATTTAAATTTTAAATTCTAGGATGGCACAACTTATTGTTATTGAAATTTTATTCTTTTTATTTGGTCATCTGTTGAAAATTTTACTTTCTGACTTGCAATTGATGATGTAGTTCATTGGAAGCTGGATATATAACTGACCTTGGATTATCCAATTGTGTTTCCATTTGTCCATTCAAGTTTCCTGTTGTATCTATATATCTTGTTGTTCATTGTCATGGAAGTCATAAGATCAAAGTGCCATTGTCTAGTTCAAGTAAAATTTCCTGTTGAGTGTTGCAATTTGATCATATTTTTTCCATAGAAAGGAAATCACTGCTATTTTTTTGACTTCATCTGAGTAGAACCCTAACCTTATCCATTTTACTAAGAGGAAAGTAATCACTCCACCCATGTAAACCGAATAAAGGAGGAAACTAAGTGGAGTTGGGGTGTTATCTCCAAAAAAGTGGAATGAGGGTGAGTGGGGAGACTTTAAAGGGACTCCCACATCATGTGTATTGCAACACACGTATGTCAGGGTTTATTTGTCATGTTAACTGATGCTTGTCTAACCTAATATACAATGTGGTAAATATTTGTAGAAGTTATCATTCACAATGTTGGACAAAATCCTTGTTTTGCCAAAGTGACTTTTGAGAATCTTACCTATCTTTCCATTTGCTTTATGCTAATTTGCCTGGTTTATATTAGATAATGATCACTGGTGACCAAGCTCTGACAGCCTGTCATGTGGCAAGCCAAGTTCACATAATCACAAATCCTGCATTGATTCTTGTCCCGGTGAAAAGTGCTGAAGGTTTTGAGTGGGTTTCCCCTGATGAAACTGAAAGAACTCCTTACAGGCAAGAGATTAATTTAATTTATGTTTTCTTCATCATTTTGCATTTGTATTGGATCTGATTTCAAAATTATGGGATAAGCCTTTTAGCTTGATCGTATTTCATATCATCACTATTAGTGAGAAATAATTGTTCTTACAGTGCAACAGACGTGGAGTCATTATCCGAATCCCATGATCTTTGTGTTGGTGGCGACTGCTTTGAGATGTTACAGCAGACTCGGGCTATTATTCAAGTCATCCCTTACGTGAAGGTCAGGAAAAATTTTGAAATGTTCATTTGAGCTAGATTATTTTTTACACAGCTTTCTCATCGTGGCTACTATTGTAAATCAGGTTTTTGCACGAGTTGCTCCTGACCAGAAAGAACTCATCTTGACCACTTTTAAGACAGTTGGGAGGATGGCATTGATGTGTGGAGATGGAACCAATGATGTTGGGGCTTTGAAACAGGTATATTTATTTCTGATTATACTCCCATTCATGCCCAATACAGAGAATGTTAGTACTCCTTGCTCCAATTACTCTGATTTCAATATGGTTTACAAAATGTTTTCTGCTCAACTTAGATTTCATTTGCACAAAGCTGCTAGCCATGAGACAAACAGGTTAAAGTGTTGGGCATAGTTAGTTTTGCCTAAGTTTATTGTTGTCAGTGTAGTTTCCTTTGTTAGCTCATTACTCCAAAGAATAGCATTCATAGGTCAACAACAAATATTTTATTTAACAATGATTGTTTTTTCTATTAAATGACATGATATAATTCTATTTGGATATTTTGAGTATTAATTGAACTATTTATTCATGCAGGCCCATGTAGGTATTGCTCTCTTGAATGCTGTCCCACCTGCCCCATCAGGAGACTCATCTTCACAGGCATCCAAAGCTGAAAGAAAGTCTGGAAAATCCAAGAAGCCAAACCCTGCAGCTGAATCCTCCAATCCTCCAAAACCTCACAGCAACTCTGCAGAAACATCAACCAACCGGCACCTTACAGCAGCTGAGAAGCAGCGACAGAAACTGAAGAAGATGTTGGATGAGATGAATGAGGAGGGCGATGGTCGTTCTGCACCCATTGTCAAGCTTGGTGATGCATCTATGGCCTCTCCTTTCACTGCAAAGCATGCCTCTGTTGCCCCTACCCTTGATATCATTCGTCAAGGCCGAAGTACCCTTGTGACAACCCTCCAGATGTTCAAGATTCTCGGTCTCAACTGCCTTGCAACTGCCTATGTTCTAAGTGTCATGTACTTGGATGGTGTCAAACTCGGCGATATACAAGCCACCATCAGTGGGGTTTTCACTGCAGCCTTTTTCCTCTTCATCTCTCATGCACGTCCTTTGCAGACTCTCTCTCCATCCCGGCCCCATCCCAACATCTTTTGTGCCTATGTCTTCCTTTCTCTCCTTGGCCAGTTTGCAATGCACTTGTTATTCTTGATTTCAGCTGTGAATGAAGCATCAAAATACATGCCAGAGGAGTGCATTGAACCAGACTCGGATTTCCACCCAAACCTAGTCAACACTGTATCTTACATGGTGAACATGATGATCCAGGTAGCAACCTTTGCGGTGAACTACATGGGCCGCCCGTTTAACCAGAGCATAAGGGAGAACAAGCCCTTCCAGTTTGCATTGTTTGCTGCAGTGGTCTTTTTCACAGTGATTACTTCCGACGTGTTTAGAGACCTGAATGACTGGTTGAAGCTTGTGCCATTGCCTGAAGGGCTGAGAACAAAGCTTCTGGTTTGGGCCGTTCTTATGTTCTTTGGTTGTTACAGTTGGGAGCGGTTGCTGAGGTGGGCATTCCCAGGCCGGATTCCAGCATGGAAGAGGAGACAAAGGCAAGCAGTGGCTGCATTAGAGAAAAAGGGCCAATAAGCTTTTGTTGGTTGGATAGCTGATTTTGATTGCAGAACAGGATTGAAGTTCCAGAATATACATCTGAAAATGTGTAATTGATTAGGTCCCTAGCCTGCACGGCCCTTACATTAGCTATGCGATTTTGTTGTCAATCCTACTATTTTGTTTATAGGATATGACTGAGGTTTTGGTAATCTTCATATTTTCCATTACCACAAGCAAGTTACATTACAGACTGCGGCTTCTGTAATTTTCTGTCAATTGTTTGGACAGCCTCGACTGATATATTATGTCTGATGAACAAGAAATACTGATTTAATTGACCTTGTCTTATTTGTCTCTTTTTCTCTTGGTATATATACGATGGCAATGGAATTTAGCATGTTACATTATTGTCAAATAGCTCCCTAATTAACCTACTGATGATTAAATTAATCAAAATATAGCCAAGTAGAGACAATTACTGAAGTACCTTCACTATCTATCTTCTCTTACAATCATAATCCAGCACTATCAGCCATTAAAATCAGTTTAATGAGTTAATCCAAATACAAACTGACACAATTCACTTCCTTCGCACCACCAAACAACCTCAGTTCATCAAAATCTCCACCCATTTCTGCAAAGAAAGCTCTAGAAAAATCCCATAAACTTGTTCACAACTGCATTGTGTTTGTGTTTGCTCTCTTTTGAGAAGAACATGGCAACCTACCTTGCTTCCTTGCCTTCCACCACCACTTTCCACACTGTCAAGCCGCAGATGAATGCTCGCTTCATTGCCAAGAATAAAGTTATTATCCACAAATTCTTATTTTGCATCATTTCCTAGGTCTAATTCTTATATCAAACACGCATGCAGAGAGCTGCTTTGGCTGGTGGACTGAGTTTTTCAGGAAAGATTCAGCTCAGTAATGCAGCAAAGAGGTGTGCACCAGCTCCAAGTTGCTTCAAGACAACAATCTCATGTTCTATTGTGAGTAATTTTCTTTTTATTTAGCTTTGTATTTAGCTATTAATTCTAATCATTAATAGTTTAAAAATGTTAGGATTCTGTTGAGTCATGGAGAGTCAAATCCAGCAACATAAATATTCTGAGCTTCCAAACAATCCTTCATTCTTCTTCTCCATTTAGTCCAAAAATTGTGGATTTATCTTAGTGTTGTAAGTGTGGTTAAAAAACATTTTTTTGCATAATTCTTGGCATACAAATATGAGTTTTTGATTTGCTTTTATTCACAGGCTAAGCCAGAGACACTCAAATCAGTCCAGAGCATAATTGCCAAGCAACTTTCAGTCGACCAGAGCATGGTTACTCCTCAGACCAAGTTTTCTGATCTCGGCGCTGATTCTCTTGACACAGTAAGCTATATATCACACTCACCGATACCAATACTGATACGGCGCCGTGATTCTCACTCCTATTCAAAAACCATGAAAGATAATTGCTGATTTTCTTTCATTCATATAGGTAGAGATTATGATGGCATTGGAAGAGCAGTTTGGAGTCTCAGTTGGAGAAGGTGGAGCTGAGAACATTGCCACTGTTCAGGATGCTGTAGACCTCATTGAGAAGGTCAAAGCTGAAAGCACATGAACAAGAGGGAAATGAACACATGGGACCATGAAAAATAAGACTTGAAATTTCATGTGGAAACTTTAGAGGATTCCAGCAATGGAGGATTTTCATTGGCCCCTCTTTTGATTTGTTTCTAAGGTTTTGTTTTGATGTTGGAGGCTTTCCATTTATCAAACCAATGAATAAGAAGCATTGTGCTACATTCTAGCCAACTATTTCTTCAATGAGAAAATGCCACTCAAAATTGCTGCAAAATCAATTGAAATGGTATTACGGATCATTCAGAAATAGATTCAAATTTTACAAATAAATGGCTTTATTTCTCCTCGAGTTTAAATTATTGTTCTTACGTGTTAATCATTCAAGAGGAAATTAAAAAAGGACAAATAAATAATCAAGATTTGAAAATCCAAAATATAAGAAATTTACCAAGAAAAATGAGATGAATCATTACAAAAGATGAACATGAGATGCACAATATAGAATCTGTTTAACAAGAGAATCGTGAGCAAATCACGATTAGCTAGTCATGTTAATAGTGATCCTGACGAGATTTTGATCACATAAATTTTCTAAATTAATGTAATTCTGTTTCCCTGCAATGAATTCATGATTAAGCATATGATCGTCGCGTGATGATCACATCGTTAATCCCATACTAAACGGCTTCTATTATGTTGATTATATTAAAACTCAATAACAGCAGCAATTTACCAACAATAATGAGATGAATCACAAAAAAAAAAGATGAATTTATATAGATTAGATTGAGGAAACCCCAATCCAACACACAACATTACAGGGAGAAAAGGGGGGAACAAAAAGGGGGGAGAAAGAAAAGAAGCAAGTCTATGCTACAGCGCTAGCAAAAAAACAATAGCAAGGAGCCTCCTCCAAATTGCAAGCTCTGTGGCTGACGCCCTAATCTTCCCTCCTGTTCTCCTTCTTATTGCAACAAAATCTGCATCTTATACACAGATTTACAAAAAACACGTCCACTCCTCACACCTTTGCATTCCACACCCTCTTCCTCTTGTTTCACTTGTCCAGAGAACTGATCACCACCCTGCAAGCAAATCCAGTTTCAAAAAATAAACACTTGCTAATGATAAATAATTTCAAATCTATTATTCTGATTTTGTAAAAAAAAGATTTGAAGGAATTCGACAGACATATGAGCCCCCTGATTCTGATGGAATCGTGCATCAAACTCCAGCCAGAAAGGATGAATTGTGTTCGGAAAATTTACAACAAATTAAAAGATCCTATTTTTACAAAGATTTCGATGAGAACTATTGTGGGAAGATTCAAAGAACTCTCACTTGCATTTGACTCTATACTAATTCGTGCCAAGGCTCGTCTGAAAACCAAAAATAGGACTCTGAACACAGATTTTTGGAATCTATAAGAGGCAAGATGCAAAAACACAATAGGGAAGACCGAAAAGACGAACCAGTCGTAGACGGTGGGGGTCCTTGGCTCCACCGTCGCTGCCTCTGCGAAAGCTTTTCTCCTCGCCTTCCTCCAATCCCCCCATGGCGTTGCAGCTATAAATCAATCAATTCCCCGCAAAAGATCAGACTTTTTGTAAGGGAAGCCAAGAAATATCAGATTTTTATCGCGAAACCTCAAATTCGAGAAGATAACATTGATGTCAAGTGGAAATCGCGCAAGAAAAATCAGACTTGTGTCAGAAAACTCAAATTCGTTGTGACATTGCAGAGGATTCAACAAGTTGAATCGCCAAAATCAAATTTTTATCGCAAACAACTAAAATATAGAATACTGAAGAGGAAGTCGCGCAATAAGAATCCGACTTTTTACAGCAAAAACCCAAAATCAAGCATCTCGGGTAGAATTAGAGAAGGAAATGACAAATTTTGATCGCAAAAACCCAATTGGAGAAGAAAGGCGAGGAATCGAGAGGGGAATCAGCAAAAACAACTCTTACGGGTGAGGGGGGAATTGGGGTTGCTTGCCGGCGAGGACGGGGCCGAGGAGGCCGGCGAGTCAGGCGCGGAGCGGTGGGCTCCGCGGAGGATGGTGATGCTGCGGGTGACGGCCACGGGCGGCGGCGGGTTGGGGCGGGGGTGGTGGACGGCGGTGGCGGAGGAGGAGGAGTCGGGCCGTGGGCCGGCGACGGTGTCGTCCCAGAGGTGGTCCAGAAGGCCCATTTGGAATTTGGAATGGAACAAGGGAGGCGGAGGACCAGATTTTATAGGCAATTCCGAGAGATAAACGGGGGTTTTCTGCTAAATTTGACAACTGCTAGCAGATGCTTGACAAGGCCATTTTTGGCTTTTGTCGGCTTGGCTCGGCTCGATTATGGTTGGATAATGATTACGAAATTTTTTTATAAATAATTTTTTAAAAATGTTTTTATTTTATTTTTTGAACAATTAAAACTTATTATAAATAATCTTGTCTGAATAAAATTTGAACCCATCAGCGAATCTAAAACAAAATATGCTACAATTTATATAATATTTTTTTTATTATTACAGTTGGCAATCCTACTGAGTATTTTTTTATATATTTTTTTTCGCAAATTAACGCCTTCTTCATAATTTTTTTTTGTCATTTGTTATTTTTTGTTTTATTTTCATATAAAAAATGTAATAAAAATATTATTTTAACTCAAAAGACCCATAACTCAATGTGTTTAAATAGATTTTTATTGTCACACCCATTTAGAAATGCTTTCCAACGTCCAAGACTCAATTTATCATTAAGTTTAATTGGTATTAGGTTTCTAATTATGAGCTCTAATTTTTTTTATTATTTTTGGAGAAAATGGAGATACAAGGGGCCCGGATTAGGGTCCACCGTAGAAAAGCCGAGCCGAACCGAACGGAGGCGAGCCGGCTTATCGGGGCAAGACCGACAGGAAAAATCGGAGGAGACAGGATTATCAAATGATCCGGGCCCCACCTGACGTTCACCAGATAAGATCGAAATCTTGATCTGCCAACCACAAGACGACACGTGTGGCCCCTTCTCATTCGTTGACCCGGCACTCCACTCCCTCCAGATACTTCTGTCCGGTTTTCCCCAAAAACGGAAAATATTCGACGACCACTCATGTGACCACTTCCAAAAAACAATAAAATGCCAGGTCAGCAAAATGATAAATATAGTGAAAAGATCAGGCTATTATGGTCCAAAAGCTCAATTTTCGATTAAATAGGGTGAGAGGAACCAATATTGCATAATAATAATACCAAATTAACGCTTAACACTTATTTTATATTAAATAATATGTAATTAACAGGGGATAAAGGATCGTTAATGCAGTTGTTGATTTGGTGATCTATCCATCAAGCTTTAATCTTCATGTTTTGTTGACTTCAAAATTGTGGTTTGTTTTTAACTAAATTTTTGGTGGTGCACTGAGAAGAGCTAAAATGGATAGATTCCTTATGTCGGTGAAATATATAACTAGATTTTTTTTTGTGGATTTTTTTTTTAATTTTTACGTCGATGCGGAGAACGATAGCATCCGTTCAATTCAAGGCAACTTTGTTTGGTTATAATATAATTTATCATTTATAAAATATTAGGAAAAGTTGTGATTCAAGATCAAAATATAAAAAAAATTAGTCTGATTAAATGTTTTGTATTAAAATATTAATTTAACTAATAAATTATTATTTTTAAAAAAATTTTATGTCTTGAATATATTATTTATTAAAATTTAAATAAATAAATATAAAAATAGTAGGATAAATTATTTTTTTAAAATAATATAAAAATAATATAATTATATTTTTAATATTTAAATAATGAAGTAATCAAAGATTTAAAATCAAAGGCAGTCTGGTAGACTCACAGTGATAGGTTTACAGTGGCAGTGGAAGTTGGAATAAGAAAAATGCCACTTTCAAGTATGAAACATGGAAGAGAAGTCCAATGGAGGTAACGTGTTAATACTGTCCACTTGTTTGCCTGAGAGAGAGAGAGAGCAGGTATCCAATAACACGTTGGTTAGACATAGCCATCATCGTTGTTCAAAGAAAGCTACGCATTGGCCGAGACCATTTCTGGACGCAAGTCTTGATATTCCCACAAGTTTCAGAATTGTGGCTGAAAAACTTCGCAGGAAGTGCCGCGATCTGTGTATTGTGCCAATTGTAATGCAACTTCGTCTACCTTCCCAGTTTCTGTTAATAGCGTTCGTACTGTCTGTGCTTCTATCAGGGCCTTGCTGGACGTCCGTGTTTTAGGTAATGGATTAGCAATTAAACTAATTCTTTTTGTAGAAATAATAAATCCACGCTAATTCTTTTCGCTACGTGTCTTTTCTTTTTTTTAGTTCATAAACAAAATAATTCGAGATGACAAACTTATACGAGACGAGAAAAATTAATATCAACGGTGATTTTTTTCTTATATTTATGATAAAATCTCTTACATGTACTTTAAGTGTTCGAAAGTTAACTTATAATTATAAAAAATCATAGAGCAAATAGATGTTTGTGTTCAGCAAAGAGTAAAATAAAAATGAAAAGAAAAATAATACATGTTTACAAAGTCATTTAACATAAATAATAATAATAATAATAAAAGATAGACATTTACCAAGTTCATTGACCGAGCCATGAATGGGCTTCTCAATTGCAACCTGTTACGGAATCACATCATGGGCCTTCGACGGAGTCATTTGTACAGGCCCAAGCCCAGTACATTGTAAGGACAAAAAGGGGCTATACGCCCGCAAGCTTGCCCAACACAGCCCGTAATACAAAGCCAACCCAGCCCGACTTTTTTTCCCCAAATTTGTAATTTCCTCCTTTTTCTTTTTCCGTCCCTAATTCGAACTCATATCTCTTTTTTTTTAAAAAAAAAAAAATCTACACCTCGAACTCTTTTACTCGACCACTTTCACTGTGCGACTCATGTTTTCGCATTGGCCTTTGATGCCCGCACCATTGCCGGCCTTGCGCTTACACCCTCGTACCAACATCAGGCGCCCACGCACGTGCCCTCTCTCCAGCCTCGCGCCAGCGCCCGCGCCCTTTCGCCGATCTTTGCCATGAGACTAACATGTGACTCAATTCAGTCACATTATCACGGCAATTTTGGTCTTAAAAATTTATACAGTTTCGAACTTGAAACTCTCATACCACTTGTTGGTAAACCATAAGAGTGTCAAACCAAATTCATATAGTGAGTCGAACACTAAACCATCCCAAAAGTTCAAACTCATGTGATATTGGTCTTTTTCACTATATCTATTGGACTCTATTATCAAATATCCGATGTGGGATAAATTCATCGCACCTAACATTATAACAATAACTAATCAAATTCCAATTATTATTAATTATTTAAATATATGTATTTGTTTATATTTAAATATATTTTTAAAAAATAACAAGTAAGACACAGACATAATCCCTTGGTTTGTGGACAATCGGCCGTGCGACTTACAATGGAGAGCTGTATGCTGCATCCGGAAAGGACGAATCGCTCCTGAAAAAAGAATTATTGGTTAGATCGTAGATGCAATGATTTACTGCCTCTATTCAAATCCAGATGGCCAAGAGACATCTGACTCTTTCATGCACTAAAATGAGTCATGCCGAACCAACACAGCCCACTTGATATCTCTTGTAAGAACAATACCAATAGCTGGCCCCATGCTTTTGTGAAAATTTGGTACCCGGTATTTTCATTATTTGCAAATGAACCCTCCATTCTATATTTTCATTGCGACCCCTCGCTTAACTCCAGTAGACTTCCTGTCCATCCCATGCAAATATTCTCGCGAACAAAGCAGAGGGTAGGAGAACAATCTCATCAAAAGATTAAGCAGGCCAATCACTTTCATTAACTCTTAAACAACACATGCACCCTGCGGGGTTCGTTGGCATATTATACAACCAAGCCTGTCGCATTCTCATACTCATCAAATGCGTAAAAGTTCATGGTCATACTAAGTGAAATTCAAGAAGACATTGCTTCTTTTCTTGGAGATACCGATCGAGCAAGGGCAGGGCTCGTGAGTTTTACTCTTCAAACAAGTTCTTGCCTATGAAATTTTGTACATAACCCTAGTGGAGCAACCATCAGAAAGATACATTTATACCCCTCCAAAAACTTGGAATTGTCCACGGTCTAAAGAATAAAGAAATGTCATCATCATGTAACCCTTTTTAATTGTTAATTAACAAATTGCATTAACAGCATAAAATCCATGTCTTTTTGACACCAAATCAAGTTCTTGTTGACAAAGCAATTCAAATTAAACCAAGTCCATTCTAATGGGATCAACTTTATCAATAAGCAAAGACCTCACATTCCACAAGTCCATTCATAAGTTTTTTTTTTTGCATATAACCCCCTATAGTTTAAATAATCGCATATATATCCACAAATGGGTCTCTGCAAAACTTCTGATCGACTCTGAGCAAGTGCATGACCCATCTAGATCACCATAAACAGGAGGCTAGCCCTAGATGTGATCCTTAAAAGAGTAACCCTAGCCTTCTTTTGTGCTCATGTGACATGTCCCCTACTAATTCACTTCTTGTGTTCATGGTCATATCCAATAAACCTTTAAAAAAAAAAAGGGATGAGCTCAACTCAACTTTTGAAGGTAGGCAGTTACATGGAATTAGTAGAACTTTCAAGGGGTTATATGAAAAATATCCCAAACAGACATGCAAGAACAAAGTGAATGAATTGTTGAGACTCTAGGTTCAAGACTCCAATTTCCCATTTGAATTCGACAAATGAAGTTGAAAACCCAAACCTCAGCTAAAGTTCCAAAGAGAAACAACATCAGCACCAACCTATCAAGTGCTAAATAGAGATCTCTGTGTCCCGAGATGATACATCGTGCTTAGACGATACCTTCTGTTTCCTCCCACTCCTTCGCTTGCTCCTGCTGCTGCCACCATTGCCTCTTGTTTTCGTCGACTCTGCTGCACCATTCGACTAACAGTACATATGTACATATACTATGTTAACTAGTTATTTATTGTAGTATGAAGAGTAAAAAAATTAATACAATAGACGATAGAAACAATACGAGCATGGTGCAAGTGCTTCATATAATTGATTTGAAGGATCACCCAAAACTTCTCCGCCACATCAAAAATTCTCTAGATAAGTTTTTAACAATCACAAAAATGCTCTTTTACAGATATAATCTTGTTAATATTTCTTAATATGCGCCATAAATGAATACATACCGGGCACATTTCTGTAATAAAGCAAACTTACAGGGACATATAAGCAAAAAAAATCTAACTTGAATAACAAAAGAGAACCTTGGCCATCAAAATGGAATGTTCTAACATTGTTCTTTTCTCTAGTAAAAAGATTTCAAATTGAAATTGGAATAAATATGATTAAATTAAATAAAAACCAAGGTTCATGAACATTGACTGAAAGAACCATCTGGCGGCTCAAGAAGAAGCCAACAGATTAAGTTTGACATTTTCGGACGAAGGACATCATGTGCTAATAAAATAATTAACAACCTCATTATCTTAATTGAGACGGTCAACACGTGACCCCAAAAGAGACCAACCAATAACAATTCAGGAACTCAGATAGAATGATAACGATGCTCCTCCTCCTCAAGATTCACATGCTTCAACCTATGACTCATATTTAGATGTTCACAATTATTGGCTAATCGTCTTCTTAAGCATGTATTATGACAAAAATTAGTAAATCATGCAACAATTTTAATGAAGATTATTATGCTGATAGACTCAATAGTTGGATATATATACCCACTATAATTTTGCAAATATATTATTTTCAAAATGTTGTAATTGAAAATGAGCATCCTTCATTTCACATGATTCCATCAATCAAAACCATAGTTCAAAAAGAGCATATATGCATACAAATCTTAAAACAGTAGAATTTATCGGATTTAATCAACATAATGGTTGCAATGGAACAGTAAGACTCACCCCAAAGCAGAACCCGGTCAAACCAAGTTCATCGAGATTGGCCTTGCTCAAGCTCAAACCTGAGCTGCCTCGCTTGTTGTTGCCATTAATGCCATCACATAAAGGTGTGATAGGTGATGCGGAGGCCGGAGACCACGTACGGTCAAGGCCATTCGTCGCCCGAGGATCAGAGATCGGCTTGGGCATTGATCGGCCCTGCAGGCCCAAGTCCAGGTCAGGTTGGAACATCTCCATAAACAGCTGCTGCAACTCCTCAAAGCTCTCTTGCCCATTCCCCTATATTAATCACAAAAATATAAAATTTTAATAAATCAATTAAAACCTATTTTCTCTATTTTTTTACTAATTAATTAGGCTAACATTGGGCTTGGTTTGGGTCATCATCTGCGCCATTTCCCCCAAGAAATCTCCCATTCCCTAAAATCAGTAAAAGAAAGAAATAAAATCAGCAAAAAACGTGTTTTTAGTGGGGAAAAAAAAGAGGAAAATGATTTACATTCCAATTTTTCCTAGATAAAACGGCGTCAATGTTGCCGTCGAACTTACGCTGTGGTCATCGTCGCTGTCGTAGATTCCAACGTCGTACAGGAATCTCTTGTTCGTGTCAGAGAGAACTGAGAAAATAAAGTTGGAATTGTTACTACAAAATCTAGGATTATTTATCACATACTTTTTACTTTATTCTTGAAGAAAAAAGGGGAGAGTTTTTTACCAGAGTAAGCAGCCTGGATCTCTTGGAACTTCTCTTTGGCTTCTTCCAGGAACTTTGAGTTGCCAGAAGCCGAGCAGCGATCTGGATGCCATCTCTAACGCCAAAAAAAATTTTAAAAGGAAAATTTGAATCGAATTCGATAAAAAATAGAAGCTTTTTTTAATCAAAATTCATTTTTTAAAACAGAGTTAAAAGTGAAGGAAAAGAAACCGCGTCGAATGTCAATTCATCGAATCTTGGTAAGTTTTTCATCGACTCTTGGTAATTTTGCAAATTATGATCAATTTAAGACTCGAATGTGATTGAAATCCAGAACAACAACGGCGAAAGCAAAGAAAAATCGTAACTTTGGAGGACTCGTGAACGAAATCGCCATTTTGTCGCTCTGTTTCACAAAACAATGACAGAAACAGCATTCAAATTCTCCAGAAACAAGAACTTGATCAAAATTTCAAGGACACAAACTCAGTTGATCAACCAATCCACCAATTGCTCCTTCCAGAACAAAGAAAAAATCGATCTTTATGCAGCCGAATACAAAGAAAGCTCAAAACTTCGAACAATTCGCCACCCAAATCACCATCTTTTTCCTCTCTTTCCAAAATCAAAACAGAAGCGGCATTCTAAGCCTCCAAAACCGCAGGAAAAAAAAAACCTGAAATTCCACCGAAGTTACAACAAATAACAGCCGATAAATCAACCCAAACAAAAATATCGATCTTTTTCACCGTACCATAGCGAGCTTCTTATACGCATTCCTGAGCTCGGTCTCCGAGCACTCCTTCTTCAATCCGAGGACCTTATAGAAGTCGCCGCTCTTCTCCTCGCCGGCAGCCATCGGATTCTGACTCAAAACAATAAAAAGGCGGCACCTTTCTCCGCCCAGAAGCTGCAGAAACAGAGACGACGACTGATGGGTGCGAAAGAGGCCTACATCTCCGGCACGCAAACCCCAAAAAGTAGGAGGAAGAACAAGGGGTTCCGTAAGGGAGAGAAGAAGAGAGAGACAAGTTCGGTAGAGTCGCGAAAGAACCCCAAGCTCTGCTCTCCTTCCCTTCTCCTCCTCCCAGAAAAGATCGAAGACTCCAGAAACAGTGTTTTTTTAACTGCTGAGCCGGGTTTTTTTGTCCCTTCACCCCGCGGTAACCACACCTATTTGAAAATTTACAAACAAAACCCCCACAAATTTTCCTTTGTGCGCATACCCCCTAAATTAATTTTTATGTAACAAATAATTCCTCATATGGAATTGTTCTTGGTCTGTTATTTTTTTTTGTGGATAAAAGATGAAGAAATTCAGGTAACAACTGACACTGTTTGAGAAAATAACACCATCAAGTGCAATATACTTCTTAAAATAGTCAGATACGAGATCATCAGATGCCATCAAGATCAAAATCGTTGGCCATACAAATTATTTTATAACATATTAGATCGACAAGCTCAAACTAGAGAATGGTTAAGCTAGGTAATCTCGTCTTAACTGCATCATTAGTTGATTTGACATTGGAAAAGTTAGTAGTTAACTAGTCTAATTGACCATATCATCATTAATGCAATCAACTTTCAATCGTGCAATCGATTCCTTCTATATTTAGCGTCATCATTATGCACTAATCAATTGTTAGATCTATATGAAATCAAATTAAAATTATCTCTTTTTTTTATATTATTTGGCAATCTATTTGTGTTTTGGAAATCAGATCATGCCTTTCACATCTATGTTTCATATCGGACAGGATCAAACTTTTTTCTAAGTTATATCAAATAATTGCGGAAAATTAATTGATTTGGCTTCTTTAAGAAAATGTAAATATTTGGATAATGCTTAATACAAATTAAGAAAAAACAAAAGCCTCTAAAAGTACCGCGGTGACCAGAACCAGATCCAAGGCACACGATCTCAACCGTACGATCCGGCAACTAAAACGGACGGCGAGGATCGGTTGCCAGGAAGATATTTTGGTTTGGCATGTTTCTCCAGAAAGTTCCTCCGACGGTCGTGGTTGACGGCAAGGTGGGGCCCGCATCCGAAAAGCCGCGGCGCGGAGTTGTTCAACCCATAGCCACCGGAACTCGCCGCTATTTACAGGTCTGCCCCCTGTTTTTCTTTTTCGGGTCACGACAAGTTGGGCCGGGTCGACCGCGCGCGGCCCGTGTTCGCCGTTTCCGAATCTAGCAAAAAGTTCGGCCGAAAACTGACAAATTTTTTTGCCAACTTAAGACGTTTCCGATTAGCATGCGTTAATTGCTGGAGTTTTGTGCGGATTTGCTTGTCGATTTTATTGACGGCATTTCAATTTGCGTTGGATCTCGTGCTTCGTTGCGTGAACTCCAAAATATTTATTGGATGTAAAAAAGCAATTTGTAATATTTTGCTGATGGCAAAATTTGATCCACTTGGGAAATATTTATAAAAGTAATATTATTTTAAGATAATTACGTACAATTTATTAAAAAATCTCTTATTTTCGAGCAATTCTTGCGAATATAATATTTAGATAAAAAAAATTTTAAAATAATTTTAATGATATATTTTTCAGAGAGCCAAATTGATAAAAAAAATATTTTTTTTTTTTGTAAAAAAATTATAGAAAAATTCTCTTTTCTTGTCCACTAATGACCTTTTAACTTAGCTTTGAGTCTATTGTTTGCGTCATCCGTCTAGTAATTAGGAAAGTGTCACTTATTGCCTAAGTAATGTATTTACCAAGAAAAGGCTTCTTATTGCTCACGCTTCGCGATGAATTTCCTTCCTTTTCTTAATCTCCATTTAAAATTTTAAGGGTTATATCTCAGAAATTTTTTTTAATAGACCTTTTTCCGACGAAGAAGTTGGTTTTTAGAAAAACTTGAAAAAAAAAAAATTATGTTCTCACCATTTTGTCTTGAGTAATAAAAAATAAATAAAATTAGTTTTTTATACCAACTAAACTTCATAAAAAAATAAAAAATTCGGTGGACATATAACTAGATTCTCATTGAATCCGAAGGTTGATTGGACTCACTAGTTAAACCCATCAAAAATTTATTTTTAAAGTCAATTCTAAATATCCAATATATTTTTATGGATAATATATTAAAATTTAAATTTATTTAAACGACTTAATGGAGATTTACTAGAAACCTATTCTATTCAAGCACTACTCTACTAAGTAAAATAATTCGTTATATGTGTTAATTTATTTTTAAATATCACTTTAACATATCATTAAAAATAATAAATATAGATAAATAAGATTAAATATAAACGATTAAAAAATGATGGTCAATGTTTGTATTTGTTGAGAGTTGACATTATTGTTTTATATATAAATATCAAAAGAATTAACCGGTCTTAATAGATTTTAACATGATTTAATTAGTTGAATTTTAGATAGACTTAATATAAAAATTAATGAGTGTTAACGGATGTTAACTTACCATAAAGCTCGTGTCGGTCAATATTGGACTTACTCAAGCAAAAACACGATGGGTCCGTTGTTAGCCTTTACATATAACTAATTCTCCAATCAAAACTCTAAACCCTATATTTTTATTGCGATGGCAGTTCAAAAAACACCTCAAAATTCTCGACATTTATTGAGAAATGTCAAAAAAAAAAAAAAAAAAATCGCGACATTTTTAAATAAACGCAGAAAAATATGTTTTGAAAAAATGTGAATAATTCTCGGCGTTTAATAAAAAATACCGAATTTTTTTGACGACAAATCCGAGAAACCGAATTTTTCCAAAAAACACCGGGATGGAATGCAGGTATTTTTCCGGCGTTTTTAATATAAAAATGCCGGGAAAAGGGTAAAAAACGACCTGCTTCTCTTTCCCAAACGCCAACCCGGCGCCCGGCCCGGAACCCGCCCATCCCAGCTGGATCCGCCGCCCGTCCGCCGCCCTCCTCCGCCTCCTGCCCGATGTGAGAATCTGATCCAATGTTCTTACACATACTGAAGCTGCTCTTCTCCTTCGCAAAATCTCATCCCGGTGGATTTATTCGAATTCGACAAACGAATAATTGGAATTCCGACTCCGAGAGTCAAAGCTTTGGGATCCAATGGATGGACAGTTGGATCTTCAGCCTAAGAGTTGAATATCTGAATTATGTCATTAAATTTGTAACTTGTAGTTATCTCAACCACAAAAACACAAGCGAAAAAACGAGAGTTAAATTTTAGTTATAATTAAGAGGGGTAATTTGAGTAATTTTTACTATTGATTCCGATGGATTGAACTCGGTTTTACACGAATCAAACGCGACGTTAAAAGTTTTTTGCACAAAAAACCCCAGTGCATGTCTGCAGGGTTTTACATGCAAAAAGTTCATCGGCCGATGGTATTTCAACGCGATATACTCAGTAGTCGTTATATTCACCGACTGAATTCCCTTCTGATTGCAAGTTTAACCGACAAGCAGCGAGAGTTGGAGAAGATTTGAGGAAAAATAAATTAAAAAAAAATAAAAAAAATTCCATTGTAGCAGCTGTCTACTTTTATTCCATGCTTTTTTTCTGATTAAACAAGAAGCCAAAAGACAGAACAAGTTTTAAAAAATGGATTTCATACAATCCTTTGTTAATTATGTTATGTACTGATGATTAGTACTCTATCACCGACACCATCATGTTGCATGAACTTTAGCATGCATGAGATCTTTAATCTAACAGCTCCTCCATGTGCTTCCATGTTGCTGCAATCACCATCTTCCTTTCGAAACTTCTCTACAAAATGTTCATACTTCATCAAGTATCAGTTCTATATGCATTGTTTGATGCAAATGATGGCCGAGGAGAACGGGAAGATGGACGGAATCCGGCAGATGGCTCGGCTCCGGGAGATCCTCCAGAAGTGGCACTCCGTCGCCGTCAACCATAAAGGCAGAGAAGCAGGAAAGGCCCCCAGAGGGTTTGATTCCGACGAGGAGAGCTGCTGCCACAGCCCGGAGCCGCCGGCGGATGTTCCCAAAGGGTACATTCCGGTCTACGTTGGGCCTGAGCATCGGCGTTTCGTGATTCCAACGAGCTATTTGGGCCTCCCTGTGTTCCGGCTGCTGCTGCAGAAGGCGGAGGAGGAGTTCGGGTTCGATCAGCGCGGCGGGCTTACTCTTCCTTGCGAGATTGAGACCTTCAAGTACATTCTTCAGTGCATGGAGCGCCAGAGCAAGGGTCTCATCGACGATGGTAATGAGCTACTTCTTTTTCTATGATCGTCACAATTAGTAGGATTAATCTGATTAATGATTTTCTTTGATTGTGCAGTTGGAGAGGGAAATCCCACAGGTATACAAAGAGTGACACTGCCATGAATGACTCGTGCAAAGCTACAACATGCACAAAGAACGGATGCAGTTCCATTGAAGTTTGCGTGGAGTTTGACGAGTTAGTGACACGTTCTTGAACTCAAGAACAAGGATTGGACTCTCTGTCTGTGTTTGCGATCTGATTTTCTGACCCGCATTTGCTCAACCATGCAAGATGGGATTAGATTTTTAATGCTAATGATTCTATTAGCATGTGATGCTTGATCCAGACAAGTTTGTCTAATCCCCAATCTGTCGGTCGTTTCACAGCTAATGTCCATGAACATGTTGATTGTTTTGTGCAATAATCCGCACGCCGTACCGTCTTCTAATACTCTTTATCGTGTAAAATACTAATTCTCAAAGCTATTATTGTCCAAGATGAAATCACAAGTGCGATGCCCTTATCAGATTCTTGATTTATTTGACGACTGTATATGAAAATCTTATTTGTTCGATGAATTATAATGCCTCCCAATGATCATGATTTTAGGCTTTTATAATAGTTTAGTATTTGATCTATTATAGTGACTCAATTTAACTATAGAAAAATTTTAGCAACCTAATTAAGACTCGAAAAGATACTAGTCTAATTTGGTATTGATTTAGTTATTAAAGTTACAAAGTTTCATGCTATATTATTCACTTTTTCTAATACCTACAATTTATTTTTATTCTATACTCACACAAACGTTAAGGTTTAAACTGTCAATTGTTTGATTGATTCTTAATAATATTGAGTTAGCAATCTAATTTTTAAAATTTTGTATATTTCAATAATCGTAAAGTATAAATATATATTGTGTATTTTTTATAATATTTTTTGCCATTTTGATACTATATGTGAGGATTATTTCATATTATACAATATTATGATAATGTATAAAATATGAAAATCATACATGTGATTTGTAAAAATGATTACTTAGCTTTTGATCTTGTTTCGAACTTACATGTTTTGAACTTGAAAAATTATGTATGAAAGCATGAATAAATATTTTTAAATTTATAAATATTCTTATATCTTAACGTTATATTTATATTTAACTCCATCGTCTTTTACTTGTATTATGTTATGCCTCAATTATTGGGGATACTAATGACATATTATACGAAACTAGTTTCATTGTCACTCGCATATATCAAAATGACAACGCATTTCCAATAATACCTATTTTATGAGTAATTTCTCATTTATATTATAACTATTGGTTTTGAGCGCGTCAATTTGTATACGATTCGAACCAACAATTGTGTATGAGTCCACTATTTCATATAGAAGACACCAATTCATTTTATTTTGACTTAGATTTGTGATTTTCTAAATAGGTTCTTGTTGATGGGTTCAATAATATTATTTTTACCAAGTTTTGGCATAATCATATTGATGTTATTTGTTTTAACTTTGAAAGAATTCAATATTGCATTGAAAATTGATTTTAAAATTATATGTATATGAAACATGGGATTACTCATTTTTTTACAGATTCTAATCTTAAAGATTAGTTCGGAAAAAGAAATGTAAGACGTTTTATTAGATTATTTTTAGATATTATTTATTTTTTGAATTAGAAATGATGATATAGGATTTTATTTTTTGATTATTTAAGTTTTTGACTTTAGCTAATTATATTATTTGATTATTTAGAATTATGTTACTTAATGAATATTCTTAATTTATGAATTCATTATTCTTAAGTATAATTTTTAATAATTTTGTTATGTTATGTTAAGATATTAGAAATTTGATAATTTAAAAATATTGATTATATTTATTTATATATTCTCATATGTTTATGTACTTGTTAAAAAATCTTCATCTTATAATTATATAAGATAAATTAAATTTTATATATTTATAATATAGACATATATATATATATATATAACATTCATTGTGTCACAATTTTGAGATGTGATATTGAGACTGACACTTTTTGAACTCTCTCAATCAGTCTGCATTGAGCGATTCTTCCGATAGCAACAGTAAGGCCAAAAAGATCAAAGACGGTAATGATGTAGTGAGAGTTGATTCAGACGTGGGTCGACTTTCTAAGGAGATGGGGGGAAGTGTCCAAAAGGATGATGCTGGTGTTGCGGGCAGCTTGAGAAGAAAATATGGCGACAACAGGGTGACCGACGCTGCGAGCTCGACTTTCACAAGTCCTCGCGAATCTCAAGATCACAGTGCAGATGTCGACCTTGTGGATAAGAAAATTATGGACAATGCTTCATATGCTTCTATGAATTCAGCCACGAGTCCATAACGGGCATCATCTTGCGAAGCATATGTCCGTATGTATCATTCAACCTACCTTCCACCTACGGAATCTTTAAATTCTGATTCAACTACTAATCTCTTCCTGTACAGAGAAGCACGTCAATGAAAAATATCACGTCCCGTTGTCACCCACCGCTGGATCTCACAATAGAATGCAAATCAATATCATATAAAAAGAATATGTAAGTAAACAAATATTTGATATAACTCAAATAAAAATATCAACTATAATACATACATAATAACATCCGCTATAAATAATCTATTATAACTTAAAGCGAAATAAAATTCCGATTTCGATAATAGTATTTCTTCATTTTAATACATCACATCATGATCGATCACTCACACTAATACTTGAAAAACATAAATAATAATCTCACAAGAATAGCCGATAACCAACCAAAAAATAATATCAATAATACAAAAATCCAACCACCATCAATTGAAATCAATAAATAATAAGAATAACCAAAATCATCAACCAACAACCAACAACTAATAATATATATGAAAAAAATGTATATTCGGAGAAAACAACCATCTCAAAGCAAAATATAATAATGAATTATCTAAAGAATATAATCATTCCGAAATAAATATACTCTCAAAATGTTTAGAAAATCATATCTATTTTCTTTTTATAAAATGATGAGTGGTGATTGCTAGCCACACTAAATCCTAAACACATCTCCTATATAATCAGAAACTAAGAGTCACCATATTTAATGACTCAACTAATCTCATAAGAAAATTGCACCTACCAACACTTGCTTATTTGTCCCGGTGACCATATGTAAACACCCTCAAATCAACCCCTTTATAATTATAGTCAACTAAAATAATAATAATAATAAAGAAATATACCATCAAAAAATTTATTTAATTAAATCTTTTAATTTCGCATTAAATTCTAATTAAAAAAATGAATCTAACGAATTCTGAATCACTAAATTTCGAAGTAAAATAAAAATTATGTCAATTTAAAATTTTAATTACAAATAAGTCCTAAAATATAATTTAACTATATTATAAGTTAACGATAGGTTAATAATTAAATGTGACTTAATTGGCAGTCCACATAAACCATCCTTTCTAACTAAACTTCACAATAGGATTTAGATAATAAATAAAATTTTACACTTAGCCTCCTACAAAATCCAGAAATTACATTCCTAGTATAATAATAAAAATAAAAGATTTAATTGCATTTTATAGAAAAATATCTATAATATTCATATCTACAAACAGTTATTTTTAATATCTAATTAAATCAATTTAATTAAATTTCGAATATGATTCAATCAACCCACCACAAACCTCCAAAAATATCTGGACTCAAACCCAAAGAGTGAATCACCATTCCATACCAAATCAACCAGAATTCATGTTTTATTTTCATTAACTCTATTCAACAGATCAACCTAACCAACTCAATTAAATCCAATGTTAAGACAAGTGCACAACCAATTAGATCAACCCCTAATTTTAAATCCTATCAACCCAAATCCCAAAATAAAACCAAAACCCAATACAAAATCAATCTTCTTCTTCCCTTCCATCATTTAGCCGCCCAAGCTTTCCACCGCCCAAATTGGGTCGTGCTGCAACCATGGCATTCTCTGCCGCTTTGGGTGGGGAAGACGACGATTTCTCACAAAAGCACCTCAAAAACTTAATTTTGCATCTAGGTCCCTAATTTGAATTTTCCAATCTCATTTAAGTCCTTTTGATATAAATATCATCACAATTAGGTCCTCTCCCAATACGAGTTTCTAAATTTTAAAAAAATCAGCAAGCATCTACCTAAAAATCTATATAATATGAGAATCACCTACTTCAATTTGCGATTAGCGGAGCACTCCAAAGTCTTCTCCCTCGTCGGCAACTCCTCTGTCAAACTTTAATAGCGAAAGCCAAACACGTAAACTTCTGATTATCCCAAACTTCTCTAGATAAATTAAAATTTCGAGAGAATAGAATAAATCTACCTTAATAGAAAACGTTGGACCTGACGGTAGAAGTGGACAAAACCATTATGTCAATGGAAAGACTCGATGTATATATTCCTCATCGCAGCTAAGTGACGGTAAGGAAGTCATAGAACCATCCTAAATAATACTTGACACAGAATATTCGGTTCAGAACCCTACATGTGAAGACCTCAAGGTCGCAGAGTATAACAAACTTGACGGAGGAAAAAGACAGAAGTTAATCGGTCTGACTAGGAATGATCTACTTGAAGCTCTGAATGTTGAGGTTGGTCGTATGTATGGTACGCCTGTTTCAGAAGAAATAAAATGCAATCTGATGACCGAGTTGGAAAAAATTGTTAATGTAGTATCCGAAGAAGTTGTACATAGCAGCAACTTGGATTTGGACTTATTCGAAGAAAGCAATGGTCTTGCTTCAAAGAAGCTGCGTGTCATTGAGGGGGAGTTCATAACTAAATCATTATCTTCTGCTGTTCGAGATGCCAGACATTTGAGAAAAGTCCTGCCAGTTGGTCTGACAGTTGGCACAAGTTTGGCATCTTTAAGAAAGTATTTTCAGGTTGCAACTCTGCATGATGGTGGCCAAAGTAAACCTCAGATTGATAAGCATGAAGTTGGCCAGGAAAGACAGAGGCATAAAACAAAAATCTTCAGTTGTTGTTGATGATCAATTTTCTGATGAAGATGATTCATCACACCAGGCAAGCGATAGGATAGCAAAAGTAAATTTCAATAACAAGAGCATCATGGCTGGGGCTGTTACAGCTGCATTAGGTGCATCTGCCTTAGTGGCGCAGCAGCATCAGATATATTACGAGATTTAACAATGAAATTTTAAAACAGTTTGTCTAGTGCATGACTTAATTGGAAATTGTTTTTGATGCCTATCTTGCAAATTCCTACTTCCAACAGTACCATTAATGCCATTCATGATTCATGAATCACTGTCAAGTGAATACCTGTCATTGTAATGTTTCAAAATTCAAACAGCCACAGTATTCATGCACACCCCTTATCTTTGACAGGTTTAGAAGAAGCTAACAGACTGCCATATCAACAAGCTGATATACCAATATGATGGTGCTTATGTGGAACCTTGTTTGCTATTAGTTGCTTTATCAGGCAATGTTGTAGATGAACTTTTGTTAATTTTGAATTTGCTACATTCTCTGATCAAAATGTAACAGTAGACTTATTTTGATATTCTGCCCATAGAAAAAGCTTGATGATTCAAATAATGAAAATAGAATATGAGATTTTGGTGCTTCTCATTTTTTACTGCTTAATCAGTTATTCGGGACATGCAGAATGCGTCAAATAATAAGGGGCTTCTTCAAGATGGGCATGATAAACTTGAAGAATCAGAGAAAAAAAAGAACCAGAAAAATTTTGTCAGTAGCCTAGCTCAGAAAGCTATGTCTGTTGCTTCTTCATGGTTCTTCGGAAATTTGGTGATGTTGCCTTTCTAATTTATATTATTTTTAGTCATTCAGCTGATATCTATCCAGAATTAGATGGTTATTCTGTTCTTGTCATTTGTCTAACATCCATATATGCAGTCATCTTAACATATTGCTGGGCAGATGGCATTACACAATTAAATTAGCATTATAGGAAACCAACAGCCTGAGTTGATACATTGAACTTAGGAAATTAAGTCACGACATCAGACTGAACAGGCTGAAAATTACATAATGATGTTTCTAGATTTTGAATGTATTTTAGTGGCATAAAACCTTGTCATTAACTAATATTGCTTTTTTATCCCTAGAGTGTTTGGATTTCTCTCTATGGCACTTGTACTTTGGTCCCCAGTGGTGATACCTCTGCTCCCAACACTAGTGCAAAGCTGGACAACAAAGGCACCAAATAGAATTGCTGAGCATGCCTGCATTGTTGGTCTTCATGTTGCTATTACCATCCTTGTGATGTTATGGGGTAAAAGAATTCAAGGATATGACAATCCAATCGAGCAATATGGGCTCGATCTGATATCGCCTCCCAGGGTATGAAGTTTTATACTATGTTCAATGTCATAGAAATAAAATTTTATAGTATATTCATTATGCTAAATTCCTCGTTTACAAGATGTGATTTACCAGTCCTAGTCAAATACAAATCCCCATTGGAGGTTCCAGGGTAATTTTTTCGCAAATCACCAATTATTGATTGTTTCCTTTACTTCCTTTTCTTGGGATATGATTGGGCTTCACTAGCAGAAATCATGGCAGAAGAAATTCGAAAATCTGTCTTTTTTAGCCTGCAGTTGCATGATTTTTTCAGGGGTTTGAGAGGAGGGATAACGATTGTCTTGTCTGTGCATTCAAGGTTACACATCATTTTCTTGGCCATCAAATTTACCTTCCACTTCAGCACATGCTGCGATGTTGCTCAAGGCATTTGGAAATATGTTAGTGCTAGTCGCTAGAGGTAGAGTGACAGCAGTTGGAATTGCCATTGTGGAAGAGTTATTATCCAGGTCATGGTTTTCTGAGGAAGTGGATGGTTATTGCCCAGCTATCATGATATCTGAAGTTGCATTTTCCCTAGTTCAGAGGTATGGCTTCAATTCCAAGTATATTTTGAGATGAGATTTGGAGTTTAGGAAAACAAATTATTGATCAGAACTGAGCTTACAGACCTAAGTACTTTATTTCATGCTAAAACTATCCGGGTACCTGTTCAGTTAATTTGCATTTCTACTTCCAGTGCATGGATTCCTGTATTTCTTTTAAAGCCTATGGACCCGTTTGAATTAAGCTGATTGCAAAATTAATCCGAGATTTTAAGCTGTTTTTAGTGTTGTAATGTTTGGATATGAATAGATAATGGTGGGTAGTGTTTGAATGAATATTTGCTTAGCGGTGTGGTGATCACGTCATGATCATTTTGCAGGTCAAGATTCAAACTGACCTTATATTCTCATGGTAGTTTTATTTTTGTTGCTTTCCCAATTCATTCATTGAGTGCACTAGTTGCTGCTATTAACTGCTGTTTTGTTCTTGTTGTTGGTTTTGATGGCTTCACAGGTCCCTACATTCATTGCCAGCTTTCATCCTGTTGTCTTCGGCTCTGTTTGGAATGAAACAAACAATTCATGGAAAACTTGCTGCTCCAATAGGAAAACGTGCAGGCATAATGACTAGCAATTACTTCTTACAAAATGGTGGTTTTCTAAGATAACTGGCCTGATGTACCTATGTGGTTAATTAGCAATTATCCTATGCGTCCATTCGCTAGAGCTGTCGACTTTGATTTGTCTGCTATTCTTGCGTGTTCCTTTTTCCCATGGCCACCATGGAAAAGTCCTTCAGGAGTTGATGGAAGATAGGCTGCAATAGTATAGTCACATGTGTCAGGCAATGCACCATTCTACTTGCTTTGCTGATCAGTCTTTAGCTAGGAGAAACAGGATCGCGCAAAGACGCTCCCCTCATCTCTAAGATTAAAGCTTCAGTCCTTGCAGCTTGCCTACGCTTGGTTTGTTGCTAATTCTGTTTAATTGATCTCAGCATTTGGGATGAGTTTGGGCTTATAATTTGCATGGTGGAAGACATGAAGAAAAGAGAAAGATTCGGCTCTTTGAAAGAATTGAGTTATGCGGATCTTGAAGTAAGGGACATTAAACACAAGGCTGCTTAATTATTAGATTGGTGCACATAGAGACTTACAAAAAGCCTTTAAGAGGAGTGTGTAGTATGTTTTGTGCCGCAAAGGATCATTGGAGAAAAATCCAGTGTCTCTGTATGGAGCAAGGAAAGACACCGCATAGTATGAAATTGCAAATGCAAAATTTTGATTTATTGTACTCATGGTTCTCTAAATTTCCTTGAAAACACTGCAAAGAAAATGGTCTGTATATGATGCTCAAGAGCATTTTTTCACTTATATATTAATTTTGTTTATTTATATCCCAAAGCAACAAGAATGCCATTGTCGTGTATAGGTGATGAGAAACAAAGAAAATTCCATGGATTTCTGATGGTGAATTTTACAAGCTTCACCCAGCCACAACAAGCACATGCAGTGCTCAGGTAATTATCGATTGTCATTATATTTCTGTTTCTGTTGTAATATTACAGAAAAATTAATTAGCTAGAATTATTGAATGTTTTGGTCATATCTTATGTTTCTTAAATTTATTTTAGAATCTCAAGAAAAAAAAAACAGGGAAATAGGTTCATGCCCACTGATTTACAAACCAAGATAGAGCTGCAACAACAGCTCGGGGACCCTACTGAATGTGGGGAGCCACAGAACAGCACATGCATTTGTCTTTCTGTTCTAAATTGTATGGCCAAGGACATCCAGACCATGACCTGTTTCCAGATTGATATCTCTAATCACCACCAACATTAATGCCTAACGTAGCTCCCAACAGTTTCCCAACACATGTAATTCGCATGCCCAGTAATCTCCAAACATGCCATTTTGCACGCCGAAAAGCACGGCCCTCCCCTGAATCCGAAGCCATGTGCATCGCCGCAATTTCGAAACGGGTTCGACCGGTTTGGATATTCGATGCATTGAATCAGGTTGTCTCCGGGGACCAGTTCTGAGAGCACGCCACATGCAAAATACGGTCGGACAATGGATTCACCGGCTGCGCGCTGGGACCACCCTCTGCTACTATATTTCGCATTTGGATGGTAAGCAAACCCTGTTTCTAGTTGCCTACTTGCCTCGAATACAACTTGTTCTTCGCTTGGGCAGCTGACTTTGCTTTTCCTTCTTTCTTTCTGTTGCTCCGTGACTGGCTGCTTCAGCTTCACCCACATGATTTTTTATATTTTTTTTCATTATTTCTTACCCACTGAATAACATCTTGTGCTTGAAATCTTGTCTATTCTTTGTACGCTATTTACGAATCTCATTGCTGATGGTCAGTATCGAAGATATGTTGACTATAGAAACACACCCAAGACAAAGTTCGTGTATGTCTCCATAGAACTAAGTATTTAGCATGTTTTAGCACATGGTGGCTCAATCATGATAGTATAATACAACTAAAGCCGGTATATACTGTTCCAAATAGAAGACCAAATACTAGACATCGCGTGCTGTGGATTCATCAAATCCAACATCGAGGTTTGGCTTGATAACATCCTAGGTGATTATAATCTTAAAGGAACATTGATACCACAAAATTAAATCCATTTGATTATCTTTGATGCTCCCAAACAAATCACATACGTGTCACCTCTGCTCTACATACCAACAGTATTAGCTTGTCTTCTGTCGCTGTCGATCCACATGGTCTAGTCTAGCTCAATTTTAAATTAAATTTCTATCACATGCCCATTCTTGTTTCATCATCTTAATCGGACATCTCCTCGATAAACACGTGATAAGTAGTAGCTCTTGGTTTATTTGTTGTAACTTCTGACGTCTAATACCCTCGAGAATTTATCATGTTTTTTATGGTAATGAATTGTTTTACTACAGTAGTAATTAACCGGTATATTGGATGACACGGTGAGAAAAGGTAGAAGAAAGATACGGCGGAGATATTTATTGGCCCACAGTTTACGTTTTGGCTGGTGCAAAACCCTAGAGGGTTCTTGCTGTCACCCACAGGATGATGCCCAGAAAACAACCCAGCAAGGGCTTTGCTTGCAGACATCATTCTGGCCTTGCACTGCAGCCTTTACAACTGTACTAAATATACACTCGAATACTGAAAACTAGTCCTCCATCATGTACACATTCCATTGTGTTCTGTCCCTCCAATTGCAAACCTCCTCGGAAGACAGAGGTTTTTTTGCATGTATACACTTAGGAACTCTCCATAGAAGTTGTATTTGCACGTATACACTGGGGAACCGATTTTGCCGAGGCATGCATGCAATTGGCCAAGTTTTCTAGGGTTTGGTGTGCAAAAAACTTGAACTTACGCCGACCCCCTTGGACTTCATGAGTGGATGGGGTTCTGAGAGATGAGTATCAGATACTTCCATTCATCAACTTGCAAAAACCATGGACAGGACATATCTCTGAAGAGAATTTGGGAGTTTGTAGGAGTGAAAAACACAGCAGTATTATGACTGGTTCTTATGGGGGGGTGTGGGTGTATGTTTGCAATTTCACACAGAAACCCCCCTTCCAAAAAGTATGGTTATGTAGCTAAGAATTTGTTAAAATGCTAACAACCACCATTTGAACTAATCTACCCAACTATTAACTCTTAATTAAAGCACTGACAGCAACAACAACCGAGTTTGCCTCTGTCCTCTTCAGGTATATTTCTCTAACTTTTTTTGTGCATTTTTGACCTCCCATACTTAACTTTGATGCCAACTGTTTAAGGTGCAAATTTAGATCAACTTTTATGAGTTGTTCTCCTTCTAAATGCAACTTTTTTGATGGTTGTTGATCTTGTATGATTGCGATCAAATCCAAACTGAGAACATCTGTTCCTGATTTCGTCAAGCCCTAGCCTCAATGCATCAACAGTAAACTAATGTGACTAGTCCAAATATTATTATTGGGCTAGGAGGAGACTCGGAATCTTTTGGGAGCCATGTTGTTGGCTTTGCTGGTGTTAATTGATGGTTGCTTGGTCATGAATTGAAGAACTGTTGTGGAGTTTCTCCGATTTGTTTAGCTAACTCGGTAGGTGGGTGAGCTTGATTTTTTCAAGTGATTGCATTACATTAAGAGGGAAAAGGTCAAATGTGATGCATAGAGCAATGCACTGGTCTTGTTTGCGTGAGAAATAATTATACACTCAACATCTAGAAGAAATCAGGGATCAAAATTTCGGGACAAAAATTTAGAACTCGTTTTGGACAATGATCAGCAGTATGTATTTGATATTACAATAACAACAATAATAATATTAATGACAATAATACCGAGGATCATAAAAAATATTATAATTTGCAAGTTTTATTGGTTTTAATATGTAGAGATTTAATTTCAATAAATGATATAAAGTTATGGCTACAATTAGTCATATTTTTTCCTTCTTTTTTTGGGGAGAAGTCATACTTTGATGATGATGTTAGTCTCTTGGAAGATTAATTAATTATTAATTAGCTCTTCCATTCTTAGAAGATTGGCATGAAAGATTGTCGGCTTGGGACGTTGCAACTCCCAAGCACATGCCCGTCGCTTTCCTTAATCTTTATTATGTATTTTAATTCTTTTCTAGAGAAATCTTAATTGTGTTTAGGAATAGCAAACAGAGAATTAAGGAATCAATTAGGTTTCCTTAATTGGCTATTAGGCGACCTTAATACATATGAAGTACGTCTGACATAATACACGAAAAATTAAAAAATTGTTTTCTTAGTTTAAGGGGTCATTAAGGATAATATATTAATGCAATGAATATATGATTTTACCGTAAAAACTGACGGATTATATTACTAGAAAATTCATGAAAAAAATTATTTGTCCATTTAACGTGTCAACAAAAACAACAAATCAACATAATCAATAACCGCATCTTTTTTTAATTTTCTATTAATATTCATTTGGATTTGCACCCTCAGAAAAAAGACCAAAAGTTTTCTTTCAAAGCATCATTTGATAATGGACTAACAGTAGAATATGTTTTAGTCTAACTTAGTAATCAAGCACAAAAAAAAATAATTTAACTAAAATTTTAATTATTATTTTTAAAAAGTAAATTTATTTATTTTAAATTTTTATCGAATTAAATTATTACAAAAAAATTTAAATTTGTTATAGGATTAATTTTTTAAAAATTAGTTATCCACTAATTCGACTAACGATTAAATGCTAAAAAATAGTCTAATTATTAGTATAATTATTTTAAATTATTTATTATCAGACGCATACTTTGGACACAAAAAAAAAAAACTATAATTATAGTTAGAAAAAAATTACGAATAACTCTTGGAAAATTTAATCTCTTTTAACTTTCAAACTTATCAATAGTTCTTGTTCTTCTATTTTTATAAAAAAGAATTTGTTTATATATAAATGAAATTGAAAATATGTAGAGTTTTTATGAGTAAATATGTTTATGCTATTATACTTCTATTTATATTATTGATTTTGTTATGTAAAAAAGAGTTATTCGGTAATTTTGAAAGCTAGAATGGCGGTTAAGACATTTTCGGAGGTATCGATAATTTTCGTAATTGTCCTCACGTACGGGCCCATTTTCGTCCTCGCAACGCCCCTCTCCTCTCTATGGGCCCCACCAAAAACCATCTTTAAATGCAGAACCTTCCTTCCATTTTCTCCACCACCTTTTCTCTCCGTCTCCCACTTCTTCCTCCCTCTTTCACACTTCCTCTCTCTTGATCTTTTCGCCGGCGGTCACCGGAAAACCTCGCCGGAGATGGCGAAGACCACCAAGTTGAACAAGCTCAAGTGCATCCTCAAGCGCTGGCACTCCTCTTCCCGTCTCTCCTCCTCCTCCTCCTCCTCAGCCTCCTTCAACGCCGACGAGGTCCCTGCCGGTCTCCTTCCCGTCTACGTCGGCAAGTCCCGCCGGCGCTACCTTATCAGCAAGGACCTCGCCGGCCACCCTTTATTTATCAACCTTCTCGACCGCTCCGGCTGCGGAGACGGCGGCGGCGCCACCGTGGTCGGCTGCGAAGTGGTGCTGTTCGAGCACCTTCTTTGGATGCTGGAGAATGCTGATCCCAAGGCTGACTCGCTGGACGAACTCGCGGAGTTCTACGCTTGCTGATGAAGAAGGCGCAGAGTAACCGAGGAGGTTTCTATCGGGTTACGTAGTTAATGTGCATGGATTTGAGGTAGGGGTAGTTTTGTAAATTTGTGTGTTTGGCGAGGGTGAAAGAATGAGCGGGTGAGGGCTAACTCATTGTAATGTCCGACTCTATGGTGGGGGCATTGTTGTCTTTTCACTTAAAAATTTCTTTTTCCCTCCTCTTTTGGGTTGTTCTAATAAGACTTTCTGATATTAGTGTGTGATTATCATCTTTTATCCGAATGATAATTAAATGTACATTGTTCATCTTAAATATCACAACATTAACACGATCATGTATGCGATGTAGGTATCAATGTCAACGCTACAGAGACATGAAATGAGAACAGTCCAATTGCAATTAGGGTCGATTCCAAGGTTGTCTTCGGAAATAATCGCTCGAATGTGTACGCTCGTACGCTGAGTTGTCGGGTACATGCATGCAACACGTAGAGCTAGTTGTTTGTTGGAGCGTCCCGCTCAGAGACATATATTTGCACGTCAAGTGTAGTCAATACCGTCTAATCTTATCGACCTTCAATAATTCTCCTTTTGATTTCTTTTTTTTCCAAAAAAAAAAAAAAAAAAAAAAATCTGCCTAAATTTTAAAAAGTTTTAAATTTTTTTTTAATAATTTTACCTAAAATTTTTGAAGGATTTAGAAAAGACCGTCGCGGCCGAGCGGACACGTGCGGCGAGCGGCGAAACCGGAAGCTTGTAATTGAACTCATATTTATATAAAAATAAATTGATTCGAAATCCATGACGCGCATCGTGTATCTGTTTTGGATTCTGTGTATAACACATAAAATAAAATAAAAAAAAAAAATAAAATAAAATGCTGTTTGGATTTGTATTGAGCCCGCAAGCTACGAGACGAGTCTAAATCATTGGGCGCATGTGGTTTTGGCTCCTTGTTCTGACGAGTCGGTGCAACCATTTACTTCGGTCACAATCAGTGAATACAATACTTTTTAAAATCATAAAAAAAGAAAAAAAAATTCACTTTCTCGGTAAAAAAGGAAAAATGAAAAAGATACGGTTAAAGAACATAATAATTAATATCGTAAATAATAAATGTGATTATCGCTTATAATTCCACGATGATACCACATGCGAGAAACATTCCTTTGATTATATGGTCCATCAAAGATTATCAGAATTCTCGGTGAATTGACTCAGCAAGACGGACAGCGCGAGAGGACGCAGAGATCACATGGAATGTTTGTCGGCGTGGGGCTCGAGGGGGCACATGCCAATGTCTCTCCGTCCATATATAAATGAGATTATTATTTAATCAGTTTTCATTAAAAAAATATCTTACATATTTTTTTACTATTATTATTTTAAAAATATTTTATATTATAAATGTCAAAAAATATTTGATTAAAATTTTAATTTTAATTTTAATTTAATTCTATTGATTAAATTAATATAAAAAAGTAAATTATTTTTATATAATAATCAGTCCATAATTATTTTGAAAAATTGAATTTCGAATTTTCATTTGAGAATACAGACAATCAATTTTTTGGTAAAATTTAAATAAAATAAGTAATTTTTATAAAATTCTAAAAAATAATTTTTTTATATTAAGTTAATCGATAAAATAGAATTAAATAAAATTTTTTAAAAAAATTAAATTAAATAATTTTTTTGTAAATTTAGAGTTTATAAGATGAGTAATTTTGCTGCTAATAATAATAAAATAGCTAATTTTTTAAAAAATATAAATTCGTCATAAAAACAAATAAATTTTTTTTAAAAAAATAAAAAGTATATCGATTTTGAAAAATAGAAACAAAGAAGCCATCGTGGGGGTGTGGGACTTCGAAGCGCATCAAATCCTCTCGATCCAATCTCTGTTCGTCCCGGCGCCACAGCATAATTGTATTTAATTAATTAAAAAAAACTTGTTGAATTAGGGTTTTATCATCTCCTTCTCATTTTATTTTATTTTTTTTTTTTGAATTTTGTTCCTGTTTTATCGTATTAGTTGGGATAATGAACCCATCCTGACGTACGATGTCGACACGTCGGCTTTTGTAGAAGATTTTAAAGTCGATTTTCTTATAGTTCTCCTTGTACTAATCTAACAGTAGTTCAGCGAGTGCTTTGGCAACTTTACAGAAATGTTTGGATAGTTACAAGTAATTAAGTAAAAAAAAAATTAAGATTCGTATAGATGATTTGCGAGTCTAATCGCTAATTTTTGATGTCATTAAACGAAAAATCAACTTATCATATTCCATTCTGTATAAATTTATGCAAAATTTTCACCATAACTCACTAATTATCATTATTATAAACAACGATCGGCGGGTCATCATCATAATCCAAACTGACCGTCTGACCGGCGTCCTTTCCCAACATGCGGGCCAACATTTACTCACGACATAGGCCCACCGGCCCATTACTGTGTCGAACGCAAGGGTACTTGTACGAGTGGGAGGGGCCAGAGCCCATTCAAACATTTAATTTGAAGAATTTTCGCACATATCCCTCCGAGTTTTTAGTTATTTGCAAATAAATAATCTCTTGATTTATTGCGAAAACGTTGTGATTTGTTGTTATTCAATTGGAATATATTGAATTAATGAGAATAAATATGTAAGACGAAGTGGATTTGGCATTATTTGTTGTGCATGTGCGTCGTAGGTTTGCGCACACATCTCCATCATCATCACTTTCTGATCACGAGGATCAAATAAAAATTTTGAGTGGTGCGATCCATGATTGTGATTACCAAAGCCCAGTCCTCTCTTTTGCGTGCTCGTTCCGAGTCATTGGTCATTATCATGGCCCCATTTTGAATTAGGGCTTCCTCCCTTTTTAATCATCCCATTTTATTTAACAAATCACTTTTCTTCTTAATCCTATAAAAATTAACAAAAAAATTAATGGAGGCTTATGTTTTTTGGAGAATAGAAAACAATAAAAGTTTGAAAAAATACTTCCGGATATATAAAAACATGGGCGAAACCATCGAGCAAATAAACTTAATTTTGATTTCGGTTTGATTTTGTTAGTCCACACTCTCACTTCTTACTCAGTTGTGTTAATTTTAAAGCAAATGAACTTTTTAATGTGAAAAAAAAAAGTTTAATGAACAAAGAAAATAAAAGGAATGATGCTCGATTAAGAAAAAAAAAAAAAAAAAAAAATTGTTTCATTTTTTATTTTGTCGGTGGGCCCCCCGTGGGCAATAATTGGAGCTCCCGCGTCGTTAGCGCGGGATTAGCTGTACGGATCCCCGTTTTGTCCCTTCTCAACGGTGGACTTTGACCCTACGGTAGTCTGCCACGTGGTGCATCTGTCGCTGGACCCCGATAGCCTCGAGTCACTTGCTCTCTCCGCTGATCAATCACGGAACGCCACGTGGCCATAGCTTCCGCTTTTTCCGCTGGAGGGGACCTGGTCTCGCAGGCCGGGATCCTACGGGCTGTTTGAAGTCAGTGTGAGCCCGAAAACAGCACGCGACCTACTAACATTTCCAAAAAAAAAAAAGACTAATAATACTTGAATAGCAATTCGTTCAACTGAAATACGCACTGTATTTGAAATCTAAAATTAATATTTATTTGATGATAAAGAAAGCGAGAAAATAATGACTTCCCAATGTTTGGAACTCGTGGAAAACGAGTTCCACGCCCTCATCGAGTCGTTGAATCTCGCGAGTTGCTTTTAATACGAGCACAACGATAATGAGGATGACAAATGAGAAATGGAAACGGAAGAAGTTGGCCTGCCGACCGGCCGCCCCCTCTCGCGGACCCGCCGAAACATGACGGAGGCGGAAGCTTCTAGAAGAAAAGTTCACCATCTTACTACTCTATAAATATTAATATAATTAAATAAAGTAAAAATAAAAAAGAAAAGGAAAAGAAATGGACGCTTCGCAAATGTGATCAATGGAGATAATTACTCGCCGATGTGATGTGCGCTGAAATCCAGTTGAACATGGACACTGTCGAGAACGTAGCCGTGTAGGTGCAAACCTTGTGGGGTACCCTGAACCGAACGATGAGCTCAATTACACGATTTTATGGGCTGAAGTCCTTGTCTTGACCTACCACGAGCTCGATATGCGCATGCAGCCAAAATTGGCTCGTGACACAGGACGTGCCCAACGTGGTTGCGTACACAACCCAGCGTCCCGAATCTGGATCCAATTTGAACTCACTTACCTTCCATACAAGCAATAATGAGAAATATTTGAAGGAAACAGAACAAAAAATAATAATAATAATAATCTATGCATGATTCACTTAGTTTCTTAGATACCATTTTGTTCAGATTTTTTTTAAATTATTTTTTTTTTACAAAATTAATATTATTTTATTTTATATCGTAAATTAAATTATTATTTAAAAAACTAATTTTTTTAAAAAAATCTTAAATTATTGTAGAATTAAATTTAATTAAAAATTTTATTTATACAAATAATTCATTAATTTTAATCACAGTCCAAACAGTGTTCTGGATTTTTAGTTATTTTTTTATTTAAATTTTACAAATTATCCTCTTCTCGGGGGCCCATTTGCCTTTTGTCTCTTTTTTTTTTCTTTTTTTTTTACTCTTCCTATACAAAATCATCTGGAAAAGACGATTAAAATATTTAATTAATCCCTGAAATTGGGTGTCTGATTTTCTATTGGAATCTGGCAAGGAAGAGCATATAAAGATGGTATTATATTCGGATATCTATGAATCGTGGGAAGATTATCGGGTTTTTTTTTTTTTTTTTCTTGCTCGTGGTTATTTATTGAATTTTAATTATGATTTAGATGGCCGGGAATTTCTGAGAGAGCGTGCGTTTATTCTGGTGATGATTGGTTGGACAACTCTAGATAAAGAGTTCCGGATGCTCACGTGTTCCGACTCGGTCGGACGACTCGGCCTCCGACCATGTCGGATGGCTTTCTCTTCTGACTCGTCCCTAGTGACTCGTTCGATTTGGCCGAGATTCCTTAAAAGTGAATTATTTTGTAAATTAAATTGCCAAATTTATATAATTATTTTTAAAAAAACTTGTTTGTCACATATTTCAAAAAATACTCGATCATAGAAAGACACATTTAAATATCAAATTTATTATTATATATATATATATATAATATTTTAATTTCAAATATATGGCCAAACTTTAATTTCATTCAAATATGTCCAATAATTCTGCGAACTTTGACAATAAGAAATCCATCTAGTTCAAATAAAACAATACTCAAATTAATTCAAATATATACTTTATATTTAAAAATAATTTTTGGTGACTCCACCGCTCTATATTATTACTTAAGTGGAAATTAACATAATTATTTATATTTTCTACGCTAAAAATTAATTAATACATTTTAAAAACTATTTCGATATAATTAATTATTATTAGATGGAATGACCAAAATAATGGTTCAGGCAGTTTACCAACTAACTCGGACGAATCACCGCGTCCGAGTTCAGTAACCGAGTTGATCTCCAATACATAAAGCAACTTATTATATTTTTTAAATTATGAAAAATTATCATAGCTAACAACAACTCACACCAAAATAAATATTAAAAATGAAAATGAAAATAAATTCCACCAAATTTCTTTTTAATTTTATTTTTTTCCCCGGGTTTTTGTGGTTTGAGGCGGCTCCGAGAGCTCTCTGTGGCCTTGCTTCTCCGACAACATAAAAAAGAAGAGAGAGAAAAATAGTTGCAAAATTTCTCCGGAAAAGGCAGGGGAAAATCTGCAGATTTTCTTCCTGTTTTGCTCGGATTTCGGCAAAGGCGAGGCCTTTTTGGTGGGATCTCGCGGCGACTTGGAGAACTTCGGTGGTTTTAGGGGAGCTGGGGGATCCCGGAGGCGACTGGAGTAGGGGGATGCTGTATTTGAAACAGCCGTGGGGGAGATTCGGGTTCCGGCGGCCGGCGGAGTGGTGATCCGGCGGCGGGGCTTTTGGATGCTAGAGTGATCTCTGCCCGGGCCGGCGGCTCGGGATCCGGTGGCGGAGATGGCGGACGAGAAGTGTTGCGGCGAGCTGGATCCGAAGTGCCGGTACCTCCAGAAGTTCAGGCTATACGAAACCCGATCCGTGAGTCAAATCTTAAAGCTCAATCGCCTGTTTCGCTGGGTTTTTTTTGGTGATTTGTTTTGCGTAGTGTTGTTAATATTCGAAATTTTAGCTGTTTGTGCGAATTTTTTGGTTGTCAAAATGTGAAAATTATGGGGAATTCATATGTTCTGGGAGGAATTTGATTTTGTTTTATTTTCTGCTGGAAAAAGCAGATTTTGGTCGTCTTCCTGAAGCACTGCGGCTTTGTTGTGCAGAGATCTCTTGTTTTGCATTTTTGTGCGTATTTGTACTGCAATTCTGGTTCGAGTTTGTTGTAAAATTTGCTTCTTGATTATCTTTGTTTGAAGAAATTCTGTTCTTTGTTGATTGCCGCCAAATTTTCAGCAGAAGTTCTTGCTTTCAGTTTGACGAGAATTATTTTTCCAAGGATCATAGTATTTGAGATCTTTTGCTCTATGCTACTTTTCTTTTGCGATTGATTACAGTGGAATTCAGATGGTTCTCAATAGTTTTTGTTGCTCAAATGAGATGTATCGCTGTCTCTCTTATGTTGCCAATTAAGCTTCTTGGAATAAATACAAGAATAGATAAGAGGAATATATGCACACAACAATAATGCCTTCCTGAATCTCCTGGCAGTTGTATGGTGTATCCTTAATTGAATAAGCAAGTAATGCTGACATTTTATCGCATTATCATGCAGAAATTCTATATGATTGGAAGGGACAAGAGTAGAACTTACTGGAAGGTGTTGAAGATCGACAGACTGGAACCTTCAGAGCTGAACATCCGAGAAGATTCCACCACATACTCAGAAAATGAATGTCTCGACCTGTTGAAGCGAATTCACGAGGGAAACAAGTCCACTGGAGGGCTAAAATTTGTTACAACTTGTTATGGCATTGTTGGTTAGTATAACTTTATTCCTATATAATGCGCTAACATGGCAATCGATGGTTAGAGCTTTCAAGTTTTTTTTCTGATATTTGATTTTGTTTTGCAGGGTTTATTAAGTTCCTTGGTCCTTACTACATGTTGCTTATCACAAAGAGAAGACAAATAGGTGTGATATGTGGCCATGCGGTGTATGCTGTTACGAAGAGTGAAATTATATCTCTTCCAAATCCTTCAGTGCGGTCCAATATGATTAATTCTAAGAATGAAAACAGGTCTTTTATTATTCTTAATGTGAATATCTATTTCTTACTACTTCTACATTTATAAAATAAAAATGAGGAATTTTTGCCTCAAATATTTTGCGTACAATATCACCAACAATGGCATTGATTGATGAATAGCTTTGTCTCTGGTGACAAAGATACTTTTAATATCCTTCATGTGTGTTACATAGCCATTACAAGAAGAAAATTTGGGCATGAAATCTAGATAGATTACAGATTTTTATACCATTCACACATTTTTTTTAAATTTGTTATTGATGACACAGATACAAGAAACTCCTGTGCACAGTGGATCTTACAAAAGACTTCTTCTTCAGCTACTCATATCAAGTTATGCGCAGTCTACAAAAGAATTTGTGTGATGGTGAGACTGGACACATTTTATATGAGACAATGTTTGTTTGGAATGAATTCTTGACTCGCGGAATTCGGAATCATTTGAAGAATACTCTATGGACAGTTGCCTTGGTCTATGGCTTCTTTAAGCAGGTAAATGTTCTTCTTTAGGATAGCTTATACATTGTCTGTCTTATAATGCTTTAGAATTTTAACTAAGTTCTTCTTAAAATCTTGATAAAGTTATTTGTTTTGCTCCATACATTTATGGCCACTATACTTGAAAATTGTGTAGAATTATGTTATAGAAAGAGTAAATTCATCTTGGAATCTCTTCAACGCATGACATCATTTTGCAAACTATTATCTATAAAGAATTTTAGTGCGGCTCTTGGTACGAACTATAGTATAAGCATTTCTCTTGTGTTATGTGTTCCCAATAAATCAATGTCACATTGGTCGTTGTATCACATGGTGCAATCAAATGCCAATGAAAATTGCATAGAATTTACTTAGACATTGTTTTGCAAACTATTATCTATAAACAGTTAGTGGCCTGTACAGTTAGTGGTTAATTGTTTTGTACATTGGAGAGTAAGTTTTGGAAGCCAAATAATGTCCAAAGCCTGCCAAAGTGATGGACTCTGTTTATACTTGCTAAGATTTATGCCTAATCCAATAAGCATTCTTAACATTCTATTTCTAGCCTTTGTTCTATTGTTTTCTAAGAATACATCATATAAAATCCTTAAACTAAAGTTGTGATTGATGTTTTGTTACTCTTGTTTCCATTTTTGCTTTTTGAGTATCTCATATGATTGTTGTATGTAATTGTAGTTTTGTTTTTATTTTGCTTGACATCCAGGCCAAACTTTCTATATCTGGAAAAGATTTTCGGTTGACTCTCATTGCTAGGCGCTCACGTCATTATGCTGGAACCAGGTACTGCAGATCATTCGTATAAATTAGCTATTAGTCATATAGGGAATGTTAGCAAAATAGATCAGTAGTAGTTAGAATAATGCTGCTTCCTGGTCAGGTCTACAATTAAATTACCTAAATGACTCAATTGAAGCTTATCCTAATTATGAACAATGTAACTCAAAATTTTATCTTCTTTTGAAGTTTATACAGATTTTAACATGTGATATTTCTTGTCATCATCAGATATCTAAAGCGCGGTGTAAATGAGAAAGGTCGAGTAGCAAATGATGTTGAGACTGAACAGATTGTGTTTGAAGAGGTTCCTGGAGGATTTCCAACACAAATTACTTCTGTTGTACAAAACAGGGGGTCAATACCTCTTTTCTGGTCTCAGGAAACATCTCGTCTGAATCTTAAACCTGACATCATTCGTAAGTTCCTTAATTAGTAAACTGACAGCTAGACAAGCTAGATTTTTTCAAATGTAGGATCCTTTGATTTCTTGTATTCTGTTATGACAGTATCTTCCATCTTTGCAGTTCACAAGAAGGACAAAAATTATGAAGCGACTCGTCTTCATTTTGAGAACCTTGTAAAGAGATATAGCAACCCAATAATAATTTTGAACTTAATTAAGGTTAGCCTTGTTTATTACTTATACTAAAATCTTTTTCTCAAGGTGCATGTTTGTTTATCCATCTACTACTATCTTTACATTATTAGTTGTAAATTGCAAATTGAACCAAAAAGTATATGTACATAGTCATTCTGAATGTGTTCCTCCCTTCTCTTGTAAATAGACACGTGAGAGAAAACCTCGAGAATCTATACTCCGTGCAGAATTTGCTAATGCAATCGATGTCATTAATAAAGATTTATCAGAAGAAAATCGGTTGAGGTTCTTACATTGGGATCTTCATAAACACTCTCGGAGGTAATTTAATCTTCCTTGTTGAGGTTCATTTGAGAGTTGCAATATAACCATTTGATCTTATTTGAAGGTGTTTCTTCTTTTCAGTAAAGCAGTAAATGTGCTTTCCTTACTGGGCAAAGTGGCGGCTTACGCCTTGAATTTGACAGGCTTCTTTTATTGCCAAGTTACACCAGCTTTACAACTTGATGGCACTCTTAAGTGCCCTATCCTAATGTGAGTAACATTCACAATGTGCTTTTTTTTTTCAGCTTTGCATTTGCTGTGCTTAGTATCTTGCTGACATATTGATGGGCGGGAGTTTGCTTGGTGGTTCAATATTGCACTGTTTGTTCATGAACATCGCATCTCATTCTTACATCTTTTGTACTCAAGACTGTTGGAGTATATTATTTTTGAAATTACTGTGGTTTTTCTCTTATAGGAAGGATGCTTTTGGTGATACTTGCAATGATACAAGCGATCATACTGCAGTTGATTCAGATATCTCTACAAATGGATCTCAAGAGGATAACTTGGAGAACAACAATGAATCTGGACTCGAAATCATGAAAGATAAAGCTGAAAATAATGAGATGTATTTGGTTAAACCACCTATCTTCCAAAAAGGTGTTCTACGAACCAATTGCATTGATTGCTTGGATCGCACTAATGTAGCCCAATATGCTTATGGTTTGGCTGCTCTTGGACATCAACTTCATGTGTTGGGCTTTATAGATGTCCCTAAAGTCGATCTAGATGCCCCCTTGGCTGATGAATTGATGAGCTTTTATGAGACGATGGGTGACACACTTGCTCTACAGTATGGTGGTTCTGCTGCTCATAACAAGGTACATATATTTGGGGGACGTTGTAACTTTTTTAGCAGTGCTATTATGCCAAATATGAAACAGAAGTAACTCAATTGCTATCCTTGTAATAATAATTTTCTCAGAAAACCTCTTTATGTTGCCATAATTCTTTTGTTTTCTTCAATATCAATATTAATTTTCTGTTTAATGTTGCTTTTTTATTGTTTTCCATCAACAATATTTACTTAAGAAATTCAAGCTCCGGATGATGATATTTTTGCCTAACCCACATAGGGTTCTGGGTAGAGTTTCTGTAATGTTTGATGTGATGTAAACTTCTGTAACATTGTTAGCAATTGATTGATAAGACATAATTAGAGGGTTGATTTTTCTTGTTGATCTATTCAGGTGCATATTTCAAAGGTATCAGTTTTAATTTGGGATGGTAACTTCATTATTTGAATAATTTGTATGGGGTTGTGCTAAACTTGTATTTTCAGAAGATCAATAATTGCATATTTAATGACTCTGTTATATCAAACTGGGTGGGATAAACTGAGGTCAACAGAGCCACCACAATGAGGATGTTTTTTTTAGAATATCATAAGCTGCCTCAGAAATATATTATACATGAAAGGAGAGCCTTCGATTATCATAAGCTTTTTTGCTCTTCATTGGAAATATTTTTCTTCTTGTTTTGTTGGGTTAATTTTATTTGTTTTTCTTATGAAGTTATCTTTGTGTTCATGTGACATTTTGTTCTTGTTATTTAAATCACAATGCATCACAAGTGACAACCTATAGATTAAAGGGTACATGGATGCCATGTCTGTTCAGATATTTTCTGAAAGAAGAGGCCAATGGAAAGCAGCAACCCAGTCACAGGAGTTCTTCCGGACACTTCAGCGATACTACAGCAATGCATACATGGATGCTGAAAAGCAGGATGCGATAAATGTGTAAGTTTTAAATTCCTTTTGAGCTCCACTATACAGTTGGTTTACCACTTAATTAATTGCACATATATCCTATTTTGTTATTCTGATATAATTACCTGATGCTGTTATTTATAGAAAGATTATTATGAACTAATGCAGGTTCCTTGGGCATTTCCAGCCTCAAGAGGGTAAGCCTGCTCTTTGGGAGCTTGATTCTGATCAGCATTACAATGTTGGGACTCGTGCCAATGTTTTTGCTGATTCAAATACAAGGCAAGTATCAAAAGAACCTCTTCAACTATCACCAAAACTCTCTAGCTGTCTTTTTGAGTGGTTTATTACTATTTTTTTTCGTTTTTCATTTGAGATTCTGTGTTTAACATATAAAATTAATAAGGGTTGTACCACTCAGAATAGAGTGGAGTGCAGATTTAGGATACAATTCTGTATTCTGCAGTGGAATATTAGGAGCACATTAAGGATTTTTTTGCTATACATACATATTGATTTGCCTTCTCCAGCTTTATTAACTATAATTCTTCGTATTTCAGGGTAGTGTCAACTTTGATCCAGCAACATTTATGATCTGACATGTTTCACTGACATGTATCATTCTGATAGGATATATGTTCAAACAATTACCACAGTATGAACTTTCATGGGGCCTTCAGTATAGTGGTAGATATTTGTAAGTTTAGCATAAATCAGGAACACATTTGCATCATACCTTTTCTGAGAAATTGTACATAGTTTTATTCTTGCAGTCTGTGTGTTGTAAATACCAAAAAAGATTTCCAATGAACTGTTTGTTTCTATATCCATGTGTATATAAATGTGTATGAGACTATTTTGTTAAGAAAGATATGTCTGCTTTTATGCATGTATTCTTGGTGATAGAAATTATACTATTGATGATATGGGTACCAATGCTTTGAGACTAAGCTCTTTGAGATGCCATTGAGGCAGATAATTGATATGCAGCAATGCCCTTTTCTTAGTTGGTTCTGATCCTCAACTCTTTTGTCAGTGTTGAAGAAGTGCTTATCAGGTTTCAATAATAAAAAAGTCCTTTACAAAAGCTCCTTTTCTCAACCCATTAACCAAACAAATCCATTAATTTCTCCAATTTGGTTCATATTCTGATTTTTATTTTTTTAATAGGGTTCATGCCTCATGGATTTGCCTTCCAAGATATTTACAGTACATATCTTAGTTTTACCGTGTCTTATTTAAATTTTGATTTTATTTTCATAGGTCATTTATCAAAAGGTCACTATCAGATGGAAACATTCTTTCTGAAAGCAATACACCAATCTCTGCCTGTAACTTGGGACAGAAAAAACATCCTAGTTCAGCATTGACTCATAGAATGCAACAAGTGGGAGAATCCAAGTGTCTTTCAGATTCAACACCAGAAATTTCAACTTGTGAAAGCGATATATCTTACTCCAGGTTAGCTGCCTAATCTTCTCAGTTTAGGTTGTATGAGAAGCTCTTGTATTTCAATTGCTCTACTTTCTGTAAAAGAAATTGACAGCCTTCTTCTGTGGCAAAATAATTTTTTTTGCTCATGCTTTCAAAGGTATAGGGAATGTTATCTTTTCTGTTTTATGACATTTATGATAATCACATTTCAAGATAGGTATTGAATTATGTTTTCACTAGCTATCTACAGTCTTCCTGAGTGCAAGATCTCTTTGAAAAGCTCAGGGAATATACCAGACCCAAATTTGATCTTCCCCGGTCCACTAATTTGTCTATAAACTTGGTTGCTTGCATGTTGCAGGTATACTCCAACAATGAGTCGCAGGCAGCTTTTTGTTGATAGTGAACACAATTCTTTGAATGATCATGTGGATGCCTCGAGTTCCTCAAATTTTCTTGACCTTGACTGGCTTTCATCTTCTGGAAATTCTTGTGAGGAAGAAGTTTTCGAAAGGTTTGTTTTTTATTTCTTTATGGTTTGACCAACTAAATTAACCGTGATAAAGATATAATACATGTGGAACAAGGAGATTGTAGATTAATTGAAGACATTTTATTTAGCTGTTTGGTCAAAAGGGAACAAAAATATAAAGAAGTCATATCTCTCGATTTCTGATCCACTTTTAGAAGTAGTTATAAGTGATTTATTTCTATTATTTGGTTGGATGGAAGTGTATTTCGTAAGTATAATTTTTAATATATAAAATATTACTTATTTGAAATTTTCACAAATAAATATTTTTTAAAAAATTTATATTATTATTATATGCGAGATTATTAGTGTTATTATAATTCAAAATATCCTTAGATTCACTTTTAGAAGTCATTTCGGATCAAACGGAAGTGAAATTTTGTTTATTTTTCACTTTGGAGTTAGAAGTGGTCAAAAGTGGACTAACTTTTGATAAGTTAGTTCTAAACAACCAAACACCAAAAATGGACAAAAGTGATTTCACTTCCAATCACTTTTTTCTACTTCCTGCCAACCAAACAGTCCCTTAACAATTCTGTTTGAGTTTCTTTTTTGTCCATTGTATATAGTTGTGCTCTTTGCTATACATATTGGGACAGACAATTTTTTGTTTTTCTTTTGGGTTTTGTTTGTTTTCACCCGTCAATTTTGATGCTTCCACCAAGATAATTGGTGGGACTATGGAAACATTTAAAGAGGTGGTTGATTCTTCAAGATACGAATTGGTGGAAGCATAAAAATGCTAGGTACAAGAGGTGGAGCTGTGGAGATTGGTGGAAGTTGGTCTAGCTATATCAAAATCTAGAAGGAAATTATCTTTATTTATTGAAATGTAGTTCATTGAATTTTGGTTCAATTCTTGATTTTTGCAGGTCTACACTTATGAATTCTCCAGTTGAGAATCTTTCCTCAGAAAATGTCATCAATGGGTTGCCTCCTGATAACACCCCACCTCTCAGCGAGCATGAATCATCGAAGGTTAGTATTTTCAGTTTTTTTGCATTTTGGTATTCCACAGCCCTTGTCTACGAACTCATCAATGTTTAGCAGTTGTGAATTTCTCGGTTTTAATTTTTGAATCATCTCAACAGGGAAAAGAGACAACAGAGCTACAAATGGGTTATGCTGGCGAGAGTTCCAAGGTCCTGAGAGAGTTCTCTGACAGCTTCGTTCATTGGGTTATCCATGGAGAGACACTTTGTCATTGATGCCAAATAGTATTCATATTCATTCATTTTCGATCCCCATCTGGCCCTCAGCGCTCGGATTTTGTTTCCAGCTAATGCACTTCAGGGATTACAATTAGTGAGAAGCAATGAAAGTGTGATGGCTGAAAGGTAGCATCGGCTTGCATTTGTAAGACAATCACCACCTGCTGTTCTTGTCCTGGATCACTGTTGAGTACAGGGTGAGTTGATTTGGTTGAGAGTGGTGCCTGGTGGTATTCTGATACAAGTAAATAGTTTAAATTCTTTCTGAGCTATTTTATGTTCTTTTTTTCTTATGTTCATCAAAAACTAACATTATCATAATGTACATAGTAAATCATAAGCTTCTGAGAATTTGAGCTCAAAATTATTCCTGGAAACAATTTCATTGTCCTTTGATTTGTTTTGTACAGTTTTGTTCTTTGTTTATGTTCATGGAGTGGACATCATTTTTGGGCTGAAGGCCAGTTTATGGAAATGTATTGTACTGTGGTTAGAACATTAATCTGTGGTAGGAAGCATTCCTGGTGTAATTGCGATTTTGTTGTTTTTGGGGATTCAATTTAGTTACTTTTTTAATGGATCTATCATCAATTTTGGTGTTGTAATTTGATGGTTTTTTTTAGCACCTTCCTCCCTAATTCTTTAGAATTTGATATTAGCCCAAATTTGTACCATTTTCAATTAGTGTATTTTTGTAGCATCTATTGAATAAGCATCCAAATCATAATAAATTCAATTAGACATTTTGACACTTTCTAATGAAATGTCAAAGTCAATAAACTAGTGTGGATAAATGTAAATTATATATTTTTTGATGGAAATTAAAAAAAAAATATTTATTGGTTAATCGATTTTTTAACAATTTATCAAATTGGATTGTTAAGTCCTATTTGGTTTTAAATTAAAATCAGAATCAATTCATTTCGAAATTAATTTTTTATTATAAAATTAATATTATTTATTTTATATTATTATTAAATTAAATTATTATAAAAAATAAATAATTTTCGAATTTTAAATTATTAAAGCGTTAATTTTAATAAAAAATATTAATTTTAAAAAATACTTTATTAATCTTAATTTTATCTCAAATTAAACAGTGCCTTAGATTCTTCTGTAAAAATTCCTATTAATAATTTCCCTTTATAATTTTAAAATAAGAGTTTTTTTGGAAGTATCTCATGAGATTAAAGAGCCAGCGAGTGTTTAAAGAAATGTAGGCAAAACAAAGTAAAGGTATTTAAAATTTGCCAGGAGCATACCTGCAAAAATCCCAATTCAAAAGTCCAATCAAACAAATGCAAGACCTATGTTTCTCATTCAACAGAATAAACGCAATAACCAAAAAACCATAATCAAAAAACATGAGTATCTGGCTTGCAAGCACAAGATTAACAACAGCTGACTATGTAAGGCAGAAACAAATTTGATAAAAATAAAAAATTTAGAAGTCTACTTCCCCAGATGATCCAACTTAAAAACCTACCGCCACATAGTTTATATTTGAGAGCCAAAACTCAAAGCACTCCAAAAAAGTACATAGTAAACACTTGGGAGTCAAAAGGTTTAATCTAAGATGTTTCCTGAATGACAATTAAGATTCCCAGCCAGTGGGAGCAGGTTGATGAGCAGCCATGGGTGGTGCAGGTTCCCAACCTGTCGGAGCAGGAGCAACAACAGCATCCATGGTAGGTGGAGCAGAAACATCCCAGCCATCAGCTGCTGGACCTATCAGATGATACAAAAATGAGTAATGAAAATAACCGAAAATAATTTGAAGTTTCATTCTCATTAACTTTGAAATAGCAATGGGAAAATATAACTGCAATGGACATCAGATCATGTTGTGGTGTAAGAATGTCAATCGTGAATATAACTGTAACTCTTGAGCTATAGAAACACTCTTAAAAGGAAAAATTACATAGACCACTACAAATTATGGATTAACTGAGATAGCAAGAAAATCATATGCTAGAATCCATAGACATGTACAACATCAATCTAATTAAAAGTTTAGAGGCAAACATGCATAACAATTTGAGTACAGCAAGTATTCACAACAACAGATATCAACATGCAGTTATTCATAAATGGGATTGATCAAATGCAGACAATAGTAACAAGTTGGTAAAAACACATTGTTTAAATATCAAATCTAAATGAGACTCCAAGCATATTTGAGACAGTAAAAAGATCTGACCTTGAGCAGCACCCCACTCAGTAGCTGGTACAGCAGGTGCAGCAGGTGCAGCAGGTGCAGCAGGTGCAGCTGCAACATCAGCATTCCAGGTTTCTGCACCCCACTGATCACTTGGAATCATACTTGGATACTCCGCAACAGCACCAAAATCAGTGTTCACAGGAGCCTCCTCCTCTTCTTGTTCCTTGGCCTCATCTGGATCTCTATAGAAGAACAAATCAACCTGCATAAGCCACAAATACATGGTTAGTTACCCTAACCTAACCTTAAAAAAAATAAAATTCCATGTTACCAGGAAAAAATGTAATAGATGATAGATCATACTCAATCACTTACCATAACATCCCACTTGTGTCCAGGAGCAATGGTACCACGCATTTGCAGAACCATTCTAGCCAAAAGCCAGAAAAGGCAACCAATGCTGTGCTTTCCCTTGTTATTAGCAGGAATACCAATGTCAACATATCTCATAGGGGAATCAGTGTCACAGAAAGCAATGGTCGGGATATTGCTAAGGGACGACTCCTTGATGGGCTACAAAACATTTTCTAGCAAATTAATACCACATCTGCAGCTAAGTAACAAATTGCACTTCGATACCCAGAACCATACACCTACCTGATGGTCAGTCCTGGGATCAGTGAGGATAAGGAGCCGAGGCTCACTGAAAGTTGTTTGGAGTTGATTAGTAAAGGTACCAGGAGTGTGCCGCCCTGCAATGGGGTGTGCACCAGTGTACTGGGCAAACTTCAGCACTGCTCTCTGACCATAAGGCCTTGCAGATTGAACAATGATGTCTTGGGGGTTCTCAATTGCAACAATAACTCTTGCAGCTAGTAGCAGCTTCTCATATGTTTTACCCAAGTTTATGATGTAGATACCTAGACAAATAATGAATTAAATAAAATATCACTAAACAAGATAAAAAGTAGAGGATATAAGTTTAATCTCATGAAACCACGGAACACCAACAACTTGCTCATCATTGAGAAATGCAGAAAAATACATAAAAATTACAATACACAAATTGCCGACAAATAGACAACAAAAGGTTTCAGTTTGCTTGTCAAAACACATCAAACAAAAAATCATGAAAAAATTTCCGTCTTTCCTGCTTAGAATATATTAGTGAAGTCAAAGGTTCGAATTTTCTCGATTATTCTTCAGCTAGACAATTAATGCCCATAATAATTGCTTCTTTGCTTCGCAAAATATATTGAAAACCAAAACCATCATAAAAAAAACCCGACTTTTTACACATCATGGCGAACAAATTTCCAGCGTTTACGTAAATTCGTAGATCCAGTGCTCTTTCTCAAGACTGAAACCACAAAAACAACAGAAACAACAGAGATCTATAGCTAGGACTTATGGGGGCGGAGCATACCATCAGACCGTCGCTTGAAGACGTAGCGCTCCATCTGGAAGTCGCAGTTCTTGGTGCCGAGATGGACATCGGCGGCGAGCATCATCTGGATGTCCGCTTCCCTCGTTGTCATCGTCTTACTCGCCGCCATGGTTGCGAGATCGAGAGCTTGGGTTCGCTGTGTTCGGCGGCGAGGAACGGAGGGGAAGGAGCTCGGGTACTTATAGCGGGTCGGAGATAAAAAACCCTAGAGCTAGTTTGAAAAGTCGAAAAAAACCCCTGCCCTTTGATGTTTTGACGGATCAATAATTTTAACGGGCGGGCTGCAGGCCCATGAGTCAGGTTTAATTATCATAAAGGGGAGTTTACGATAAGCCCCCTGCGAAATGTCATATTTACGGATATCTGCCTACAGTATCGTTTCTACAAAAGCGACACGTGGTAGGAGATTTAACTCGTAACATGGATGGTTGGCTCGAGAGAGTATGAGCCATAAGCCAAGCGCAACAGCACCATGAGAACTCCATACCTCTGCGTCCCGTTCGGTTATCAAATTTATTTTATATTATTATCAAATTAAATTTATTATAAAAAATTAATAAATTTTCGAATTTAAATTATTAAAACATTAATTTTAATAAAAAATATTAAATTATATATATATATAATTTATTAGTTTTAATTATGATCTTAATTCTCATCTCAACCTAAACTATGCCCTCAATTTATTAGTGAACCACTTTTGTAAACTAATATCTTTTTATCAAAATTAAGACTTCAATAATTTAAAGCTCAAAAAATTATTTAATTTTTTATAATAATTTAATTTAATAATAATATAAAATAATAAATATTAATTTCACGATATAAAAAAAAATTTCTAAAAAATGCTGACCCGGTCCCTGATCCCAAACCAAACAGGCCCTAAGTGTACAATCACATATTACCATTTAGGATTTAGAATTTACTTGCTACAGATAAAATATTTATTGATGTACAGTGATTGATAGTGAGAAGAGAGCTCTGGAAGCAGGGCACACGCCAACACTTGCATCGTCTTCTTTGAAGACGGAGTTGAATGCAGTTTGTCGCATGCATTGGAGGTAAAAACAAGATACAATAACAAACAGGTGCATCTCCTGCCAAAATGTAACTTGGCACAATAGATATAGCTTGTGCAAAATCTAGCCCAACTCAAGAGCTCCCTGTGCACTATGCAATGATATTCGAGTGCTCCCAACTCATTTGCAACGTTTGAGATATCTTTTATATTAAGGAAATTTATTGTAGCAGTCGATTGACTCGCAAATCAAGTTATTTGCAAATAGCTTTTACCCTATTCGGTTTGAGATATTTTAAAAATAATCGGATTAAATTTTAATTTAATTAGTAAAAAAAATACTCGGATTATTTTTTTATATTTATTTTCTAGTTTGACTAATAAAAAAATTATAAATTTTTTTCCAAAATTATCCTTACTTTATTCATCGCTAGTCTCGGTTTGAGAGTCTTATTGAGAACTTGATTCTTTAAGTCGTCTTTCCATTGATCTGTAAGGAAAAAGAACCGTGAAGAGAAATATTGAAAATTTTCTGGTGACGACCGCTCCGATATCTAAATTAATCTAACTCTCAATAGTGGAAATGAAATTAGAAATTTTGCGTTCTTCTCTTTTTTTTTATTTATATGATTAGGACTTTATTTAGGTTGTTGAATGTATCTTATATTTCATGATTTCAGCTTTAGTTCCGTCAAATTTCTTATAATTGATTATTATGAATATCAAATCTTTAAAGACTGAATTTTTAGTGGATATATGCTCATAAATGCTTGTTCTGTTGGATGAGTTGTCAAAATCGAGGTCATCAAGTCAATACCAATGAAGCATCACTTGTATATATATATCTCGGAAGATAAATTTATTTTTAGACTTCAACTAATCCCATCAATGACTTAATTTAGAATATGTTTTTTTATTTTTTGACTTGTATAATTTGATTCACTAATTCTGATCTATCTCTTTTAGTGTATCATCAATTTCAAAATGAAAAAAAAAAGATATAAATTAATCTAGACCTTTATGCTTCAATGAATCATCATTTTCAAAATAAAAAAAAAAAGAGATACAAATTAAGGATGAAATAGTAATTTTATTTTTAATTAAAAAATTAATTTCTTAATATTACTCAATTTTACATATTTGATTACTAGTAGAATTAGGAATGAGATGATCCTTTTTGTCAATCTGAAATCAAACCGTGCCTCTAAATATTGTGGAGATGCATGCTTGATGAAGTTGTAAACCTTGACCTTGACGCTATTTGAAATTATCCAAAAAGTTGTGACTCCAAAAAAAATATTTTTTTACACAAAGTTTTTTGAAAAATTTTCTAAAATTTTTTAACAAAAAAACACATGTTCCATGATGAAGTTACGATAAATCACCTACCTTATTATTATTATAAAAAAACACTATTTTATACTATAAATTTGTAAAAAATTACATTAATTAAAAATATTTTTAAAAAATTTATTTTATTTTGAGTTTTTCAATTAAATTACTATAAAATATCAAATTGTATTTTGGTTTTGATTTGGATAATCATCCATAGCTGATTTGATAAAATTAGATTTTGAATTTTAATTTCATAATCGCAAACAATCAAATAATTATATCAATTTAATAATTATTTGAACCAAAATCAAATGATTATGATTTGATCTTTTATATTAATTTAATTGATACAATTGAATAATTTTTTTTTTTTAAAAATTAATTAAGGTAATATTTCTATGAATTTATAGTATAGATGGGTGATTTGTTTTAATAATAATAATATAGGTGACTTTTTAGAAATTTACCATAAATGGTGATTTCTTAATTTTTTTTTTCATCTTATCTATACCTTCATGTTATTTTTTAAATTATATATTTATTGTTTATATTCTTGGATTTCTTACATATGCCTCCCTAGTAAAGAAAAATTTAAATTATCTCAAATTAAAATTACTTATATTAGTGAAAAATTATTTTTATTTATTTATCTTTTTAATGATATATTGATTATATTTAAGTTATTAACTCTTCCAATACCATAACAAGGAGGAAATTAGTAAATTAAAAAGTAGAAGAATTTATTAGTATGAGAGATATAACGTATTGTCATATTTCGACATAGCAGGGAGGAATTAATAAGTTACGTATAATTAATAGATATAACTGTATGAAATGAAGGATAAAACTAACTTTTCACAAATAAAAGAAATCCAATAATATAAGGATAAATTTGTAACTTTAAAACTAAAAAAATGATTACAAAAGATTTTAGGGAGGTATGGGTGACAAATATTAAATAAAACCTTGTGTAAAGAAGCGAGATTTAAGTAATTTTTTAAATGTCGAGTTAAAACCTTCATATATTACGTAGACTTGGAAATTTGGATTTATAGGTTAGATTTAAATTGAATCAAAATAGTATGCATGCGAGCCACAACTCACGACACAAATGGATCAACATAACACACAAGTCAAACCCGTAATTTTGAATTTTTTGCTCCGGTCTCCTCATCTCACGCGAATCCGATACTAATTACATTCTTTACTTAATAGGAAGCCGTTAGTTGAATTTTTTAAATTTAAATTTTTTGAAAAAATTAAATTTTATGTAGTACAATACTTTTTTTATTTTAATGTAATTTTTTAAAAAATATAAAAAAATTAATAAAATGTTTACATAATTTTTAAAAATAAAAAATAGCTATTTGAAAGTGTTCAAAATACCTCTTTCAACAAGAAAGGTATTTTGGATATTTCTCTATCATAAAATTTCTATAAATATCCCATACTATCCCATTTTTTTTCTAATTTTAAATTTTTTTAAGTATTTTTTATATCTTATTTTTTAAAAAACAAATAGTCAGTCAGACATGACACGACCTATAAGTTTGTGGGCAACAGATCATATCTGATGCTATTTTTTTTTTGATGGGCTATGCACAATATGACTTGTTTGACATCTCTAATTAAACTCACAATATTACATTAAACAGGTTAATCCAAACTCGACTTATTTATTAAATAAATAAAAATTTGAATCCAAGCTCATGCCTAATTTTAAATGGATTATTCAACCCAATCTAAATTAACTCATTTATTAAATAGGTTGGATTTGAGCTATGACTTGATCCAACTTGAAATTGACATGTTTAATTAAATAGATCATAATTTAATCAAATTCAAATTGACTCAAATTAACCTTAAACTAACACTTATAATTTTAACATATTTTAAATAATTAAAATAATATTATTAAAAATTATTTGTAACAATAAAATACTTAGTTTATAAAATTTACTAAAAAATATTACAAAATAAAATTTTAAATAACTCTAATTGAATTAATTTGCAAGGCTATTGATCCAACTAATTCGACTTGATATGATTGCTTATGACTGCTTATGACTCAATTAAATAAACAAGTCAATTAATTTATAAACAGGTTATGTATATACGACTTGATTACAATATGAATCCAATTATAATAAATATTGAAGTGGAGGTCAGGTTCAAATTAGATTAAAAAATCAAATCATATTTTACCAAATATAGTAATCTATTTAAAGGATATACACCTAAAACCCCTTTAAAAACTCAAAAGTATATAAAAAAATGAACGGGCATTCCAACAACTGCCCATTTTTTGCTTATTTAGAAAAGTTTTATTTATTTATTTATTTGATTCACCAAGCTACTAATCCCTAATTTGTGTGTTGCATCAAATTTACCAAGCATGAGCCTCTAAATCTGTTGATAGAAGATCCTAACTATTTTTGAGGAAATTTTAAATGATTTAATTGAATTTTGAAGAGTTTGGATTCCCTAATAAATCTTCACTAGTTGGTCGAGTCATATCACGTGGCTTAAACGATTAGGTGCCTAGACCGAGTCACAAGGGCAGGCACGTTCTGTTTAACTACTTTGACCAGATCACCTACAGGACTTTTTGTATAATTAATAACACTTTTAGGGGTTAATATGAAAAACGCCACTATGGGAACACCCCTTGTAAAACCCTAGCCCCTTCGATCCTCGTCCTTCCTCGCGCGGAACAATGGCAACCTCGAAGCCGAAGAAGCCCCCGCGAACTCCCCAAGACGTCGATCTCCTCAAATCCGACGTTGCGGCCTTCGCATCCTCCCTCGGCTTCATCTCCGGCGTCCCCTCCTCCTCCGCCGGCTTCGACGACTCCGATTTCCGCAAGTCTGGGCCGCTCAAGCCTCCCAAACCCCTCAAAACTCAACCCCCCACCGATCCCTCCGAGAAGCAGTCCGAAGACCTGAAGTCCAACCACAAGCCCCACCCTTTGGATCTCGATCCCTTTGCGCGCACGGAGAAGAGGAAGGATGCACCCAAACTGCCGCTGATGAAGGCCAGCTCGCTGGCCGGGCAGTGGTACGTTGATGCTGACGAGCTGGAGGTCAAGGTTCTCGGAGCCGAAGGGAGGAGGAAAGTGCCGGCGGTGGGGATTGAGGAGCTGAAGTGGATGGTTGCGAGGAAAAAGGAGGTTGCGGAGAGGTTGATGGAGCAGTATGTTAGGGATTATGAGGCGTCGAGGAGGAGGAGCGGCGATATGCGGCTTTTGGAAGTGACAGCAAGGTCTGGGACATCAGCGGATAAGGTTTCGGCGTTCACTTGCCTTGTTGAGGACAATCCCATTGCTAACATGAGGTCGTTGGACGCATTGTTATGTGAGTATCCTTATGGATTTTACTTGTTTGATTTCTTCTTGAAAAGATTCTGTTTTTTATTCTTTTTCGCCCAAGTCATGATTATGATGTGAACCAAAGATACAATGGGCAGCTACCACCTTTTCTTGTGGAGGCATTTTGTAAACCGTGCATGGGGCACACATTGGTAGATAATTTCAGTAAGTAAAAGCAATGTTGGCTAATCAAGAATGCTGAATGAAAATTAGGAGAAAAGATTTAAAGGTAGAAGATTGTGGTTTGATTCTGAATACATTCATCAAAGAAAAGTTGTAACTGACATTTTTTGTTAGCCATCAATAAGCACTACATTCTTGATAAAATCTTCACTTTTTTGCTTGGTTTAACAAGCCAGGGTACAGTCTGATACGCATAGAGGGGACAGCTTAACACGTTGGTATTGGTGGTTATGCATGAGTTAGTTTCACCTTTTTGTAGCTGGGCAACTTTTTTTAATAGTTGAAGTGGAAGCATGGTGGCTTGCAACAGCAGTTGTCTTTGAAATAATAAGTGGAGTGATAGACAATTAGACAGGTGTGGGTGTGTTGACAAAAAATTGATAGAGTTTGCTTTTCATTGCACATATGAACTGGGCAAGTTGAGTTGCAGTTAAGATGGTGTCTATGTTCATGTGAGATTCATTTACTGTCACAGTTGTATAATTTATGAATGTGCCCTTATTCCTAATCTATGTGAATTCTGTATAGTAATATAACCGCTGAATAATCTTATTGTGATTTTTTGATTTTCACTTTAAGGTGAAATATTGGTTTATATACATCATATCAGTGTTGATTAAGATGGCATATCTGCATCTTTTCTTTTGTTTGTTTAACTTCTGTAAATCAATAGCAGCCTGAATCTTGCCGCAATGCATGGAAATATGCTGATAGCAACCTTCATTTCTCAATAATGTTTTTCTTATATTTATCCTCATTTGAAGTTTCCATGTATTGCAGCAATGGTTACATCGAAGGTTGGGAAACGATATGCATTTACCGGCTTTGAAGCAATAAAAGAGTTGTTCTTATTGAGGTCTGTATGATGTGTTTTATTATTTTTTTCCAGTCTTTTTCAGTACAAAGAGTACCTGTTTCAGTTATGATGCTCACATGTAATAAGATTTTCTGTGCTATATTATTTTTTATTCAGATATGCACAAGTCCATTAGCAGATATCTAATCCAAATATTTTATTTAGGTGTTGCTTCTTTATATCTGTTGTCGTCTTCATATGAAAAAACTTCCTGCCTTTTCTGCCGGGCTCTGTTCTTTGAGAAACAAATCTTTGTTTATTTGGTTTTAGTTTTAGTTCTTCTTGATTGTCTGATGGTATATGATAATGTTAGTGGCTGAATAATGGACCAGGCATTTTCAGATTTTCAATTCGATTTAGTTCTGAGTGTCACATCTCATTCATTTCACATTTGTCAGGTTATTGCCTGATCGGAAGTTAAAATGTCTACTGCAACATCCATTGGATAATCTGCCTGAATCAAAAGATGGCTTCTCTCTTTTACTTTTCTGGTATTGGGAAGAATGTTTGAAGCAGCGGTATGTCCTTTCTATACTTACATTTAGGAATGCATTAACTTGTTGAAACACCTACTTTTGTTAATAATCTAAATATTTTCTTTTCTAGGATATGACGCCCGTACCTATCTCTTGGTAACACTGGGTTATTAGTTTCCAACCTCCATTGCTACCCCCTACTTGGGGAACTTTGGCATCAAATCAAAATTGGTGTCATGATTATTAATATCGGCCAGAAAAATGGCATATGTTGACTGCATTATGTTATATACATGAACTGACAGTTTTAAAAGGATGTTATCATCAATGTATAGACTTAAAATTCTACATCAGGAAATCACTTTCCTGTGTTGGTATTGTTCAAATTTAATCAATCACTGAGAAATCACAGAAATACTTTGTAAGTCTCAAAAACATCAATATAATATCTCAGAGAAAGCTTTCACTACATAAACTAAATCAATCATTGTAGGAAAATTATGGGATCACTCTCTTCCAATCCTAGAATTCCAAGGATGTTGAAAGGATCAATCTCATTATGCCCCCAAACTCTTAGTGATTTAAGAGAATGACTGCCAGAAATACTTATAAATGGGTAAAAGAATAATCATTTTAAACCTACTGATTCAATAGAACAATGGTGTGCTCAAGAACAATAAACTTTTGACACTGATCCAATATTGATTGCTTGATAGGTTTCCTAGTCTTATCTGGTTTACTGTGTTGCTTGCAGATATGAACGGTTTATTATTGCGCTAGAGGAAGCCCTCAAGGATATGCTACCCAATCTCAGAGATAAAGCAATGAAGGTCAGTCAAGCGTTCCATTTGTTTCTGAGAGCCACCTGCCACATTGTACATTTCTATTGTTTGCTGCATTATATTTCAATTTTTGTACTTATCCTTGTTGTGGCCTGGATCTGTTTCTGTTTGTAGCAGATCATGCTTATGGCTTATATATGGGCTAGTCCTAAGTGGTTGCTAGTGATTTCCATGGTGTACAGCAAACATGGCAATATTGTTCACAGCTGATAAGAGTTATTTTTTTTAATTTTGTATGATTGGGATTAAACAATATTTTTGTTTTTTTGTGCAGACAGTTTATGCTCTCTTGCGAAGCAAACCTGAACAAGAACGCAGATTACTTGCTGCTCTTGTAAACAAAGTAAGCAACTCTTCCTTTTTGAATCCCTTGAGGATAATACAGTGGGCATTCTGTATTTCAATAACTTGTCACTTCTGTGTTTTCAATCTTGTATATATTCCTAAGTGAAAATACATTGGTTTTTTCTGCACGCAGTTGGGAGATCCTGAGAGAAAAGCAGCATCTAGTGCTGCGTATCATTTATTATGCCTTCTATCTGCCCATCCTAACATGAAGGTAATTTAGCCTGAGCCGGCACACTTGTGCTTGTATTGTTTCTTGAGATTACATGTGAAGGGTTTGTCACTCTTTCTAGGTACAAGTTTTGTGTTGTTCTTGCTGCCTTTGGGTTTTAAGATTTCTAATCACTCTTGTATGCTCTCTTTACAGGCAGTGGTGATTGATGAAGTTGATTCTTTTATATTTAGACCACATATAGGTCCAAGAGCAAAATACCAAGCTGTAAGTTAGCATTTTTTTTGCCAAATATTTGTTGAGATAGAACAGTTCAGACAATAAAATGTGTCTGTTCATCTTGTTAGCCCAAATTTCGCATTTTTACTTTTAGCATAACCTATATAAGAGCCACATGTTGCTGTTAAGACCTGGCTTTTTTTTTTTCTTAACATAATAAATGGTGGATATGCCGGCATATGTCCTTGCATCATGAGAGAAGGCTGAATTTTTACATTCCTTTGCTTATCCAAAAGAACATAAGATGGCCATGGTGATGCCTGTGGCTATATTTGAAAAATCCAGCAAAGAAGATGTAAAAATTGATGTTTGGATTTAGAATGTTTTGTCCTACTAGCCGACTTTTCTCTTACTAGCCAAAGTTCAGTCTATATTACCAAAATTGGAGCTTGTTTGGTATATTAGTCGGTATTGGTGTTTCTATCCTGAGTTCTGTTCCTGCGGACGCATTTGAGATTTTTCAACCCTATTCTTGGGTTTATCCATCTTAAGTAGAGAAATGGCAATTAGATGTAACATCTTGAAGTCAAAATTCCAGTTAATAGAGTTTTGGTTTCCATGGAAGAGTTTTTGATAGTGAATTTCTTAAATCTTTGTCTTCATCTTCTTCTCTAGGTTATTAGTTCGTTTTTTATTTTTCTTGTAGTTCTATTGAATTTGATAGACACCACATAATTGTCTTTTTATTTGGCTAAAGGGCATTACTTGGTTCTTGGTTGACCTGAAAAGCCTAATCTTACCAGCTCATATGTATGGTTCAGATTTCTGTTGGTTCAATCTTCTCAGTTTTTAGTACTTCCGCTTCTGCTCAAAGAAATCCAATTGTTTGGTATAAGATGTGAAGTAATCACATGTTCTTTAGTCTTTAGTTTCCAAGGTCTTATATTTTGATCTATTTACTGTATTTTGTAATTCATTTGAATTTTTAGTATATAGCAGAGAGATATGTTACTAACACTTGTAACTTAAGCAATCCAATCTAATATGTTCTCTTTCAGGTGAACTTTTTGAGTCAAATTTTTCTTAGTAAAAAAGGAGATGGACCCAAGATTGCAAAACATCTGGTGGATGTATATTTTGCACTTTTCAAGGTAGATCAAAGTTGTATATGCATGAGGACTTCTATTCTTGCTTCAAAGATAAATTACAATCTGATTGTTTTCTCTGTTGTCAGCAATTAGCATGAAATCAATGCATTAACTGAAATACTTGAGCTTCTATTGTTAAGAAGATGATTTGTGACTCTCTTGTCCACTAGCTGTACAGAAAACAAGTCTTAGTTTTCAGTAAGCATTTTTTGTTGCTGAAAGCCATAAATTTGTTAAATATAAAGAGGGGCAAATTGAGACCAAGAATTCTTTTTATTTAATATCTCCTTCCCTTTCCAAACACTTGGTTGAAATGTATAATCCTGATTTACCCAACCGGCCGCTTCTGGGCCTAGAGTGCTTTTCAGTCTTAGACGTCTGACAGATACTTAAGATGAAGAAATGAGCTTCTATATTTGTTTCTTGGATTCACTAACATAATATTTAATTATTTTTTCATTTTCAGTAACAAATGGTAGAAGCAAGTAGAGTGGTTAGCTGTTCTAAGTGGTCTGCTAATAATTGCTACTGATTACTAGTTCTAGAGCAGTTGACTTTATGGGATTAATAGTGTGATTGCTAATTTTAAATAATGGACACTATGAATATCCAGGGTGCTTTTTTTGGTTATGTTATGACTGTCAAGTGAAATATTTTTGGGTTTCTTTCTTTAGTTTCTTCAATTATTTAAGCATTTTACTGATTACCATTGATTAATTTATTTGTCAAATTTCACGCAACCTCGAGTTCACTTTGGCCTTTCAACACATATATTGGTTCTTCCTTGCCTATCCTACGAGATGGTTACTGTCTTTTTTTTTGGCTTTTGATGATTCTGTATGTTGGCCTGTGATTCATTTACTAATATTCTTTGATTAACTGCTGAAGAATTGATACATATAATGCTAATACAAGCTGTCCTTATGAAACGTCCTATTTCAGGTGCTGATTTCAGAGGGTCATGATGGTGACAGAAAAAGTGGCAAGCTAAGTAGCAAGACAGAAAATGACAAGGGAAAAAAAGGAAATAAGAAGAAAAAGATCTCACAGAAAGACAACAAAGGACCCATTGGATCCACTATTGAAATGGATTCTCGGCTTCTCTCTGCACTCCTAACTGTAAGCATGTCTTAAACTTTCTTTTCATTTGCACACAGCAGGATCTTTGATGCTTATTGAAAGGGCTGTATTTTCAGAATGCAAGGGCCTGGTTGAATACCCCTACATTCCATAGGAATTGGGGGTTTCAAAGTTTTGTTTTTCCTTCATTGTAATTTTTTCCTGTTTTGGTGTTTGGTACCAATTTTTTAGAACCCAATTTCTTTTGGAACCATGACATTCCATAGGAAAATAAAAAGAGGTTGGAGTGTGCATGCGAGCGCCTCCCTATCATTAATGACCACTCATCAACCATACGAATTTTCACAGAAAGCGGGTTACATGCAACTTCAAATCCTATGGGAAAAATTCCGATTTTAGAGGTGTCTGAATAGGCCCTAAATGAAGATTATGGTATTGAATAAGGATGGATGGAGTGAAGTTTGTGACATTGCTTTGTTGACCAAACTAGTTTGTTTTTCTTATGGATTTGAACAGCTAAATATCTTTTTTTCAGTGAACTTTGTGTTTATTTCTGTTCTAAATGTTTTACACTTCGCTGGACCTAAAATTTTAATGTAACCTGTTGATATTTTATATCATCAGAATGTAATGGAAGATTTTCATAATCAAATAATTGTATTACAATAATTGGTTTGTCATCAATTGATAAACAATCCTCTATCTAAATACTGTTTTTGGACTCAAAATTAGAATTTGCAGGATGCTTTATTTCTCCCAATACTTCGTCTTCTGCTACTTTTTCTTTGTAGTCTATTGTTTATTTGCTAGTTTTTCTTGTGGAAGAAGTTAAACTTCTAAAAAAGGCTTATTAACCAAGGTTTTAAGCATTGGTTTTGGGACCGAAACTGATTTGTTTCGGTCGAAACCAATTCGTTTCGGTTTCAATCAAATCATTTTTTAATTTTTTTGACTAAAATTTGATTTTAAATTTAAAAATATTAAAAAATTTTAAAAAAATGAGAAAAGAATTTACATACATATATACATACATAAGTATGTTTTATGATAAAAGTATAATATATAAATGTATATAATATATTTTTAAAAATCAAAACCGAAAGTATAGGCTGAAACGTTTTGGCAGAGATTTCAACCTTGTTATTAACTAGTTTTTGCCAGGTGCTTTCTATTAGATATAAGATTTAATATCAAAAAAAGTTATAATGCTCTAAGCCATTTAGAAATATACAATACTCTGGAGGAGTTGATTGGTTTTTTTTAATTTGTTACTAAACTGTGACAGTTATTTTCTTCCTGCTGAATTGGCATAACCTATAACCTCTAACTACTTGTGTGCAGGGAGTTAACAGAGCATTTCCTTTTGTGGCGAGTGATGAAGCAAATGATATTATAGAGTCTCAAACACCGATCCTTTTCAAATTGGTGAGTTCAAATTTTGGATGGTTTGTGTCAACTACTGTTCAAGTTTTTGGGGTCTAATTAAATCTTTTACATGCAGGTTCATGCTGATAATTTTAATGTTGGGGTTCAAGCATTGATGCTTCTGTATCAGATCTCATCTAAGAGCCAGATTGCTAGTGATCGTTTTTATCGTGCACTTTATTCAAAGCTTCTAACTCCTGCTGCTCTGAATTCTTCAAAGGTACTAAGTGCCCTTGGTTTACAATTTTGCGGTCTAATACTAACCCTGGCTTCCATCTATAAAGATATAAATTAATATTTCTCATGAGAAAGATATTGCATGCAATAAGATGGGCACATCGGAAATCTGCAGAATTGAAGAGAAAAGAAGCAATTAGTAATCTACCTGAAAGCTATATCCTCAATCACATAGTGTTTCTGAGAATCTGATCTACTTGTTCAGGTTATTGGAATTTGCTTCTTTGGAAACATAGTAAAATCAGGTTTTTCTGCCATCAGAATTTATTGTCAAGAACTTCATACATAAAGAGGGTCCTAGATGATTTATGCATGCTAAGTTTCCAACCATAGTGGAAACTGGTCTGTGTTTTGGAACAGGGATATCTCTTGTTAGATAGAATATGGTGATGGTTTTATAAAATGTTCTGCTGGAACTTGAATATGAAGAAAGTTCTTGGTTTTGAGGGCTTGATAGTAGGACCTAAAGGAAATGTTAGCATTTTTCAGACTATATTTTGTCTTTGACTATGTTGTTAGTTATGCGGTTGTTATAATTTCTTGCAAGAGCAGAGAAAAGAAAAACAAATACAAGCTACTATATTTATTGGCAGAAGAAAATGAATCTTTTTGAAACTGAGACAATTTTTATGTGTGATGACTTTTTTGGTGAAAGGGGCACATGGACAGAAACAAGGGATTCCAATCCTTAATGATAAGACCCGGAAAGGTTCTTCCAAATTTCATGAGTTTCCAATCTTGCCTTCCTTTTGGCAAGCCTATGCTTATTGCCAGTTAAAGTCGGAGTTTGGCATGTTTTCTGTTGATTGTTTCCAAGAGAAACCCTAGCAGGGAATAGATTGGAGTTGATTGTCTGGCCTAGGCTTTTCTGTTTCTGCAATACTGGTGGTAGAGAAGAAGAGAACAAGTTTTTGATTTGGGCTAGATTTGTTGCAGTTCTGCGTTGGAAGACCCCAATGCCATTGTTCCTTTATTTATTTATTTATCCTCTGAGGGTGTTGGGGTCAGTAGTGTATGTGTTGTTGACATTATGGGCTTTTGGTTGGTACACTTGAGTTTAGGTTTCATAGCGTTAGATCTCTATTAGAAGTGGTATGGATTATCTTGTTTGAAGAGAGCTTTTTAAACTATTATTGAATAAAACAAATATAAGCTCTATTGTCTTCAGGAGGAAGTTGATATTGAACCATCTACTTTATCTAGAGTCATTTTATTCACACTTCATTGAGAGTAGACTTTATAATATATGATCCAACCCGAATAGAATTTGAATTAAGTGGATTCAGATTTGTTATAATCAAGTATGAGTTGTAATCGGGTTTATTCAATTGAAAAAATTTGGGTCGTAATCAGGTCAATTTGTGTAATCTATTTATGATTGGATTGACCAGTTTATCTACTCAAGTCATAAACGGGTCAAGTCAGGTTAGTCGTATCAACCCATTTATAAATTAACTCAATTGAAGTATTTTGTTGTTACAATTGGTTGATGATAATGTTGTTGTTTTAGTTGTTTGAAATATGTGTTAGTGTTAGTTAAATAGGTTGGGTTGACTCGAGTCAATTCAAGTCAATTGAAGTTACTTTGGATCAGTTAAAATTGTGACCCGTTTGATTAAATGGGTCTAATTGAGTTGGTGACCCGTCTCGACTCATTTAATGAACATGTCAATTTAGGTCGGGTCGGGTGACCAGTTTAAAAATTGGGTTGGGTTCAGATTTAGAAATTTGACTCATTTAATAAATGGGTTGAGTTCGGGTTGACCCATTTAGTATAATAATATGAGTTTGATTTGATTTGAATCTAGAATTGCCAGGTTTAATCTAGAGTCAGGTTATCAAGTAGGCTGTCCACCCTAAGGTGTCTTAGCATTAGAACTGAATTTGGATGGATATGAACTATCTTTATCTTAAGAGAGCTATTTAACTTTTATTGAATAAAACAAAATAGTTACAAGCTTTATTGTCTCGGGAGAGGATTTGAGATTGAACCATTTACTTCATCTGGAGCCAGGTCATCAACTAGGCTGTCCAAGTTGATATTGTCAAGCACACAACTGATAAAGACTGATGATCAGTGCTAAAGATGCTGCAAACAAATGATGATTGCCAGCTATCTGTGCTTGTTTACTTCCATATATCTTAGTGAATTCATGAAGTCAGAGACTCAGTTAAGGGATCAATAATTAGCTTAAAGTTCTCTATTCACCAGGTTGCCCATATAAATAATTTTCAAGTGACTTGCTATTCATCTCCTTCACATTTATACTGTTTCCTTATTGATTCAACTGTGCAGTCAATTTTAATTTTCTACGATCATTTCAGAGCTTAACAATCTGTAGTGTTTAATGAACTACTGTTGTGGTTAGCTTACTGTCATATGTTCTTTGTGTGTCATTTAATTAGCTATCTTTTTCAGCCTGAAATGTTTCTTGGACTTTTGGTTAAAGCAATGAAGAATGATGTGAATTTGAAGCGGGTCTCTGCATTTGCAAAGCGACTGCTGCAGGTTAGTTATGATCATCCCTTTTTTGGTCTTAAATCTCTTCTTTATATTCTATGTTTTTAGTATTGAAGTTCCTTTTTTACTGATCAGAGTTGCTTACTTTACTAATACTGATGATGGCTGGACAATGGGAATTAAAATGAGCTTGAGATGTTGGAGATGGCTATAGAAATAAGGATGTTGAGTTGCATGTGTAAAAATCATTGGAGGCATAAGCATGAATACATTGGAATATTTCATAAAATTTTCAACTGTAGGAGAAGACAATCTAGTGGGAGAGAGGTCACGGTCAGAGGTTCTGCATGAATGGGATCTCCAATATTTCCTTAAAGGGTTGCAGCAAGATTTTCCTAGATTAAATGTGTTTTTATTGAAAATGCAGAAAAGCATTTGAAAAGGCTTCTGATAAGAGTTAGTTCTGATTTTTATTGGAATTTTCTACATTTGTGTGTATATCCTTAGGCTGGTGTTGGAACATTTTGTGGGCTTTTGTGTATTATCATTTATTTGTTTTCATTAGACCTTTTAGACAAATGCAAATGATTATTTTACTACTCTTGTAGAATTACTTGTGCAATTTGTTTACTAGAGTCATTGTTGGACCTCAAGTCTACTCCTTTTTGGTTTTATTTATTTATTCTTTTGGCACCTAAATTTTGGTTAGATTTATGAGATATTTTTATAGAATTTGACGATGCTGGTAGGGATTATGGCTTGATGCTTAAGATTGAAATGTTTTGATATATCTTGATTTTCTTCTGAACTGAGTGCTTGGTACTGTTCATCCGGATGCTTACATGATTTTTGAAGGGCTTGTATTTGGGTGTACAATGAGCTTGATTATATTGTGAATTGTTGTTAAATTTTACTGTGATAAAGAAGCAATTTTTCCTGTGAGGTAAACTTCACAAATATGAGCTTAGAATCTTCTCATTTAGTATTCTGCAGTCCATTATTGTCTTTGTTTCATGTATCAATTTCAAACTTTTTAATATTTTACAATTGCAGTTCTCATCAATCTGAAATATGTATTCAAGTTGCATGATGTGCAACTTGTAATGGCCTAAAATTATGCTTGACAGTTGGCATTTCAATTCTGACAAATTTTGTTTCTGCAGGTTTCACTTCAGCGGCCCCCTCAATATGCTTGTGGATGTCTTTTCATTCTTTCTGAGGTTCTTAAAGCTAAACCTCCTTTATGGTATGTTGCAAACAAAAGAAATTCATTATGAGACAACAATTGTTGGTTTTGTAATAACTTCAGTAACCTCACATTCAACAGGAGTATGGCACTACAAAATGAGTCTGTAGATGATGAACTCGAACATTTTGCAGACATCATAGAAGGGCCTGATGACCCTTTGGGCATTCCTTCTGGTAAAAATTTAGTTTGTGATGATGATGCCGCATCAGAAAATGGTGGATCATTGTCAGTTTTACATCCAAAAATGGCCTATGTTTGTCATGGAGAAAATGATTTCAATGATGGAGACAAATTCCAATCAGTGAGCAATGGCAATGGAGAACAAGCTCGAGCAACTAATATGAAATCACATTTGCCTGGAGGCTACGACCCACGTCATCGGGAACCTTCTTACTGGTATCTCTTTCTTGCCTTAACTCATAATGGTCTGTCATAATTATATTGCAAGATTCATGCATGACATGCTGCTTGCTTGATTATGCTTTCAATTTTGGGGGTGAAATTCTGTCATTTGTCCATTAGTGAAGCTTCTGGTAGTTCCATCTTGTCTCTGTTTATAATGGTCTCTTATAATTTAAATTGGAAGGCATGTTTATGAGCATTTCTTTTTGCATACTTAACACTTGATATTGCTTGGACAGGTCTATAAGCATTTCCTTTTGCAACCAAAATCATCCGCTCAATCTTACAATTAAATAACTTCTGTTGACAAACATTTGATATTTCACTGTGTTTGGTTGTGTTTTATGGATCTGATGTAAATACTGACTTGATGTCTTTCATGTGATAGCAATGCAGACTGCACGAGTTGGTGTGAGTTAGTGACTTTAGCTACACATGTGCACCCATCGGTGGCAACTATGGCTCGTACTTTACTATCTGGGGCCAACATTGTTTACAACGGTGACCCTTTAAATGACCTCTCGCTTAATTCCTTCCTTGACAAATTCATGGAGAAGAAGCCAAAGGCAAATCGGAAAGCAGAGGGAACGTGGCATGGTGGTTCCCAGATTGCACCAGCAAGAAAGGTATTTTCATTGAGTTCCTGATTTTTGCTGCATCGGTTTTCTCTAGTTGTGCCTTTTGAGTTTCTGGTCGTGGTTAACATGTGGATTCTCTGTCTGGAGATATCACACTCCTAGACTTGAGAGTTTTGAAACATACTATTCTTGTCTTTGTTATCCTGCCCTGTAGTTTTTTCAGTGGTTTCTTGGGTTTTGTTCAAAGAAATGACCATTAAACTACTGGAGCTGATCTGGTAATTATTACTTTTCTGCAGCTTGATATGAACCATCATTTGATTGGTGATGAGATCCTTGAGCTAGCAGAGGAGGATGTGCCCCCAGAAGACATCGTCTTCCATAGGTTTTACATGAACAAGACAAGTTCATCAATGAAGCCTAAGGCAAAAAAGAAAAAGGCCTCGGAGGATGAAGACGTTGAAGAGTTGTTGGCAAACGTTAGTGATGAGAGCGAGGAAGAGGAGATTGATAACATGTTGGGCTTAGGGAGAGTTCCTTTGGAAGAAAATGAAGGAGATTACAATTATGATGATTTTGAGAGAGTCGCTGATGAGAATGATTATGATTTGCTTGGAAATGATAGTGACACGGAGATTGATGCCACCAATCATTCTACAAAAAATCACAGAAAACAACACTCCAATGATGATGAGGAGGATGATGAGGAGGAAGAGGATGAGGATATTTTGGGTTTGGATGATAGTGCTGATAGTGATGACAATGAATTAAAGCAGGCAGACAGGGGAAAGAAGCGGAAATTGCAGGGGAAGTCTCGAGCTTCTCCCTTTGTAAGTCTTGAAGAATACGAGCATTCCATGAACAATAAAGAGAAGATGAAAAAGAAATCTAAATCCGCAAGGCACAAGAGAGAGAAAGCATCAAATTGTGGTTCGCGGTGATAATATATGATTTCCTTGTTTTATCATCTTTAGTTTCATTTACAGCAGGGATGCAGGGGATTATGCAAGTTGAGTTTTACAAATGATGTATTACAAGCTACACCAGTGTTTTAGGAACTCGAAATTCTGGATATTTGTCAAGTGCAGTGAGATGGGAGGCTTTGTTTGGTGAAAGCATTTCAAGTTTTGTAGGATTCATGGGAATGCTAATTTTGTGTAACATAATAATCTTTGATTAAAGTTCTTTTTTTTCCAGTGATCTTGATTCTGGACATAAAAAATATGTGCAACAATCTGATGCAAATGGATGTTATCAGGTGGCGTAACGAAATTGATTAGGAGAAAGAGTATTAGACGTATCGCTTTAGAAAAATAAAAAACCAATTCAAATTAGGCTTTTCTATTAAAAATCATGACCTTTCGGATTGATTTGGATGAGCGAGAGTTGTTACTTGGATCGGTTTGCTGCGATGTCACGTGGCAACAGGTGTGGACGCGCATGTCTTTAGAATGATTGGCACATTAACGGAAAAAGTTAAGGGGGCTAAATGGAAAATCTCCCTTTTTATATTTTATAAATTAGAGAAGAGAAAATGGTTTGTTGATCGCGTGCGACAATGTAACTGGAACGGTTCCCACTTTTGGAAAGTTACTTCGCGTTTTGACAAAAGGAAGCGTTTTTCCCCGGACGAAAGTGGAAGTCAATTATGGAAGTTTGGTGTTGCTGCAGCCTCAGACGAATCTGGACCTCCATTTGAAAATAAAAAACAATGAAAAATGAAAAAAAAGAAAGGAATATAATTAGAAAATTATATGCGATGCTGATTGCCGACCTTTCAAGTTGGAAGTTGCGGACACCATGGAAAACACCACTTCCTCGACTCGATACATTTTGTAACTGCCGTTTTCCATGGAACCGGCAGAAAGCAGGAAGTCGAAATATACCGCACGGACGCAATGTAGAAAGTAATGGCATCATTTGTAGCTACATGGAATAATCCAAATATTGGGATCAGCAGACAAAAGATATTTACGGCTTAATTATCTAATTACAAGTTAATAAAAGCATTAATCACCGTAGTTTCTTTTTTGTGTGGAGGTAAAGATTGAGTCAGGTGATAATTGTAATTATCTTTGATAATAATCTTAGTAATTTGATTAAGACAAGGGGATTTACTAATCAAATGTCACCGCGCGTGTCACAAATCTAAGTACCTCCACCATAAAGAAACGGGATTATCATGATTAGTAGGATTTCATGCAAAACCAACTTGCTTAACGAATCTATGAGCCTATGCTTAGCTCCATAATCTCTGAACAATCACTTCAAATGGATGGAAATCTCGATAGAAATTAAAGGGAATTTTTAATTACGACAGAAACAGATATATATGTTTTTACAAAAACAAAAGTGCAGGAGCTCTTATAAAATATTATAAAAGAAAGGGTGTATTTGCAAATCTTTTTTTGGTTCTAGTACATTTGGAGTACAACCGAAAGCTGAGTCACTGTGCTTGTTCTCTCTCCATTAAACCCCCAACCAACTCTGGCTTTCTCTCTCATTCTCGCAAAAGTCTCATTTTCTCTTGAATCTTCTTCTTCCTTCCACGATCTTCATCAATCTTGATCTCGACGGAGCGCTGATCTTCGGAAATGTGTGGCGGGGCGATCATCTCCGACTTCATCCCGCCGGCGAGGTCCCGTCGGCTCACGGCGGAGATCCTGTGGCCGGATCTCAAGCAGAAGAAGAAGAGAAGGGATGCGAGTGGCTTCCTGCGCCGGAGGCCTGAGTTCTACGACGATTTCGAGGCCGACTTTCGGGACTTCAATGACGAGCACGGTCAGTCCGAGGAGGAGTACGTGGAGGGGCTGGAGATCAAGGATATGAAGGCATTCGCGGTGTTCGACCCCAAATCCCCCGCTACTCCAGGTAATTTGTGGGAAATTGGGTGGAAAATGCGATTTTTCCGGATTTTCTTTGTGTTCCTTTTGTTTGCTCCCCCTTTTGTCATCGAATTGTTTTTGCGGTGTTGTTTCGAGATTTTCTTAGGAAAAATTGGCGAAAGATAGGATTTTTTTTTCTGTCGATTTTCAGTGGAAAATGCAAACAAAATTGGAGTCTTTTGCCCTTTTTTCGCTGTAGATCGTTGAGAATAATGCTTATTCGTCATGATTCTGGCCTGTTTTCTGGTTTCATCTTTGATCTATCTACGGATGAACGTGGTATAAAGGTGCAAGTTTTTAAAAAAAATTTAACATCGTTTTGAAATCGTTTTTTTTTTTTGATAAATTGAATAGTAGGATAAAAGAGAGCAAATTTTTGGTTTTTATCTGCTTGAGTTTTCGTAGGGCAATTTGGGTTTTGAGGCTTATTGCTGATCAGTTTGCTTTTCTTTATTGTGTATAAAAACTTGTTATTTTACAAGATTTAACTTTTATTCAGATGATTGCAGTTCTCCTTCACTTATCTTCTATTTTCCTACAGTTTTTCTATCAAAGGTTTTACGAATTTAGAAATCGTGTTGCGTTGGTCAGACTTATAAAATGTTGATTAAGAAAACCTTATGAAACAAATTCTAATTGAATTTTGGGTGCAATTGATATATTCTGTGTCTCAAGTTCTCTTCTTTCTTGGATCTAGAATATATGGTAGCTTTGTGTATCCTTTGTTAGTGTTCCTATTTCAGATTTTTGCCGAGAAATGTCTTGTTGTTTACTTCATTTAGTTTCTGTTTGATATTACAAGGACAAAACTGAGAATGTTGTTACCAGAATTTGTAGAGATTTCTAGTTGGAGTTTGGAAAAATAGCTTTAGGACATGAGCAACTTCTCTAGCTGATTCCTAATATTGAATAGATTTTCTTCACTTGCATGCTACTTCAAATTTTATTTTGTTTCAGCAACTGTGGAAGTCATGACTCCCCAGAAGCCTGTGGAATCAGATGGGTCTGTGGACAAGCCTGCTAAAAGGAAGAGAAAGAACCAATACAGGGGAATTCGTCAGCGTCCCTGGGGCAAATGGGCAGCGGAAATCAGAGATCCCCGTAAAGGAGTTCGTGTCTGGCTAGGGACATTCAACACTGCTGAAGAAGCTGCAAGGGCTTATGATGCAGAAGCTCGTAAAATCCGGGGCAAAAAAGCTAAGTTGAACTTCCCTGATGAGGCACCCCCAACTGAGGAGAGGGGCATCCCAAAACCAGCTTCTCTGAAAACAGCCAAAACAAACTCATCTGTGAACTTTCAACCCGAGCAGACTTTTGGTTATTTGAAGTTTGCTGTTAATGACTTCTATTCTACTCCTGGATCCTTGGAAGATAAGGACAAGGCAGAACCATCTGAGCCTCTGATGAACTTCAACATGGATCAAGGAAGTGGTTCTTGTGGTTATTCTAGTATTAGTTGGGAATATGAGGCAAAGGCTCCGCAGCTAGCATCACTTCTTACTCCTACAATGACTGAAAGAAGTGAACCAATCTTTGAAGATGGTAATCCCCAGAAGAAGAAACTGAAGAATAATGCTAGTGAGGCCATGCCAGCTGAGGAGAATACTGCTAATAAACACTCTGACGAGGTCTCTACATTTGAATCATATATGAAGTTCCTGCAAATCCCTTACCCCGAGGGCAACCAGGGTGAATCAATTGACAACCTTTTTATCAGCGACATCACTTTAGGAGGGGGAAGTGAAGTTGACCTATGGAGCTTTGATGACATGCCCATAATGAACAGCATCATTTAAAGGCTTGCCAACTGGCTACCGGTATGATGTACATAGATGAACTGGTAATGCTTTATGAAGCATTTTTAGATTAGCCTGCTTCATGTTTTGCCTTCTCTTATGACCTTCCCTTTTTATTTGTTGTTTCAGGGATCAACGTTAGTGAACAAAAAGCATCAGCTTTGGTGAACTTAGTGGACGTTTGATGACAAGCTTAACTATTATGGTAGCATGTTTTTTCTGGATTCGCTTTTAGGTTCTGTTGTGGATGTTGTCTTTGGAGCTGATTTAAAATTCGCTTATGCTATATATGTCCTCTGAATGGCTCATGTGGACAATGCTATTGCATTGCTCTTGGTACTGTTCTTCTGGATCGGTATTTAGTGTGCCTCTTGCCGGTTTTCTAGTTCATAACTTTGAAGGCAGATGGTGCTATTGATATCAACTTGGTGAAGTGTATGATGTGGACAAGATGATGCCAGGTCCAAGGTATCACAGACTTGCACTCATTTGTGATGGTGATAGAGTTTGGAATCCCGCCTTCGTTTCGCCTTTTCCTTTGGTGAATGTGATTTGGAATCATACAAGTGGATGAGTGGTCTGAAATGCAAACCAAAGGATAAGCAACTCTGAATATGATAGAATTAAAGAGCTCAGAAAATGAGAGATCCTTCTCTTTGGATCCACCATTCATTGTATCCTATCAGTCAAGTGGGCAAGGAACTGTTGAGGTTCTGTTGATAGTGAGTTTGGTGCAGCCAACTTTGACTTGGACTAATTGCTTTCTTTTCATGTCTCATTAAGAAAGTGTTAGGACAAATGATACCCGCTACTTGACCTCTAGAACACCTTTCTATTGTATATGAGCAAATTACTAGTCTACAACCGTGATTGGTATTCTTGATTAGAAAATGCCAACTCATAAAAAAAAGAAAGAATCAGCAGAGCCTGCCATTCAGACCGGAAATTATTCTTAGTGTGAAATGGAAGGAAGATTCAACCGAGCCTGCCATTGAGGCCAGAAATTGTTCTTACTGTGAAATAAAACCAAGATCTCATTCAAAGTAGTGCATGCCGTAACATAGAGAAACTGAGATTACAACTTACAAGCTTTACTTATGACATTCTAGCTCGTTGTAGGGAAAAAAACAAAAAACGAAAAATGGCAAATCTGTAGCAGAGACCAGCGAGTAAAGCTTGATTTCTACCTAGTTTGATCCATCTATGGCTGCATCCCTTGTAAACTGAAGCTCCTTAGCGTCTGCACTTGGCACAGTAATGGTCCTTGATTGGAGATGCACACCCATAGCAGAAGGCGTGGCCACACCTTAACATCAAAACCCTACATCAGATTAGTGATCTCCAACCAAAAGAATTAAACTGTGTAATTTACGCATATGTTAGAGCCTCAAAACCCCAGAAAAGATGCATAACATGATAGTAGAATTGGTGTGATATCAATACCTGCAAGTCATGTACATGCATCCATCAATCCTCTCTACAAAGAACCTACACTTGGGGCACCTCTGCCAATTGCAGCTCTCAGCCAATTTCAGCAACATCAAGTCCTCTCTCTTATCTTCTCGGAGATTCTGATAAGCCGAGCACAAAATTCCGGTGTGCCAGGGCGCCATGCACTGTGAGCAGAACATCCGGTGGCAATGCGGGCATTCTGACTCTGCCACCGTCTCCTTCCCGTCCGCTAAGAGCGGCATGGAGCAATCCTTGTACGGGCAGTAGACCTTCTCCATGCATGCTATCTCTGCCTCCCGCAAAACGATGAACCATCGATCAAGCAACTCCGTCGGGAGGATCGAACGGCATGATACTGGATCCAAAGACCCGGTTGTGCATGTTGGGTCTGGACATTTTACAGAGGCTGCATTCTCCGACAGCTTCGCCGCCACGTAGCGGCTAATACAGCTCCGGCAATACGAATGCGAGCAGCCATTGATATTATGGTAGTCGGAGAAAGCTACAAGCTCCATGCAAATGGTGCATGATTTCATGTCCTCTGGCTTCTTTCTTTTTATATCAATTGAAGCTACTTGAGATCCTTCGCCTGTGTTCTCTCTTTTCTTTAAGGAGATGAGGGAAGAGGCGATGACTTCTTGGAGCTGGAGCTTTATGGCGAACTTCTCATCCGATACAGCGACGAGATTGTCATTGTCGTCGTCATTGTCGTCAGAGGCGGCTTCCCCATATAGTAATGTTGAAAAGTAGAGATCATCCACTTGGTTTGGGAGGTCGGAGAATTGTGATGAAGGCTCTCCTTTTTCCATTTAGTCCACTTAAGATTTTTAAGCCTAATGTTTGCTTGTTCATATAGTGTTTTACTGCCGAGGGAGGTAAACGAAAAGGTTAATTAATTGCATTGGCATATGATTCGCTCTGTGTTTTTGGCTGAGAATTATGAGAATTGAGACTTCCAATGTTTGGGGAAGTGAATTGGTGATAAGAGTGCATGTTTAAGCCTAATGTTTGCTTGTTCATATAGTGTTTTACTGCCGAGGGAGGTAAACGAAAGGGTTAATTAATTGCATTGGCATATGATTCGCTCTGTGTTTTTGGCTGAGAATTATGAGAATTGAGACTTCCAATGTTTGGGGAAATGAATTGGTGATAAGAGTGCATGTTTAAGCCTAATGTTTGCTTGTTCATATAGTGTTTTACTGCCGAGGGAGGTAAACGAAAGGGTTAATTAATTGCATTGGCATATGATTCGCTCTGTGTTTTTGGCTGAGAATTATGAGAATTGAGACTTCCAATGTTTGGGGAAATGAATTGGTGATAAGAGTGCATGTTTAAGCCTAATGTTTGCTAGTTCATATATTGTTTTACTGCTGTGGGAGGTAAACGAAAGGGTTAATTAATTGCATTGGGAATGATTCGATGTGTTTTTGGCTGAGAATTATGCTAATTGAGACTTCCAATGTTTGGGGAAATGAATTGGTGATAAGAATGCATGGTTTGTTATTTTAATCCGGTGTCGTGTTGAATCCTTATTTACCATTTGCTTTGATTTTTTTTAAAACTGAGGTCTCCATAAACTTCTAAGAAACTTTCTGTAATTTTTGAGAAAATACAGATTTTTCTTCCAAATTTTTTAAACTTAAGGATTTTTCTGTAAATGTTTAAGGAAATAACGCCTTTTTTACAAATGTTTTTGAAAACATCGGCTTTGTGCAAATTGATAAGAAAATAAATTTTTAACAAAACGAGAATTTTTGTACAAATTTTTATAAAAATGAGGGTTTTATATAATTGTCTTTAAAAAAAATCACTTTTCATAAAATTTTAAGAAAACGATGGTTTTCTATAAATTTTGAAAAAACATTAGAGTTTTCTTGTAAATGTAGCACTTCCAAAAATTTGACGAAGTGACAAAAAAAAAAGGCATTTTATAAGATAAATAAGTAAATATTCATTAAAAATTTTTCACGTAAAGACGTCAATTTAACTTGAGACTATTGAGCTATTCAAGCTCAGGTGGCTCGTTTCCTGAGTTTGAGCTAATACTGGCTGGATTGCTCGACTCAAAATTTTTTTTCTTTTTTATTTATAAAAATATAATATATATTAATATATTATATATAATACAAATATTTAGAATTTTGTTGTTATATATAATTATCATATTTGAATGTTAATTCATCATTTTGAAGTAAAATTTTAATAATTATTTTAATAATAATAACCTAAAAATAATTATTAAAAGTTAAAATTACAAAATTCAAATTCGAGCTGCGCTTGTTTTCCATCGACTTTCTTTTCAACCGACATTTGATTAAATTTTGATGAATATTGAACTTGAGCCCAACTCAGTTAAATAAAGTTTGTCTTGGGATAACCCGAGATCAAATCAAGTTGAGCCCAAAATTTGCTAGGCTCATGTAAAAAATGAGGAAAAAAAAATTTAAAATTTATAAATAAGTCTATTTTTTTATAAATAAATCTTTCGGAAGAAAAATTTCTATAAATAAAGTCGTTGGTCAAATAACATCTTTATAAATAAATTTATAGTCGAATAAAATTATTAAATTTATTCTTAAGGTTTTTATGCTATATAAATTAATATAAAATTTAATAAATTTTTATAAATAATAGTTTTAATGCTATATAAATTAATATATAAAAGCTTGCTATTAGGGTTTTTATGCCGGGGTTTCTCCGCAAGGTGCTGGTTCAGACGAAACCTGATGAACTCTTCCACCTTCACTCGAGATCTTCTCGACCTTAGCATGCACTGGTAACCTCTTCTTGCTCGTTTGATCTCACTGGCATGCATTTTCTTTTTGCTCTGTGCAAGCTTTCAACAAAATCTTCATCGTCAGGGAGCCCGCGATCTCGGACGAATATCTTAATCAAAGAATGAAGATCGAGAAGGCGCCGGCCAGCACAACCAAGCCCCCTTTACCAAGCCTCCCTCTTCCTCCTCCTCCTCATCTACCTGACGTCGAGAGAGTGATTGCCATGCTCACCGTAAAAATCAATTTTGCGATTCCATTGTGTTCGCAAGTCCTGGCTTCGGATCATCGCCAACCCTCGTCTCGCAGACCTGCACTACTATCGTCAGTCCAACAAAACAAGCGCTTCTATATTAATGTTGGCCAACGAGATTAAAAAGAATTCCGTCGAGGTCTACAGTTGGGAGCCGCCGTGCATCACTGGGCCACTTCTCACCGTCAACGTTACTAGTGGTTGCTCGCTGATTCGCAGTAACAGGGTCACAAGCAAGGCATGTCGCGGCTTGTATCTTCTGTCTTTAACAGAGCATTATTGTATTCCTCCATCCCATCGGTCAACAGAAGGAGGAGAAGAGCAGAATATGCAATTTCTTTCCATCTATGTGTGCAATCCGAGCGCCAGAGAATGCATGGCACTCCCTGAGGACACCGGGCAGAGTGCCTGCTCCCAGAATGTAGTCTTTGGGTTCCATCCTCCCACCAACAAATTCAAAGTAGTGCGCTTGTTTTCTCCTTCTCCTAACTGGAGCGACTGAATGGGATGCAAAGTTTATGCCCTGGACTCAGTCTCCGACTAGCGGCACCTGAGCAACTTGTTGTATCCGGTGACTGACATGCCTCCGGCGTGGGTAGGCGGAAAGCTTAATTGAGTGATCCAGGCCAAACGAAAAGCAGCAATTTACCTGCATTTGATGAACATGCAGCCATCAATACGTTCGACGAAGAACTTGCACTTGGGGCTGCGCTGCCACTTTGCAGCAGCCTTCGCTGCTGCATCAACATAAGGTCCTCGTGCCTCGTCTCATCCTTTCCGAGCTTCTTATACTCCTTGCACTAGAAACCGCTATGCCAGGGCACCCTTCACCAAGCGCAGAACGTCCTGTGACAATGTTGGCACCAGGCCTACACAATCTCCTGATGTTCATTGCTCCGTTCGTGAATCAACAATGCCAAACAATCCTTGAAAGACAGAACAACATCAAATTATCCGGCAGCTTCGTCTCGCACAGCGCATCCCCCCATCTGAAGAACACCTTCGGTGCCAGAATAACCGGCACATCTCCGGCACCAAGAACCCGGATTTACACCCGGGGTCAGGGCACCCAATATCCACCACATTGTCGTCGACCTTTGCCGCCACGTACAGCCTCAGGCAGGCGGCACAGTAGCTGTGGCCACATCCCATGACGCCAAATATCTAAAATTTGTCCTTGTCCTCCATGCAGATGTTGCAGAAAAACGTTCATTTAGAGCTTGAGCTGCCGACTTGGCGACGTCGTCGTTCGTGAGATCAACCGGTTTTCTTCAGAGAGACTCCGTGATGGCCATTCGAAGGAAGACGTTATCGGATTTTTCAAATCTGCATTGCAAACTATTTTTTGTCCAGTTTCCTTCCTGATCAGCATGCATGCTGCAACGAGAGCTTGTTGAACAAATATGAGAAGACCAATGCAGTTGACCTACAGATCAGGGCATGTGCTCCTCATTGTAAAATCCAAAATCGAATCCTAGGCAGAATTGCACAGCCACTGACTTTGCGAATCATACATCATGATTCAAAGACTAAGAGACAACATTATAGCCACGCATATAAAGTGGAGCATCCCCTAACACGTTGTGTGCGCCCGAGCTTGTTCTTGTTAACCATTGTCACAGTTGGTAATGCCCTGTGATCAAGGAACTGTTGCAAATGCATATCTCTATTTGACAATCGTGTGGCTCTAAAAAGCATTGCAATCTCTAGTTTCAATTTGTGTCTCCATATGTGGTTTGTCCCACACAATGCATGCTTCCATACCTTTCAAAAGTGCTCTCTCCAAATTTCAGGACCTACAAGTACCGGATGGAGTTGCAGCTGGATTTGTTTTCATGACCTGACCATTCCAGAGAAGAAGTATCCGTCATTACTGCTGCAAAAGATGCATACTTCACAGTGTAATTCTTGATTCTCCATGTCAAATATCATTATCTTTCGTAATCCAACTAGGGCGAAATTATGAAAAATAAATTTATATGAAAGAAACAAAGGTTTAATATATTATTTGCACTTAAGAAGAGATGCTTGCCAATGAATCAAAAACAGAAGAAAGTTTGCCATATTCAATTTACAAAATTACAGAACATATACTAGTTCTACATTTAGATTCTGAATCTAGTTCTACAATGTTTATCTTTGATCATAATTAACTATCTTTTGAATCGTCTCACCAAAAATCCAAAAGTTTATTATCTCATATGACACAAGCGTCAGTTACAACATGAAGCAATCTAATGTACACCAGCATCATCTCAACAAACTACCAAAAAATGACATCATTACAACAATTCGTACATTTAAACATTTGTGCCGAAAATTCAATTCACCAGAAGACCTCAGTAATTGCAAAGTGTCGGCATGTATTACGATGTAAATGCTGACGGAGAGCAAGCATATTAATGATAGTCACTGTTACACAAGAAAAACCACTCCTTCCTTGAACCTCCCTGACTGCTCTCACTCAACTCTTGGGGACAATCACCGATAGCACACCATTCTTCAGCTCCACCTGCGTCTTCTCCTTATCACACTCGTTTGACACTTGTCGTCGCACTCCTTTCCCTCCTCACTCTTATACTCCCCGGTAATCACCAGTATATTGTTATATTGTCAGGTGTAATGAATTAGTCCCATATTAAATATTGGATAGATAGAGTCTAATAGATATAATGAAAAAAGATCCATATCCCATGAACTTGAACTTTGTGATAGTTTGGTATCCGACTCACTATATAGATCTGATTTGACGCTCTTGTGGCTCTCCAATAAATGGTATTAGAGCTTCAGGTTCGAAACTGTACAAGCTCTTAAGATCAAAATTATCGTGATGATGCTACTGAATTGAGTCACATGTTAGTCTCATGACAAAGACCGGTGAGAGGACGCGGGCGCGAGACTGGCAAGGGCATGAGTGCAGGCCAAAGGGCTCGAGCGTTCGCGCGAGGCTGGCTTGAGGCTGGAGAGAGAGCGCATGCGCTGGCGCCAGGATGGCGAGCCCATAAGTGTGGGTGCTAGAAGCCGACGCAAGGGCGCGGGCATTAGAGACCGGTGCGAGGACATTGGTCACACGGTGGAAGTGGTGGAATAAAAGAGTTCTTGGTTAAGAGTGTTAAATTGATGTGGTCAAATCACACCTGAAGGGGGAGATTGTTATAATGTCAGGTGTGATGAATTAGTTCCACATCGGATATTGGATAGATAGAGTCCAATAGATATAGTGAAAAAGACCCATATCCCATGAGCTTGAGTTTTTGGGATGGTTTGGTGTCCGGCTCATTTGAAGCTGTGCGAAAACATTTGGGCTAAAACCAAAATATTTCGACCCAATTTCGGAAACATGATATATATTTTTATTTTAAATTTAAAAATATTATAAAATTTATAAAATTATATAAAATATAAAATCTTATTGAGTATATATATATATATATATAATTCTATTGATAGAATTTTAATATTAATTTTAATAATTTTTAATTTGTTAGATTTATCTAACAATTAGTATACTATTATGGTTCAAAATTTAGAGTTTAGGATTTATGATTTATGGTGTAGGGTTTAGTGTATACTAATTTCCATATAAATTTAACAGTTTAAAATCTAATAGGATTAAGATTAAAATTCTAAACTCTAAATCCTCGATTCTAAATTTTATATCCTAAATCCTAAATTCTAAGTCATTTTTAGGGTATATTAATTTATACATAAATTTAACAAGTTAAAATTTAATAATATTAAGGTTAAAAATACTATCAATAGGATTTTATACCCACTTAATCTTAATATTATCAAGGTTTAAAGCATTATATTTGTCTAGGGATAAATATACCTAAATCTTAGGATTAGGGTATAGGATTTAAGATTTAGTGTTTAAAGTTTAGAATTTAAAATTTAGAATTTAGCGTTTGTGACTTGGGGTATACTAATCTTTAGATAAATTTAACGGTTTAAAATTTGGTCGGATTAAGTTATAATTCGAAATACTAGACTTTAAAGGTACACTAATTTTTAGATAAATTTAATAGTTTAAAACATGATAGAATTAAAGTTAAAATATTATTGATAAAATTATATACTCACTATATATATATATATATATATATATATAGTGAGTATATAATTTTATATATATATAATTTTTATATAGAAAATTATTTAAAATATTAAAAAATTATAACGCCAAATATTCAAATCAGATTTTATAGCTTTATCTGATCTCATCATTTTTAAATAATATAATATGTAAAATTAAATATAATATATTTTAAAATTTTAAATCAAAATATTAAGAGTTCGATTGAAACGGAAACTTGTTGAGTCCGAACATAAAATTTTGATCGGAAGCCGCCGAGAGGGCGACTCCGGTCGCCAGCCGGGCAGTGCGGCATTGGGAGTATGCCAGCTGGCTTCTTCAATGCTGTGAACAGAGGACGAAGGACGAGGATGGCGGCGGCGATCTCATGCAGTTTTTCCTTTCTCCATAGACACCAATATAAATCGGGAATTTTGCATTTGGAGAAGCCAAAAGTAATTCGAATTTGCAAATATAACCCTCAGTCTATTTTTTTTAAGATATTCTTCCACGGCAAACGTAAATAGAAAAAGACAGGGAGAAATATGTAAATGTCTTTGGTTATGGTACCATAATTCAAGCCGATCATCATCTAGGCTTCGTTCACCATTTGGACTCAAGATAAACTACAGTAAAGTCAGAACCAAATGACAAACTCGTTACAAAAATCACATGTATGTGATATGTCTTCCTCCGAAAAGCAAGAAAAATAAGGAAAAAAAAAATGGCATGCATGCGTGCAAGTGGGCGAGGGCATGCACATGCACAACATCCTCACGTGCAGGCGCACACGCATGACTTGCTTTTGGGCTCCAAATGTGTGTGTTTTTTGAAGCTGGAAGAAAGGTTCCCCAGACAGTGATTCCAAGACATTTCTGACACAGAACCAGTCATCTGCTGCTGCTGCTGCTGCTGCAGCAGCTGCTCTCATTGCTGCTGCTGCTACAAATACAAATGTTTGTCCCGAGTCCCAAGCGAGTGCCACTTTCTTGCTGGTGCCCACCTTGTACTATTGCGTTGTCATTACTCCTCTTCGCTGTTCTCTTCAATCCTGTTGAGAATACTTGGGGAAAAAACACGATGCACAGGAAGAAAGAAAGCTACAGGAGGCTGAGAGGCCCCCACCCGCTCTCAGATCACATGCATTCTGTCTTTATTCTGCAAGCCACTCCCTTCGCTCCCAAAAGATTTCAGCTGTCCATTAAGTAAAAAAATGTTTTGTCTTCTTGTATGTTCTTCCGCATGAGAACACACCATCTTAGAGCTCAAACCTCAGTTTGGTTAAATATTAATTTTGGTTAACAATTAAAGAAAGAGAATTTTACTTGCATACCCTTCAAAACATCTAAAATTACTCTTGAACCTCTCAAATTTCAAAATAATTGCATAAATATTCCTATGAAAATTGTCTACCAAATGCATTAGTCTCCGCTGATATGATAAATATAAAAACATTATCAGCTTTCGCGTCTGTATCCTAAAATTAATCATTTCATATTTTTAGAAAATTTTTAATCAAAAAACTCCTTTTATATTGATGAAGTTTGATGGAGACAAACGCGAGAGTATTTACATAATTTTGTTATAATTTGAGTATAAAAATAATTTCAATTTTTTATAGGCTTATACATACAATTTAGATTTTTTTCTTCAGGATTTAAAAAAAGAAAAGAACAAATAGTAACCATTTGGTTGGGTATCGAGGTTAAATTCGAGCTCAATATCAAGATCAAAGTATAAAAAGATAGTTTGATCAATTTTTTATTATTTGAATGTTAGTTTAATTAATGAATGGTTTATTTTTTTTGATCTTTATGCCCTTAAATATATTATTTATTAAAATTTGAATGAATAAATATAAGGATAGTATGATAATTTATTTTCAAAATAATGTAAAAATAATCTACCTATCTTTTTTGATATTTGAATGGTATACCGATCAAAATAGGATAATTTTGATCTTGATCACGAGCTAAATCTACCCATAATGTCTGAGAAAATATTTAGATGACTGCCTTAGCCAAGAGAGGATTGGTCATGCCTTTAGCAAAGACAATGACCTAAACTCCAAGGGGAGAATAGAAGAAGAATAAGAAGAAATAAAAATAAATCAAATCAAAATAAACCCTTCAAAGACGATGTCTCATTGGGAAAAGAAGCCAAGGTAGCCCAGCAAGATTATCAAATCTTGTGAAGAGTCTACAATCAACATATGTTCGCTTTATAAATAAATATAGTCTGGAAAATCAAAATCCAAAAATTCTAATATTTATTTCATAGAAAAATTTAAATTTTTGAGAGAATAAAATTCTTAATTTAAAGAATTTTGATTTCAACTAAATTGATTAAAAATCAATATCCAGAAAAATTTTCGAGTAAACTCAAATAGTCTTCAAAATTTTTAATAATTAAAAATATGTTTCAAATCTAAATATTTAAAATACTTTAGATAGTAAAATTATTTTTATAATTAATTTTAAAATTTTAATGATTGATACTTTAAATATCTATTGTATTTTTAATAACTAACATTCTTTTTTAATAATTAGATATCAATTTTTGAACGTTTTAAATATTTAATCTGTTCGCTCAAATATTTTAAAATATAGAAAATTAAAATCGTTAAAGTCAAACAAAAATTTTGAAAATCTCCAACCAAATTACAAAAAAAATTTAAAATTTTAAAACTCTCAATTTCTACACTAAATTTTTAACAAAACAGACATAACTTTACGCAAGTTTCACAAGCAAATCTGCAAATTCAAAATATTTCAGGGTTTAATATACAAAAGAAACATAAAACAAAGCCATAACGAGCGTGCAAAAGAAATTTCCGTCCTCTTACAGCATCATTAATATCATCTCTTAACTTATAATCAGGGCTCTAATGATTTATTAAAACCCTAACCAAAATGTTAACGACCCTCAAAGAGGAGCTTGCACCGTGACCACGACGGGGCTGCTCAGCGTGTGCTGGCCATCCGACCAGCTCAGCCTCCCGCCACTCACTCTCGAGTTCCCCGCCGCCATCTTCTCCGCCGCCTCCACCTCCACCCTCACCAGGAAGCTCAGCTTCTGCCCCCTCCGCCGGAAAACCAACTCCTTCGGCTCCACCGTCATCCTCACCCCCTCCGGAGCCGTCACCTCCGCCTTGTACACCGCCTTCCCGTCGCCCACGTTCGTCACCGTCCTTATAAAATGCGTCGACATCTTCCTCATCCCGCCGTCCGGCGCAAAGACGGCGGCGAACGAAGGGTAATTCAGGTTCCCGGCGTGCCCCGCGCGCCTTGCTCCGCTGCAGTCCGCGGCCCGTCGGGTGATCGTCCGGATGTTTTGTGACGAGTAGTTCAGGTTGCACAGGAAGTTGACGTAGTCGGCGGCCGCGAGGTCGTAGACGAGGCCCGGGTCCATGGCGCGCTGGGGGTCGACGTGGCCGGCGCCATGGTCGAACACCCCGGACGAGTTCCTCGTCGACTCGTCGAGCATCGTCTCGCCGCGGTTGTCCTTCACGTAAGCCGTCGTCATCAGGGCGGACCTTATCGCAGCCGGCGACCAGTCCGGATGGGCGGCCTTGAGGAGCGCGGCGAGCCCGGAGATGTGCGGGCATGCCATCGACGTGCCGGAGAGGATGTTGAACTCCGTTTGCCGCTTGTCGGTGGGGATTCCGGCGGGGCCGACGCCTTCCGGCCAGGCGGCGAGGATGTTGAGCCCGGGGGCGATGATGTCGGGCTTCAGAATGTCAGGGGACTGCGGATTCGGGCCGCGGGCGGAGAAGGAGGCGACCACCGGAGCCGGGCGGATGCCGAGGTGGGTCCCGCGGAAGTCGATGGTTGCCATTGCAGGGGATTCCGGGGAGGAGGAGGCGATGTATTTGCGGATAATGTCGCCGCCGCCGGCGCCCACAGCGGTGGCGGGGAGGACGTGGCAGTCGGCGACGAGGCCCTCGCCGTCGAACACGCCGTTGGCGAGGATCATTCCGACGCCTCCGGCCTTGCGCACGACCTCGCCCTTGGCGGCGCGGGAGTTGACGCCGCGGTCGCAGACAACGATCTTTCCGGCGACGGCGCTAGGGTTCAGGGAGCCTTCGAGGCAGAGGGAGGAGGAGTAGCCGTCGCCGGCGGCCAAGGAGGTGGAGTAGACGAGGGGGAAGAGGCGGCCGCTAGGGAGATCGGGACCGCCGTAGACGCTGACGCCAGGGATGGTGTGGCCGTTGCCGAGGCGAACGTCTGCGGGGAAATCGCGGTCAAGCGAGCCGGCGGCCACGGTAGTGAGCCAGGGGGCGACATTGGTAACGGAAAGCGGGGCGGGGCCGCCGTTGCCCGCAGAGGCGGAGACGAAGACGCCGCGCTCGGCTGCGGAGAAGGCGGCGACTGCGATGGCGTCGAGATGGTAAGGGACGACGGTGCCGCCGACGGAGAGGGAGATAACGTCTGCGCCGTCGGCGAGCGAGGCGTCAAAGGCAGCGAGGATGTCGGAGTCGAAGCAGCCAGCTGCCCAGCAGACCTTGTAGATGGCGATACGGGCCTTGGGGGCCATGCCGGCGGCGAGGCCCTTGGCGTAGCCAAGAGAAGACGCCGGGAAGGCGTAGCGGCCTGCGGCGATGGATGCAGTGTGAGTTCCATGGCCGTCGGTGTCTCGGGGGGAGCGGACCTCGGCGGACTCGTTCATTCGGCCAGTGGTGGCCTCGTAGCCAGCGGAGAAGAAGCGGGCACCGACAAGCTTGCGGTTGCAGGGGATGCCGGGGTCGCAGGAGCCGCGCCATTCGGAAGGAACGGGTCCCAGGCCGTGATCAGAGAAGGACCTGCGCTCCGGCCAGATGCCGGTGTCGATGACAGCGATGACGAGGTCCGAGCCAAAGTCGGACTCGGCGAGGAGGTTGCCGGCGGCGGAGGAGGAGTGGGGGCTGGGGGAGGTCAGGCCGAGGAAGGAGGGGGAGCGGGTGGTGTGGGGATGGCGGACGAGCTCGGGGAGGACGGAGACAACGCCGGGGAGGGAGGAGAGGGAGGAGGCGGAAGATGAAGAAAGGCGAGCAGAGAAGCCGTGGAAGACGGAGGAGTAGGAGTGTAAAATAGAGCCGACGGCGGAGGCTCCCGCGGCGGAGGTGGCGGAGAGGAGGGCGGTCTGGTACCAGTGGAGGTGGGAGGGGAAAATGGAAGGCTTGGCGTCGCGGTCCATGCGCACGATGTAGGTGCGGACCTCATCGCCGGCGGCAGCAGAAACGGAGACAAAGGAGAGGAGGATGAGAAGCAAGAAGAAGGTGGGGAATGGAAAATGGAGCTTTTGCTCCATGTTTTAGGAGAGGGGGTTACCTGCAAAAATGGATTTTGTGGGGGATGAAGAAGAGGAAGACGGAAATGAAGACGGAGGGGAGCGGGTTCATTATATGTGCGTGTCGGGGAAGTGCTGATTCTGATGGGTCGGTCGGGAAGTGATGGGAGTGGTCAATTTCTTTTATTTATTCTGTTTTTGTTTTATTTTTTTTAATTTGTTTTTCTGTTGTCGGGGAAGTATAGTTGTGACTAGTGACACTAATCACGAGGAATGCGGAGATGGCGAGCGAATGAGATTAGTAGAGCTCCAAATTCGAGTTCACTAATCGGGATCGAATCGAATTAATTTATAATATTATATTAAATCAGTCGATTCGAATATTTATTTATTAAACGAATTAATTTTTTGAAATTAAATTCCATTTGATTTTTAAGCAGAACTCAGACCAACTCGAATTTTATCTATTTATTAATCAGATTAAATCTGAATTATAATTCAATTTGATACAAATTAATTTATTTAATTAAATAAGTTATAATTTGATCCGACTTGAATTGATTTAATTTTTTTTTGAATCAACTCGAATTTGTTTCAATTTATCTAAGTGGATTTAATATTTTTAATTAACATAAATAATTTTAACATATTTCAAATAATTAAAATAATAATATTATTAAATTTTAATTATAATAATACAATACTTAATTTATAAATAATAATTTAAAAAATTACTAAATATATTATAAAATAAATTATAAAATAATTTTAATTAATTTATCCGATAAATAAATGGGTTAATTGGATTATAAACGAATTATAGCCGTTGATCCGATTATGATTCGATCAACCCAATTACCATCCGAACTTCATAATAACAAATTTGAATCCGCTTAAATTGAGTTAAATTCGGGTCGGATTAATAGGCCGGGTTTAGAGATTAGGGTATATTTTTTCTACTGGTTGCTTGAGGAAAAGTCCTAAGAGTGTATTTGGACAGGGGTTAAGGATGTAATCTCATTGTCAACAAGAGCAATTAACAGAGTGTTAGTCGGGCAATTATCACCTTTTCCAACACAGTAATGCGTAATCGCGCGTCTCGTTACATTTATCACCTTTGCCAATACAGTAATGCGTAATCACACGTCTCTTTATATTGAAAAAGACAAAGGTGGAAACCGAAGGTGATGATGGCGGAGAAGCACAACTCAAGGGAATCTGCACGCACTCAACTGGATGTGATGTGATCCCCATGCTTGTCCTTACGCGTTTTCAATAGTGTTATCAACTGGCACTGTAAGGCCAAAGAGACAAAGATTGTAACAAAACCCTTTGGATTCAGTAACATCTGTATCCAAAGTAAAAAATTTGATGAAAAAATAAGCTAAATAGAGGAAGAGGTGGATCCACTTTTCCCTGCTTCATTGCATTCAAGTAATGTTAATTATAGAAGAAAAATAGAGATAATTAAATTCACTTTATTCAATACTAATGTGATCTTTTTGTAGGCAATACAAACTATAAATCATGTAATCTAAAAAATAAGAGAAAATAACCATTAGAATAAGAAAATCTCAACTACTTCCTAATGACTAAGATATGATAAATCATAACAGAAAATCTGGAAAGAATTGGTCAAACTCTAACACCCTTCCTTAAACTGATATCTGCAGAATTAGTTTAGGAAATAACTTCAAAATTCTTTAAGGAACACACTCCAAGCATACTGCGAAACTTCACAAATGCATCATATTTGAGTGACTTAATCATAATATATGCAACTTAATCTTCACTTTTGCAGAAGACTAAATCAATAACACCTTCTTTGCATAAATCACGCAGAAAATGGAACCGAACATCAATATGTTTGCTTCTCCCATGTAGAATTGGATTTCTTGACAGCTTAATGGCAGAGCTATTATCACAATAAATCACAGTTGAGCCTTGTTCTTGTGTGTATCCCTTTGCAACGAGCTGAGCTTTGTATTTGTCAACCTCATCATTTTCTTTCAATTTGGTCTTATAAACCCATTTCACATCAATGGTTTTTTGCCCTTTAGGAAGTTCTATTAACTCCCAGGTATTATTTCTTTCTATTGCTGCAAGTTTTTCATCCATTGCTTTCCTCCATTTTAATTGTTTGATAGCTTCTTCAAAGGTTACGGGATCACAATCTGCAAAAAGAGCAAAATGCACAAGTGGATCCTCAGATTGATCAATTCCTGTTACCTCATAATCACTTATCCATGCTGGTCTTTTTCTATTTTGTGGTTCTTTAGTAGCTGCATGTGAATCTTGCACCATTACTTGTGGATTTTGAGTTGTGATTGGTTGTTGCACTATCTCTGGACTCGGTTGCTTTTCTCCTTCTTCTTGACCATCAAAATCTGTAGGAATTCGTTGTGGAGAACCAACCACACTCCATTTCCAGAAAGTTTCTTCATCAAAGATGATGTCTCGGCTAATAACGATTTTCTTGGTGATAGGATTATATAGTTTGTAAGCTTTGGAACAATCACTAAAATCAAGAAAAATACATTTCTCACCTTTATTTTTTAGCTTGGTCCTTTTCTAGTTTGGAATATGGGCATAACAAATACACCCAAAAATTCTGAAATGATCCACACAAGGCCTTCGACCACTCCATGCTTCCTCTGGTGTTATATTTTGAACAGCAAGTGTAGGACTTCTATTCAGAATATGAATGCTCCAATTGACTACTTCCGGCCAGAAAGTTTTTGGAACACCGTTTTTTGTCAGAATGCTCCTCACCATATTTAGAATAGTACGATTTTTGCGCTCACAGACCCCGTTTTGTTGTAGCGTGTAGGTTGCTGTTAGTTGTCGTTGAATGCCATGAGCCTCACAAAAATCTGCAAACTCATTTGAGATATACACCTCTTCATGATCAGTACGCAACACCTGTATTGAACATCCTGCTTTGTTTTCCACAAGAGCTTTAAAGTTTTTGAAAGCGATAAAAGCTTCAGATTTTTCTTGTAAGAAATATACTCAAGTCTTTCGACTGAAATCGTCAATAAAGGTGATGAGATAACGTTTACCTCCATTCAAAGCAGAATTAATTGGGCCACAAAGATCTGAGTGCACAACTTTCAATAACTTCCTTGCTCTTTATGTTTTTCCTTTGGGGAATGGATCTCTATGTTGTTTGCTAATAGCACACTCTTCACATACTTGCATAGGAGTAGAGAACAATGGCAGACCATTCACCATCTTCTTTTGTTGGAGTGTCTTTAAGCCACCAAAATTTAAGTGACCATAGCGAAAATGCTACAACCATACTGTATTTTTCAACTTTATTAAGAAACATGTATTAGTGGTACTATGGATATAAAGTGGAAACATTCGATTAGCTGTCATTTTAACTTGAGCAATCAAGCCCAACTTTGGATCTTGAATTCGGCATATCCCATCTTTAATGGAGATCTCATACCCCTTCTCTTGAAGCTGACCCACAGTAAGCAAGATGGTCTTTAAATCTGGGACAAAAAGAGCATTTGAAATAGTATGAACAGAGTTATTTCTTGTTTGAAGAGTGATCTTTTCTTTTCCCATAACTGATCTGGTGGTGTTGTCACCAAACTTGACAGTAGTGTGAAAGGATTCGTCTAGGTCAGCAAATGCCTTCTTATCTCCACACATGTGATTGCTGCAACCAGTGTCTAAATACCACAAGTTTTGTTGAGTTTCTTCATCCACATGACATACCATCAAAAGGGACACATCTTCTTCCTTTTCTGCAGAGTTAGATACTTCTCCATTTTGCTTATCTAAATTTGTTCGACATTCTGATTGATAGTGACCATACCTATGACAACGGTAGCACTCAACATTTGACTTGTCTGCTGACTTTGGCCTATAATTTGTTGAGTGAAAGCCTCCACGTCCTCTTCCTCTTTCATGAAATTGATTTGCTTGATATTGATGTTGTTGTTGGTTGCTGTGATCACTGCTTCCTCTTCCTCTACCTCGGTCTCGTCCTCTTCCACGGCCTCCTCTTGTTGTCGAATGATTTTCTATTAAGGCTTTCAGTGCTTGTTCCTCTTTTTCTTGCTGGAAAATTTTTTGCTCATGAACTAGCAAAGAGCTCTGCAACTCATCAATTGTTAGTGCATCAATATCTTTGGATTCTTCAATAGAGCATACAACAAAATTAAATTTTGGTGTCATTGATCGAAGAATCTTCTCTATAATGGTGACGTCCTCCATTTTCTCTCCATAGATTCTCATCTTGTTGGCAATTGTCATCGTTCTCGCAAAAAATTCTGCAACCAATTCATCTGACTTCATACGTAAAGTCTCAAATTCAGTGCGAAGTCATTGGAGCTACACCTGCTTTGCTTTGGCATTCCCTTGGTACTTTTTCTTCATGGAACCCCAAATTTGTTTGGAGGTATTTTTGCAAAGAATTGTCTCCAAAGTTGCTCGATCAATTGCTTGGAAAAGATAGTTCTTGGCCTTAAGATCTATCAACTTCAAAGCTTCAAAATCTGTCTTTTGCGTTTCTGTAGCTCCTGCTGCTGGTTCTGCTACTCCAAATTCAACAATATGCCAATACTCCTTGGACCTCAAGAAGTTCTCCATAAGCATACTCCAATGATCATAATGACCATCAAAGCGCGGAATCGCGGGTTGTACAAAACTGTCAGAAGAAGCCATTTGTCTGTTAGTTGCTGCTCTCTTATGTCTCTGTCAACCTGGCTCTGATACCACTGTTTAATTATAGAAGAGAAGTGGAGATAACTAAATTCACTTTATTCAATACTAATGTGGCTTTTTATAGGCAATACAAACCATAAATCATGGAATCTAAAAAATAGGAGAAAATAACCACTAGAACAAGAAAATCTCAACTGCTTCCTAGTGACTAGGACATGATAAATCATAACAGAAAATTTGAAAAGAATTGGTCAAATTCTAACAAACAACCTCTCAAACGACATACAAGTCTTCAAGAACATAGATTGAAAGGGTTTGTGCTAAAATATATCCAGTTTTTTAAATTTCGGTTTAGATTCCAACTATGATAACAAACTGTTAATGGTTGCCCTCAAGAGCATCAGCCATCACAAGCAAAGCAAGTAATGGTTTTCATAAAAGCAAGCTAAAGCCACATTTGAAGTGGAATTGGTTGTTGAAGTCAAGCAAATAATGAAAGTACAGGGCGTCATTCTAGCTTCCTCAGCCAATCAGTTTGAGACGGTAACCTGAAGAAGATAGAGAGGAATCATCTTTAGCCGCACTCTAATTCCACAACTCTTATGGGTTTATATGAAAAGATAGCCAGCTCCTTTTATGTAATAAATGAGATTTGATAAAGTTGAGAAGAAGCCTCCTATTGATGTAAATCATTTCAACAAACATCACCAGCCTTTGCAAGTTCAAAATTCAAATCCATGCAAAGCTTTCAAATGTTAACTAGGACCATAAAAAGACCAAAACAGTACTTACAAGGACCCACTACTGCTCTGCCCCATCTGTAATTCATTGACCCATCCTTTTCGAGCATCACCCTCAAAGCACTTCCATCTTGATCCATAATCGCAATTCAACCTCAGCCCATCCATGATTTTAACCTCACCATGAGTCTTCTTACCAATCAGATAGATCAACTCAAAAGGAGTGGACCAGAGAAAAGAGTTTCTGGAAAAAATATGGACGAGAGAACAAGAAATCAGGTAAAGTTAAAGCAAGGGCAGAAGGCATGGGGCCAGTACTTTGCTTGGGAGAGATGAATCGACTGGAATAGGTGTGGGTCACATGCAATAATTGGTATTCCCTGTAATGGTAGAGCATGGACCTAGATGTGTTAAAAGACCCTAATCTAAGGACACTAAGGAGAACCACTTCCCCTTGATGCATTACTTGCAAATCATTTCTTATGCTTCCCATTATCTGCTCTAGTGTTGCCATCTATCCTTTCATTTCTTTTCTTTCTTTACCCCCGTTCTTTGGATGAGGTTCGGAGCCAAACAATACCTATCCACAGGTGGAGCACATATCTAAGGTAGTCGAAACACCTATGCAGCAACACATAACAAAGAGGGGAACAGCTATGTATCAATTATGAAAAAACTATATAAGCATGTATATGAAAATCTGAACAATATGTACTAGTTATCTTACATAAGAATACAAGAAACCTCCAGACAATGAATGATTTAGTTTAAGAAATGCATATACATAAATATGGTTATCAAAGAATAGAGGTGTAAAAAATGATGCACATCCATCCTTCTTCCCAAAACTGAGAAGGAACTAGTAGAGGGAATCTACAGCTATCTGCTGAATGAACTCAAGCTTCCATCTTTTCCTTTCAGGATTCTGTCATCTTTGTAGCTATAGAGCCCAAATATCACAGTATGCTTTATTGCTTTTGTTTGTATTCGGACTAAGGAGTGTGGAGGAGCAGAAAGGAGGCATTGAAGTCTTGTAATATAATCAGCAAAAATACAACATAGACCCAATCGTGAAATTTTCTTTGCATTATATTTTGTCCTAAATCTAAACTGTGCTCATTTGATATTTCAATCACACTATACAAATATTAATGTATAAATTTATTGAAAGAAGAGACCCGCATGTTAACCTTTAAGTGGACTGGATCTGGCTCACTGGACATTAAGTAGTTGCTCTGGTGGGTCATTCTCACCTTCAATCTCTCATGAGATCATGTTCTAAGGAGGCTCCCATTAGAGGCTCCCATTGAGAAAACCCTACAACTAATAATTGACCCCACCTATCCTCTGGTCTTCAGCAACACCCACATGCTGCAATTTAAGAAGGTTTCCTTACAAATGGTTCACACAAGGTTTATCTTAGTGCATCATGGGTAGTACATCTGTTCCTTCTAGTGCAGTCTTAAAAGAACACTTCCTTGAGATAATGAGTACAAATTCATCTTTTTTATTGAAAAAATTAAACATGGTCCAATTTCAAGATATGCTTATTCTACAGACTGCCAAAAACATGATATATATAGGGAATAGGTCTGTTGGCAAGTCATGCTTTTTGCCCAAAAAAGTATTGGCTTTAATTCAGACACTATTTGGATGCTTCCTTGTGTGGTTCAAACTCTTAATGACAGTGTCACAGTATATTATGGTCATAGGCACAAAATGTTGTAATTTTAGGGTAGATAATGATGCATAGGGATCATATGGGTCCATATCTTAGGTGTGCTTCTACGAATGTTTGATCATGATGCAACTGCTGAAATTCCTCCATGAACATGCTTAAAAGGTGTATTTAAGCTTTTGCACAAGCCTTGTTGGCAAATATTAATAATCTCCAGTAGCCTTCTTTATCATTTTCATTGACATTCAGTTAGTTCAGAAAACTCCCTAGCCTAATACACCTTTCTTGATAAATCAGATGAAATTTTAATAACATGAAAAATGAACCAACCCTGAAAATCTGGCTAGAACAGAGATATGTTCATTGTTGCATAATATGGTCCAGATGTCCACAAGATCAGACCATGCAAGAGTGTTGTGTACTTTTTTGTTTTGGTAATGAAACGAACGTGTGACACCAATTAGCAGAGATGATGATGACATTGTCAGGCTGACCATTTTCAACACTAGTGCTAAGATCTTCCAAGTATAATCCAGAGTACAGGTTCAAGATTTTCTCCTGTTCCATCCACAAGGCAATTATCTTGGATGCTGCAAACACAAAGGCAAGCCAATTTAATGGATGCACCATTCCATCCATCACCAACGAAAAAAATTCTTGCATAACTAACAGTACACTATCCACAGAAATTCCTCTGATGAGCAGCAAATGCCCAGTAGCATATATAAATTGAATATCTTAAGAGCAATCACATAATCATATGGCACAAAATACCATCTTAACTCTAAAAGTTCTTTCAAGAACATGAGTGGACATCTTTCAAGCTGTCTTTGGATCTAGCCATCAGCAGAATAAATGGAGTTTCCAAACAAGGCTACGGAATTGACAATAAAAAGATGCTAATAGAAAGAAACAGACCCTTGTTGAAGTACTTAAATTAGGGCAACAGAGTATGGTAGAAACAGTAAAGTTGATATATGTGACAATAAACCTATAATCGATTGATGACCTCAGTAGCAGTATAGAGACGATATGTTGGAGCAACCTTAGCAATATCAACATTGTTTGGTGTTACCTACAGAACGTAAGCAAGATAAAAATCACATAGGCATCACTTCAGTGGATCAACTAAAAAAATACAGGAAGGGTGCAACTTGAAAAGAAATGATCCTACCTTTTCCTCCATAACTTGTTTCAAGATCAAAAGAGCTATAGTTTCAGCCTCTTGAAGGGTCAAGTCCTGCATTTTTACACAAAGTTGAACAAGAACGAACAATTTCAATAGTTTGTAGATGTTTTGATTCTGTCAGTCTTGACACTGGTTAAGAGACTCGATGATTGAGCACAAAACAACTTGCAGAACACTTCACCTTGTTATATTGCTCTTGCAAAGAGCTGTCAGCACCTTCTGAACCAGAACCTATTGCATTTGCATTGCATTGCCAAAATGTGCCAGATGGATCTGTGTGGTACCTATGCATACCAAGCATCCAAATAAGGAGACTATAAGAGAAACAGAACTGAAGAAATTCAAAACAGCAATGATTATGATCAGTAACAATGAGATCTTGCAAGATCATTTGCTCAGTTATCTGCTAGGAATAGGCACAGAGATTACATTCTCTATTGACTTTTATTAGAGCAGGTCAACCTCGTCAAGAGACTGGTACTCTTATCATACTAAAGTACATTAAGAGCATAGAATCAACTAACAAAGGCTTCAGGTCTCATAGATTTTCAGCCCTGATCAGGAAGTCAATAGCAAATACAACATCTCTCCAAGAGATTCCTCCTAGTCCTTAATGCATATGATGCGCAATAAACTATTTGTGATCATATGTAGGTACAAGGTTTTCCAGACAGGCTACACAACAAGCAGAACTTGCAGAACTTGACTCAAGCAATCTTAGTCATGTTCCCAATGGAAGTTGCATGAATTACAAGAATGCAGCTAGTACGCTTGCGATTTATAACTGAATTTTAGAAAAAAAAAAACCATTAGAACATCATGGAAGAATGAATTGTATTCAAAAATTCATAATTGGCCTTTCTAGACACATATTCAGGGAAGTAACTCAATTTGTTACATCCCACACAAAATCAAGGAGAAGACAAACCAAAGTTCCTTGATATATACTTCTTGGTGAACGAAACAATAGATACTTCGACACCCAGGGACCAAAACTATCGAATCAAAGTCAAATGCATTAGTAAAAAACTCACAAGCTAGGTTCATTTTCATCATGTCCTGCAATCAGAAGTGATGCAGCAAAAGGCCGTGACTGCAATATCCAGAAAAGATGTTAGATGTTGAAAACCTACATCATTCTATGATTCCTTTTGTATCATCATTTTTTGTAATATTCAGTCAAAAGTTAGTAAATATTGGCAGAGTGATATATACATACAATATGATGAGGCATGTCCATATTAAGATAAACCCACCAATACAGCATAAATACATGAAGGTATGGGTTTCAGAATATTCAAATAATTTTGAATGGCAATAACCAAAATAATGACTGATCCAGCAGTATGGACACTTCTCCAGAAGCACACAAAATAATTTTGAATAGCAATAAGCAAACATCAGCAAAAACAAAAATTATTACATGCAAGAAAATTTCAAAAGTACCATTTTCACGTATCATTTGTGCTCTGTGATTGATTGTGCAAAATAAGCAATGGAGAGGATAAATGCGTTAATGTTAAAAATTTACCAATAAGTAAAGGAGGAAAAAATTGACTCAAGTATAGGTAAGTGTGGCATGATCAAAGAAGGGTGGTACTGAGAACCATAGATTCTTCATCGCCTTCACCAAATTGAAGGGCAAGATCACAAAAAGCTTGTGTAGTTGATTCAACACTCAATGGTTCACCATATGAGAGCCTGTGGTTCTGATGAAGAAACAAACACGACTTCGTCATTCCACGGATACTTATTACAGGACATTCTACTTGCCTGTGGCCTATCAAGCGAAACAATAACTGAGTTTCAACACGCGCATGCTCAACAAGAGTCCGTGCATCTGCATTGCTTGGCTCCTAAAAACACAAAATTGAAGATGTTAAAAGGACCATTATAGTATGGAACCATAAGTTCTCAGATAGGCACAAACGTAATATCCTGTTAGCCTTTGCAGTAAGAACAAGAGGGGCTGCAATCTGTGTCGACAGTGAAAAATAAAACTGTGTTCACCCATTACTATCTTCTTTTCAGAAGCATTTTCAGAAAATTAGAAATGTGAAGAACCAATATTCAACAGAGAGTTATGATACTAAATATGTGGATAGAATACAAATCTCTCATTCCATTTTTCTTCTAAAAATTTCCTCCTTTAGCTTGCAATATCTGCTCACGCCAATATCATGATTTCAGTAGAATCCTTCCTGTTTGAGGAGAGCAAGAAATTGAACATTTAGGCTACAACAGTTAACACAACATGCCTAGTGCGTCAATGAGTTTATTTTCACATAGGAGGTATTTCACACCATAAGTAACATAATCGCACGCTGAGGCACAAAAGATTCGGCTGCAAGTAACAAAATTGGTGTTTTGGGAGAGATTGTACAGCAAGTGAGAAGCGTCAATGTAGCGTGATGGTCAACTTAGACAATTGAATCAGATCATATCTATATCAATGATGAACAGAGACTGTGGAAATTAGAAGCTACCAGCAATGGCGAAGTGACACGCTTCTCGACCGCCAGCACGACGCCCTCCTTCGTCTTCAAACCAATAGCAGTTGAACCAAGCTGACATGCAACAATTCCGGTCCAAGACAACATTGAGAAAGGAGAAACAACTTTGGATACACAAATGACAAGCCAAAATCAAAAAGGCCAAAAAATTCGTAAGTTAAAGACCTTGATTGCCTCGATGGCGTACTCGGCCTGGAACAACCTTCCCTGCGGCGAGAATGTGTTGACCCCGCGATCATACTCGGTCCTTCAAGCCAAAGATCAACACAATCAAATAAAATCAAATGCCGGAATCAAAAGCAAAAGGATGGATTCGAAACCGAGGAAAACTCACCTCGTGAGAAACATCTCTGAGACCTTTCGGAGAAACCTAGAAATCGGTGAGTGTCGAAGTGTAGAAATGCGAACACTAGAAATCCATCCAGCAGCCGGAAGTGGAACTCAGCTTCTCACCGAACACCCAACAGCTGGCCGGTCCTTTCTGGCCCGGCCCAAAACCTATCGGCCTTGTCATATGGAAGGCCCAAAACCTATCGGCCTTGTCATATGGAAGGCCCAGTCATGTGGTCCAAATTTTATTATCCATAATTTCATTTTAATATTCTGAAATATAATTTGCGAATATTTTATGTATCTAATAAAATATATTGGGTCAAACTCAAAACGGCAATCCCGGATTTCCCTCCGTTTTTCTGGGCAAGACCAAAACCTCCACAATTATCAATTGACCGAAATGCCCCCACGGGAACTGGCGCTCGATCATCGATCGAACGGTCCAGAATTGCTGCATTCCATAAACTAAATTACCAAAAAAAAATACTCATCCGTGTCCGCAAAATTCGCGAAAATGTCACCCCTGGCCGAGCGTTTCCCTTCAAGATCGCCGGCGACGGTTCCTTGCCGCTTGCCACGGGAAATGAGCAAAATGCCCCCACGTCCTCCGAGCCCAGCGCGCTTGTGCTAAAATATCATAACTGACTTTTAGGGGCAGTTTGGTCATTGTAGCCGGACGCCGGCGAGCCTTTTTTAAAATACACCGAAATTGGACTCAGTCCACAGCCTAAGATTCTTCAATTACATTATGCCACGTGTCAATTAAGTTTATATAGAAAAAGCTAAGAGGCCCCTGAAATAAAGCATATTTATAGATTCTTCCCTGACGGTTTCGGGAATATTGCCATTTACCCCCTTTGACGTTTTGAAATGCGAATATTGGTCCTTTTGAAACCGACAAAAGGGCCCTTCGGTCTCACTTGTTTTGTTGTTTTCGTCTGCTTTCAGTGGAAACCCTAACAACTCTCCGCGTGGTCCTCTTCGCCCATCTCCGGCGTGTTTCCGGCGACGGGATCCGGTGATACCTCTGTCTACGGCGATAGCTCTGGTGAGGGACTCGGTCACCGTGGTAGCTCCGATCTCCGCAGGATCCAGCTCTGGTATATCTTTCTCGACCTCTTTCTGCGCCGAATTGGACAAATTTTGTTGAGCTTCTTTGTTCGTTTCGATTTTCCTCTTTTATCACAAATCTTTAGGTCTAGCTAAGTTCCGGAGGGGTTATATGCGCGGAAAAGATGGTCTTTTGATGCAATTGTTTTCCGTGTTTATGGAAATTGTGATTAGGTTAAAGTTGGAAGGAATTTAGGGTTATGCAACGAATGTATCCTAAATGATGATAGCTTCATGCTGTTTTTGTTCCTAAATGGCAGTTCTACTGGTAGAATTTTCTTTAGCTTAAAAAAGTATTCTCTGATCCTTTCTCTCGATCAACTCTGTTGTAGTAGTCCTATGCTAATTTAGAATGTTTTTTCTTTTTGAGTAATTGATAGCCAGTTTAGTGTTTTGGACATTGATGTTGTGATTTTTTTTTCTTTTTCACTTTTGCTTCCTTTGATCATGTTTTGCCATGTGCAGCCATTTTCTTGTGCAAGAGTCCAGCAATTTTCTTTTGGATTATCACTGTTGTCAAACTAGAATGCTAATATGTTAATTTGTATGATGTAAGATGTAGTTTGGTAGTACTGGTGTTAATCAGGAACTAATGGTTATGCTCTTGGTTGCTAGGCTTGGAGCAGGAGAAGCACTGTTTGTTTTCTGTTCATCTCATCATTTGGCTTGTGGTCATTGGCTGATATGAGAGGTGTTGTGTGCTTTCTCCTCACAGTAGCATGATCGAGTTTGCCAGGCTGGATCACTGGTGATTGGATTTGGAAGATAATGTCTTTTGCTAAGTGTCTTTCCCATGTGGATTAGTTTTATCGGAGGATTTAGCTGATTTTTCTTTGAAGAAAGTTTTCTCTCATTATCCTTCTCTAATCGAAGCTGCACCATCATAGTACAAGTCAGCGGGCTGGGATGGATGATTTAATTGACCCCTTTCTTTCATCATTACCATGGGCAGAGATGAATGCATCTGGAAGATCCTTCTGGGCCGGAGGCATTGTATCTCAAGCAAGTAGCTTGCTTGTTGATCCAGTAGGGACATATGAAGGAGATGAGAAAGATCCAGGTGCATGCATGATTGCGCCAAATCATATCATGGGCAACGTGATTGCTGCAGAGCCAAACCTTAATGGACATGATAATACTTCTTCTGTCTTTCCTAATGAGAATTTGAAGTATGGGCACAATAAGGTCATGTATCATACAGAAAGTCAACTGCAGCACGAGGTACCAAGCTCTAATCAAGTTTCTCCACATCTTTCTAGTGAGACTTATCAAATCATTTTCTCATCACAGGGAATAATAGGGGGTAATTCAACAGCTGGCTCATTTGGCATGGATGTAAATACCTTATGTTCTGTGACACTGCCTCGTAGTGCACTTACTGACTCTGGTTCCATTGACAGTAGCACTTCCCAACTAACTGCTTTTCCACAGTCTATTGGTGATTCCAACTCCATTTCTTCAGTACCAGAAATGTGGCCTACATTGTACTCAGGTGTTACTTCTCTTCTTATGGGACAAGGAAAGTTACAAAGCTTTGGTGCTCAGGGTGTGGAAAATGATGGTGATATATCAACAAAAGCATGTATTGGAAATGACAAATTCCCACAAGTGGACTTGCCTGCAGCCTCTGTATGCTTATAATTTTTTATGTGAACTTTCCTTAGATTAATATCAACAAATCTCTGACCATTTGGTTCCAAATATACAGGATCAAAATGTTCTTTGTGCCCCTAGTTTGAATTCTTTCACTGCTGCACAACAGATGCAATTGACTAAAATCAACGGGGTCCAGCCACATCAACAGGTGCTACATTTGTCTCTTTTAGCTCTCGTGCTCTATCTGCATTATTTAAAATGCCTGTGCTTCAAAAAAAAAAACTGTCTTCTGCTTTTTTCATTTTCGACAACTGGATTGCTTTTGTTATTGATGAGGATATCATGATTGCAGACTGATAAGTTTGTGCATTAAGCATGCACACATTTCCTTTATGGCTGCATCTCTTATACAATTTTTGCTAATCATGGATGTGGTCCTTTATTACATACATCTAGTTGCCCCAGTCAGTTGGAGGGAATAACTTCAGGCAATATGCAACTGCTTCTGGTATGCAAGCACAATCTGCCTCAGCTAATGCAAATGGTTGCAATGGAGCTGCAAAGCCACGTGTGAGGGCACGTCGTGGCCAGGCTACTGACCCTCATAGCATTGCTGAGCGGGTTAGTTTTTTCCGTCATCTGTATCAAACTTTATATGATGTAAATTTGGTGAGACATTCCCCTGCTCTGAATTCCTTTTGTAGGTTACCTTGTGTGGCACTATAGGTTGCTTCTGAATCTAGTTGTTATCCATTTTCTACTGAAACTTTATCCTTGAATTTAATTTATTTTTTATTCTCAAAATGCAGCTTCGAAGAGAGAAAATTGCAGAAAGGATGAAGAACCTTCAGGAACTTGTTCCAAATTCTAATAAGGTATAGTTTTTGTCAGTATCAACCTTTGATTGTTTCTGCAGCTCTTATGCTGTTGTGGATGGATGAAAATATCTTCGTTATTTTCATTCTCCGGTTAAGTATTTGTTTTGCTTGCAAAGAGTTGATAGGTTTCCCTGATATATCAATGGTAGGTAGGTCTTGCAAAATCTAATGTTTTCTTTTTGCAATTACATACGGTCCAGACCTTGTTGACTTGTTTGTTGATATACAAATTATGTATCTGATTTTTCCTCAAGGAGTATTTTGGACTGATAATCCACCTTTGCCTTTTCTTCTGCAGACTGACAAGGCATCAATGCTTGATGAGATAATTGACTATGTTAAGTTCCTTCAGTTGCAAGTCAAGGTCCAGACTCCAGATATAAACCACAATAAACAATTAAAAAATCATTAGCACAGCTCTCATGTGATCTCTTCACTGTTCAAATTGCAGGTTTTGAGTATGAGCAGGTTGGGTGCTGCTGGAGCAGTGGTTCCTCTAATTACAGATGTTCAGGCTGAGGTGCAAACTCATTTCTAGTTAATAGTCTGATTCATGTTACTTGTTTACTCCAATCCTATAAATTGGTGGCGCCAATGCTTTTCCCTGCATTATCTCCAAATTGGTAGATGATTTGCACATATTTGGGCCTAAACTATAATGAAGCTTATTAATTTCTGCAATTAAATTTATCTAATCTAATATTTATGATTCAAATAAAGTTGAAGACATGATCATCCTGATTTTGTTAGTTCTTTTTCTAAGAAAAGGTTCATTTATGGTTTCACAATCACTAGTCTTCCATAATCAAAATTAGTATCTTAAAACTATCTGCTTCCCTTTTAAGCATTAGAAAACTTATTCCGCCAACTCACAATCCTCCCAACTTAAAATCATAACAGTAACAACTATGAGCTGAATTTGCTTCCTTTTATTTGTAATTATTAAAGCAGGTATCAGGTAATTTGCTCTCTGTGGGGCAGGGAGCAACAGAATTATCTGACTCACAGGACAACTTAGCATTTGAGCAAGAAGTCGTGAAGCTGATGGAATCAAATGTCATGTCTGCGATGCAATACCTTCAGAACAAAGGTCTTTGCCTAATGCCCATCGCTCTTGCATCTGCTATCTCCAGTCAGAAAGGCTCCTCCGCTGCTTTTCCTCCAGAACAGAGGAAGCCAAATGTGCTTCAGAATAGCCATTCAACAGAAAGAAACGGAAGAGATGACATCTCTAATGGCTGCAATGGTAGTCTAGTTAAACAAGAAGAGTCTCCAAAATCTATGGCCAGTACTAGGGACTTGAGACTGAAACCATAGAGGCAAGCTGACTTCGGTTTTTAGTTTTTCAACTTAATTTTCCTTCTAAGGTACAAGAAGCGGAAAATCGTCAGTGTATATCATAGCCTCAGTGTTGTGTTCAGTTAGCTTGTTTGTTTTTATAGGTTTTCCTGGTATATGTTGATATAGAAATTTTATATTTTGAGTTTGGGGAGTTGATGAATAAATCTCTTCCGATGTTGCATTGAAGTTTAGTCCTTGTCACTATCAGAATGTTATATGCTTCGTGTATACACATTTATGCATGAATGTATATGCATTGTAAATTTCTTATTACTAAATCTTACTCTTTTTGCTGATTGTTCTAGGTATAAATGCCATATTTCTCAGTAGCAATGTTGCAAGATTTAAAAGAAGGTTTTACATCTCAGGCTTCCATTTCAGTACCTTAAACCAAACCTGGCCAAATTCCACAAATGAAAGGCTTTTAGGTCCCTGAAAACCAAAATTAACCCTATGGGGCACCTGGCCTCTCAACATGCAGATTTCACCCTTGGCCCACTGTCAAAGAACTGCATGCATTCATTACTCCAGATACATCAGAACCAAATCAGGAATGCTATGCATAAAAGTCAAAGTGGGGACATTCAACATATTTTCTTTTCATTACTGTGTAGTTAACCTCCTAATACATTACTTTGCTCTAGACTAAACCTTGCTGGAACGACAAGGGGGCATTATACAATCTAGCCCTAAACAAATTTGGGCCCTTCTTCCATCAAAGGGCAAAAAGAAAGAGAAAAAAGGAAAACTGGTAAAAAGTTACATCTGTCTTGAAACAGCTGGTGTATGGGAAAACCCATTCAAGATCTTCGAGGATTTCTTCTTATAATTAGAAATACTGCAATGTGGGCATATATATTCCAACCCATCCGTCTTTGCATAATCCTGTCATCACAGGATACCATCCATGGTAATTAGATGAAAATTTTTACCGTTAAAACCTTACCAATAAGAATCCATAACTGGAGATCATTAGTATCATGAAATACCTTAAAAGTACCCAGACCCTGTCGTCTATCACAGCCAAAGTGAGCCCATTCACCACATAAGCCACAGTTCACCCAATCACCAGGTGCACTACTGTTAATAGACTCAACATGCTTCGTCAGAGTCGAATACTATGAGAAGACTGCTGAAATAACCAAAAAAGAAAGGAATCCACCACAAACCTGCGACATAGCAAGCAACACTCTCCGTCTACGTCATCATGTGCTAATTCATACTCTAACAAGTATGTTTCATAATGCCTCTTCAGAGTGTTCCCAACACCCTGGAGAACATCACAAGAAAAAAATAAGAAGTGGGAAAATAATTTAAATATATGCTTTAGCATACATCAGAGAATGATTTGTATCAGGAAGTTGGTCAGCCATAGGGCTCAAGTGTTTCAGAATGATCAAGCTGTTGCATCACGTGATTAACATCAGCGACTAATAAGCAATAAACATAGAAACAAAATCCCCTACCCTTAAATGTATGCAAATACACATTGTGAAACATAGAGAAAGGAGAAGTGATTAATATCCTTATTATTTTTGTATTTGTCAGCTTATTATGTTGTAAGTACTGAACAGCTATTGATGGCATGCTCTTCAATTAGAAATATACTGAGATAGGACATTAAAAATTGAACCATGATTTTTTTAAAAGTGAAATACCGTCATTCTGTTGGTCATTGTATGGTTTCTCATCTTTGAAAAGACTTGCCCTTTCCAGTTTATGCCATTCCCCACATAAAAGCCTCCTCTTGAGACCACCTGCAGCCAATACAAGATTTCGTAAATCAGCTAAATATGATTAGCACCTGCATGAAATAAGCCAGAAGAAAAGGATGCACCTCTCTGTATAGATTGAATAGGTCCAGACGCTTAGCATTGAGAATGGCATCAGGAAATTCAGAAATTCCTCCAGGAGGTACAAGGCGATTATGGCCCCTATGGATTAGAAACTGCATGACATCTTTTAAAAACTCCTCCTGATCATAGAAAAAGGAAAAATATACTGGATCAGTATGTGGACCACTACCCTAAAGTACCCCCAAGGGCCAAGTATCGACCAGCTTACTTCTGAGCAGACTTGGATTGGAGGTCGATTACATCCATGCTTTTTCATTGGCAATGGATTTAGTGAAATTAACTGTTGAGCATGTAAAGAAGTTGACATGGATTTTCTCTGTGTTGTGGGTGCAACAGACACCAAATTCTGTTTTGGCACTGGAACAATTGGCAAGTTAGGCTTTGTCAGGCTCCCATCATACCGCTCTGCTTCAGATATTCCTGAATAAGAAAGCATCCTATGCTGCCTAGAGCGAGGAATGGGCCTTAATGCAACTTTTGCTCTCAATCTGACAGGCAAGGGCATGCAAGTCCCCTCGGTGAACCTCATTTCTTTATAGTTATCTGGATCAACTTTTGGGCATGTTAATCCATTTCCACCAGCAATATTGCTGTGGGTGGTAGATTTTGTTTCTGATCCCTCTCTGGATCTTTTCTTACTCGACAATGAAGTCCAATTTGGTACAGGATTGAACACTTTATCTATCACATGCAGACTGTTGCCTTGTCTTGTCCAGAAGTAAAGAAGGCGATCTGCATCCTCTTTCTCGAAAGAAGCTACTGCAGCACCATGAGTACTTGCTATGCCAAGTGCCACAAGGCTATGGTAAGAGAAATCAGGTGCAAGCTGCCTCAAAACCTATTCATCAAGAGGGAAACAAAACTGATATCACCAGATGTCACCTGATAAAAATTTGAAAGCAAAAAAGTAGCAACTGAGTTGTAAGGTGAAGGATCATGGTAGCCAAAAAATTTAGTTTAGCTAACTACAAACAAAGTCCAAGTCTTCCTTTTAGAAAGAAATATACTGTATGTAACAAAATTAAGAAAAAGGATAAAACACTAAATTTTATGTCTTTAAAAAACAAAAGGATGACTTGAACTAAAAGGTAATGAAGCACTGAAAGATTAGAACAAATTAAGCTGGTAAGAAAGCAACCTGAGAAGCCCAAGTTGGAACTTTCATGGAAACCTCAAAGACAGATGCACCAGAGGCTACAGAAGTATAATTTGATGGATCTGAAAATGGTGGTTTTCTTTCTTCACAATTTGGCAGTGCATGAATTAGTTGACTCTTCTCAATAAGTTCACTCTTAATGTGGCATTCCAAAAGCTGCAAATTGCCAAAAGTTATTCAACTCGCTAGCATATAGTATGATGACACCATACAAATGTAACCTAATGCACCTGATCATCAAAGCAAATCTGTGCACTACCAGACACTAGAAGTGAAATATGAGCTGAACTGCAAGTTGTGATATCACATCGCATTGTCACAACACCACGAGAAATTGTCCCAGCTTGAAGGGGTGGTGGCGCAGCACTGCCAAACTTACAAATCCATCAATACATACTCATATTATTGCAGTACATTTGTATAAGAGTCCAAATATGAGAAACAATTCTGATGCAAGAAAAACTGATACAAGAGAACAGACAATAGAAACACACTATGACAGTGGAAACAATGGTTTTAGCATTTTGCAGAACTGCGGGTCAACAAAATAGATTACCCATACAATTATATTTAAAAGAGCTCTCCAAGGAAGCCTCTGATTCACTACACAAAATGTCCACGTTAAGAAAAATATTTTATGGAAAATTGCATCATGCCATATATGCAGATCCTAAAGAGGTCCTTAAAATTGGTTAAAACACAGATAACAGGGCATACCTCACTTTATTGTTGAGTTTACTTCCTCGAATCTGAAGCAGAAAAAACAAAAGCCATCCAGAACTATCAGAAGCTAGAAGCTATAATCCTATAAAGAATACAAACTAAAAAAGTAAAATATATATATATATATCTGCCCTTCTACAGGAGCTACAAAATAGTGGGCTCAAGTCCATATAAATAAACAGTAGTGATAGGGGTTTCATTTTTGAATGATAACAAAAGATGATCTAGTCCCCTAAGGTTCTCACATCAAAACAATTTTGCTGTAAATATCAAAAGAGGCAATTCTGTTTGTTTCTGGTATGTAGCAACTAAAACATTTTCTGTTTAGATTTCTGAACTTCTCAAAAAACCATCATAACTAGCAAATGTGTGTCCCTCATGAGGAAATAACAAGGAAGCACAATAGAAAATTGAGAAAACAGGTGTTGCTAAATGACCACAAGATCTTTCCAGGAGGTTTTCAGATTTGGAACTTATTTCAAGGATATAGGCAAATACTTTTTGTTAAGAGCTCAGCTAAATGAGGCCGGTGATATCAACCTTTTTTTATACAAACATGGACAAAAAAACATGCACTATTCAGATATGCTTACTTCGATGTTCATCAGGGCATTAAGTCCATCTTCTAAAGAGCCCAACAAACATGCGTCCTGTGTGCATGGAAGAACTAGCATAAGAGAGATTTCAAACAGTTTTCTTGGGGATCAGTTTAAGTATCAGTGGACCAGATATATGAGATCCACCAACTCACCAAAGTGCATGGTACTCCACAAACAAGAAATTTCATATGTATTTCCTCATCATATATCCTGATAGCAGGAAGAGACTCTGAGGAGCCTTCAGACTCTTCGTCAGGGCCTTTATCCAGAGGAGGAATGTGTATCTTTGGCGCATCACCTAGTAGACATGGTCCAAGCTTGCCACTAGTTTTCTGGCAGTCATCTGGCAAAATGTGGCTGTTGTGCACATAATACAGCCGGAAAGATGCATTTGCCAGTTGAAAAGCATCCCATGCGTGGCTACATGAACTGGACCCAGAAAGTACACAAAATAAGATGCTGTTGAGTTTCCCATTAAGGAAACAGAAAATTGTACCTCTGGATCACTGAGAATAGAGCATGGCGAAAGTGGGAGGCACCATAAGTTGAAAATGTGTTCTTCCAGTATATTATATAAGGAACCCCCTGAACAAAAAAGAAACACCATTTTCAGTAACATATTGAATGAGATTATATTGAATAACAATATCTACAGACCCAAATCGAAACCAGGTAGGTCTAAGGAAGATATCCAGGGGATGACATATAACTTAGTAGATAGGAACAAAAAAAAAAAAATTAAGAAGAGAGAGAGGAAAAGGGGAAGGAGGAGTAGAGAAGATTTAAAATGAACAATACCTCATGACTGACACAATTAATCGCCAAAAGCACATTCAGAAAAGAAGAAGCATCACAATAACATTGCATGCATGAAGTGGGCAAGCTTGACCCTACCTTAGATTGAAGTGCCTTTGCTATATTCTCACTGTCCGGAACCTCCAGATAAACCTGCATAATATTTGCAGGGCCATAAATAAACCAAAAAAAAAAAAGAAATTCAAATCTCATGATAATGAACTCATTCGTGTTGTTTACTGTAGCATACAGAGGCATATATGCTTACAGACACAAAAGTACATACACCAACATACACAAAAAGTCATGTGAACAATCAGATTGTCAAGCATTTGTTGCAGGGATTGATCTAGAAGAAGAGTATAGGAATCAGAAGGCCCCTGTATACAGCTACACAAGCTAGTGTTTAACTTCTTTGCATATTGTTTAGAGCCTTATAAGCAAACTCAGCTTTATCTAACTCCCCTGACATTAGCCCTTTTGAATCTTCCTTCTTTGCAATAATCACAGTCATGGTTGGGTACATGACTTTGAAGACCTCACAAACTATTCTCACAACTTACATCTTCATCCCTTTCTATGGTCCTTCAACAAAAATGAGGTCGTTGCTCAAGGAACTTACTCTAGACACAGCATTATAGCCACATCTCCAAGACATTGTCAACTCCTTATCCTTGCAAAACTCATTTGATTATCTTTTCACTCATTCTTGATTACAAACAATAAGAGCCATACAGCATTGCAAGTATCAAACGAGGCAGGATTGGTTGGATCTCAACGATAAGAGTCGTTTCACCAATATGTAGAAGACAGAAGTTACTGCTCCATCAAACTACGTTATGTACTCAATGTTAACAATCACCATTCCTAGAGGGCAATAAAGTGGCGGGATGCAGAGAAATCTGAACGAAATGGCAGTAGTATCAACCAATTGATGCGTTGTAACTTACTATTGTTGGAAATGGAGGGCTGAAGAGTGAGCAGAACAACTCCGGGTCCGAAACGTCAACCGCTCCCCAAACAAGAGATCCAATCTGTGCCTCATTTTCGCGTTTCTCACCCTGGAAGTACACCACATTTGGTTCTACCAACCTCCGAACTTCCTGAAACTTATCTAATGTTGGATTGACGAGTGTTTGAACCTGCACTAAAACAAACAAATCACTCAATAACAGAACTTCTTCTGAGCTTAAAACTACAGAAGCGACCTCGGATCGACAAGAACAAAGAATTACATACCTCGAGCCGGCCAGACGAGACAAGCTCTGGGAAGGGATAAGTAGAAGAACGCCGTCTTCTCGCCGCCGCCGCCGCCTCCTGCCGTTTCTCAGCAAACTCCCCACAAACCACTGCCAGGAGGCTACAATTCGGCCGGGGCAACACATGCACATTGAACATTGTGTATTCCCCACAAATATCTCAAAACAACTACAAATCCAACCCTAAACACCACATCCTCCGAAACCTACAAAAAGAATCCCTCAAAATTTCCCCAAATCCTCCCTCCCACCCCCCAAAATCCAATCTTTAGCATCGAATCCTTCCCAAGTCCCCTCAAATCATTATAAACCAGCAAAAAAGTCGACCAAATCCGAAAGAAACCAAGCGATTTCCCTCAAACCGGCGCCCGGAGAACCCAAAATCAGGGGAACGAGACGACGGAGAAAAAAGAGTAAAGCAAACGAACCCTAAACATCACCTGCGACCCGCTGCACCTCCTAAAAAATCACAATAAATAAACAACACCAAAAAAAGAAAAAGAAAACAAAACAAAAAAAAAAAAGGAGAAAATCTTCGGATGGATCACGACTCGAACGCGCCGAGTCAAACCGATAAATCGACCCAATTCTAAACAAGCGAAAAAGAATCCAAAATCCAAAAACTAAAAAATAAATAAATAAATAATAGAGCTAAGAAAAGTCCGACAGAGATGGAGAGAGAGGGGGGAAGGCACCAGTAGATTCGGAGCAGCGCGCAGAAATTAAATTCGCCGAGCGAAGAAAAAATCAGAAAATTTGGAAAGAAAAGGAGGAAAAGGTGGGATTTTTTTTCCAATCCATGAGCAGCAGCAGCAGCGGGAACAGCGCGCTGCTGTGATTGCACGAAGCCTGATCGCTTTTGGATTTGGTTCCATTTCGATCTCGCTTTTTTTTTTCTTTTCCTGATTTTGGATTAAAATCTGCGGATGGATCTCAATCGAAATCAATGATGGATGGATGGATGATAACGTGGTAAAAAGCCAAGATCTACGCAAAAAAATTTAAATTAAGAAAAATAAAATCTTAATCGATTAAGGTAAATAAAGTGATTTAATTTAAGTAGGAAATTGAGGGAGCTCGTGTTCTTAGGCTGGCCTTCGGGGTTCTCCGCCGAATGAAGTCGCACGTGATGTTGGTCGGCGGCTCACGTGACTACTTGATCGGAAGAACTTCATTCGTCGTTCCTTTCCACGTGTGATAATTAAGCTTCAGAGAAGGCTATACACGTGGCAACTCCATACGTGTGATTTATTAGGATTTTTGCATATCCACCCCTACAATCATGAAATCATGCGTAACTTCTGATGATTAACGTTTGCTGATAAATCCCTCCAAATCACGAAATTCTAAGGCATACCCCTAAATGCACTTACTATCATGCCTAATTTAAAATCTGATGGAATGATTTTTCTCCTCATATGCTCCTAAATACACTTAAATAAATTTCAGAGTACTATCATTATAAAAGGAGACAATTACATAAAACTCCTTCAAATCTATCAAATTGTATATTTCTCTTTTAATTTGAAAAATTTTTTATTAAAATTTGTCAAATTGCATATTTTAGTTAAAAAATTACATCTAATTATTTGAAATTATGTTAGATTACATATTGATTCTCAAAACTTAAACATTTACATATAACTCATTAAAAATTTACCAAATTATATATATTTTTCAAAATTAAAAAATTCATATTTCTCCTTAAATTTTTGTCTATGTTGCAAAAATATTTTCAAATATAGATTTATCATTATAATAAAAATATTTAAAGAATGCACTATTTAATGTCGTTCGGACTGAATTGAAAAGGCAAAAAATACATTTGACTTGATTAAAAATAATGTAGTGAAAAATATGAAAAAAAGTCCTAAATTTGATTTATCGGCCCCAAATATAAATCAAATTTGATCATTATTCTGCTCCTAGCATACTAGAGCTTGGATAAAATTCAGCCCGAATTGGAGTGTTGCATATCCACGCTTCATCACCATCTTATGGAGCCATCATCTCTGAATAAAAGCATATTGCATAACAAATTTATCAAATTGTCTATTTGTATATATTTTCCCAAGTTACAAACATAATAATAATAATAATAATAATTATTATTATTATTATTAATTAATTAATTAATTAATTATTGTTATTAAAAAATATTATATACAATCTCTGAGAAATATTTTATTTACGAACAATCACATAAATTCAATATTTAGCTATACCTCTTATTTTTAAATTTCATTACTTACAACTATGATTGTCAAGAAGGCGAATTTGAGCGAGCTAAGTTCGACTTGACCTCAGCTCAGTATAAGCTTGTTGTTCTTTGGATTTTAATGATGATAAAATTAGTATTTAATAAGTTTCTTAAATTTTTAATAAATCTTAGAATTTACAATGATCATCCAAGCTCGTAAATGATCAATTCTCGAAACTAAAACTTGAAGATGATAAAAATAATGACTCCAAAATAAAAGGGATGATAATTTGAAATTAAAACTTAAAGATCAAGATAGAAGCTTAGAGTGCTCAAAATGAAAGATCAACTCAAGACTCATACTTTTAGAACTTTTATTTATTTTAGTCATATTGAAGATTTATTTTTTTGAGATTTATCGTTTAGATTATTCATCATGTAGAGCTCTACAAGAAGTTTTTAACAAAGCTTTTCTAACTAAACTAAATGTTCACTTCTGAACCGAATGACCGATTGAGTCAAATTGAAAATTCAAATTCATGCCTATGCAGAATTGGATGCTCGGTTTATAACCGGACTCCTGGCTAGATGCAAGTTTTGATAGGACCAGATGTCCAGTTAGGAATTGGATGCCCAACTAGGGTACAGACTTGTTCTAGAAAACTAGAACTAGTCGTTCAGTTATTTGAAATGACTATCCAATTTGTGAATTTTGTATGATTAATGACTGATTTTTTGATTGTTGTAGTAAAGTTAGTTGCAAGATTTCATCCTCAACGGCTAATTTCGACCCATAAGATGTAAATAAATATGGTTGCGTTTCTCTAAACATGTTTTTACAACTTAATATTTATTATAGAGATGATATCAAAACCCATTAAGCCTACTAGCCCAAGGATACTCTAGACCTTCAAATGTCAAAATAAATCTTGAATGCCCTTATTCTCCCTTGAGAGAATTTTATAGCGAGTTTCAAATGTATCATTTTTACCTTTTTCTACTTATAAATGCTCGTAGGTATTAGGAGTATAAATATACAAAATCTCCAGTATGGAATAGATCTTTTTGGTGGGAGAAAAATCATTTGTACTAGCGTAACTTCACCCTAAGAAAGTGCGAGCTTGGTTTCACTCGGAAAAAATAGCACTTCGGTTTGGAGTTTGAGGTAAAAGCTTGATTTCATCTTAAGAAGTGACATCATTAACATAGTGATTGAAGTCCTCAAAAATAAGACAAGGGTCATGGAGTAGGAGTAGTAAGTCTCCAAACTATGTGAATCATAATGCATTCATTTCTTATCTTTATTTACTTTTATAGCACTTGTGATTGATTGAAATTTATATGATATTGTGAGTATCACTTTTGGTGAATGATTTTGGGACTTTGGATCTCTTTAAAAGTGTTTTAATATTACAAAATCCAATTTTTTCCCCTCTAAGGTTGCCCTAGGCCAATAGTTAGTATCACAGTCTCGTGCTCATGCTTTTGTATTAGCATCCTTGAGTATTGATCTTCTTGTCAACATTTAATTTTTTTTTTGAATTTTTACTCTTAAATGATTTGTTTAAATTTTTGTATTGATATATCTTGAATCTTCTTTTCTTGATTCTATATTTGATCTATCAATTCTATTAGTATCATAGATAAAGAGAGTATGTATTAATTTTTAAATATTTTTTAAATCCATCTACATATATATCAAGGAGGAGCTTTTATTGTCTTAGATATTGATTGTTTTGAATTTTGACAATCTATTATTTTGAGTCTAGTTAATAGGAAATATTTTACTCATTTTTTAAAATTTTCATATCACTTAATGCACAATATTATTAGAATCATATTTAAATCCTTGCTATTATTTTTTCCTTCTCCATATTCTTTGTAATGTACTTATTTATTAAGAATTATATTTTTGATAATATCAAAGAAGAAGAACTATATGCATAATTGTGAAACTTTCTAAATACACGTTTAATTAAATTTTATAGCTAAAAGTATATCTAATTACTTTTGTGTGCATATATCTTATAGCATGCTTATTTAATTACTCTATGTATAGTTTGTCATTATTAAAAAGAGGAGATTATTGACTTTTAAATTTTGATGATGATTAAACTAGTATTTAATAAGCTTCTTAATTTATGATAAATTTCAAAATTTACAATGATTATTCTAGCTCGTAAATGACCAAGTCTTAATATTAAAGCTTAAAAATGATGACTCAAAAATAAAGAAAATGATAATTTGGAGATGAAGTTTAAAGATCAAGTGGAGAGCTCAAAGAATGTTCAAAATATAATATTAACTCCAAACTCATAGATTTAAATTTTTTATTTATTTTAATCGAGTTAAATATTTGACTTTGAGATTATTTATTTATAGTATTTGTTGTGTTAGAAAATTCTTAACAAAATTTTTCTACCATAACCAGACAATCGATTAAGTAACCAAATAACTGGCTATGCAAATTTGCCAGTTCTAGCTTATTTGAAACGGATGTCCGATTTTCACAAGCGGTCGTCTGATACAAAATTTTTGTGTAACTAACGGCTAGTCTTTTGATTATTGGAGTGAAATTAGTTACAAAATTTCACTCCCAATAACTAGTTTTAACCTATAAGATATAAATGAAATATAGTTGAGTTTTCCTTAATAAGTTTTACAATTTCATATCTATTTTAGAGAAGAGATTAAAACTCCAAGCCTACTAGCTCAGAATGCTCTAAACTCTCTAATTTTAGGCAAAACTTTAATGCCCTTGAGCTCTATCTCGAGAGACTATATAATGAGTTTCAAATGTATTATCTTTTATATTTTTTTTTACTTGTAAATACTCCTAGGTATTAGGAGTGTGAGAATACTATAACTCTGATATAAAGTGTCACTTGTTTAGTAAGAGCAAGAGATTGTATCGGCGTATCTTCACCCAAAAGAAGAGATACTTATGAATTACAAGTAGGTGTAAAGACTTGGTTTCATCTCAAGAAAAGACATCACTAGTGGAGTAATCAAAGTCCTTAAAAGTGAAGTAAAGACCATGGAATAAATGTGGTTAGTCGTCAAACTCGTAAAAATCACAATATATTCATTTTTATCTTTATTTACATTTATAGCACTCGTGATTGATTAAAATTTATATAATATCGTGAGTTTATAATTTAATAAATTATATTGGGCTTTGATCTAATGAAAACTTTTATTATTATGTGAAAACCCCTTTTTCCCCCTCAAAAGTTACCAATCAGGGCCAATAGAGCTTGAGCATTTCAAGTTTGTAGAATTATGATCAATTATCTAAGATGATCAATGAATCTTTAGAAATAACCTCGAAATAACAAATCAATTAATGTAACCACCCATTACTCGAGCCCACTACCCATAACCCAACAACTGCCCTATATTTATAGGTAACAATCACCCACTACTGAGTAATTAGGACTTGAGGATAAATTAATTTTTATTTCTTATAGAGAGATAACAAATCATCCCCCACTAAACTTCTTGAATCAAGAACTTGTCTGAAAGTGAAAAAAGTTAGAAAATGATTATCGTAAAGTCTTGCAGAGTGGCGAGAAACTTCGGGACGATCACCATAGAGATTCGAGGTAGGTTAAGTTTGTTTTCATTCATTCTCTCTTTGTTTCTATTTCTAAGATAATTTCATATCGAATAATTTATGAACTTAGTGACACTCATGATAATTAGGAGAAGGATGATAACCTAGATTTAAACAAAACTCAATATAAATTTAATAAAAAATAAATATGTCAAAATTTTGAGATATTATATCGATATAGATATCTTATTGAGAATAAAAAAATTAGATCGTTATATTTGCAAAATCTTCATCTCCCTCTCGACAGAGCAGCGAGGGCTGCTTATCGTCAGCCGGTGATGGTTCTGGAGTGAGACGGCTAGAGCAGGGTGGCTAACACTAGAGACGTGTGCGACATGGCAGCGCACATGGACACAGCGCGTGGGTGTGCACCACAAGTGGCTGCGCGAGCGGCACGAGTTGCACCAGCACACGGTTGAACGAGCTAGAGTTGCACTAGCATGTGGTTGCGCGGGCCATGCCAGTGCGGGTTGCGCCAACGTGGGATAGATTGCGTGTGACCCGACGCGATGCATGGGTCCAATGACGAGGTGTAGCGACGGCGACCCAATAGTAGTGGTGGCCCGGTGGTTGTTGTAGCCTGATGATGGTGATGGTGAATTAGGGTTAGGGTTTGATGGTTTGAGTTGAGAAAGAAGAAGAAGAATGGTTCATGTTTAGTTTAGGATCGATTTTGGTTTAGGCTGGGGTTCTGGTTTGGAGTTGGTTGGGTTGGGCTTTGAGTTGATTGGGTTAGTGAGGATGTAAGTTATTTAGATCAAATCAAGTAATCTAGATTTATAATTTGATGGAATTAGATTGAGAATTTAACTAGTAACCAGTTGAACACCTAGAGGACTTATTGATTCTAAATTAAATTAATCAGTTTGATTCGTTGAATTTAATCTTGGATTTATAGAATTTATTACGAACTTGAATTGAACTTGATTAAAAGTTGAATTGGAGGAACCTAGTAAATTTAACTAACTCTAATTGATTGGGTTGGGTGATAAATTGATTTGAATTTGGATAATTGATTAATAATTGCAATGAGACTTGGTTGGGATATTTAGATTTTACTAAGGGTGAATTTATAAATTGAAGTAAAAAAATTTGATGGAATGACATGGGAAGGTATGATGGATTCATTAATATTAAAAGTTAAGGATGTCTAGAGATTTGATTGTAATTTATTCGACTGGAAAATGACTGGATCGGTTATGATTTAGAAATTTGAAGGACTAATCTATAAATTGAATTGTGTTAGGACTTAAGTGAAAATTTTACTATAAAGATTAAATTTAGAATTATTAAGGACCTTTATGATAAATTATTGGATTGATGACTGAAGATGATAATCTGAAAATTTTGAGGCTTATAATATAAATTAATTGAAATTATTTACCTTGATGACTGAGTTATAATTTAAAATGATATAGGGGATTTCCTATAAAAATTTTCTTTATCAAATTCTTATAGAAAGGAATAAAAGATATTTTATAATTAAGAGGCTAAATTGTATAGACATATTTAAGTAGTGATAACTCCCTCATTTGAACTCCTTCTTTTATGATTTAGTAGTCGTTGGATTCAATTTTTCATGCTGATTCTATTAGTGATCTCAAATTCTTCTTTTGACAATATCTTCTAGCTGATTTAATCTGATTTATGATCGAGTTGATTTCTTTCTATCGTTCGGTAATCTCGACTCGATATTTATTATGGCTGAGCCTTTGGTATATTGGGGGACGTGCGCAGTAGGACTTTATTTGGCTGGTACCAGTCAGTGATTCCCTACTTTAATAAGGAGATTAGCAAGACCGTCAGACGTGATAGTAACCAGTCTTTTAAGTTCTTGGGGACGTGATTCATTGTGTAACTAGACGGGATCATCACTCTATCAGCAGTTGAGAGTGCAATGTGGTACGATTTTGCTTGGTAGGGGGTCTAATCATACCCTTAAATTGGTTTATGTGCAGATTTGTTCTACCCCGCCTGGTGGGGGGTGCAACTATCTTCATAATATTGGTAGGAGAATCCATGTCACTATCCATAATCGTTGGCTATCGTGGATGTGATATTTTTATTAATTTATTCCTTATTGTGGATGTTGATTTATCTAACCATCGTTGTCCTTATATTATTATTGTTAATTTTATTGTTACCTTCTATATATTGACCTCTTCTACTATTTAAAGAAGGTAACTCTCTACTAAGTATCCTTAGCTCACTTCTTGACTATTCTCATCCACAGGAGAGTAGTTGATAGACACAAGAGCCAACAGTAGCAGTGCATACTCACGTGATTATGCTGGGAACTACTTTATTTGCATGTTATTATTATTTTTTTTTGTATGAGGAATCATTGTGAGAAATTTTGGTATTTCCTATTGAATCACTTTTCTGTAGGTTATCCAGACTATGTTTGTATTGATGTAATAATCTTAATTTTATGTATTTTGTAAATATTTTATATATATTGTCTACTTTGTGTTGTCGGTCAATCGGACGACAACAGGGATGTTACAATTAATATTTAGTTTTGATGAATTTTTAGGTAATTATGGACTCATGAATTCCAACATATGCAAGTCTCTATTATTAATTAATATGATAATTATCAAAAAGCTTCTAAAATAAAAAACTTACCTAATATAAACAGAGACAAAAGAAAAGAACATAATTTTATTTAATGACTTTTGAATTACATAACTTAGATAAGAATATGTCTTCACTTTATAATTAACTAATTTAAATTTATGATATAAATACACAAAAAAGAAGAGATTATGAGGCTTCATACTCGCCCACTTGCCCCCTCTCGTATGTTTGATTGAGTATAATGTGCTAGACGAATTAGTTTGAACTTGACTAAATTGACAAGATGGTTGAATTATTCCTGGAGGGATGTTGATTATTTGTTTAGTTCCAGTATGTTACTAACAACTTTAACTATTTAATCTTGAAGTATCACTGATGACTTTTTACTTGTAATTAGTTGACTTCTTTTAAGTTTGATTCAAGCTTAATGTTTTGTTGAATGTTTGACCATATGCAACCCTATTTTAATGCGATTTGGTTAAAAGTGATGATGAGCAGCTTTGACTTTTATCAACTATTTTTATTTGGATTTAATTTGATTTGAATCTTGTTTAAGTTTTCATTTTTGGTTTAGACTTAATTGTGGTTCAACTTCAATTTGGTTCGATTTTGGTTTAATCCATACTTGATTTTGGTTCAAATCTGATTTAATTCAAATTTAATCTAATTCATATTCAATTTTAGTTGGAGTGTGGTTTGATTTAAATTTGGTTCTTTTCAGACTTAGTCTTTATTCAAGTATGATTATGGTTAGAATTTGATTCGATTTTGACTTGATTTTAACTTGTTTTGAAAATTGGATTCAAGCTTGGATTCAACTCGCTTAAGGTTTGAGTTTGACCCATTATTAGACTTGGGTTTCGACCCTCACTAAATTTTTAATGAATTTTGATTTTGACCCGTATTGGGCATCGATTCAACCCTTTATTAGATTTGGATTCAACTCCTTTATATCCACTTTGAATTTTGGGTTTGATCTATTAGAGTTTGGATTTGACCCAATTGGGCCTTTTTTGGATTTAGATTGGACCCATTTATAGTTCGAATTTGATACAATTGGAGCTACACTAGGTTCGGAATGAACCCATTTAGAGTTTGAGTTTGACCCTATTCGATTTAGGTCAACCTAATTAACCTCGATTAGGGTTTGGACTAAACCCATATATAATTTAGATTTAAACCCAGCTTAAACCACCTTCAATTTGATCTTGGTTAAAATTTGATTTATTGTGATTTAGAATTAACTAAGCCCATTGGATTTTATTTTGAGTCATTTGATTAGGATTAACTCATTCAATTAATTGTTTGATTCCAACTAATTTGTTTGACTTAATTAGCTTACTTTTTTGAATTATCTTGACTTAGATTGATAGATCAATTTAATTAATCATATTGATTTAGGGAGAGCCCGAAAGTAGTATATTGGAATAGCATTCAGGGAAATTCGAGGATAATTCTATAAGCTTAATGGTATCTTGGAGAACCTAAAGGTGACCTAATTAGTTTAATTAGTATCCTAAGGAATCCAAAGGCATCTCGATTAGCTTGATTAACATTTCAAAAAATCAAAAGACGGTCCAATAAGCTTGATTAGCATCACGAAAAATCCAAACACAATTTGATTAACTTGATTTGGATTTCAAAAAATTTGAAAGTGGCCTTATTAGCTTGATTAACATTCTAGAGAGTCTAAAAGTAGCCCAATTAGCTTGATTAGCATTTAAAAAAATCCAAACGAAACCTAGTTAGTTTGATTACATCCTAATGAATCTAAAGGTAACCTAATTAGCTCTATTAGCAACTTGAAAAATCTGAAGGAGGTTCAATTAAGTTGATTAGCATATCAAAAACACAAAGGCTGCCCAGTTAACTCAATTAGTGTCCTGAAAAATTGAAAACAGTACAATTAGCTCAATTAGCATTTCGAGAAAATAGAAGGTGACCCAATTACTTAGAGAAATATGAGATTTCAAGGAACCCATAAAGGGCCTAGCAAGCTACAGAAATACAATATCTCCGAATACGATTGTATATTATTTAGGTTGAACGGAATAAATCAAGTAAACCAAAATCAAAGGTAAATCAGAGAAATATAACAAATTAAAGTAAAGAAAAAAGAAAATTATTTTTCTTTCTTTTTTCTTCTCTTTTTTTCTTCACAATAATATCCCCCTCCCTTTTTTTTATTTAAATTTTTAATAAAAAAATTACCTATTTTATGATTAATTTATAAAAAATCACCTATTATATTATAAAAAATTACCTGAGGTCCCGCACAGACTGCATCATTCAACAGCAACAACGCATGGCCCTGCATAGACCATGAAGACTAGCAAACAGTGTGGAGGCGCAACGAGGTTCAATATGGTGGAACGATGCTGCTGATAGTAAGAGTATGGAGGTACGGTGCAATCAGCTTGGCTAACTGAAATCCAGCCGAGATATGGTGGGGATTCGATGAAACCTTGCTAGGTTTCAACTGAGAAATGTGAGAGGCTAGCGGCAGTGGGCATGGCACGCAAGGAGGGAACTGGAACTGTGTAGGGCGTAGTGCAGCAATGTGCAGGCGCAATGGAGTAGCGTGTAGGGTCACCAAAGCACGGTGGTAGCAAGTGAGAGATCGACCAACAAGTTAGCTCGAAGTCGGCCAGTGCTAGAAGTTGCTACGAACGGGGGAGATAGGTGCACAAGCAACGGAACATGATCAAGGACCTCGCAGAAATAAGGGAAGGAAGCAAAGAACACCCAAAGATAGAGAAGAAAAAAAATGACAAAATATAAGTTTCAAATCTTAAAAACTTTTTTGTATTTTGTGCTCATATTCTATCTTCTTTCTCATCCCCCTTCTTCTCCCATTCCTTGGCTTATAGCTTTCTATTTCAGATCATTCATTCCCTCTTTGTATATGTTTTGATATGCAAGATTTTGGGACTTTATAAGGCTAAAGAGATTAATTTGAATCATTTTTGCTATATCATGAAATATAAGGCGTTATTTGTAATTTTTATCATAGAAATTGATATGTAATTTTAAAGCAATCAGGAACTTTTTGTAAAAAAAAACTCACAGGGACTTATATGTAAAAATTTAAAGCTTTCGAGTTTTCTAAATTTTATTCTCAAATTAATGAAATTTAAATTGAGAGATTTATTTGTAAATTTATAAAGGATTTTTTTTACATTTGCAATTTTATACTTTATGGAGGATTTATTTGTAATTTTCAGGAATTCAGCAAGAGTCAATTTGTAAATATAAATTTGTGATGGAGCTATTCACAAATCCTAAATTTTATAAGAATCTATCTATAAGTTTAGAATTATCCAAAGATTTATTAATAATAAATTTTTTATCCCAATAACTTTTTTAATAATTTTATTCGACCGTATATCTATCTGTAAAGATTTTATTCGACCAAAGGCTTATTTATAAAAAAATTTTCTTGCATGATACCTATTTATAGAGATATTATTTTGCCATAGATCTATTTATAAATTTAAATCTCTTCCTCATTTTTTACTTGGGTCTAGCAAATTTTCGGCTCAACTTGATTTGAACTTGGGTTTTCCCAATCTAAACTTTATTTAAGTGAATTGGGCTATAATTCAAGTTCAATCTTTGTAAAAATTTTATCAAATTTTGGTTGACAAAAAAAACCAATGCAAACAAGCGAAACTGGAATTTGAATTTTGTAACTTTAAATTTTAATAATTATTTTTAAGTTATTAAAATTAAGATAATTATTAAAAAATCTAACGTTAAAATGATGAATTTGTAAACAGCAAAATTCTAAACATATATAAATATATAATATATTAATATATATTATATTACTATAAATAAATTGAATCGAGTTATCGAGCCAGTATTAGCTCAAATTCAACTTGTTTTCTAAACGAGTAACTTGAGATTGAATAGCCAATGAGATTTAGTCAAGTCTTTAGGAATTCTGATCCTTCCGTCATTTTGGCCCCAATCTTTCTCAAAGAACAGAAGGGTGAGGGTCACAGGGAGAAAGAAGCAAAAAGAGTTATATTTTTAGACTTTTTTTTTAATCTTCTTGAAGGCTTGTTGGTCTTCCTCAGTTCAGGTCAAGCTTGCGACTGAGCCCTTTATAATAAGAAATATTAGCAAATTGGACAATAAGATCAGTCCAGCCCCTATTGGAGCACTCATATCGGCTGGAGGATAGAGGAAGACTCTCCGGTCTCTTGGCACCAAGCTTCTCTCTCCAATATAGTACTCTCGAACTTGACGATAGAGGAAGGCTCTCCTTCGTCGACTATAAGTCAATAAAGTCAATACGGCAGGATACTCTAAATAAGGACTACCATGGAAAGACTACCAGATGACCGAAAGAAGAGAAAGATGGCGATCAAACGAATGAAAAATTCTTACATGCTTTGCCACTGGTTTGTTTTTTATTTTTCTTCTTTCTTTACCAATTTTGCCAAGCTTATTGTTCTTGCAGCACACTGTTGTTTGAAGTATTGCAGTTAGATTTGTTACGTGCATATCTATCTTGGGAAAATATATCTTCCCTTGCTATTTTGCTCTATCTATCCATGAGATGTTGTCAATTTTTATTAAATGATGTTGATAGAAACGCATAAATAATATGTTGCTCTGTCTGTCTCTTTGCTGTCAAAAATTTGTACTTGCTTGGATTGTGCACCATAAGATGTTTTAGAAGTGAATGGTGGAACAATTTACACATCTAATTGATTTCCAGTCACCTTCCAACTTATTACTTTATGCAATTAGTGTTAGATATATTTTCAGATATGAATACTTTTTTCATAAATAGTTTTCAATACAAGGGTTGTTGGGAAGGACGTGGATCCAAAAGAAGTTAGACTCTAGTTGCATTCCAACATTTTATATAGACAAGCTAAATGATTTAGGGTTCTAACAAGGTATGTATTGACTTCTGTTTTGCTTTGTTATTTATGTTTTGTGTTTAATTACTAATATCGAGATGCATTTCTTCGTGTTTGAAGTGTAGGAAAGTCTTTTTGCAGTAAAAGCTAGCCAATAATGATTAGTTCTTTTATCAAACTAAATAATTGCTTTTATTTATTTATTTTTTTTTGTGCAGTGGGGAGATCATTTAATCTAGTGATCAAATTTCTGTATTTAGGCTGTTTGGAATTAGAGAATCTTGTTGATCGGGTACAAGTATTGAAGATGGCAAGTTTGTTAAGAGGCAGAAACATGCTCAGAATTTTACTTAAAATGATTAAGAGAAAAAATGATGGATGGATGACAATAGTTACAATACTATTACTGATATTCAAATGGCAAAAGTTTGTCTAAAGCTAGTGGAAGGGCGTGACGAAAGCATGTTTGAAAATGTGAGAGGATTTCCAACGCTCTTCTTATCAAGGGGAAACAATACGCGGTCATTCACCAAACATTGATTTCCCTCAATAAAGTAATATCAGAGCATAAGTTTTAAACCAAGATTAGTGTTGACACATATATGTCTTTTCACAATAACTTAAATCTCGCTGGCCAACATTAATATAGAAGCCCTTGTTCTGTTGGACAGATGATAGTAATGCAGGTCGGCGAGACGAGGGCTGGCAATGATCCGAAGCCAGGACTTGTGAACACAGCGAAATCGCAAAACTGATTTTAACGGGGAGCATGCCAATTACTCTCTGGACGATATTATCGGGTAGATGAGGAGGAGGAGGAGGGAGGGAGGCTTGGTAAAGTGGGCTTGGTTGTGCTCGCACCGCCTTCTCGATCTTCATTCTTTGATTAGGATATTTGTTTGTGATCGCTAGCTCCCTGAGGAAGAAGATTTTGTCGAAAGCATGCACAGAGCAAAAAGAAAATGCATGCCAGTGAGATCAAACGAGCAAGAAGAGGTTACCAGTGCATGCTGAGGTCAAGAAGATCTCGAGCGAAGATGGAGAAGATCATCAGGTTTCGTCAGGTCCAGAACCGTGCGGAGAAACCCTATCATAAAAACCCGAATAGCAAGGTTTTACATATTCATTTAGGGATTTTTTTTCGTACAAACTTCACGATTTACTATTTTGTTTTTTGTTTTTTTTTTTTTTGTAATTTTTTATTTCAACTTTTAAATTTTTTATTTTATTTATTTATACAAATTTTTTTATTAACATCTCATCCTCCTCTGTTTCTTCCAAGTTTTTTATTTTTTACAAATAAATCATTCCTAAAATTTAAATTATAAGTTTAATATTTCTATATTTATAAATATACCTCTCAAAATTTTTATTTACAAATAAATTCAAATTTTATCTTTTTTTACTAAAATTTTACACCTTGAAGGTTTTAAAACCTTATCGAGAATTTATTTTTACAAATAAATTCTTTATAAAATTTTATATTATAAAATTAATATTTGTATATTTATAAATAGATCCCTCAAAATTTTTTATTTACAAATAAACCCAAATTTTATTATTTAAATTATAAGTTTAATATTTATATATTTATAAATAGGTCCCTTGAAGATTTTTATTTACAAAAAAATCTAAATTTTATATTTTTAAAATAAAATTTAACAAAAAAAGACCTTGAAGGTTTTAAAACTTAAAATTTTAAATTATAAGTTTAATATTTATACATTTATAAATAGACCTCTCAAAGATTTGTATTTACAAATATGTACAAATTTTATCATTTTAAAATAAAATTTTACAAAAAGAAACTTAAAGATTTTAAAACTTTATAAATAAGTCCTTATAATCAATTTTATAAAAAAATTAATTTTTTTACAATTATAAATTAGCCCCTAAAATGAAAATTTTGCAAGTAACTCCCTATATTTTGTGTTTGCATAAAATACTATAATCTCAAAATCTCTACAATTTTATCCACCATATCTTATCTATATCCAAATTGAAATTTGAATATTTATATGGGTAGATGTGACCTAGTTTTAATTTAGATATAAATGAAATATGCTAGATGAAATTGTAGAGATTCTACAATTATAGTATTTCACGAAACCACAAAATATAGGGGGTTACTTGCAAAATTTTTATTTTAGGAGCTGATTTATAATTTTAAAAAATTAGAGACCTTTTTATAAAATTAGTTATAGTGACTTATTTGTAAAGTTTTAAAACTTTCAAAATTTTTTTTGTAAAATTTTATTTGAAAATAATAAAATTTGGACTTATTTATAAATAAAAATATTCGAGGGGTCTATTTGTAAATTTACAAACATTAAACTTATATTTTAAAATTTTATGGAGGGTTTACAAATAAATTCTTCATAAAGTTTTAAAATCTTCAAGTTCTCTTTTGTAACAATAATAAAAATTGGCCTTATTAGTAAATAAAATTTTTTGAAGGATCTATTTATAAATATATAAATATTAAACTTGTAATTTAAAATTTTATGGAGGGTTTATTTGTGAAAATTTAGGAGAAAAAGAGGAGGATGAGAAATTAATAAAAAAAATTTAAAATAAAAATTAAATTACAATCAAGAGTTATAGATAATAAATTTTGAATGGAGGAGTTGTATGTAAATACTAAAATTTCAATGCGTTGCTCATAAATCGAGTAAATTTTGAGAGGTTCTATGTAAAAATTCCGTTAATTTATGTAGCATAAAAACTATTATTTATATTTATATATTAATTTTATATTATAAATACTACTTAATCTAGTGGTTAAGGATCTAATCCGGTCTCATTTGATCCATATTTGAAGCTTTCTTCCCCATTTTTTCTTTCAATATTTTAAATAATTTTTTACCTAAAAATTTTTATTTAATATTTTTAAAATTATATAAGAATATAAATTATTTTTTAAGTATTTTTTAATATTTTTAAATTTGAATATATATTTTAGTAAAAAAATAAAAAAATAATTTTATTAAAATTAAAATAAATTAGTCTCAAAGACCGAAACAAATTAAACTTTTTTGATACTAAAAGGGATTTAAAAATCAAAATTTAAAATTTTACCTTGGAAAAAAAAAGCTCGTGTTCTTAGGCTTGTCTTGGACGTGGAACGTAGTCGCACGAGATGTTTGTCGGCAGCTCACGTGACCTTGATTTCTGAATAACTTAATTCAGCATCTTTGCCACGTGCGGTAAAGTTTCAGCATGATCAGTACACGTGGCAGATTCGTCTATTTATTAGAAATTTTGCATATAGACCCCTACCAAATAGTGTGTTAGTCTCATGATTAACGTTTGCTGATATACACCAAAATGCACTTACTATGGTGCATGTTCTTTACCTACAATCTCTTAAGGTATATTTAATTTATTAAAATTCACTTGTGATTTTAGTGTCGATCTACATTCTTGTTTAAAAAAAAATAAATTATCTATAATTCTCTAATTATTATTTAATAAAAAATTCCTTTCATACCTTTTATAATTTTATAATTTAATCTCTTAAAAAATATTTTATTTTTTATGTTAATTATTTTATTTTTTTTCTCCACTTTTTTCCTCCCCGAGAGCTAGGCAATGTAGGCGCATGATCGCGTGACCGGCATCGGAGCATGTGGCTAGTTGGCGCGAGTGTCGGCACAAGCGCGAGGCATGCGAGGGCAATGGCTCGCCTGTGCCTATTCACCTGTACCACCAACTAGGCTGCCTGCTCTCATACCAGCCAATGCTTGTGTCGCCTCGCTCTCGGGGAGAAAGTAAGAGAAGAAAAAATATACAAAAAAAAATTTTAAGAGATTATATTATAAAATTACAAAAAATATAGGAGAAATTTGGTCAAAATTTTAATTAAATAATAATTAGAGATTGTAAATAATTAATTTCGAAAAGAAGGGAGTGGAGGTAGACATGGAAAGCACACAGAAATTTTGGTAAATTGAGTATATATTAATGGGTTGTAGGTAAAAAGCCCTTAAAAATATGACGGTATAAAATTTTTCCTCATATGTCGCCGGTTTGAATGAATTTTTAATTTGAAGTTGAGGAATTAGTCAATTCTTTTAATTTCAAGAAATTGAGAAAATTAAATTTAATATTAAATTTGGTACAAAACACTAAAAAAATAAATATAATTTACAAACACAAAATATATATTATTCTTAAAATTAATGCTTTATTTATGTAAATAGAATAATAAAATATATTTAATATTAGAAAATGGTAAGTTAATTAAAAAAATTAATATAAATTTTAAAAATGGCCCAAAACTAAAGGATTCTATAATTATAATATAATTAATTTAATATTAATTTAATTTTTTTTTCTTGTTGAGTAGTTTGATAAACATAAAATACATATTTTCTTAGAAACATGATTTATTATTTTAAAAATTAATATAATTATTAAAATAGCCCATAAATGGAGAATTATATAAATATAATAAAATTAATTTAGTATTTATTTGTTATATTTTAGCTAATAGGTTAAATAATTTAATAAACTTAAAATTATAAAAAAAATTTAAAACTTATTTTTAGTTAAATAAGAAATTACAAAAATTTAAAAATTTTAAAAATTAATTTAAAATAAATAAAAATTTATAAAAATGGCCTAAGAGTTGTATAACTCTATCATTTAATTTTGTGAGCCACACCCCAATTCTTAGAAATTGGGTGTATTTTTCTCAAATTTTTTGAAATTCAAAATCGGAATTGAGAAGAGGTTGAAATCGTCTAACTCCCATAATTCTGAGTATCGGAACTGAATCAAACACCAAAATTAAGGAAATTGACTCTTCAATTCTCCAATTCCCTCAAATCCAAATTTTTGGAATTGATCCAAACAGGGGTAGATGCATTTAAATAAATTTCAAGTGCTAACTTTTTAAAAAGTCAATTACATATAACTCGTTGAAATCTATCAAATCATATATATTTTTTTAAAATTTCAAAAAATATATATAATTTATTAGAATTTATTTTTTATTTGAGAAGTTCGAACAACTAAACTATAAAGTTCAATTATTCGAACTATGCAAACAGGGAGCCTATTTTTTGGATGTAGAGTTTGGACAATCAAACTATAAAGTTCAATTATCTTAATTATATAGATAAAGAGTATGTTTGTTGTCTGCAGAGTTTGAATAACTGAACTATAAGATTCAGTAATTTGGATAAGGTTCGATTGTCCGAATTGTATAGACAAGGAGTCTGTCTCTTGACTATGAATTTGCACAATACAAATTTACAAATTTTCGGTCTAAGCAGTTTATAAATTTATTTTCATACATAAAAAATAATTTATTACTATATGCTTCAATGCTCACAAAACATTCATATAATTTACCAAATATTTCCAACCATTAACACAAATTCACTAAACAAAATGAAAATCCATAAAACTGATCAAAATGAGTTCTTTGTTTTCCTTCTTAATTTTTTGTCAAGTATCAATCCAAAATCTATAGAAGTCACTATTGTTTGAACCCCTACTATTTCCTTTATTTACATTATTATGAGTTGTGCTTGTACTAATACAGTCATGAGCAACCAAACATGTGGCATGTCCACTCCTTCTTACCAATATATACCTTTCTCATGTCATAAAAAATATGGTAATTGAGATATATTTATCAATTAATAATATTTGCTATATTTTTTCATATACGAAGGACAATAAATGAGATCCATAAGAATCTTCACCTCCAAAGCGTAGTTTGGGATGATTGACTTCCAAAAATTTGTTGGACAATTGTAAGTTAATTGTTTACATAGGAACATGTAATATAGAAAAGAAGAATGACGAGATGAATAAACATAGAGGCATGAGATTGATCCACGTCCCTTCAAGCCTATACTAAGCTTGAGCAAATATTTGGACATAACCAGTGAACTTTATTGATCCAGAAACTTGTGGAGACTCATGAACTAGTGAGTGAAGTTAATAGCCAATGCTGAAACAAAACATAAAAATTTGGAATTAAAGTGAATTTCAAAATTAGTAAATTAAGATATATAGATTATATCCATCATTACGAATTGTGATTCAACTAAGAAATTTGGGAAGAGTTCAGATGGTCAATAGGCATAGGTGATATAAATGAGATTGATTCTTGTAAGTCTTGAATCCTACATTTTCAACATAATAGAATTTGGTTCAAATTAGCTAGCACTAGTCTAGAAATGCTTTTGAAATAAAATAGTTTATTATACCTTATGTTAGTTGTGTCATCATCAATGATAGTAGACCCTCTACCCCTACTCGCTTGCCCTCTTCCTCTTCCTCTAGTACCTTAGCCTCAGTTGAACTTGCAGGATGCACACTAGTATTTATACATGCATCACCTTAGCTATGGTTGATCGCAATTTCACATAATTGTTTGTGATGGTTATTTTGACTGTATCTTTGACATATATGAATTTTACAGGGTTTTTTATTTCATCTTTCTCCTTCATTTTGTTCTTTAATCTTTTCCTTGGTTTGAGTGTCTAGATAGTTCCATGTCAAACTCTAGTGTAGATTTTAACCATTGTTTTTTATTCTTTAATTAGGATAGTTGCCTGCGATCGCTGGCTTCCTGAGGAAGAAGATTTTGTTGAAAGCATGCACAGAGCAAAAGGAAAATGCATGGCAGTGAGATTTATTCAGATCAAACGAGCAAAAAGAGGTTATCAGTGCATGCTAAGGTCGAGAAGATCTCCGCTCGAGTGAAGGCGGAGAAGCTCATCAGGTTCATCCATCATTGTATGCAAACTCTAAAACGGAAGGAACCTTGAACACACAACAAAAAGAACCCCGTTTCTAGATTCTCGACGGAAAGCCTAGATAGCAACTACGGTTTCGGTTCACGGAGATTTCATGAGATCCAGAACCGGACCGCGCGGAGAAACCCTAGCATAAAAACCCTGATAGAAAAAAAGATTTATGTCATAATATTTTTTTTGTGTAAAAATCATAAAAATCATGCAAAGCTATATATTTCTTATTTCAAATCTAAAAAGTTATAAAATTATGATTTCATTACCAAATTTATTGTAAAAGTTTTTTCTAGATAGAAATTTATCGGTCAAAGACGAAAATATTGACGAAATGTTAATCGAATTAGCGTCGTTAGCGTGTAATCGGGTGCTTAATTTACAATTATTTTCTGGATGACACGTGAGTTTGTATCAGTCACGTGGGAACTATCGGACGGTGGGCGGCGGTCCGGGACAAACCTTAGCTAACGGCGGGACCCGGTTTGGTTTCAGCAATGAATCTTTTTGCATTCTAGTCCTCGTCGTATTTCTTAATTATACCGGAGAGTTTATTCGCTGGAAAAAGGTTAAAAGAGGAGCATAAACTACAATATATGTTTAAACATGGGCAAAAAACTCTTTAATTTCCATTAATGAGCTCGCTCGTCAAGCGCTAGCTAAAACTCTCCTCCGTCGATCGGACTCTTCGATCTTTTTCTTGATAGCACGAGGATGATGGTGACGATGACGACGATGACGTGGAGCTCCGAGTCGATCTCTCTCAGAGGCCTCAAACTCTCTTCTCTCGTCTATCTGCATCTGTTTGCACCGACACTCCAAGCTGCAAAACCCCTGATCACCCCTACAATAAAATAAAGAAACTATCAACGCAAGGTCCTTGGCACAAAATAATTGTTTTGCATACTTGCCCCTGGAGAACCTTGAAATTGTATGTAACCCAAATCTAAAGGAGGACAAAGAACGAAGAGGTGAATAGAATGAATACCTACCTGTACATGTAAACATCCTTCTGGGGGCTCAAGTCCCTCTTGCAGAGGAAGCAACACTTAAGGAAGCCAAGCTCCTTAGAAAACGAGTTCTTCGCTGCCGGGCGGCGAGCGCAGATAACCCAAGGCCTGCATGGCTTCAACGCCGGCTTGACGACAATGTTGGCCCCTTCCAGCGCCGGCAGATGCTGTATCAGAATCCGAAGGCCGACGAGTTTTTCGGCTTCTTGCTTCAATCCTTGATGATGGTGATGCGGCTTTCTGGTTCCTTCCTGTTCTGATTCTTGTTCTTCTTCTTCCTCCTCTCCCAAGTGAAAGATGCTCTTGGGTCTTGGGAGCATGTTCAGGAGAAGTGAGCGGAAGTGAGGGGACAACTGAAGTGGGGAAGTGGGAGAAGTTGTGATGGATATATAAAACCAATTGGAGTCCACAGAGGAACCATCACATGCATCACTTTCACATGGCATAATAGAAATGATAATCTTCCCTTGGCTCGGCTCGGCTTGGCTCATAGCTTAGGGTTCAACATCAGTCCAGCTTGTTACCCCAAAAAACAAATAAATATTTCTCTCAAAAATTTAATAAATAAAATAAAATAAAATAAAACGTCAATCAAGCTAATTAGCATTAAGGTGTAAATACAACTCATTAGCATGACCTTATAGTTAATTACAAAGATAACAAAAAGTTTTGTATCTGCAGTCGAGAAATTTCCTTTCTGTTTTTACTACATCTTTCTGAGAAATTCCCTCTGAAAGAGATTTAGATATGAAACCTCGAGTGAAATAAATCGATATCAGATGTTTGCTAAATGAAAAAAGAAAAAAAAAAAAACATAAATCGAAAGCTAAATCAAAAGCGAAAAATAAAAGACCATCAAATCTTTGAGAGAATAAAAAGATCACAAAAGAGAACACCTCACATCAGAAACAAGCATATGAACTCGGAATGGATGCTCGATGCCTCCATTAAGAACAGGAAACCCCACCCAACTAGAGATGCCATTCCTCCCTTTGCGAGTCCCTGACATTTGGCTTTCATGTTATGCTGTGAAGCGGGAGAAGTGGCCTTATTTTTCCTATTTCACTGTATCTGGTTCTCAATAAAATATCGAAAAAAATGTTTTTTTTTTGAAAAATAAATTGGCATTTACAATTCCTAACGCCTTCTCGCAACCAAACGAGCTTCAAGTTAAAAACTTATTTTATTTAGTATGAAGGTGATTATGCATTTGCATTAACCAAAAGGCGGCTTGATTAAAGAGAGGCTCCATGACTTGAGCCAAAACTAAACCGTGCGAACTACTTATGCTTTCCATTTATTGATTGTTTTTTTTTTTTTTTGTTTAACTCGGGTGCTTTCGAGGAGTCTTTTGCTTCATTGTGCTTGTTGAGTTGTTTCGAAAAGATTAAACGAAGAGACATGGTTGCATAAGATGTACTTTGAAGGAGACGTAGCTCCACTTTTGTCTCTCTTTCCCTAATTCCAACAAGCTCATGGAACACGTTTTCTCTTGATCGAGAGGACATCCCCTTCCTTTTAACAAAGAAAAATAAATAAATAAGAACAATAAATAAATATGAGGCCCATGTCGCCAGGTTAATAATTTCAATATGCCACTGTCACCTGCTGTTCCCCTACCGAAAGGTCATTGGGTTGGCTTGAACGTGGAAGACAATGAGGAGTCAAATCAAAATTAAAATTAATAAATTATTTTTAAAAAAAATTAATTTTATAATAATTTAAAATTGTTAATAATAATGTAAAATAAATAATATTATTTTTATATAAAAAAAAAATAAAAATCAGAATTAATCATAACTTTCATCGATTACTAAACAGGGTGCGAGCCTCAGCCTCTTGGGCGTTCTTTTTGCGGGAGAAGGTGAGGATGCGGGTTGGATCTACACTGAAAAATAGGAAATGCATAGGACATTCCAGATAAACGATGTGAACATTTAGCAGAAAAACCAAAATCACACAGATTTTTGGCATTTTTCAAAGAGCTCTTATAAATACAATGATGCGACATGATTTGACAATTTGAGGCTATATATGTCAGAATAGTTTAGACATTTATTTAAAACATTGGGACTTCGGAATGGTGCAAATACCATTTCTTCAAGGGCATAGATGCAATTTAATAACTTTACAGGAGAACATGGACGAAGACCACTACAAATCAAGCTCTTAAATTTCAATTTTAAGATCAATTTCGGTACCCATTGAAACTGATCCGTTTCAGTCGAAGTCCAGGCCAACTGATTTACATCTCTAAACAACACCAGCATCAAGCTGCTGACAATCTTTTCTTAGGTCTTGAGCACAAATAGTTGCTATTCTGCATAAACTTGAATTTGAGATAACTCTTTTTTTTATCATCATTATAGAACAACAGAACTGCAAAGGAAGGTGCACAGTTGCTTGAAAGATTTCTTTGCAATTTGAAAGTCAGATGCCTGGGGATGAATTTAGTCCAAGCAAAAGGCTCCTTCACAGTACCTGCAAAATGACAAGGAAATTTGTTACTGTGGACTCTTGAATGAGCATCATTGAACCTCTAAAATTGACCGAAAAAAATTTAGGATCCCTCCACTTATAATGCAGTAAGGTTAAACAGATCAATTTGCAATATGACCTGGGAAAGTGCACAACACTCTGCAATGCACTAAAATGTTGTTTGGAATTATTGCAGTTAGACATCAGAACTAGATAATGAAGAGTAAATGTTTTCGAAGACTAAAATCAGACCTTTCTCATTGAACTAAGACTTGATAGAAAAATTCAAAAGGTATCAAGTGAGTTTCTTTCAATATCTAGATACTATTTCAGCATTAAAACCATGTAAACAACTTTGTTATGAGGGTTAGCTTTCAATATCTACAACCAAAACCATTTAAAAATTCATGTTTCAATATGGCTACATATGAAACAGTGATGAAGAAGATGTTCTTACCTGTTACTGAACTTTTCAACAGCTTCAGTTGCATATAGAAGGGTTTCATTGGCTTTCTCAAGAACCATATGAAGTTCCTTCCCTCTAGTAACCTTAGCTATAACCCAAGAATTGTTTTTGGCTCTGATGCACACTTCTAAATCCTTTTCATGTTTAGGGTTAGCTGTTTGTGATCTCACCTTCTCCAAATCAACTTCTTCCCTTAGTTTGTGAAGAGCGAGCAATGAATCCTGTGATAAACATGCAAAGAAAGATAGAGACTCGGGGGGGAATTTGAGGGAAAACAAGAGTAGTTAACATATCTCTTAGGTGCCAACTAACTACACATAGTGCAATTTGAATCTGATCCTATGCATAGTGCAATTTGAATCTGATCCTTGCCCCCAAACAGTGGGTGGGAATCTTGACACGGATAAAGCAATAAAAGCACACACACAATCGGATAATTAAAATGGTCAGGCAGTTTTTCCGATTAAAAAAGAATTTCATTTAGAGGTAAGTGAAATATGTCATGAAGCATGGTATACATCAAAATTATCAATAATAATGTCAAAAAATTAATTGCACATACACAACACATAAGAATTATCCTCCCTGAGAAGATGTAAAGGGGTAACAAAGAAAGTATCTTAAATTTTTCGCTTTTAAAAACCCGAACAAAAGCCTACAGAATCAATGGATCCTCTAAAGAAATTTAAATTTGTTCTTAATGAGTTAATACGTAAATAATTTTTCATCCAACGGACTTACTGAGAAATCCACTTTGTGATCACCAACGGCTATTCTGAAAAGGTGCTTATATTTTTTGACTTTATTTTTCTAAGCAATTATGTCCAGCTTAAGATTCTTTCTCTCTGGAAATCATAGCCTACTTTCTAGGCAAAGGGATTCAACTTTCCAACGTAAAATCCTTTTTGGGGATCCAAGGGTCCCACCCCCTACTACCAATTCCTGTCTTCAGAGAAGAAAGTAGAGGCCTTGGATGAACCAAGGGGCCTCCCGAGAGAAGAAGGTCCACGTCTGTGGCCTGGGTGAACTAAATGAGAAAGAAAGATCCTCCTAGTGCTGGAATCTGATCAGTACCCCGTTGGCCAAGATCTTGCCAGATCCATCCACACCTAGCCTAATCCTTTTAGGCTTTTTCTGAATTTTTTGGTTTTGTTTTCTGATTTCCAATATTTTTTCATCTCAATGAATTATTCTTGCATGTCAAACTTGTGATTGTGCAATAGTGAATCCAACCCGAAAAAACAAAATGACAGACAAAAAAATTAAAACATGCTACTGACCTCTGCAATTCAAAAATTTGCAAATGCTATAACTATCCTAATTGTAAATCCTACACTTAAATATTGTAAAACTACATTCCAAGTAAACAAGGGTTGTAGCAGACACTTTTAATCTCAGGAAACTTATATCTATAAAAAACACAGACCTTTGCTAATGTCGTAACCTTTCCTGGTGGAGAAGCTCTTGACACTAATCTATCACCATCAAAGACCAAATAGCGATATCCACTAACATGATAAGCATTTTCACCACCCCATCCCCTGGATAGTTTCTCTTCAACATTCAAGATCTTCTGGTATGCCTGTGAAGATGAATCAACCAAAATAAAGAATTAATATTGTAATAAGCTTTAGATTAAAGAAACATATTCTAATGAACTCCAATAATAAAAGCATGTGCAAATGCACATTTTGTTGATGCTTGAAAACATACAATGTAGTGAGACTAATTAATCCTGACTACAAATAAGTTGGCATCTCACAATAAACAGTTCCAAAAAGTGCAGTTGACCAGACATACATTATTAAAACAATCCAAAGATAACATATCTGAGTAAAAGGAAAATACGTACTAGAAGACAAGCATTCCTAGTAAACAAACAAATGTGCTGGCAGCCATATATTACCAATCTGAAGTATGGTTTGAATTGCTGTATGTGAACTTTGCGAGTAGAAAACCGCTGTGCCAATAGTAGCCATAAACTTCCAACATATTTTCTTTTGAAATTAGTAGAGCCATAAACTTCAATACATTGTCTAGGTCCATACTTCCAACTTTCTATGAAAGCAGTAGCAGTCACCTTCCATACGGTCTAAAACATGAAACGCAACAAAAACTACGAGAGATTGGAACATGTGTAAAAATATAAGTGATCGTAATTGACCAGAAATCCAAGCCCTGATTCAGCTACTTGTAGTAATAAAACTTAATGCTGAAATTTTAAAAAAGTTATTGCAAGTAATAGCTTCAATGCCGCTATTTCTTTGTATGAATTTAGTAATATGCGTTCAACAAATTGTGCCACTCAAGCCTTCAATCACAATAATTAGAAGAAAAAAGGGACATTACCATTATCAAATAAGTTCATAATGTAGTGCATCTAAAAAGGAGGAAAAGTTCTGTTACAAAAAGGATACTGACATTTTCAACAAGTTGTTGCTTTATCAAAGCTAACCCTTGCTCCCCACTTGTCGACGAGCAAGAAGGAATTAGAATTACTATAGTCAAGCTTTTGTGTTGATACGCGCAGAGATGCATCCGGTCCTCTTGCTCCTGAAGCCACACTATTGGATGTAAGGGAAGTAAACCAGTAACTTCTGCACCCCAGGCATCAGTCGAAAGAAAACCGTCCTTCCCTTTAGCCCATTTGTCCTGTTGTAGAGGCCTTGGCACATAGTATTTCTGATGTTGTCCAAATGGGGAGGTATCACGAGATGATTGTTGAGGTACTTCTGATGCAGATCCAGTATTTGCTACAGTAGAGCCTGCTGCAAGACTAGTTGTGGATGTTCCCTTCAACAAATAGGACCAAGAATTTGTACTAGACGACAAAGCTTGTGGAGTCAATCTCATAACAGCATACGTATAAATATTTGTTGTGTCCTCCTGTGAGACAAATCATAAGACTAAAACTCTTATTAAAGGAATGCTAGAAGACATACTAAAAATCAATAACACTCCAACCAACACATAGAAAAAGCAGGGAGAAGAAATATAACCATACAGGAGACAGTGTAGTTGACACAAGAAGGTCATGATATAGGATGACTGACTTGTACATTGAGTTTCCTGTGCATGATGACCCTAGCACAGTAACAAGTGACTGTAATAACCAAAAAATAACAGATTATCAAGCCCATCAACAACACCATAGAAAGTTATTTCTTTTTAAAAAAAGAATATTAAAAATTATGCACAAGGAACATTTATAAATGAAAGTTACAAGTGAAATCAATTGTCCAGCAAGAAAAGTTAATTTAGAAGCATGAGAAACTAACAATGTGTAAAATTTTTATACCAATGAAAGTTGACCTAGTACTACCACATTTGGAATTTTGGGATTTCCCATGTTTGACAACCGTTTCTGTTCATCAGCCTGTTTGTGCTCACCATACCATACTCTGCACATGAATTGTACAACAAAAATAAACTCTAGCGATTAAAGGAATTGGTCGTAATGATGACTTTTGCTACTTAATATTAACCAAAGATCATATTTTCCAGCCAAAGACTTGTGCTAAAAGATCATATTTTTCCTGCCAAAGATTTGTGCTACTTACTGTTAATACTTTTTGAGTTGATTGGATTGTCTCCAATTTGCATGGCCAATAACAGACCTGTACTTATGATTTTCCAACCAAGGACTAGTTCTGCTTCATTTTCAATCGATAGGAGACCTTTAAGTTGCTAGGATTGTCAACAATTCCATGGCCATTACTGGACTTCTTTAGTTACTTTCAAGGAAGAAGGTCACGTCTTCTTTGCCTCTTGGATCTGTACACCATAAGACATAAACTAATTGATTCTAAGGGTTCCTCTTCCATTCTGCCACAATTAGTTTGATGTGTAGCAATAGATCAAATACCAGAGAAAACAAGGATTTGACTGGACATAGCTTGAACATGATCAGCAAGTAAACTTTTGTGAAATGCACATTCATTTCTAGTGGTTAGTGTTTCCATCATAGGCAAGATATTAGGTATAACACAGTCTGAAGTCTATGAAACGCCTAGAAAGTCAATGACAACTATCCATCTACAAATATGTTCCAGTTTAGCTTGAATGCACCCTTTCATTCCTAATCCCTAGGATATCTTCATCCATTTCTAGTATGCTAAATTATTGTCTAATAGATGAACTGCATGTTCTAACTAATTGAGTTGCTAGCAATGCTTGTTTGATTAGCAATCAACAGAAAGGAGATTTTTTTGTGCACTTTTATTACAAGATATAAATAATTTAGAATAGGATTTACTGGGAAATCATAAAAAAATAAATAAAATTCAATAAATATGAATGCAAGAAGCAAGCAATGTACATGGGTTACAGGATGGATTGAAATTCAAGATGCAAAATAAAAAAAATAATAAAAGCAAACTTTGTCAACCATGGGATTAGCTACCTGAACTTCAATTGCAGCTTCGCTTGATAATGTAAGCATTTGAACAGTTCCCCGTTCCTTCAGGGAATCTTGAAAGGATGGCATCTGAAGTTTCTTCCCCACATAAAAATCTGCTTTGAATGGTAAAGTTCAGCATTAGACTTCTTTTAACTTTGAAAGTGACCATACAACCAGTAGAAACTGAAACAATTAACAGAGAAACCAGAAACATCTTCATATATCCTAATCAAAAATATGTGTTTTATGGCTCTTTGTATGGCATAACTAGTCAAAATTGCCTAACCTGTTAAGTAATCCCTCACAAAAGAATACAAATGACTACGCGCGAGTTCACCACTGGGTTGTTTTTCAAGTAATGTCCTAAAGGATCCATGAAACATCATAAAAAGTGAGTGCATTTCCTTCAGAATTCCTTGTAATGCATCACACCGCCAAACAGATTCAGTATCTTTGCTCTTCTCCAGCACCTGCAATATTGGCAAAGATAGTTCTTCGACACAATTTTATCATATAGGAATTCTTAAAGCCAGAGGAAAAACAAATAAAGCAGCACAACAGCAAGATGATGGTGCAAACCACTAGCATATAATAAACAGATATCCAGTTGAGAGCCTGCTACTTAAATAAATATTTTTAACAAACAACCCCTTAAAATGGGCCTAATTACAGGAAAACACTTGAAATCAAACTATTGACAGGTAACCCATTTCTTGTCTAGTTTTGTTAGCATTCCTCACACCTAAGCTGGTGTTCATGGAATGGAATCTTCTGCATACTGAGGTAAAATGGTTGGAGCTTTGATGCCAAGATCTTATCCTTCCATGCTTTTTATGATTTTGAAAATGTATATGAACGTGTGTTCTATTCTTACATTCATAGCTTGCCATTAGCTTCCAATAAAGTCTTTACCAAAAAAATTTATTGAAGTTATCTAAGGAGTTCTTCAAAGCATTCTTCATCATTTGTCCTTCAAAATTTTAAAAAGGTTATTCACTACATCATAAAGCAAGTAACCAAGTAAGCGTATATTCATCATTTATTGACTGGGTGGGGCTCCAGAAGGTGTTGACCAAAGTAGGGTTCCGACTTTCAGCAAATTGCAAATTAAAGAGGTAGTATGGAAATAGTTAAATTCCGAGGATCGCATACAGTTAGATTTGTTTCAAGAGAGTTATTTGAAAAAATCCCTTAAGATTCTTGCCACTTAAGAAAGCAGTTTCCTTGCTAAGGACATTACAGCTAGAAAAACCAAGCAAAACTATATAAAAGGAGTAAAAAATAAAGGGAATTGGTTGGTAACTTAGTACAACAATCAATCAAATGAATCTTGCTACTCTTGGGAGTTTAGCAAATACCCACTAACTTGAACATCACAGAGTGTTGGATCCCTTCTTGATCCATTGTCTTAAGGTAGAGTTGATTTGTTAAAGATTAACATACATGCTAAACCATAAATAAAGACTAAAACCATTTCCCAACCCTAACAGCTAGCTCTATAAAACAATGATCAACTAATAAATCAGAACATACCATAACCATCCATATATCTGGTTCAGCCTCATAGAACACATGGGAATGTCTCTCCGCTTCTATTACCTCACATGCAGCCTCTGGAGAAAAAATTCTGCAGAAAACCCAACTCAGATTAACTAATAACAGATCAATAACACAAATCAATGCAAGTGGAGGAATATTGACCCCAAGCTACTAGCATTCACTATTTCGTCCCTTCAGTAAATTTTAACTGCTCATAATCAAAAAAGGAAAATGGTTATCTAATAGAACAAAATGTTAAGGAGAAGCTAAGAACCAATGCCATGAAACTTCAGATATGTGTAATCTGGTTATAGCTTTCCTCCTATTATAGATCTTTTCCCCCTAAAAAAATTAGGTCATGAAAAGCTAGTCAGACTCATAGTAGGGCAACCAGAGTCTTACCCTAGCATAACAAGAAAATAAAGTTGAATTAACATATGACAACAGAGACTGGAATTCTTCTGATCCAAAATTTTCGTATGATCCTATATTAAAAAGCCATCAGAATATCAATCAAGTTGAAAATTGAGGATTGATCCATGATCTTATAGCTAATTGACATTTTTTATAAAAGTCCTCCATTAGAGTTTCGATGATTGCTTATTATGGCATGATAATAAAACAATGTTGAGGACGAAAGCAAGAGTTTTGGATCCAAACAAATACCAGACTATCTGACACAAAAGGAGAATAGGACACATTTTGAAAGTTACAAACGTATTCTAGATTAATGAGCTATAAAACCTACGTGACATAGATATATTCTCCCACTGTCACTTTTTTCAGTCCTTTCATTTTATTTTTCATTTTATTTGCTTCTCATGAATCCCTGATTATCAAGAGTACAAAGTCTAATAAGCATTAAACAAACGGATGTTCCTGAACAAAATCCTAGGAGTGAAATACAAGTTTCCATCAACCACTAGTTAAAACTTGTCAGCTCTTGCTATATAAACACCATTTCATTAAGGACAGTGAAGCATTATTAAAGGTGGTAAGGGAGAGGCTGGGGCCCGAATTAACCAAGCCCAAGTCCAAAGCATTGACATAAAGCACAGCCAAATCCAAGCCTACCATTACTACAGAATCTTTGGGCTCGGACAGGTCATCAATGTTGAATATTGACTGAAGATCACATCAATAGAAACAAACTAGTAGATCTGTGCTTAACTCCTACAGCGATGATTACTGGGCCTCAGCATATAATTTACAAACATATATTTCCATGTTAAGGTTGAAGCCTTGAAGATGAGTGTCAAAATAGGAAATCACAATTCAAATGGTGAAAAGCTTTGAGTGCTGGGTAATAAAAGCCTAACATCTCAATTTACATACTAATGCCATCATAGATATAAGTGAAAAATATACTAATTTCCAGAACAAAATCAGTTTCTAAACCATGAAATCCTAATAACATGGTAGACCAGAACCATCATTCAGCAATAGATGAAAAGTTGGTAAAACCAGAACTAGTACAATTTTATAAGAGATGTTTAGCATCATACCAAAAGCACACATTCACACACACAGAGACGTGCTAAGTTTAGCTAGATGTCCATTACATCATGTGAACAAGCGGTTGCCAGTAGCTTAGGTGAAAGAAAATTTGGGGCAATTGAGCAGATAGACCAAGATGGTAATAATGGGCAGTGTCCGCTACGCGATATATGATAAACTCTACAGAGTGGTTCAACAAAGCCAAACAAAAGTTGGTTTTAATGAATAAAGTTAGACCAAAAGAAGGGGCAACGACCACCCGTAATCCATTAAGCGAGTAATTCCCATTTGTGCACAACCTTTCTTCCTAATAGAACTGAATTTCTCAGAACAGCATGAAGATTAAAGGGGCATGCCAACCTTGTAAATGTAATGATCCCCTCACAAAGCCCGACAACAGAAAGTTGCACTGAGAATGGGGATTCCAGAGGAAAAAAGAACAGTATCTTGTCAAGTTCCTGGCCTTCATGCTGCCCTCTCCTCAAGTCAAAAATGCAAATCTGGACCCCTTCATTCACTGCCACAGATGATAAGCCCATCACAGAAGCGAGCTTTTCCAAACCCTCAATCCTATAAAATCAGCGAAATGCATTACAATCACATGTTTCACCTCATTTTATCGAACATACGCAAAATGAAAGAAAAAAAAACGAGATTTTTGTCCCCAAAAGCTTAGTAGAGGGCTCATTCCTCCGCCGCGGTTCCCAGACGATTGGAGACGATCTTAAACCTTTTAGGGTTCGCAATCCCCAACTCAGAAGAGAAATCAACCGATAAATTTGAAATGTTTGATGAAAATTTGGGAAACTAAGGCGTACCCGTCGGATAAATAATCCGGATGGCGAGTGAAACGCTGGAATTTGTTCGGATGACGGCCGCCGGTCGTCGGAGACGGGTAGTTGCAGACTTTGGTGCGGAGGGGTACGGGAGGCGACTCATTATAGCGATTATTTACTTTCGAAATAATTACTTATAAGTCCCTCTAATTAATCTTAATTATCAATAATCGCTTGTAATTTCCGAAATTATTCACGCCTCTTATTTTCAAAAATATTTACCTGATTGTTATTTAATTAAATTTTTCTCAAAAAATTTCAATTTTACCCCCGATATTTTTACAATTAAACCTTTAAAAATTTATTTTTTTTATTTAAGGTCTCGAAATTCGGTTTTTTGTAAATAATACCCCGAAATTACTCCGATTTACAGACAAGTCTCCGAAATTCGAATTTTTACAAATAACACCCCGAAATTATTCTGATTTACAGAAAAGTCCCCGAAATTCGACGACGGCCAGGTTGCGGCGAGCGGACGGCGACGCCGGAGCCAGCGGCGAGAGCGGAGGCGGAGGTTGGCGCGCCGGCGCGTCGGCACGAGGGTGCGGACAGCCTCGACACGCGAGACGGATGCCGAGGCCGGCACGCCGGCAGCGGGTGCGGACGGCGTCGGCCTCGGCCTTTGTCCCCGGCCTCCGTCTGTGCCCGCGTGCTGGGGACGGAGGCCGAGGCCGAGGCTGTCCGCGCCCGCTGTCGGTGCGCCGGCCTCGGCGTCCGTCCCGCATGTCGAGGCCGTCCGCTCCCTCATACCGGGGCGCCGACCTCGGCCTCCATCTCCGGCACGCGGGCACGCCGGCCTCCGCCTCCACTCCCACCGCCGGCTCCGGCGTCGCAGCCCGCTCGCTGCCACCTAACCGCCCATCAAATTTCGGGGATTTTTCTATAAATCGGAATAATTTCGGGGTGTTATTTGCAAAAATTCGAATTTCGAGGACTTGTCTGTAAATCGGAGTAATTTCGAGGTGTTATTTACAAAAAAATCGAATTTCGGGGCCTTAAATATAAAAAAATAATTTTTTAAGAATTTAATTGTAAAAATATCGAGGGTAAAATCGGAATTTTTTGAAAAAAAATTTGATTAAATAACAATCAGGTGAGGGTAATTTCGGAAATTAAGAGGTTATGGGTAATTAAAGCTAATTATAGAGACTCTATGGCTAATTATCCGTTTTAGTTTATGCCGCCCCCGCCCCCGACCCCCCCGCCAAAAAAAGATATTACGGAAATCTCCCTCATGATTTGATATTTGCATATATACCCCCAGAATACTCAAAAAATTGTCTCCTGAAAACAATATCTTACGATTTGCTAATATCTCCTTGATATTTAAGATAGGCCATTTTACTGTTAATTATGTTTTAAGTAAACAAACACACCTCTTCCGAGTTGCCGTCAAAAATTTTCTCGCCACCAAACAAACATTTTTATTGATGAACGGTTATCTTAAAACATTTTCCGTCAAATATTTTTTTTATGTTTTGATTTCTAAATATCATAATGGATATTAAAATGTTCAGAGAATTTATTTCACGTTAGGATGGTTTAGCATTTCATTAACACTAACACATGTAACCCGCGTACTACTACTGTATGATTCGAGCATCGAATCTCATAGCAAAAAGAACGGTTTATATCTCGTCCTACGGATCAGCCAAGGCGGTGGTAGCGGGACTATTGGTGTGAATCCGAAAGCTTGTAGCTCCATCATCGACCTACTAATGTTATCTTATATAATATAGTGGAATATAAGCTGGTCTGGGCCTAAGTGAGCAAACATTCCAAGTTTTGGACCTTTTTGGAAGGAATGAACCCATAATTTTTTTAAAATTAAACGGAATTAAGAGTTTGATATTTATATTTTTCTAAACTTACCCAAACGGAATTCTATGTACCTAATATGTCTTTTTATTTTTTTAATTTTATATGTGATGATACAGTAAACTATTAAACCAATTCAATCAAGATCCAATAAACCGGTCTAAAATTAAATTCAAAAAGAATATTTTATATGAAGATAATAATATTTTATGAAATAATCATACCAAATTTTGTAAAAAAATTAGAGATTCTATTTCTATAATGTATAGTCCATAAAAATATAAAAATAAGATATCTCTATCTTTTATACATAGATACAGACTCTCAAATCTTAAATTCTATGATTTCTTTTTTTTCTGAATTTTATTATCGATTTTTTTCCCAAAGAACAATGCTAACTTAAGTTTCAGAGGGATCACCACATTTTGGCAATTCTCTTCACGATGTCTCCATCTTACAGATCACGCAGTATGGACTGACCTAATGATCTAATCTCAAAAGTCTCCCAATTTGAAACTATTGATGGAGCCCAAATATGAGATTAGCTTCGATCTACACAACCCATCGAGAACTCAATACGTTAGGTTGCGCCTTGTTATCTTGCATAGAAGAGAACCGTGAAGAAGACCGTTGGAAACTTTCCAGCGACGACTACTCTGACGTTCAAGTCAAAATAGAGGTCAACGATGAGAGGGTAAAATAAATAACCGGGCATTATTTTCTTTCCTCTTCAAGAACTGTGATAGTTATAAGATTTTGATCATATTAGAATCCCATGATCTTCGGTGTCACGATCTTTGCCAAATTCTCCATAATGATAGGTTCTGAATCCCAGATTTTTCAGAATTTATATCCAAAAATGAAGGTAAATGAGATCTTTACATTACTCAACCTTTGAGCCCTGCTTTCCCGAGGTGCCCATATTTGGAGAGTCGAAGCAACTTATATACGAGTTAATCAAGGTTCAATCAAGTCAATGTGATAGTCAATCATGTTGGTTGTGGTTCGATATTGAGCCCTCTTCACCTCGGTACAAAGGAGGGAGCTTTTACTTTGGGTATACTAACAGTTGTTCCTAGGTCCATCTTTCCTTGTTCTTATCTCGATTTTATTAATTTGTCAAAGTGCATCATCAATGCCCCCAAGTTCGAATGCCAAGTTGCTGCAGCTCAGGATTTGAGATTACTCATAAAGGACTCATCTCATCTTCGTTTAGCGCAATATTTAAGTCCTCGGAAGATAAGGAGTCGCCTCAAAAAAAACCGTTTGCTCATCATAAAAGCAAGTGTTTTCGGAGTGACACATCCTGCCATTAGTGTTGGCAATCGTTCATTCGGCAAGAGGCTGAAGGACACTAACACATGTCTATCAAGATTTAGACTTCTTTTTTCGAAACATCGCGAGCCATTGGAGGGTTCGGATCTAGCCATGCGTTAGTCATCAGGCGGTTCTATGGGACTATAAGAGCAAAATTAGGGACGGTGATTTTACTTTTCGCCCCTTTCGCTTTCAATCTGAACCCTAACTTTACCATCTCTTGGACCTTTGCGTTGTACTTGATGGTGAGTGATGCCAACAACTCCAACAATCGCACTTCAATGCCATCGGCCATTCCTACACAAGGCTTGCCTGACAGGAAGTGTCATGGTGGCAATCCCAGTCTCTCTCGCCACCACTACGTCTCGTGGGACCTCCAATGCCATACCTTCAAGAGCTTCGCCTTTGTCATCTTCGACTTGAGGTTTGCCTTGATCTTGGTTTATCTGCTTAATTCATACCCCTCAACTTTTGATGAAATAATAATAGGTTAAGATTAGATTATCCGAGTCTAGGTTCTAGTGGAATCCGAACCAATACACATAGATTTTAGGGTTGATGATTGACTAAACCATGGTTTCGCGATCTCTCATACTCAGATGTTGTTTTAAATCTCACATCGTCTTAGATTTTAGCTTGATAAGCATCATTTTATCTTAATTTCCCATGACAGAGCCTCTCTCTCTTTTCCTTTAGGTAACAAAGGATCTCCTTCGGTCTGAGTATGGGTATCCAAGTAGACTCTTCAAGAGAAAAGATTAGAGCATTTGGTCCAAATCTTCAGTTTTCCTGACAATATCGAAATCGACGTATGGGGTTCGGAAGACAATAGTTCTTCCCTCAAGAATCAGTTCAGCCATGTCTTCACAAAATTTTGGGAAATATTTGAAGTAGGACTTAGGTATCCCATTTATCACTTCACTGCAACCGTGTTGGCTGACTTCGACCTTGCCCTTGACCAGTTGATCCCTAATGTGATGAGGCTTGTCATCGCATTCCGAGCTTTGGCCATTTCCAAGGGTATTGAACCCTCCTTGGAGATGTTTTGTGATGCTTTCTGAGCTAGACATAGTTCTAGAGCTGATAGTAGATGGTATTTTTCTTCAAGGAAAGGACAACATTTGTTCAAATCAAACCCATCCTTGATTCACTTTTGGAAGGATCACCCTATGAGGGTGTTTTCCAAAGTGAATTTTGGATTTTTGAAGCAAGTGGGGAGCACCATCCTAACATAAGAAACCTCCCAAAGTGTCCCCTGATGTTCGGCAAATCCTCTCTGCTTGGTCTTCCAAAGTATGAAAAGTAAAATCCACTCCCAGATGGTCAAGCAAAAAGAAACTTATTGAGCTTCGCCTATCGATTGCTAGGGGCTCGAGTAGGGCTTGAGCTGTATCACTTTAGATACCTGCAAGCTCATATCTCAAAAATAATGATTTCCTTGAGTTTTATTGCAAGATTAAGTCGTATTGATTTTATGAACTTGGCCCTCCAATAACAAGTGACTATCCCCAGAGCAGCACCACCTCCACCTCCTTGGAAGGCCAAGAATGCCGCAGAAGAGGGGGAAGGTCCTTCCAAGGCACTCACCCCCAGTTAGAAAGGAGAAGAAGAAGAATCACTCTTTTGCCTCAATGAGTGAACTTGCACCGAAGAGGAAGGATAAGAAACCAAGGGCACTAGGGGGTGATGGCAGTGGCTTTGCAACACCAAGGAGCGAGATAAAGAAGAAGAAGACGGAGAAGTAACCAAGGAGAAAGAGCTCAAGTCTTATCGCCTATGGGAGTGAGCCCATGAGAGCATTTGCCAAGTCTCATACTAAAATTGACCCTACCACTAGGGTCGAGGCTCAACATGAAATTACACATATACAATCCTCATCTCCCTCCCCTATCCATCGAAGAACAACCATTGCCCTGAGTCCTCATACGATGAGATGCCTGGGGAAGAAGCCACCAAAGAGGAGGAAGGCTTGGAGGGGCCCTTCGACCCAAACTTGTGCATTGTATGAATGCCCCCTTCTGAGTTATTTTTAGTAAGGGAAAACCTTGCTTGTGATATAAGTATTATAATGATTTCTTCATGCTTTTAACAAATAGCATTCTAATTTTTGCCTCATCCTTTAGATAGCAGAGTTCTTCCATCACACCAAAAGATATTACCTCGACGCAAAAAAAGAGGTGGCTTCTTGCAAGAAAGAGCAGCTAGCACTGAGGCTCTACAACTAGAATTCAAACTGAACTTGGAGCACAACGCCAAATAGAAAGTTATAGAGGAGAAGGAACTAGCTGAGGCAAAGCTAAGGGAGGCTGAAAAGGAGAAGAGTGACACCATTATCAAATAGGCAAATTTCAAGGAAGAATGGGACTCAGCGCACCAAGACAATGAGAGGCTTCTGAAGTCCCATGTCGTCAATCTCTTGAAAGCCCAAGAAGATGCTCTCACCACCTTCCGATCAAGTTGAGAATATGAGTTCCTTCTACAAGACGCTCGGAGTACCTGAAGGAGGTTGATGGCCTCAATGTCGAAGCATTTAAGAACGGGTATCTAACTTGTTGGGATATAGTAATATATAACTTGGTGAGGGTGGACTTTGATTCGAGGGCGTTGAGGATGAAGCTTTATGACTTTGAGTGTATTGAGAGAATCTGACAGGAGCTTGGTGTAGCTACCAACCCATTCCCAAAAGATGAGGATCAACCCCCCTTTGAAGATCCCTCCAGTGCTAGCTCTAACTTTTCCCTCAAGTTGTTAGAAGAAGATGGCCCAACACAAGCTTCCAACCTTCCTCAATAGCTTGGATTAACTTTTCCTTGTAGCCTTTACTCGAGCATTTTGAATGCACTGAACATATATTTATTAAGGAATGCTTTCCCTCTTTTACTCCAAGTACTAAGCAACTACCGTTGTAAAATCTTAATGCAATGCTTTTCTTGTATCACAAGTTAAAAAAATTCTAATCCCCACATTTTGATACTATAGTATTAGCTCAGCGTTTATTGAGATCGTGGGTTCTAGTGTATGCCATGATTCTTGGGTTGTTGTGAAATCGCCGAGATTTAGCTCGGCATATTGTTAGGATCAGGTATGAGTGTTTACCGAACTTATAAGCATAGTTTCTATATGCATTTTCCCCTGTCATATTGAAAAAAACTTCCAAGTCTAGATTCGGTGATTAACCCAAATAAGTCAGATGAAGGAGGTTAGATTCTATTTAAAGCTTAGGCCTTGAGCCTTGTGAGGCCTAAGGTTCTTGCACTTTGATAGCTCGAGTATTTGATGTTTCGACAATCATGGGTCATGTGCTTTGTCGACCAAAAGCTCATTACTTCGCTAAGGACTTTGAGCTTCGGAGAATAGAGCACTTTGTACTCAGGTGGACCCTTATTTTTATACCTTGGTAAATGATTTTTGTGCCTGGATAGACCTAAGATTTATGCTTCAGCGGACCGAGGTCTTTATGCCTCGGCAGACTGAGGTCTTTAGGTAAACCAAGGTATTTGTGCCTTAATAAACCAAGGTCTTTGTGCTTGGGTAGACCCAGGTTTTTGCATCTCGACGAACCAAAGTCTTTGTGCCTTGGCGGATCGAGGTCTTTGTGACTGAGCGGACCCAAGTCTTTGCGTCTTAGTGGACTAAGGTCTTTGTGTATCGGTAAACTCAGGCCTTTGCGTCTTGACAGACTGAGGTCTTTATGTCTCAGCAAACTAAGGTCTTTGTGTCTTGACGAACCGAGGTCTTTGTGTCTAAGTGGACCCCGATCTTTGTGCATGAACGGACCTAGGTCCTTGCACCTAGATGGACCTAGGTCTTTGCGTCTTGGCAAACTAAAGTCTTTGTGAGGTCAGAACTAATACTTTGCCAAAACTTTAGTTTTTCTTAAAAAATAAGAAGGATAAATTTTATTTCAGAAACATGACTTAAAGATAGAACCTTCTTAGGTTGTTAACGTGTCATATTTTTTGAAGGGCTTTACCATCCCTATACTTCAACTTATATGTTCCGAGTCTTATAGCTTGAGCAATTCTATATGAGCCCACCCATGTTGATAATAACTTGTCTGAATCTTGGTCGGCGAGTTATGCTCATCATAATATCCAATCTTTCGGTTGTAATTCTCTATTACGAACTCAAGTTTTGTAGTGTCGAGCCACTCGTCATTAGTATTCCATAATTCTTGTGCAAGTCTTTTCCCTAGCTTCTAATACCAGGTCTTTTTTCTTCTTTGAGATTCTCTTCGTTTGCCTCGGGATTATAGGTCCTGAGTCGGAGCAAGATGAGACCAACTTCTATAGGGATGACTGCTTCAATCCTATAAGCAAGTAGAAATAGTATTTCACCTATTGGAGTCTGAGGGTTGTACAATATGACCATAGAACATAGAGGCATTTCTTTGAGCCAAGGCCCATTTTGGCCTTCTCTAAGTATTTATTTATTCCTATAAGTAAGGTTCGGTTGGTTACCTTGACAAGTCCGTTTGACTATAGTGTGCAATTGAGATAAATTTTTGCTCGACATGGAGGTTATTGCAATAGTCCTTGAATCTCAAATTATCAAACTGTCTCCCATTGTCTATGATAATGACATGAGATAGTCTAAATCTCCATATTATTTTCTACCAAAGAAACTCTTAGATCTTTTTGTCTGTGATGGTTGCAAGAGGCTTGACTTATACTCACTTAGTGAAATAATCGATAACAATTACTAAAAAAAAAAATTTATCTCAAGACTGGGGGATATGAACTAGTATATCCATTCCCCATTGAACAAATGACCAAATTGTCTGGGTTTGCTAGAGCTAAACTGTGAAACTGTGATAGATCGAGACATGCCTTTGGCATTGCTCACATTTGGAAATAAACTTTGTTGTCTTGGAGGGCATGTTGAACCAATAATACCCTTGTTAGTTTATGAGTTAGAGTTTGTCCTCAACTATAACTCTTATAGCTTCCTTCATGCACCTCACAAAGGGTGTACTCAACCTCACTTAGATGTAAGCACCAAAGTAGAGGTCTCAAAAGAGACTTTTTGTGTAGAACTTTATTTATCAATATGAAATTCAGGGCTAATCTCTTGATTCTCTGAGCTTCTTTTAGATCTTTAGGAAGCTAGCCAGTTTTAAGATACGAGGCGATAGAGTCCATCAAGTAGGGCTCTTCTTTAGTTTAGTACACCTTGTCCTCTTGAGAGTAGCTTGGTTCTTGAAGATGTTCTACAAAGATTTGCCTCGGTTGTGAGTTTAAGATTGCCAAAGCCAATCATGCTAATGCATTAGCTTCAGTATTATTATTTTAGAGTATTTGACAAACTATTACTTGATTGAGCTTTGCAATGAGCTTCTAAACCTCAGCCAAGTACTTGGTCGTAGTATCATTCTTCTCCTTATATTCTCCATTGACTTGAAGACAGAGCAATTGAGAGTCACTGAGCAGTCTTAACTTCTTTGCTCTTGCCACTATTGCTATTCACAATCTAAGAAAGAGAGCTTCATACACCACTGCATTGTTTGAAACCTCAAATCCCAATTAAGTAGAGTATTTGGCAACCCTCCCGTCGGGACTTAGGAGTATAACACTAATCTTACAACCTGACTCACAGGAAGAGCCATCCACCGGAACCTCCCAAGGTTTGGATTCAGGTATTATGGGATATGAAGTAGTTTCTACTAAGAAGCCTGCTAACGCTTGAGCCTTAATAGCCTTCCGAGGTTCAAAACTTACCTCAAACTTGCTCAGTTTGATGGACTACTTAGGTAATCACCCTGAAATTTTTGGCTTTTGAAAAGTTTGTAGAAGTGGAAAGTTCGTGAGTACTGCAATAGGGTGTGCTTGAAAATATGGCCAAAATTTTTGAGCTACTAGGACTATGACATAAGCTAATTTCTCCAACGAAGAATATTAAACATCGGCTCTTGAGAGTACATGACGTACATAATATATGAGGTGTTGTCTTTTCCTTTGGTCACTTACTAAAACCGAATTGACTATCTGATCTGAGGCTACTACATAGAGAAACAACACCTCATTTGGTTTTGGTCTCACCAGAAGTGGAGGCTTGGATAGGTATCTCTTGGAGTCTTCAAAAGCTTGATTGCACTCTTTGGTTCACTCAAATCTAGAGTTTTACTTTAATATTTTAAAGAAGGGGGAGCACTTTTCACCTACCTTGGACAAAAAATGGTTAAATATTGTCAGCCGATATGTGAGTCTTTATACCTCTTTGGTAGAGTCGGATGGTTTCATCACGAGTATTGCTCTAATTTTCTCGAGATTTACTTCTATTTCTCGTTATAAGATAAAGTGAAACTTTCCTGCACTTATACCGAAAGTACACTTCTTTGGGTTCAGCCTCATCTTGTACTTTCAAAGTGTCAAATATTTTTTCAAGGTCTTTGAGATGTTCTTCAGCTTTGAGGCTCTTTACGAGCATATCATTAATATATGCTTCTACATTCCTACCAGATTGATATTCAAAGATTTTGCTCACCATTCTCTAGTATGTCACATTGACGTTCTTTACTCCAAAGGGCATCATTGTGTAATAGAAGCTCCCTTGGTCAGTGATGAAAGTAATTTTATCTTCATTTTTGGGATGCATCTAAATTTGGTGATAATCTAAAATGTAAAAAACTTAAAAGTTGATGTCCCGAGGTTGAGTCGATGAGCTGGTTGATTTTGTGTAAGGGATAGTTTTCCTTTGGACATACTTTATTGAGGTTGGTGAAGTCCGCGCATATTCTCTATTTGTTGTTTGGCTTTTTTACCATTACTACATTGGCGAGTTACTTGAGATAGTGGACTTTTCTTATGAACCCTACATTAAAAAATTTATTTACCTCATCGGTGATGGCTTTTTGGTGTTCGGGGATAAAGTATTTTTTCTTCTGCTTAACTGACTTATAATTCTCTGCCATGACGAGCTCATGCTGGACCACCGAAAGATCTATAACTGGTAAATCTTCAAGTGATTATATAAAGATATCTTGATTCTTTTGTAAGAACTTACCGAGTTTGGTTTAAAGGGAGTCATTGATGTTTGCTTCAACCTTCACAGTTCATCTTGAGTTTCCATCAACAACCTTGTCCACCAGTTTCTCAACAGGTTCAGTTTGCCCTCTCTTCAGGCCTTCGACAGATTTTTTGATTTTTGAGACTATCAAGCTTTTCTCTTTCTCACCAATATTATTTTGCCAATAAACTAATTCGGACTTTCTCATAAGGTTTTGGTCTCTTGAAACTTCACTTATGTCGTGTTTAGTAAAAAATCTCATAACTAAATGAAAAGTCAAAATTACCATTTCTAGTTGATTCAATAATGGTCACCCTAGTATTATATTATAAACTAAATGAGGTTGAATTATCACAAATTTTATTTTAATTGTGAAGCTCTTTGGGCTTTCATCAATAGTTAGAAGTAACTTGATCAAGTTGAGTGGAGTGATTAAAATTCCTGTAAATTTGATCAATGTCCCCATATAGAGCTCCAGCTTTGATTCCATTTTCATCTGGTCATAGATCCAAGTGAACAAAATGTTAGCCGAGCTCCTTGTGTTTACCATGACACATTACGTGAAGCAGTAATCTAAAATTATCAAGATAATGAAAGCATCATTATAAGGAGCCAAAATGCCTTGGATGTCTCTCGCTGAGAATACTATATCTGCATGCTTGGGATTGCAGTGTTGCCATTTGACTTCTTTACAATTCTCTTGCCCCCATGTGATGACTCGACGTTTGAAAATTGAAGTTGAGGTTTCACTTGATGTTGTTGGGTTGATAAGAATCATGTTAAGATGGCCTTTAATCGGTGAGTTCTGCAACTCAGGTGTAGGACTCCTTCAAGAAGAGCCTCATGGTCAATCTTCTCGAATAGCTACTTCATTTGCTTTTTGACTTTGGTGAATAAAGTGCCCTAGGTGCCCTTCCTTGATGAGCCTTTCAATCTCGTCTTTAAGATGCTGGCATTCCTCAGTATCATGACCGTAATCTTTGTGAAACCGACAATATCTCGATTGATCTAATTGTCACATATTTGAGGTGATTGGTGTTAGCTTCTTTAAAAGATCTCGATATCTTATTTGAGTCAACACTTTCGTTTTTGAGTTGTTTAGCAGTGTATAAGTTTGAAATTTTTGTCAGCACTCTCTCTACTCAATCCTTTGCTTTTTCAGTCATGATTGTTTTTCCTCTCAGACCTCTTTTCTTTGTTTACCTTGACTCTCAGATTCCTTTTTGACTAATATAACTTTTTTCAGCGTCTATGTGTTCTCGGGCAATTTGGATACACTCGGCCAAGGTCTTGGGAGGCCTTCTAGCCATCTTGTATGCCACTTGAGGTTGTCTTATCCCATTGACTACTGTAGCGAGGATGATGAAATTGTTGAGCTCGAACACTTCTAGTCAGGCCTTGTTGAATTGAAATATATACTCTCTTAAGCTTTCTCCCTCTTGTTGCTTCAAAGTTAATAGTGTAGAGGGATTCTTTTGTTGAGGCACCAAAGAGGTGAATTGTTTTTTAAATTTGTCAACTAGGTTATCAAAGTATGTGATCGAGTGCCTCAGTAGGCTAGCGTACTATGCTCGAGCTGATCCTTGAAGTGTCATGGGGAATGCTTTGCACATGGTTAAATCCCATGTTCCTTGGAAGATCATAGCATTTTTAAAGGTGCTTACGTGATCAACATGTTCCTTGAAACCAACATACACCTTATATGATGGAGGATGAAACTTCGATTGTATTGAAGAATAGATAATCTCATAAATAAAGGGTGTATTATACCTCGTAGAATTAGGATGAATAAGAGCGCTCGATATTCTCCACATCGCCTGCAAGGCATCTTCCCATTGAGTAGTTTTCTCTAAGATTTGACTTGCATAAGTATGGTATATACCTTTATCAGCTGGGTCATAAGTGGGATCATCCTCATAATCCCTTGAAGCTTGGTGCTGTAAAGAGGTTCTACAAGAGAGTTTTGGTAGTCTTGTTGATGGTATCTATTCTAATATGGCTGGCTGACAACTTGTGATTGTGGTTCATTATGTAAGCTCGAAAACTCATCTTGAAGTGGAACTTGAGATTGAGGGCGGAGTTTTTTATATCGTTCGAGCTTGAGCTTCCAGCATCTGCGTCACTCATTGAACTACTGCAGTTAATACTTGAAACTTTTGCCAACTCACCAAATTAGGAGGAATTGTTAGTATCTCAGTTATGGTTTGTAAGGGAACCCCCTGAGGTTCTTGCAATGGAAGAGGAGGGATGGTTGAGTAGACCTGGTGAATAAGTCGAGTCGAGCTACTAGACAAATCACATGATTCCACCGGTGTGGGAGTAGTCTACCCCCTAAGCTAATTTCTAGATGTCAACGCCCTTATTGTCAGCAACATGATCAAAAATTCTTCCGAGATGTGGACGAGAGAAGATGGTGGAACAGATCTCAATAAAAATACCACTGTTGGTGGAGACCAAATATGAGATTGGCTTGGATCGGCATAACTCCTTGAAAACTCAATCCGCCAAGTCATCGTCTTGTCGCCTTGCACAGAAGTGAACTATAAAAAAGACTGTCAGAAACTTTCCAACGACAGCCGCTCAGATGCTCAAATTAGAATAGAAATCAACGATAAAAGGGCAAAATGAATAACTGGGTATTAGTCTTTTACCTCTTTAAGAATTGTGATATTTATAAGGTACTAATATATCAAAATCCCATAATTTTTGGTGTCACAATTTTTGCTGAATTCTCTGTGATGATAGGTTCTGAATTTTCTAAGATTTAAAGGGTGTTTGGATAGCCCTGAAATTGAGAAAATTAGAAGAATTAAAAATCCAATTCACTAATTACAGTATTTGATTCAATTCTGAATTTCAAAATTAAAAAAATTAAATAATTCCTCTCTCTTTTCAATTCAGAAAATAAATTCTAAAAATTTTTACAGAAATCCGGGTGGATCCCACTAACTAGCTTTTCTGTGGATTCCTAGCGGAGGAAATAGAGAAATCCTTGTTCTTCAATAGCCCGAGCTTCTCTCAAGCATGTCCCGTCCCGATCTCGCCGGCCATCTCCCATCCGAACCCGTCTTGGCGGTGATCCCCTCCTCCGATCCCTATCATCTTCGCCACCGCCGGCTCCATATCCATAAGATTGGAATCCCCCATCGTGCTGGAGCTCTTCAGCAGAGCGCTCGCAGGGAGCAGTAGGGAGGCGGAGTAGCTCATCATGGGTGAGGCCCTTGTTCTGGGTGGAGGAACCGAGTTGAACTTTGCATAAGACATGGTGGTTGGCTTCTTCTTCTTGGACTTGGTGGAGGCGGCCTCCCTGAGGGTGGGAAAGCTTTGGGCAGGCTCGTCAGCGAGGACGGGGTTCTTGAGTTCCACGGTGGTCGCGCGCTCGTGCTCCTCCACCTTGGCGCACTTGGCGTCGAGCGCCCATGCGCCAACGTCGCCCCAGGCATTGGACATCACCGGGGGTTCTTCTCGGTCAGGATCGAAAGCACTAGGGTTTGGATGGAGTGCTAGGGTTTCTTCTCGGGGGAGAGGACGGAGCTCAGGCAAGGAAGTTCAATTGAAAATGGAGCTGGGCAAGTACTTTTAAATAGGACATTAAAAAAAGTTGGATTTTTTTTCTTTTGGTAATAAAGAAGCTGGATTCTACCCTGTCTTACTCAAACCAAATACCGAAATCTAAGTAATTGATGAAATTTATCGATTTTATTTACCAATCAAATAATAGAATATTAAAATTGAGAGAATTAGTCAATTTTCAATTTTATCTAAAAAAATATTTAACTAAACATCAGAATTATTTAATTCCTTCAATTTCTCATAATTGAGAGAATTGATCAATTCCTTAATTCCAGCTTAAAAATTCATTCAAACAGCCACTTATATCCAAAAATGAAGGTAAACAGGATTTTTTACGTCACTTAATCTTTGAGCCCTACTTCCCGAGACGTCCTTGTTTAGAGAGTCAGAGTGACTTTTATCTAAGTTAACCGAGATTTAATCAACTCAACATGAGAGTCGATCATGTTAGTTGTGATTCGATATTGAGCCCTCTGTATCACGTCACAAAAGAGGAAGCTTTTACTTTGGATATATTAACACTTAGGAGCTGTTTGGATCAACTCCAAATAGTTCGAATGGGGAGAATTGGAGAAATTAAGGATCCAATTCTCTCAATTCCATTATTTGGTTATAATAACACTATTTAAAATTGTTAAAATTGAAATTTTCAATAATTGTGAATAGTGATATTTGAATTCTTCTCCCCAAAAAATGGAATTTATAATTTGGTTCGGAATTCGTGGGCTCACATTTATTTGGGTAGGTTAATAGAAAATTTTTATATTTTTTTGGTTCAACCATTAATATTATTTTGAAAAAAAATAAACTAATTTTTTTTATTTGAAATCATATAGAAATTTGTTTCCTCTACTCATTCATTTTTTTACATATTTTTGTAAGTATTAATACCTATAAATTATCAATTTCTAATTTAAAATATAATTTATTGATTGAATAAATATTTTAAAAATTATTGTTTAACGTAAATATATTTTTAACCACCAAAATATATTTTATTAATTTATTTATTAAATATTTATTTTTTAAAAAAATATGAATAAAATAAAAAAAGTAATTTTACTTACCTGAAAATGATTGATTTTTATTTTTAATCCAAATATCGAAATTCATGAAATTAATGGAATTGATGATTTCTTAATTTTACTTTAAAGTATATTCAAACACCAAAATTTACCGATCAATTTTTTAAATTTTTTAAAATTAATTGAATTGATAATTTATTTAATTTCAAATCAGAATTGATCAAACAGCTCCTTATTCTTAGTTCTAGCTTTCCTCATTTTTATCTCGATTTTATTACTTCATCCAAGTGCATTATAAAAACCAATAGAGGATTTGATTCCATTAATAATATGCAATATTATATGTAAAAGTAGGGACAATTTTTTATCAAAAAATATACGCAGATCATCTACCTTTGGATGTACATTCTTAATACATAAACGATAAATATTTATACTTCATATAACTATATACAGATATATAAACACTGTTTTAAAATAAAATATTTGCTATTTTATATAAGTGATGTCATGTTGATCATCGCGCAGCTCTCTCTGAAAAACTTGTTCATCCATTGATGATTTATTTTTTAAAAAAATTTCATTTTAGCTCCTCAAAATGTTTTCTTTTCAATTCAATAATTTTTAAAAATTTTTTAATCAATTTCTCATGTAAAATCGGTCATTTGATCAAGAACGAAAGTGACAAGCGGAGACATAAACGGATGAGCAACGAACGGACGGAAAAAAAGCGATGAGCAAATAAAATGGTGGTTTATCGACAAACCGATAGCCGCAAGCAGGTGGACGCGTGGGCGGCACAGGCAAGAGGTTTGCCTTGGGATGTGCTTTCCGCGGAACGAATAATTGGCAAGTAATTTTTAGAGACTTGGAAAAAAAATAAAAAAATTGCTGGACCGACTTTAAAAATTGAGAAAATTTCGAAGGAGCGATAAAAAATAACTTCTTTATTTTGATACATTATCTTTTATCAATTTCATTTGTTGCTAATTTACCAAAAAGAAAAATTCAAGTTTTGCTGCTATTATACATAATATTGTCTTGATGATTTTGTTTACCAAACAAACCAACGGCCCTGATTTTTTTTATTTTGACAAATTATTTTTTTTTCAATTTCAATTGTCGTTTAATTACCAAAAAGAAAAAAAATTCAAATTTTGGTGCTATCGTCTTGATGCTTTTTTTTTTTTAACAAATCGACGGTCCTGATTTACTAAAAATCAATTAGAACAGCACCGAGTGGGTCCCACTCCAGAACCGGACAAGAATCTACGGTGCGCTTTTCATGTTTTTCTTCATTTACGAATTCGAAAATTTAAAACATTTTGTCCCTCGCAGAATTGGAAAATTAAAAGCTAATCCAGGTTCTTCTCCTCCGCATGAAGCTGAAGAGGAAAGGGACGAAACCCAGACGAAAAGGGAAGGAACCAGAGGGCAAGGATCTGATAAATACTTTAATTTTTGCCGCGATTTTTGTCTGGATTTCCGTGAATTCGGTTGCTGATCTCATCCACGCGCTTTGACCGAGAGCCAACATGAGAGGCGTTACCGGAGCCGGGTGATCTCCGCGCCGCACCGTCAACTCCGCAGGACTACGATTTCCGTGCGATTCTCTAAATTTTTTGCCTGATTTCTCGATTGACTTTTATCCTGGCAGTCAAAGGTTTGATCTTTGCTTCGCCCTTTAATTTCTGGCGGCGGGTGTCGATGTATGAAGTTGAAGTGTTTTCTGCCCTAAGTTTAGGACTTTGCGCTGTTTCTGGGTGTCATTAATGCGGAATTTATCTGCTGCTTGCGCTTCAGAGCTGAAAAGATCGGATTTTTAGAGGAATTTGTTGATGGTTTACTGATCATGGTTTCTGTTGACTTGCATCTCTCAATTCGGCTGGGAGTGATTCATGAGAGGAGGATTTGCGTTTATGACTGCGTTGTTTGTATCACCAATGACGTGATTTAGATTGCCGGTTCGGTCGTCTGCAGAAGAAAAAAAAACGGAATTTGTATTGTGTTCCGGATTTGGTAGCGATTTAAGTTTATTGGCGAGCAGATGAACATATGAGCATGATTGGTGTTGGGAGGGACTGTCGTCCTCGATGGAATCTCCCGACAAGAGGTTATCTGAGTTTGTAGACATAGTGAAGTCGTGGATCCCTAGGCGGTCAGAGCCGGCGAATGTGTCGCGGGACTTTTGGATGCCCGATCATAGTTGCAGGGTCTGCTATGAATGTGATTCGCAGTTTACAATATTCAACCGTAGGCATCACTGTCGTCTCTGTGGGCGGGTTTTCTGTGCCAAGTGTACTGCAAATTCTATCCCTGTCTCATCTGATGACCCCAGGAACTACCGGGAAGAGAAGGATAGAATTCGTGTATGCAATTATTGCTTCAAGCAACGGGGGCAATATGGGGAAAATGGTGCTCAAGTGTCTAGCCCAATCCTTAGTCCTTCTCTTTCAACAGTGAGTTTGGCTAGTACAAAGTCTAGTGCTACTGGCAACAGTAGTGTCACAACTGCAGGTTCCACATCACACTCAACTGCAGCTTATCAGCATGCCTCATATGTTACCATTCCCAGTCCCAGTCAGACTGTTCAAATTGATCCTTGCAGTGAGAAGCAAGCCATTGTGATACGAGGAAAGAATATGGATTCTACTACAGATGTTGGTGACCATTCTCCTAATCAGTTCTCATTTTGCATTAACAGGTCTGCTTGCCATTTGAGGCTTCAATTTTCTTGTTTTGCTTTGCTTGGTATCACTAGATTGGACTTATTATTGTCATTGTCAGGGATGCCTAAGTTGCCCAATCATTATGTTTATACCTGCGTTTGTGTTCTCTTGTCCAGATTATATATGCTTCTGTTTGTTTTTATCTTTTTTTTGGCCTTGAAATGGCTATTTTACTTGTTGAGAATGGGCTATCTAGCCAATATCTATAGGTCCATGTCGCTCATCCATAAGAAAGACCATTTTACGCCTGTGCTTGTTTGTGATTCCAACTGCTGCTAGTTCATAGTTGGAATACCTTTTTCCTCGTTTGGAGGTTCAACGGTAAATATTGTTGGGTGAAACACGAACTAGAAGCTTCTTTTCTTGTACATAAAATGCTAAATGACCTGGAACTTCATATAATTGTTCAATAATGGGAATATACTTGATAGCCTTTTAAACATCTCAAGTTGATTTTTCCCAACTATGTTAACAAGTCTGTTATGTTTGAACTTTGAACTTGAGTTTTTGAAAATAATTATAGTAACCATTTAAATGATGGTACCTTGACATGTAGTTTCAGTCTTTCCTTCTTATGGTCGGAGAAGTCCTCAACCCAAGTTTCATAAAGCATTATTCGCCTCACCACAGAGTTTGCTTCAACCAAATCTTGGTTTTACATCCATGCTTTATTTTCTTTTGTTGCAGAAGTGATGATGAGGATGAAGAATTTGGTGCTATCCACTCTGATGTATATTATGGTCCATCTGAGTTTGGTGCAGTTGACCAAGGTCAGACAAATAAATTGCATCCTGCAGAGGAAAATCTCGATGCAGCTGATTTTTGCTCTCCCACTGGTAATATTATGGAGTACCATGACCCTTTGAATGTTGACAAATTGAAAGCAGAATCAGGACATGGAAATAACTTTGAATGTCATGCTGCTTCTACTATTTATGGAATGGAAGGTATGGACACAGAGCCTGTAGACTATGAGAAGGATGGACTACTTTGGCTCCCTCCAGAGCCTGAGGATGAAGAAGATGAAAGAGAGGCTGTTCTTTTTGATGATGATGAGGAGGATGCTACAGGAGAATGGGGATACCTGCGCTCTTCCAACAGTTTTGGTAGTGGTGAGTTTTGTAGTAGAGATCGGTCAACTGAAGAGCACAAGATTGCCATGAAAAATGTTGTCGATGGACATTTTAGGGCTTTGGTAGCTCAACTTCTCCAGGTTGAAAATATACCTGTTGGAGAAGAAGATGACAAGGAGAGCTGGCTGGAGATAATCACATCTCTGTCATGGGAGGCGGCAACACTTCTTAAACCCGACACAAGCAAGGGAGGTGGAATGGATCCTGGTGGCTATGTGAAGGTTAAGTGTATAGCTTGTGGGCATCGGAGTGAAAGGTATTTTCCTTGATCATGGAAATATGGAGTTCACTACTGGATTTTGACCTCATTTGTCAATGCTCTCTTTAAATATATCATGGAACTCTCATTTGTTCTTCTGTAGTATAGAGCTTATACATTTCAATTTGCCTCTTAATCCTCAAGAGGATAGATGGTTCTATGGATTAATTCCTTTTTATTCTTTTTCTAGGACTGATTTTATGTTTTAAAATTACTAATGAAGCTTCTATGTTTTGCTTTTATAGCGTGGTGGTAAAAGGAGTTGTTTGCAAGAAGAATGTGGCTCACCGCCGTATGTCATCAAAGATCGCGAAACCTCGCTTCTTAATCCTTGGAGGGGCACTTGAGTATCAACGCGTGACAAATCAACTTTCAAGCTTTGACACTTTGTTACAGCAGGCAATTACATTCCCTTCCTGTGTGTGTCTTTTTCCAAGACCTTGTTTTTTAGCTCATTCTGTTTTTCTCTAATGTATCTATTTAGGAAATGGATCACTTGAAGATGGCAGTTGCCAAAATAGATGCTCACCACCCAAATGTGCTTTTGGTTGAGAAATCAGTATCCCGTTTTGCTCAAGATTACCTTCTTGAAAGAAATATTTCACTTGTTCTTAATATTAAACGGCCACTGTTAGAGCGAATATCTCGCTGCACTGGTGCTCAGATAGTACCCTCAATTGATCATTTGTCATCTCCAAAGCTGGGACATTGTGATTTGTTCCATGTTGAGAAGTTCCTTGAAGAACATGGAAGTTCTGGTCAAGATGGGAAGAAATTGTTGAAGACATTGATGTTCTTTGAAGGTTGCCCAAGGCCATTGGGCTGTACTGTAAGTTCTTCATGGTATCTCAATTGTGTTGTTCATTAGCTTTTGCTTGTTTCCAACCCATTTATCTATTGCACTTTATTCAATTTTGTGTGATGATTGCTTATGCTTTTTGTAGATTTCTGTAATTTAATGGGGACCACATGTTGTTGTGGACCTTGTGCCCTTGTCAAAGACTAACAGTATAAAGTGATATATTTCTGTAGCTTAGTTAACATAATCCTAATTTCATGGCATTAAGTTTATTTTTTGTTTGTGAAATCTTTCAAGGACCCTGTGAAAAAAATTTCATTTCCAACACTTTGATGGAGCAAAAAAGTATCGATGAAATGATTTTGAGCATAGGTCTGTTAATCAGTAAACATTCACAAAGATTTGGATTGTCAAAATGAGAACATTATATCATATAAGAAGCCCCTAAAGGAGATTTAGGAAGTTTTGTGACAACAGATCCCTTGGAGATGGAATGTGCACCACCAGATTTAATCGATTTGCAAAATCTTTCCAACCTATTAAAAGAATGAAATTATCTGATGTCATAACTATACTGGGGTAGTATAGACATTATTATGGGACTAGTGTTGAGGCTATGATTGATACAGCAGAGGTGGAAGCTATCAGTTTGTTTTCTTCTGTTATATCAGAGCTGTTTTTCCTTCTAGGAAGGCAGTGAAGTCACCAACTGTTTTTTGAAGTTTGTTGGCTAACCTTAACAAGTCATGTCAAGCTTTTGGTTCTGTTTTTTATTAAGAATAGTTGATTACTTGATTTCAATTCTGTTTTTTTATTGTTGAGAAGCTTGTATATATTGTATCATTGAAATCATCCTTCCCCTCATGAGACCACTTCCTATTACTTTAGGATTTATGTTCATGGATTCTGAGGCATGGTTTGACTGCTTCCATACAACGTAAAGAGAATTTAAATGAAAAATGTTGTACCATTCTCAATATTTCTGAAATTGCCTTCTCAGAAATTTATGAGTATATTACATTGCATCATACAGCAAGCCACTTGTGCTGGTAAATACAAGTAAGGAAGTTAATTTGATGACTTACATTTAATGAGAATGTTCTGTGTTTTTCTTGATGTTTTGTAGATTTTGCTTAGAGGTGCCAATGGTGATGAGCTAAAGAAAGTCAAGCATGTCGTCCAATATGGAGTTTTTGCAGCTTACCATTTGGCATTGGAAACGTCTTTTCTTGCTGATGAAGGCGCCTCACTGCCAGAACTTCCCTTGAAATCCCCAATTACTGTTGCATTGCCTGATAGAGCACCCAAAATTGACAGATCTATTGCTTCTATAACTGGTTTCACAATCCCTACTGCTGGCAAGCTTCAACACGGCAATGATATTCAAGGGATCAGTAAGTCAAAATTTGACTTTTCATTATCTAGCAATGACAAAATGGAAATGAACTCACCAGTATATCCATGCGGAAGTGTTAGTTCCAAACCTATACTCCCACACTTTGGAATTGTCAATCCATCTGGTGATGTGACTGGTTTTCATGGGGAGATAAGTAACAAGGAGGATAATGCTTTTAAACTACGAAATAGTGCATGTTTGACTTCTGCATCAGCCCCTGGAATGGTATCCAACAACTCTTCAGGTTGTTTGTCATCCTTGGCTGTAGGAGAGGATAAGAAAGCAGGCTTTGTAGAACATGTCATGACAGATGCATTTGGAATGTATGATAAAGCAAATGCAGATGATCCTAATGTCACTTTTACACACACTGATGGTTTGGAGACCTTGGAAGTAGGTGGCAATATGCCTCAGAATTTCTATCGTAATAACTACCAGTTGATTGAAAAGCACCCTGATTCTACTAGTTCTGGGCGTACACATAAGCCTGCTAACGTGAAGAGTGAGCAGACATTGTCAAAAGAAGAATTCCCTCCCTCACCTTCTGACCACCAAAGCATTTTGGTTTCTTTGTCAACCAGGTGTGTCCAGAAAGGGACTGTCTGTGATCCCTCACATCTTGTACGAATAAAATATTATGCCAACTTTGACAAGCCCTTAGGAAGATTTCTGCGAGATCATTTATTTGACCAGGTAAGGATTTTTCTAATCTGATGTATGAAGTTGTTTTTGATATATTCATGCATATTGACCCTGGTTTAGTTATTCTTCATATTAGAGTTTCCGCTGTCATTCCTGTGAGATGCCATCAGAAGCACATGTTCATTGTTATACTCATCGCCAAGGCAGTCTGACAATTTCTGTTAGAAAGCTACCGGAGTTCCATTTGCCAGGGGAACGAGATGGAAAGATCTGGATGTGGCATCGTTGTTTAAAATGCCCTCGAGTTAATGGATTCCCTCCAGCAACTCGAAGGGTTGTGATGTCTGATGCTGCTTGGGGCCTTTCTTTTGGTAAATTTCTGGAGCTTAGCTTTTCGAATCACGCAGCTGCAAGTAGGGTTGCTAGCTGTGGCCACTCTCTTCATAGGGACTGTCTCCGGTTTTATGGGTATTTCTTCTCCTCCCGATCCTTCCATTTATGTAGCCATCACTACCTCTTGCTGCCTGATATGCTGATGATGGTTTTATGAACAGGTTTGGGAAAATGGTTGCTTGCTTCAGGTATGCATCAATCAAACTTCACTCAGTTTACCTGCCACCTCCCAAACTTGATTTCAATTTTCAGCGTCAGGAATGGGTACAAAAGGAAGCAGATGAGGTCTGTAAGCTTTTATTCTTGTCAATTTTTATTCCTCATTTTTTTCTTGACGCTGTTGGAACTAATTGATAGACTGTGATAAACAGGTGGCTGACAGGGCTGAGCTTTTGTTCAGTGAAGTGTTAAATGTGCTATGCCATATTGCTGAGAAAAAGCTGAACACTGGGTCTCTGAATGGTGGTAATATGAAAGCACTGGAATCAAGGCGCTATGTTGTTGAGCTTGAACTGATACTACAGAAGGAGAAGACAGAATTTGAGGTTAGCATTTTGTTCTTGATGAGCTCATGTTATAAATTGCAATTTCTGACTGAAGTTTTGATTGGTTTCAGGAATCTTTTCAAAAAATATTGAAGTATGAGACAAGTAAAGGACAGCCAGTGATTGATATTCTTGAGATTAATAGGTTCCGCAGGCAATTACTTTTCCAATCATATTTATGGGATCAACGCTTAATACTTGTTTCTAACTATCAAAGCAAACTTCAGCAAGTGCTTAATAATTTGATGTCTAGAAAGAAGGGCTCCACTGAGAAGATTGTAGATTCAGATCCATCCCTCAAGCCACTAGGAAGCTCTACCAGCTTAGATGCTGTTCCCTCAGGTGCAAGGACAGAAAATGTTTTCAAGGAGAGCATGGATCCTGTTGACCAGGTTCAAGTTGGTCTTGCTGATGACCTTAAGCAGTCTGATGCCGAGCCGGATCACTTGCATGAGAAACAAAGCAGTGATTATCTTTCTGCTAGCACTTGTCCAAGTAATAATTTGGATTCTTCTGAACCTGGTCTTACTGTTCATAGAGTCCTTTCAGATGGGCAGTTCCCAACTATGGCAAGTCTATCAGCTACTCTGGAGGCAAAATGGACGGGTAAAAACAGCAGTGATCTTGCTGATGAGAGCCTCTCAAACCCATTTGTAGGAACAGATGTAGTAAAATCAGGATTGGTTTCAGATGATTTAGAGCCGCGCTGCGAAACTGATATCAACCAATCGTTTCCCTTCGCATCACCTTGCAGGTTGGGAGCTATGCTAGAAGATCTGTCGTGGTTGATTGGAACTCCATTTTCACTGTTCTACCGTTCTTTGAACAAGAATTTGGCCACTTCTCCAAAATTTGATGTCCTTAGTGAGTACAACCCTGTCTATATCTCTTCGTTCAGGGAGTTAGGGCGTCAGGGTGGGGCAAGGCTATTTCTACCCATTGGGATTAATGACACTGTTATCCCCATATATGATGAGGAGCCAACCAGTATAATTTCTTATGCACTTGTTTCCTCAGATTATCATTCTCAAAAGTCAGAGTGGGAAAGAATAAAAGATGATCTCACCTTTTTGTTATCCTCTTTTGATTCTGGAAAATTCAATAGTTCTGATGAAAGTTTTGTTGAATCATGGAAAAGTACTGGTTCCACTGATGATAGCCTTCTGTCCATGTCTGCAAGCAGGAGTTCCCTTGTCTCTGATCCACTTGCATATACAAAAGCAATGCATGCCAGATTTTCTTTTGCAGATGAAAGTCCACTTGGAAAAGCTAAGTATACAGTGACCTGTTACTATGCAATGCATTTTGATGCTCTGAGGAGAACTTGTTGCCCATCTGAACTTGACTTTGTAAGATCTCTTAGTCGCTGCAAGAAATGGGGTGCTCAGGGTGGCAAGAGCAATGTCTTCTTTGCAAAATCTTTGGATGAGAGGTTTATAATAAAGCAAGTTACAAAGACTGAGCTGGAATCTTTCATCAAGTTTGCTCCTGCATATTTTAAATACCTTTCAGAATCGATTGCCACCGGATGCCCGACCTGCTTGGCCAAGATTTTAGGGATCTATCAGGTATTGGCTGTTTTGAATTACTGCTCATCTTGTTAAGTTAATAAACATGGTGGTAACTTCGGGTGATCATATTCCGCCATTTGCATATTTATTTGCTGAGTTTTGCATCCAAAGTTTTTAATATTGCTTTATCAATCTTGTGCTGCAGGTTACAAGCAAGCACCTGAAGGGTGGAAAGGAATCTAAGATGGATATTCTTGTAATGGAGAACCTTTTATTTGGACGGAATGTTACAAGACTCTATGACCTGAAGGGCTCCTCCAGGTCACGCTACAATCCTGATTCAAGTGGCAACAACAAGGTTCTCCTTGACCAAAACTTGATTGAGGCAATGCCAACTTCTCCAATTTTTGTGGGCAATAAGGCCAAGCGGCTGCTGGAGAGGGCTGTTTGGAATGATACTGCTTTCCTTGCAGTGAGTTGTACAATTGGTTGGCACATAATTTTTCTTTTTCTCCGCTCACATTTTATGCAGTGGATCTATTTGTTACTGCTTGGCAAATGGCATCTTAATTTGTGGTGCATGCTCAATATCTTCAGCACCAGAACATGTCTGATATGTTTTGGTCTCCCCTGTTTTTGCAGTCTGCTGATGTAATGGATTACTCTCTACTGGTTGGGGTGGACGAGGAGAAGCAAGAACTGGTGCTTGGAATCATCGACTTCATGAGGCAATACACATGGGACAAGCACCTGGAGACATGGGTTAAAGCCTCCGGCATATTGGGTGGACCAAAAAATGTATCTCCAACTGTGGTCTCACCCAAGCAATACAAGAAGCGTTTCAGGAAAGCCATGTCTGCCTACTTTGTCATGGTCCCAGAGCAGTGGTCACCGCCCTTCATCATCCCCAGTAGGTCGCAGTCCGATCTCTGTGAAGATAATCCATGGGGTGCCAGTGAATCATAATCAATCATGTATATTTCAAATTGTGATCCCTCTTTTTTGGGTCCCCATTGCATATAACCTTTTTCTGTGTTCTACTTGTTGTTGTAGTCTATTGGTATATTTTCAGTTCGTGAACTGTTTGTTAATATCAGCATAGCAGATGCTGACACACGCCATAAGTTCCTCTCAGTCAGGCATAAGTTCCTCTCAGCCGATGGCCTGGCATCAGATTTTAGTCTCTCCTGGGAAGTGTTGTACTTGATGTGTATCTTCAGTGTAGTATTTTAGCTCTTTACGATGGTCATATACTATTTCTTTATTTTTTTTAACTCTCAGTTTTTAAGATATTATTGTTGTGGTACTAGTAACGAATATTGAAGTTTTATTTATTTATTTATTTATTAGACTTAAAGGCTTCATGAAATCTTGAATTTTTTTTTTTGCGCAAATGAAATATTGTTTATAACATGAGCAGCATTGGCTGGTGCTTGTATACAGTACCTTTTTTTGTATACAGAGAAAACATAAGTTTTAGATTTAGGAACACCTCAGTCTCATATCATAGTGTATGATGTAGCATATGTAATGAAAAATTAGAACTTAAAAATCAATTATAAGATTTATTTGGTTCATAAATTAAACGTGCTCTGAGATATCATATTTGTTGCAACTGCAGCCTGCAGGCTCATTCTTCAAATCTAGGGCAGCCTCTTATTGCAGGGCATTCGGATATGTAACTATATAGTAAAATGGTCCAGGATTGTTAGCAGACAAAGGCAGACTGCCCGGTTTACCAGTTATTTCCCGCGTATTTTTCAATCTGGTTCAAGCCGAAACCCGAACCGACTAAATTGGCCGAAGCCGAAACGGTTGGCGCACGCACTCATTTTGTTGAAAAAAGCGATTATAATCCTCCGTAGAAAAGCCTCGAGATCAGAATCCCGTACAATGCCGAGACAAGCTTCGCCTCCGGATCTCGGGCTATGTATTGCCCGAGTCTGAGATCCATCACCTTCCTCTGATTCTTATTCTCCATTAATGGCGACCAGCGCGCTCCCCAAGTCCGGAGCTGTCTCCAAGGGCTACAACTTCGCCTCCACATGGGAACAGGTACGATTCCTCAAACCCTAGCTCCCTGGATCTCTTCTCTTTGTCTTGGCTTTAAGGCTCTGGATCTCGGTCTCCAGAATGCGCCGCTGACGGAGCAGCAGCAGGCTGCCATCATGGCCCTTTCCCACGCCGTCTCCGAGCGGCCATTGCCGCAGAACCTGGTGAGCAATAGCTGCGCCGTTGACGTCGGATCTGGGATTCCGGATTCTGTTGATCTGATGGATTTTGTGAACTCTCAGGAGCAGATGAACTCGGGGAAGGATGGGGACGCTCTGGTTTCGGGTAAAGACGCCAACGTGGAGGAGTCTGGAGGATTGGACGCGGTCCTGGTGAACATTCACCAGGTATGCTTTGAAATTATTGATTGAACATGAAATATCTCCATTCTTGTGGATGCAATAGATTGTGAATTTTTTTGTTGCAGTTCTACAAATGGTTTGAGGATCTGGAATCAGCTATGAAGTCTGAGGTTGGTGATGCAATTCAGTGCTTTGGTCTTGTTATTTTTGAGAATGCACGTGACTTGACCACTTCTCATTATTTCGTGATAGACAGAGGAGAAATATCGGCTTTATGTCAATACACTGAACGAACGCATTCAGATATGTGATGGAATCCTTCAGCAGGTTGGTTTTTTTTGGCTTGTCAGTATCTGTTAAAATACTGGAAAGCTGTTAATTCATTATAGTGCCTTTTGGACTTCCTTATTTGATATTCATCTGATAGATGAAGCAATGGTGGAATTTGTAAGAGAAATGGGTTTAGTGATGGAGTGGATTTGTGAGAAACCTTAGATAGTTTTGGCCTTTTGGCTGTAGTTCAGCATTTTAGGATCTGTTTTAGAAGGTGGCGCAGAGATTGTATGCTGTAGTCATTTATTAAATAAAAAAGAAGAACCCCTTTCTCTTTACATATTTATTTATTTTGTTGTTGTGGAGATGTTCTTAATATGGCATTATCTTTTGTAGGTGGATGATACCCTTAATTTACTAATTGAATTGCAGTCACTGCATCATATGGTGACTACAAAGACAAAAACTTTGCATGATGCATGTGACCGGTTGGTATGTTTCCCTGTACTATTCCTGTTTTCTGCTAGTTCACTCTTTTGTCTGCCTCTTTTTGAAGTAATTCTCACCAAGTCATTCCTTAATTAACTTCAAATGATGAAAAACATTAGTGAAAAGTAATTACCTTGCTTGATTGGTTAGTTTCTCTCTCCATTTCTCAAGTTTTTTCCAGTGTTGCCATTCTAACTTACAGCATAATTTGCTTCAGATGAAAACTAAAAACATGGGTAGGTAGTTGAAGTTCTGTATCTTGCTTGCCCACACTTTTAATACCATAGTGCTTCCATAGTATCAAACTTTTGTTAGACTATGCTTATTATTTTCAGAGTGGTGCTTTTTTCCTTCTTTCTGTTGCAATGCATTTGTTAATTTTGGTGACGAATGACTTTCAAAGGTTTGCTGTGTATTTTTATTTTTTCGGAAAAGTAATCCTTTTATGCACTCTTCTAACTAGAGCTTGGCCTTCCCCTATTGCTTTTAAACTGACTAGAAGCATAAAATGCAAAAATTACTGATTGGTGATTTCCACTATATTTTCACTCTTTGTTCCGTCAAATTGTTCAATTATCTGTGTAAATGAAAGTTTGTGGTTTCCTTGAGTTTAATGCAGTCACTACCTGACCTAGTTTTTGGATTGTAAAAATTTAACATTCTGGTTGTGTCATATTTATCTAAAATTGCACTTTAACAGTATCCACAAAATACCATGAAGCTTAATTCTAGTACTTGTATATTGATTATGGATGATAATTATTACTTTTTTTTTAATTTAATGTTTGAAATTCCAAGATCCCCTTTTGTATCTTCAGTCTATTAAGAGTAAGAATCAGACAATACTGACCATTGAAACATTGGAATGATTGTTGGTTCTATATCTGTTGTTTTACAGTTGTTAGAGAAACAAAGGTTGATAGAGTTTGCTGATGCTCTTCGAACTAAGCTCAACTACTTCGACGAATTGGAGAATGTAAGGTTTGATGATCATGCCCTGCAAGGTTGTTTTTCATTTTTCATTGAAATTCGTTTTGCTTTTCTGCTGGCTGTGAGTCAGTTATTGATCCAAAGTGTTTTTCCAATTTGACTAATCATAATGAAGCAATCACTGGCTTTTCGTTTTTCTAATTGTTGTTATCTTTTTTACGTTATTTTAAACAGATTTCTACCAGTTTCTATTCTCCGAATATGAATATTACGAATGAACAGTTTTTTCCCTTGCTGAGAAGACTTGATGATTGTATTTCGTAAGTGGATAATTGCCCTTCGCATTTATACGTTCATTATCTTTAATAAATTTCTTGTTGTTTCTGAACTTCAATTATGCCTCATAAATCTCTGTAGATATGTTGAAAGCAACCCACAGTATGCAGAATCAGGTGTTTATTTGGTCAAATTTCGACAACTCCAGGTACTTTAACATTGGAAATTTCTATACAAGATGATTAATGTATTTCTGCTATATGCAAGCCATGTCAACATGGTCAAATCACTAGTTTATAGTGGAAAAGACACTGCTAACCAAAAAATAGATCTCTGGGTTCAAATCCCTGCATTGTCTGGGATTGAAATTTGAGGTTTGCCTGACCATACTCCAGCAAGAACACTTCAAAACGAAAACTGTAAAAAGAAAAGTTCACAAAATTCTAAACTAAGATGTCGTATGTTCTTTTCTGCAGTCTCGGGCTTTAGGTATGATTCGGTCTCATGTGCTCTCTGTTCTTAAAAGTGCTTCTTCCCAGGTAATCATTCATTGTTTTACATGAGAGCTCCATAGAAGTTTGGAAAATGCATTGATTGCCTATGCTTTTTAAGGTTCATGCTGCAATTCGAGGCAGTGGGTCAAGCAAAACAGCTGTTTCAGAGGGAGTGGAAGCATCAGTTATCTATGTTCGCTTTAAGGCAGCTGCAAATGAGGTAATCTTTGTTTTGCGTCTTTTATGAGGTTCATGGTTGTTAAACTCAAAGAGCAACATAATAAATTTAAATAGCATAAAAAAAGGAAAAACAAAATCTTTAGCTAAGTTTTACCTTTGCAGCTGAAGACTGTGCTGGAGGAAATTGAGAATAGGTCTGCAAGGAAAGAATATTCACAACTTCTTGCAGAGTGTCATAAACTGTATTCTGAGCAGCGATTGCTATTGGTAAGATGGCCTTATGACGTTCTTTCACTCAAAGCCATTGAAATCTTTTTAGCTATATACTTACCTATCTTCGACATGGTGTTCATGCTATCTAGATAAGAGGGATAGTTCAGCAGCGAATCACTGAGTTTTCAAGAAAAGAGGCATTGCCCTCATTGACTCGTTCTGGGTGTGCATATTTCATGCAGGTGATACCTGGTTCTAGTTCCATTTATTAGATAGGATCAATTCACCTTAATGATGTAAATTTCTCACTGCCAGAATTTGGCTTCTCTAAATGCCTAATATGCTAAGCAACCATTTAAAGCATCATCAATCAGTATCAAAAAACCAAAAAGTGAATGCTGTTATCATATTGCTGTCAGACTATGTAGACTATGTAATTGTTTCCTTTTGAACTATTTACTTATTTTGATTACAATTGGATGGTCAACTGAACACTTGTCTAACATTCTACCCTTAGTTATTATTTTTATAATGTTTTACTCATGTTAAAACAATTGGCAGGTTTGTCACCTTGAGCATCAGCTTTTTCATCACTTCTTCCCCTCATCTTCAGCAGATGCCTCAAGTTTGGCTTCTTTAATAGATCCTATGTAAGCTAGTACTCCTTTCTCCTTGGACAAATGTTTGGTGCATTGTCATTAGTTTTGAATTAGAAATTTATCTGTGGGTGTGGAAAGTGATAGTAATCCATCAATAACTATATTGTCTTGAGAACTAAAACTTCAAAATATACCTGAAAGCTGGTGTTTTTTGCTCGAGGCGCTTTGGCTTCTAGAAAACCTAGCAGTAGTTTTTACTTCCAGCTGGAGAAGCACTCATACTTTTCTACACAGGAGATTCCAATGCATGAACATTTTGGTCATGCTGAAAGCAATTCCACCCAAAAATTTCCGGTTGTCTTAATATGATGACTTGTTATTAAGCATGTTCTTTGTTTGAATGCATTACTTCTCTTCTTTGTGTCCTTGTTTTGTTCCCTTCTCCTTTTGATTGGTTAACATTCTTCAACTTTGGGATATTATCGCAAGAAAGAATCATATTCCTTATCTATTATATTATCTTTTATAGCTGATGCACAAAATCAAATTTTGCAGGTGCACATATGTATATGATACTCTGCGCCCCAGAATTATACATGAAGCAAACCTTGATTCATTGTGTGAACTCGTTGATATTCTCAGAGTTGAAGTTATAGGAGAACAATTGAATAGACGTGGTGATTCGCTTGCAGGACTACGTCCAACATTTATGAGAATCTTAGCAGATATTCACGAACGTTTGACTTTCTGTGCTCGCTCACATATTCGTGATGAGGTCAATTCAGATTGTACCTCATTTATCTCATAATGTCATTATTTATCTTTGCTTGCACTTTTTTACTCGTCTTTACTGGCAGATTGCGAATTATCGACCTTCCGATGACGATTTGGATTACCCAGCAAAACTTGAGCGAGTTGTTGAGTCTGCAACAGATGAAGTTGTGAGTAACTGATTTCCATTTGTTGTTTGGTGTTAATGCTTTCGGAAGACTGTGAGATAGATTTGATGACACTTTTTTTCTGTAATCTGGGTTTGCTGTTAATCAGGGTGATAACAAATCTAATGTTTTCAAAAGCTGGTATATTCCATTGGAAAGGACAATATCATGCCTTTCAAAGCTGTATCATTGTCTGGAACCTGCTGTTTTTACCGGTTTAGCTCAGGTATTTTACCATGTTTTCTTGTTTGACTTGCCTAGCACATGATAAGATTTAATCCCTATTTAACACTGTCCTTTCTTTGTCCTTTGGTTTCACAGGAAGCTGTTGAATTTTGTTCTGTTTCTATACAGGTTAGCAAGCTCATTCAGATATCATGTTGTTTTGAGTCTACTGTACTCACTTGTGATCATCTGACATGCGTACAATTGTGTGCAAGCAAGGCATCTGTTTTTTTATTTTTGAAGGAAATCAAATTTACAAAATCCTATTCCAGTTTAAGATGTCTACTGCATTTTGCTATTTACCCAGAAAGACCTCAAGATAAATTTTCTTTGTTTATGCATGTTATATGGTAACTAAAGGAACAATTTCAAGATATTTTTGTGTGTTGTATCATGCTTGATGACCTTTACAATAACTGCTTTCTGTTATGTTTCCTACAGAATGCTAGCAAATCTATAGCAAAAAAATCTTCTCCAATGGATGGTCAGCTTTTCCTCATCAAGCACTTCCTTATTTTAAGGGAACAGGTGGGCCTTTTTTCTTAATTATTTTGTCCAGTAAGTGTAAAAGTTTTTGTAGTTTTAGTGGTTTGGCTGACATGTCACACATTACAGATTGCACCATTTGATATTGAATTTTCCGTCACACACAAAGAGCTAGATTTCTCTCATTTGCTGGTTAGTCCTCTGATACCTTCAACTTCATTAATTTCAAATCTTCATCCTTCCAGGATTCAGTGTGATTGGTGATGAAAATTTGTGCATTTTATACCTCCATTGATTGTATGCGGACTTCAAAATTTTTTTTTCTATCAACCTCAATCATTTATAGGAGCATCTGAGAAGGATTCTCAGAGGTCAAGCCTCACTATTTGACTGGTCAAGATCGAGTTCATTAGCTAGGTCCTTTTCTCCTCGGGTTCTAGAGAGTCAAATTGATGCCAAGAAGGTGACCTATTATCTATTTCCTTTTTTCCCTATGCAATGCACTTGTGGACTTGCAAGGCTTTTTGAATGTGCTTCCTTGGTTTTTTCGCTATTCGTTTAGTTTTTTTCTCATTTGAAAGCTGATGTGTGGGTACATGTTCTCATTTCCAGGAACTAGAGAAAAGTCTCAAAGCAACTTGCGAAGAATTCATTATGTCAGTCACAAAATTAGTTGTGGATCCAATGCTTTCGTTTGTCACCAAGGTTATGAAAAATGTTTTACAGTAGTTGAGATTGTAGGTATTTATTTTGTTTTATCACTTTTAGGTGAAGATATCTGCTCAATACTCCAATTTATACTACTGTGAACACATTAAATGTGATAGGTATGCATAGGTTTGATCAATCGTGGTTCTAGTTACATAGAAGAGTAAAATGAGCATCTGGTTATATAATAATTAGCATATTTCGGGCACCATCATCAGCAAAACAGTTGATTTAAAAGCACAAACACAGCTGTAGGAAAGTCACTGACTTTATTGTTGTTATTAAATAGTTGAACTGTATGTTACTTGTTCAGAAAACTAGGAAACAGTGTATAGAAGATGCGTTCCTGTAGAATCTATGGTGCTAGTTGAACTGTTTGATGGCAAACAAAACTTAATTCCAGCATAATGTTGTCTTCTCAGAAAGAATAGAACTGGCAATATACCAGGTGTGTTTGCAAGCTTTGAACTAATCTGTGAGAGATTAGAGTAACAGCTAATGAAAAAATCTAACTATATTCCATCGAAACCTAAAAAGTTATTATGTTGAGCCAAACTTACTTTTGTGAATAAAGTAGCTTTCTGGAACAGTTTTAGGGATGCTTTTGTTATTTCCTGTCTTTCATGTACCCATCTAGAGACAAATGATAATCAACATTAAACAACAAGTTTTGCTGAGGGCTGATAGTTTTATCTTATTTTTTAATAGGTAACTGCTGTGAAAGTTGCTCTATCTTCTGGTAGTCAAACCCAGAAAGTGGACTCTGTTTTGGCAAAACCTCTTAAAAGTCAAGCATTTGCCACTCCAGATAAAGTAGCAGAGCTAATTCAGAAGGTATGTTAGCCATGGCCTGTTTAGTACTCTAGTCATGTGCTAATGGTAGCAATTTTGCCTAAACAGGTTGGCACGGCTATTCAACAAGAGTTGCCTAAGGTGATAATCAAAATGAAGCTTTATCTACAGAATCCATCAACTCGGATTATATTATTCAAACCCATCAAGTAAGCTGTTTACATTTAGATTCCAACGTTTGAATTTTTGGAGTTGCTGTTGTTTATATTTTGTAAATTTGGGTTTCTGATAAAAATCATCATTTGTTTAACTTGAACACAGGACAAACATTGTAGAAGCTCACGTACAGTTGCAATTGCTAGTGAAATCAGAATACTCGGCAGAAGAGATGCAATCCATTGGCATGGTGGCAATTACAGATTTGCAGACTCAACTTGACAACCTACTATCCCTCAACTCTGAGTGAGATATTGGTGGATATAACTCCAGAATAGATTGGATTGCTAATATTTCATACTTGATGTGAGCAATGGACAAGTCAATTTGGTTGTCTTCGTCTTTCTGCCAAAATTGGATTGGAAAAAGATTTCGTGTTACACAGTTGAACATCCTTAGAGGAATTCTCCTGCAGGCTTAATCATTTTGTGGCAGTTCTCCATCTGTGATATGTGAAATTGAATTTGCAAATCATTTTTCCTTTTTTGACAAAAAATGACCAATGCATTTATGAGAGGGAGTTCCATCCATTACCTCATTGAGCATTTACAGGACATGGAGTTTTTAATGTCACCTTAATATCACCAATACTGTATTTCCCTGATGGCTGAGAGTACTCAATACAGTGAAATGCTGAGCAGAAATGTTCAAAATTTTCTTAATACTTGAGGGGCACATTGAACTCAAGCCCACTGGTTTGATTGTTTTATCTTGCAAAGGAATATAAATTTACATTGATACAATGGCCAGATTTGGTTGAGAAGTGTTAGTTGCGCTTGCTTGTGGATTTCTGGGCTTGACCAGATGCTCCAAATATATTCCATGAATGATGTTCTCTGGCTGCTGCTCTCCATTCCTCGGCTTTGTTGTGAACAATAGCCATTTTCTTCATCAATATCTCTTCCAACTTTCTTCTCATTTTTTGTATTTTGATCTGCACATACCAACTAATAATCCTAAGAAGACCCGGAGATTTGTGGTCATGTATTTGATAAGAGCATTTGTCTTTGTCATTTACTCAAGGTTACAACGTTCTGTTCCGGCTTTTGCAGTCTGGAAGTTTATCCAAGCTTGAATCTTTACTTCTTTTTGGCATCTGCAACCAGATTGATCCAAACTGCAAGTCAGAGCAATACGACTGCACAAAAGTGATATTTCTGTGGATTAATTACCTGATACAGATCTTGCTCCTCATTTTCCAATGCAGTTTTTCTGGATACAGTAATGCTCCTGCTTCCACCATAGAGCTCTCTGTTTCTCAACCTTTCAGACAGATCTTCCACTACTGCTCTTTTATCCAAAACCAAGGATTCAAACTGCGTGGTAAGCGCTAGCTTAGCAAAGTGCTGTTTTTCAAGCTCGGATATGTTGATGTGGGTTTGTGAAAGCATCAGATGGCCACACTGGTTGGCTGGATGTTGTGTCGCAGAGGAGAACTCTCGATAGACGTCTGCGCTTTTGCTGTGATCAAACTTTCAAGAGGAATCATTTTGGTCTCCTCCATATCTTTTCAGTCAACTTGTGCATGCTTCATGAGCTCGTCGTGTGGTGTCTTGTGGAGTAAGCCCTCCTTGGCGCTCTTGGAGTGTTGAATTTTCAGTAATTTAGACTCCAGTTTATCTGTGAGTTTACCTGCATATTGAGAGATGCAGATTTGATTAAAGATATATGGAAATTAAACAATGGCTGCAGCAAAAACAAACTCAAAAGAGTTTAGCATGATTCAAGTCAGCATCCAATTGATGATGAAGGAAAACAAAACATAATTGTGTACAAAATAATCTGCACTCAGGTGTAAAGATCTCAACCTGTCGTGAAATATTGTGACCTTGCTTCTTGCGGAGTTGGGAGCTTCTCCTCTCCAGCTCTCAGCTTGCTTGAAATCACGCGAGCTTTGAGGTCAAAGCCTACGCCTTGCTTCAAGCTTTTTGATCCATCTCTTTCTTTAGTTACATGATCAGGGGTCTCATTGCAGGATTTGCTGATCAACCACCTGTCTGCACCAACCCACTTGGAGGGAATGCTCTTCCTTGAACTGTCTATGCTTCTTTTCCTCGTTCCATGGCCTTTCTCAGTGTTGCTCATTGGCAATACTTGAAGTTTCTCACAATGCTGATTCTTGACATTGAAGAAAAAAAAAGCTCACACAGTGGACCCGCATGTGCATGCAAAGCTGCTTAAAAATAAAGAATTTTCTCCATTTTCTATCATTTTTCTCAGATTTTGACAAGCTTGTAGAGAGAATCAAACAAGATTTAACTGCTGCTGAAATGTGAGCCAAGTGGCTCTGGTTTGACCGCAACAGAAGCATCTGTGTTCAGGGTGGTAGAATGGCAGCAGGAGCCACTTGGCGCACAATGCATGGAAGCAGGAGCAGGAGCAGTTGCACGACAGTGGAGTTAGAAACTGAAAAGTTTTTACATTTTGGAACTCTCCTTTTTGATCTTCTAATTTATCTTTGACATAGAGAGATAAAGGCAATCAGTTCATATTCTGCCAGATGGAATGTGTCTTTGCGTGTATACCCCTAAAAAGTTGGGAAATTGTACGGGTACCCAGTACACGATTCCAATGAATTCTCCCAACCTCAATACTGATACACACCAATTTTCAACCTTTATAGGGTTGTACATGCAAAAATCGCCAAAGGAGAAGGCTGAAAGTGGGCCGGGTCAGGGCTGAAAGCTCAACCTTATCCGCTGTCACTCCTCTCCCGCCTTTCGTCCCAACGGATAATCCCAGTTTTTTAATTTCCCAAAAACAGAAAAAAAAAAGGGAAAATCGAGGGTGTGAAGGCGAAGGAGAACTCCTTCCCTTCCATGGAAATCCCTCTCCCAATCTCCAATTCTAAAACCCTAATCGCAATCCCCTTCCTCAAACCTCAAAACCCTAATCAAATCCCCTTCAAATCCACTTTTCTTTCCTCCAAACCATCTCCCAAATCCTCGAAGCTCGCCCATTCAACTGCCCACAAGACCAAAGGCCATAGCTTAACTCCCCTTCTCCGCCATGACAGCATCCAAGATGCCATTCTGGCCCTCAGAAATGGCTCTTCGATCGATTCCAAAACCTACGTCGCCCTCCTCCAGGACTGCATTGACTCGGACTCGATCGCCGATGGCCGGAGGCTCCATGCTGCAATCGGCTTGGTGCGGGACTCCAACCCCTTTGTCGAGGCTAAGCTTGTTAGCATGTACGCTAAATGTGGCAGTTTGGATGATGCCCGTCATGTGTTCAACGAAATGCGTGATAGAAACCTGTTTGCGTGGTCTGCGATGATCAGTGGCTGTGCGCGTGAAAAGCGGTGGGAGGAGGTCGTTGAACTCTTCTTTGGGATGATGCATGAGGGCGTCGTTATGGATAAGCTGTTGTTTCCCAAGATCTTGCAGGCGTGTGGAAACATTGGCGATTTGGAGACAGGGAGGTTGTTGCATTCCCTTGCTGTGCGAGGGGGTTTCTTGTCCTCTATGGAGCCTCAGGTTGGGAATGCGATACTTGCGATGTATGCCAAGTGCTGTGAGTTTGATGCTGCGAAGTGTTTTTTCAAGAATATGGTTGCGAAGGATTTGGTGTCATGGAATTCGATTGTTTCTGCACATTGCCAATTTGATGAAAATGAGAAGGCTTTTCAGCTTTTTGAAAGGATGAGTGGCGAGGGGATTGCACCAGGGGTGATTACATGGAACATATTGATTGCAAACTGTAACCAGTTGGGTCATACTGAGCGCGCGATAGAGTTAATGAAGAAGATGGAGAGTTCTGGAGTAGCTCCAGATGTGTTTACTTGGACTAGCATGATTTCTGGGTTTGTGCAGAATAACAAACCGAGTCGAGCATTGGATATGTTCATGGCAATGCTGCTTGCTGGAGTAGAGCCAAATGGAATGACTGTTGCAAGTGTAATATCAGCTTGTGCTTCGGTAAAGAGTCTGGGAAAGGGCAAGGAGCTTCATTGTTATGCAATTAAGATTGGTGATGCAATCAATGTGTTGGTGGGGAATGCATTAGTGGATATGTATGCAAAATGTAGGAGACTGGAAGATGCGAAGATGGTGTTTGATGCAATGCAAGAGACAGATGTTTTTACGTGGAATACAATGATTGGAAGCTATGCTCAAGCTGGGTATTGTGGTAAAGCCTATGACCTTTTTTCCAAGATGGAGGATTCGGGTGTCCAACGAAATGTGGTCACTTGGAATGTGATGATTTCAGGATACATCGAGAACAAGGTTGAGGATCAAGCCATGGAACTCTTTAACAGGATGGAGAAAGATGGGGTCAGAAGGAATACTGCTACATGGAATGCTCTTATTGCTGGTACCCTGCAGAATGGCCATGTGGACAATGCACTGAGGATATTTCAAGGAATGCAATCGGTTTCAATAAGACCTAATTCAGTCACTATTTTGAGCATTCTTCCAGCTTGTGCAAATTTAGTATCAGCATGGAAGGTAAAGGAGATCCATGCTTGCGTGCTTCATAGTGGCTTAGAATCTGACACAGCTGTTACTAATTGTCTTATTGACACTTACTCGAAAACTGGTGATTTAGAAAGTGCTCAAATGATATTTACTAGGATTAATTCAAGGGATCTTATCTCCTGGAATTCAATTATTGCAGGTTGTGTTTTGCATGGATCTTCTCAGGTTGCACTAGATCTATTTGATCAGATGGAGGAGGAAGGAATTAAGCCAAACTGTACCACTCTTACCGGGATTATTATTGCTTACAGTCTATGTGGGATGGTGAAAGAAGGGAAGGAGCTCTTCTCCAGCATGGTTGAAGAATACCAGTTATTCCCAAACTTAGACCAATATGCAGGGATGGTCCGTCTTTTTGGTCGTTCTGGTAGGCTTAGAGAAGCAACTGAATTTATTGAGAAAATGCCAATTGAGCCTGATTCCAGCATCTGGAATGCATTGCTTACTGCTGCCAGAGTTCATGGTAATGTCAAACTAGCACTTCTTGCTTCTGAACATTTGATTGAATTGAGTCCAGGAGATCAGAAAATTCACAGATTACTAGTGCATATACAGGAACAAAGTGGGAGGACCAATGACAGCTTGAATGTTAGGAAGCCTAAAAGAGAGAGCATGGTTAGTTACTCTCATGGTTGTTGTTGGATGGTAGTTAAGAACAAATTGCATACCTTTTTGACAGGAGTAAAAACAACCAAGGACTTCAAGTTTAAGCATGTCGACCTGAACAACAGAGCTGAAGAAACAAAGACAATACTACTTCATTTTCCTGATGCCGAGCTTGACATTGAGGAAGATAAAGAAGAGTATATTGGCATTCATAGTGAAAAACTAGCAATTGATTTTGCACTCAATAACACACCAAGCTTTCGGAATGTACGGATAATTAAGAGCATAAGAATGTGCAAATCTTGCCACACTGCTGCCAAGCTCATATCGAAGACTCATCAACGGGAAATTTTCCTCAAGGATCCAAGTTGTTTGCATCATTTCAAAGATGGAAAATGTTCTTGTAGAGATTACTGGTGAGAAAGGTTTTTTTCCTTCCGAGGATAATATGTTTTTTCGCTGTGATACAGTTGTTAAAATCTGTCATTGTAAATGCCAATGCGTATCTGGATCAATGCACTGAAAATTGCAGCTTCCAATTTTGCTCTTCCAAATAGCAAGAAAATGGCAGGAAAATAAGAAGTATTGGTTGAACTCAAGTTGAAAATGTTCTAATCGCACTGTTGTACTCATATCAAGTAAGAAATTGGAATTTTATTTTTCTATAATAAACATTGAGATATCTTTTGGCCATCATATCAAGCAAGCACATTATAAGTACAAATACAGAATATTAGGATACAAACGATAAATACAACAATAATATTATTGTTTTATATAAATCATCATGAAATCTTCATTCACATATATTAATGACGTCTGCAACGTATTCTCTCTATTACAACATCAAGGCTCACAATGTGTTGACAGTTACCAAATGGTCTTTGATAAAGCCAACGTGCCACATCAAAGGCCAGCTTTGTAGGCGACGCCGGTTCCTGGCAACCAGTAGTCACCGACGATGAAGTTGGCGACGGTAAACTTTGAGGCTTCTGCCGAGGACAACGACGGGTGTACCCCAGGCCAACGGACACGGCCCGAGGTCGACGCTCCGGGGCCGGTGTTCGCGTACTCACCATAATACAAAGTGGACAATGCAAAATTACCCGACCACTGCTCCCACCCCGCCTTGTTGATGGAACCATCCAAGTATGTCTGCATCACAACCACCCTCGCATATTTCTGCCACGGCCGGCCGAGATACGTCGGCGTGCCGCCCAAGTCTGATGCGCCCTGTATTTTGCACCCCTGGATCGAAATGCCGGTGTTCTGGTTCGGGTCGGTGCGGCCCTGGGCAGTGACCGAGTTCTTCTGGCCGCCGTTGGGGCGGCGTGGTTGGATATAGCAGTTCTGGATGACGACGGCGGAGTTGCCGAAGATGAAGTCGACGGTGCCGGAGATGTCGTTGTCGCGGTAGAACTGGCGGTTGGAGTGGCTGTAGAGCGTGTCCTGGTACCCTTGGAGCGAGCATTGTGTCACCACGGAGCGGTCCGCGCCGACCCGGAGGGCTACGGCCTGCTGCTTTGATGGTCCAGCGTTGTTGATGATGGTCAGGCCTTTGGCAATGAAGCCAGCTCCCATCGCCGCTGTATCAATAAATTAAAATAAAAATATAAGAACAAAAATTTCATTCGGATTTTTCTTCTTTAAACGTTGTCTTTTTTCGTTTTTGGATAAGATTCCTTAAAAAAATTTCTATATCGAGTAACCCACTTCATAAAAAAACAAAGAAAAATTTTTAGATAATATAAAAATAAAGTAAGTTAATTAAAAGGTGAGTGAAATTTTCTTAAAAAACAAAAAAAAAAATCTGGAGTGGCAGAGACGGATATTAATTAATGAAGTGGAGGCTAGAACCGTAAAACAGAACTCCAACCGTACGTACCCACAGTTGCTGACCGGTACGTAGACCAGCCGCCTCCCGCGCTCCGGCTACCCACAATGACGGATTTGCCCTTGCCGTCGCCCATCAACATCACGTTCTTCTGCTTAGTCGGAATATTGATGCTTTCCTTATAGGTCCCCGCCTTGACATAAATTACGCTTCTGCCACCCGATGACGACAAAGACACGAACGCGATGGCCTCGCTGATAGTCTTGTGCGTTCCACTGCCGTCCTGCGCCACCACCGCGTCGGCTTTGATCTCCTCCGGCGAGGCGCTCAGCAGCCGCCGGTCGCCGGCCGACAGCCATGTCGGGTACCCGTTGCTATCGTTGTCAGCCAACAACTTACGCCTGCCGCCGTTGCCGCCGCCGCCGTCATTGGCCGACACGTGAAGTGAAAGGGCATTGCTAATGTATTGCATCAGTTTCTGCGCTTGGGCGTCCATGAGTTCCCTGCCGGTCGACGACGAGCCGACGTCCGCCAGGCTCTCCGAGCACGTCACTTGGTTGGTGAGGGCGGCGCTGAGCCAGGTTTGGACATCGTGGGCCTTCTTGGAGTTCAAAACGTCGTTGAGCTGGTCTAGACTAATATCGAGAAGCTCGAGGCAGTCGTCCATTGCGGAGGGCTGGTCGCCGGCATGCTTGCGGTGATCGAGGGTTAGGTTGTAGGCCATGGCGCGAGCGAAGTGTGCATGGTTCATGGCGAACTGGACGGTGATGGAGAATATCTCCGCCGAGGTTTTCGTGTGAGCAAGCGCAGACTCGCAGGCGGCAGGGTATGGTGTGTTTTTGCAAGGAGAAGGCATGGTGGTGGATTTGGTGATCATGCTGAAGCTATGGTGAGAAGAATGTGCAGAAGAAGAAGAAGATCCTCCTAAACTTGTGGCTACTGACAGTGTACTTGTTAATAGGAGCATCATAAGGAGAATAAAAGCATTATTTGAGAAAATGCTCATTGTATGATGGATAAAAAACGGACAAACTCAGTGAGAGAGGAAGAGGGTTGAGATGCTTGCTGAGTGTTCTTCTCTAAGTTGTAGGGGATTATATAGGCAAAAAAAAAATAAAATTCATTGCCATTTATAGGAGATAGGTTCATGGGATCAGCAGATTAAAATGTTGAATATTTAGCTCAATGCATTAAAAAAGGAGTGATCAAAACTTCTACTCCTTCTCCAACACATTAGCAAGAAGAAAAGAGAGAAAAAGCCTATATTTGGACCCACAGAGGAGAAATTTTTAAAGCTTTTCTAAATTGCTCAATTAGAATGCGGTTTTCGGGTAAAAAAAAGGAATATCAAGGACGTAAATGATTCGAGAGATTCAAGCTTTTCTGCAAATAAAAGAAAATGACACAAGCAAACGATTTATCTTTTCATTAGATAAACACTTGCGCATCATCGCCTTTCCATTGCCATGTGACGATAACCACAATGACGTGTATTTGGTTAATGGTCACATGGTTTAACATCAATGCATGCGTTGCGCTTATTAATTGAGTTCACCGTCCAGTCATTTTCATAGGAAGCTTGTGCTGCTCTGTATGGTTATTCCTCCCTAAGACTTCCCAATATAACAGTTGTTAAGATTGCCTAATGACTCGATTGGGTAGAGTGTCAACCCATAATTGTCACATCCATCTTGTTTTCATGAGGAACCTTCGTCGAATTTTCCGTAGTGAAGGATGTGTAATATTAATAATAATTGCTTAAGTGAGGTATCTTTGGTTTTCTAATCCATCTCTTCGTTTTCCAGAGGCGTATATAAAAGGTACGGAATTACTAGTACATAAAAGGACACAATATGTAGTATTTGTTGGCAATAAAGGATTTTCATCTACATCTATTTCGTATTATGGATGTAGATAATAAGAAGCTGTCCGACTCTCCACTGGAGAGCAAATTGGGAAGTTGAAATAGTCAATCTTGTGATCTAAGCTTTGCTGATGAAAGAACCCAACATAAGCTAACCGTAGTAATCAGTCAATCTAGTTTAGATTTTAGTGTCTCTTGACATGAACATGAAGAAGAAAACAAAAAGTTTAAGAGGGTAAAGCTGTTTGTGACTTTCAAGTAGCTTTCTTATTTATTATGACATTTCCAGATCGATATCTCTCTAGCTCTTTTATTCTTTCAAGTATATTATAGAAAAGCAAGGAGATGGAATAATACTGATCCAACTGGAAAGTGGCAAAAATTCAGATCATAACATTTTCTTATGTTAGGTTGGAAGTCTTTATTCCAATTCTAAGAGTCTAATGTATTCGATGCTTTTAGCATCTACGGCCAATAATACGATACTTTCGAACATTTTCATACTCTTATTTTATTCAAACCAGAAAGATAAAAAATTGTCATTTCAAGAGAGGAAAAAATCTCTGATGTTCAGTTTTGATTGGAAATGTTAGCTATATAGACCTTTCCTTTGCTGAAGGCATTGTTGTATCATGTGATGAGCATATTCTTGTCTCATATTTGTCAAAACTTTGGGGCCATATGGAAGTCATATGATAATTATAGGTTACTAGAGGTCATCTTTCAGTATAGACAACGCATGATGACCGTAATAGTAAACGGTATCGTCGTCTTCTTCGCGTTCTTTTGTTTCTCCTCTGGCGATAACTCTTCATCTTTTTTCCTGTTGCTTTCCATATTAATCCTACCAAAATCGATTCGGATTCTAAAATCTTATGTGTATAAATCAACAGTGAAGCACCCTTTTTTAAGAGAAAAATCCATCAAGTGAAGGGCGACAATTAAAGCTCTAGAAATGGCTGGCTGGCTGATTCTAATCTCCATGCTTTATCTTGAATAAATAATGTCAATGATTCGCCAATTAATCTTTGATCTTCCCGCACAATATCGGTCAAACGCTCAAAATTTTCCATGCAGTCATACGGCTTTACAAAGCAAGCAAGGATTGTACATTTGAAAGATTTGATTAGAAAGAAAAAGCATATGGCAAATCAATACAAATTATTGGGTGCGGCTTCTCTCCAACGTCTCCTTGCATGTCAGGGTCCATGCAGGTAACCAATAACGTCATGCATGCACGGCCTCACAAGGATGGCCTGAATTCTCCTCCATTCTGAACCAAAGAATTAGGAAAGGAAGAGATTGCTGCCTACCACAATTCAAATGGTCAGACGCCCACCTTCTTTTTTGACAGCTCCAAAGCATGGAGAAGAATCGATTCGCGTATGTCCACCGACAGATCACATATTTAGGCGACGAGTCCTCCCCAAAACCCTAATTTCAATAATCCTTTCCTGAGAATAAAGTTAAAATCAGTTATTTGTCCATCAGTCCCACAATACAAATCAAATGGCGAGCTTTTAAAAGGGATGCGATGCTTTGGCAACCAACCTTGAAAAAAGGCCAAATGCGTCAGTGCGCTACAAGTAGTACTCGATGCTACGGGACTCATGTGACCCAGTTTCTTCCTAAAATGACATGCAAACTAACATCACTGAGCATCACTTGTTCATCATCTCCTTTAGGCCCTTCTTATCTTATCCTCTCTTTGCTTTTCGGCTAGCCCTAAAAGCTCTTGCACAATTGGAAAAAGAGAAGCCACTTCTTCCAGCCTTTATGGGGGGAGTAGATGCAATTAAATGTCATTAGAGAGTGAATTAATCTTGGATTTGGAATGGTTGGGCTTGCATTATCTTGTTAGATTTCAGTGTTTGGGGTGTAAGTAGATCATTAACATTATGGTCGGTGATCTTATCCTTGCTTTCAATGGATTTGGAAGAAGGTTGGCCCATGGTTTTCTGATTTCACTCATGGTCTTAACAAACATGGATGCCACACATGTTGGTGCTTTGGAATATAATTAGTATGTATAGTTGGTAAAAGGGTTCCATTCTGTTGGATGAAAAGGACTAGAATGTGTATTAGGGTTTTATTTATTCTTTTATTATATGTTAGAAGACCTTCATAGCAAGAATTTTTCATCCCAATATGTGTCAAACTTAAGCAAAACAGTATCTTTGCTTTGTTCCTTCGATTTGTAAGCGCTTAGGGCTCAGACAAGAACTCTAATAAGGAATTTGGATCGCAATCTCGGTACAACTGAAATCTGAATTTTGGAGTTCAGTTTTGTAGAGTAGTGTCTTTTCGACGTTATTCGGTAACAAAGCTGACAAAAGTAGTGCAAAAAATTAGATAAAAAAGATAAATAAAGCAAGTTGGCATTGGGTTGGTGTTCAGGTTCGATCTTTTCAGCTGTGATGGGCGCCAGGCCGGCAGCGCATGGTCCCCTTCTCGGGACCAAGTATTGAGACAAAATGTGGCTGATCTGTAGGCAGTAGGACGGAAGGGTACCCTTCAACTCGTACGAGCTAAGGTCCCCAATGTGAGATAACGTTGTTTCGAATGAATTTCGAGGTATTTTGGCATTTGAACAAAGGTTTGGAGTGCTAACGCTTTTAAATGCAAATCTAGTCATTGAGATGGATGGCGTTGGATATTTTGCCATCTGAGCTTAAGATTTTGAGAAATTTTCTTGTTTATAACGTAAAAATATATAACACAGTAACGAATCGAATTACTGTTAGTCAGATGGTAAAAACACTATTAAATTGACCATTCATCATATTCATGTTTTCACAAAAATAAGAAAAAAAATAAAATTTTCAAATATGAATTTCAAAATTTTTTTATGCTAAGGGTCTGTTTAGTAACCGTCCGAATTAGGCGAATTAGCTAAATTAAGGGAATTAGAGATTCAATTCCCTCAATTCAGCTGTTTGGTTGCCAATTAAAAATATGAAATTGGGCGAATTCCTAATTCCAATAATTCTCAATTCTGGATTTGAATTCAGAACTAAAAAAAACGAATTCGCAATTCCGGGTCCGAATAAAAACCGCCACTACCCGAAACCCTAATTCACCCCTTTAAATAGCGCCGGAAACGGCCGAATTCGGCCTTCGTTCCCGTCACTCGAGCCCGATGCTGGTCGTCCCCGAGCCCGACGCCGATCGTCCCCGAGCCCGACGTCGGTCGTCCTTAAGCATGAGCGCGGTCGTCCCCTAGCCCGAGCACCGGTCCGTCCCCGAGCCCGAGCGTCGATCGTCCCCGAGCCCGAGCGCCTCTCCGTCCCCGAGCCCAACGCCGATCGTCCCTGAGCCTGAGTGCCTCTCCATACCCAAGCCCGAGCGCCTCTCCGTCCCCGAACCCGACGCCGATCATCCTCATGCATTCTGGTGTTTGTTGAAATGCTATTTGAGACTTACTCTTTATTATTTATGTTGAACTTAATATTGAAGATTACTTATTGTGCATGTAAATATTGACAGTATTTGAAATACCTTTCCAAATTACTTGTGTTTTCTATCTATACGTTTGGTGTGCTGCAACAGAAGTGTAGAAAAGTCCATTATGTTGTGATTCATTATTGATAGTTCTGTTTAGCCGGTGTTGTGAAAAACATCTATCACATAAACAGTCATCCGAGTAGCAAATAAGTGAAGATGACATGTTCTATTGCAGTCTATGTGAAGTTGAGGTTTGCAACAGAATATTAAGTTTTATATTGTTTCATTGGGGCAAAATTCCTTTTTCTCTTACTTGGAGCTCATCTAAAAAAATAATTTATTGATTTAATATTGTTTAAATCAATTATCCTTTATTAAAAAAATAGATATTATAAATATACAATTCTAATATTATTTATTTTTTTAACCTCAAAAATATGTCTAATTAATTTATTACTTTAATATCTATATTTAGTTTAAAATTAAATATAGAAAATATCTAAAAATAGGGGTAATCTCATCAATTAAGAATTGGGTTATCATATTTTCAATTTCAAATCCAACCAACACCAGAATTGAGGGAATTGACGAAATTCGTTAATTTCAATTTACATTCCAAATAACCGAATTCACGGAATTGACTAAGTTGATAATTCCTTTTTTTTACTTAAAAAATATATCTAAATACCAAAATTATCAATTCGGTCAATTCTCTCAATTTCCCGTGATTGAATTGATAATTCCCTCTATTCTAAAATCTGAAATTATCCAAACGGGCCCTAAACAAAGTATAAAAAGTTTAATTGATGGAAATATGAGTTTCTTTAATAGGAGTGGCCGAACCCGTCCATCAGGCCAACGCGTACAAAGAAAATGAATCAATGCCCAGGCCACGTCCCACCTGTTGGGCCTTCAATTGGGCCTTCAATGCCAATGTTGGCTACCCCAGACACCTGCTACCCACTAACAAATCCCAATTCTTGATTAAATGAACTGCGGTGCAAAATTTAATCAGAGAGTTGATTTCTTCTAAACATTCTTCTAAATACAAAGATAATGAGTCACCACCGAGCAATGTGGTATGGCACTTCGAATCATGCTACAAACATCTAAGAAACTCACGTCAAAATACATGAGCACAAGAAACTCGCTTCCCACGCTCATGGCGATAACATCGCGCCAATACATCTTCGCTGTCCACAGAAAAGAATCCACAGAAGCCACTGATCACAACAAGCCAGCGGCGTAAGCAACGCCAGTTTCTGGGATCCACTCATCCCCTTTGAGGAACTTGCCCACGGTGTACTTCTCCGCCACGTTCTTCGTGACTGTTGCCTGGTAACCTGGCCACTTGACCCGACCATCGACCTTCGAGCCGATCCCGGTGTTCTGATACTCTGCATATGTTATTGTGTCCGGTGGCGCGGTCCCTGACACCCATGGTAGCCACCCTGCAGCCTCAATGAATGATCCAATCTCCGTCTGCATTATGATCGTTGTCGAGAAATTCTTCCATGGTCTTCCAAGATATGTTGGCCGTGTTAGAGCATCGAAAGCTGATATTGTGCAACCTTGTATCGATATTCCTGTGTTCTCATTTGGATCACTCCGGCCTTGGGCTGTGATGGTGTTCTCTTGGTTAGGGAGTGGCTGCCTTGGACGAATCGTGCATTTTTGGAATACTACTGATGCATCTCCAAAGATGAAGTCTATGGTGCCGGTGATGTCGCATTCATGGTAGAATTGACGGAGGGAATGCGTGTAGAGTGTGTCCTGGAATGCATCAAATGAGCAGCGGTAGAAGACAGAGCGGTCAGAGGCAGCACGGAGGGCCACGGCCTGGTGCTTCTGCGGGCCAGCCGAGTTCTTGAAGCCCATGTCCCTTGCCATGAATCTTCTTCCAGCGGCGACTGCATTGCGAAGAATTGATCAACTCTTGTCAGTGTATTTTGGCATTTGTAAACGAATAATAAAATGTGAAAAAAAAGCACAAAATCAATTGAAGCATCAGATCCAGCCCAACAAAATGTGGAAAACGCAGCATCATCTCCAGTTGTGCCGGCCAACCTTTATCTTATTCATGGCACATGCCCACGGCCAAGCACACTTGCCATTGAAAACAACCTCAAAAATATGTAACTAATGGAACAATAAACAAATCAAAGACCAGATGACTCACCGAAGGTTGCGGTAGCGAAGGTCGGCGTGCCGTCGATGAAGTTTTTGCTGCCGGAAATAACAGTCTCGGTCATGCCGTCGCCATAGATAATCACGTTCCATTTGTTCTTGTCAAGAACCACATTCTCCACATACACCCCCTCCTTCACGTAGATGACAAATGGATGCGGGCTTTTCTTGGGAATCATCTGAACTGCCTCCGATATCGTCTTCACCTGCCCGGTGCCATCCTTGGCCACTGTCACATTCGGGTTCAGCTGGCCCTTGTCCTGCAACATTGCCCGCCGATGCAGGTTGGACATCCATGAAGGCAAGCCAGAATTTGTTGCAGTAGTTGACAGTAGCTTCCGATGGACAGGAAGGTTCAAATTGTCCATAATACTGAGAATTCTAGTGACGATTGCCAAGGAGTTGCTTGTAAGCTGCGTTGAGTTCAGCATTGTTGCCTCCATCTGCTGCCGGAAGTCTCCGAGCGTGCCTTCAAAGCTGTCCAGGCACGTCTCCTGGTTAGTGATTGCAGCGCTGAGCCATGTCTTCAGATCATCTATCTTAGCAGCAGTCAGTAGCTTCTCCCCTGGAGCGGGCATGAGTGATGCCAGCGAACTGTTGAGCTGGTCAACAGTATCGGCGAACATTTCCTTGCAGATCTGAATAGTTGTATTGAGGCGCGGGTCGTTGTTCGGAATGGTGAAAGCGTCAGTCAGAGACAACACCTTCGATGTGGCATCCATGGCGACGCGAATGGAGAGCTTGAAGAGTTCCTCAGGGTCGGCCGTGCCGTTTGCAGAGGAGATGCTGGAGAAGCACGAGTCTGGGTAGCGGGTGACACTGCACAGGGCCTTGATCGAGGTGGCGGTGGGCATGTCAGAGGATGAAGGTGCTGAGCTTGAACCACCATTGGAATGTCTGGCAACAACGGCGGCAACAGTGACTCCAACAACGATGACGAGAAGAAGGACCAGCGCAACAATGATGAAGATGAGGCGCCTTCGGGTTTTCCGGCGGAACTCCCGGTCCTCTGCCTCATTCACCTTGCCATAGCCTTTGAAGGAGTTGATGGATTCCATAGCTTCCTGCTTCTCGTCTCCCTCGTTTGGTTTCTAGCTTAAAGCTGGTACCGATTGTTTTATTTAAAGAGGAAAGGTGGGGTCTGTGTTATCATTTATTCTAGGGTGCCATCACATGGATTCAGAGCTGGCCAACAAGAGTCCGAGAACCATCTGCCAGCAGAACCAGGTCCTAGGGTATGTTTTCACTAGCAGTTCGTATCTAGGCCAGATGGCTTTCTATTTAACTTATCAATATAATTGGTACTGATAATTTCCGGTTATTATTTTCCTAAATCATTTTGCCAAATGGAAGTAAATGGGTGGTTATAAATTCTAATAAATAAGAATGGAAAGCCAAACATTCTGGAATTTGACACCAAGAAAAGAGTTGAAGAGAAAGTTAATTAGGGTCTTGAACGGAGAAAGAAAAACAAATTGGTCATAAAGAACTTGTACTTTCTCAAAATGATAATAAAAGTTGGGTTTCTTGAAAAAAAAAATCCTTTTTTTTTTTTTTTGCACAATCCAAGAGATACGCATCTAATAAATATGCTTAAACACCAAGTTCAATGATGCTGACAAGTATCATGTAATCAATAAGAGCAACATGCAAGTGCTTCTTCCAGGACATATCCACATGAACAACCCAAGCAAGAGCTGGACGCTGGATTCTTATAAGATACAGACAAGGTGACACGGTTCTGACGACTTCATAACCGTGTGCCATCCGTGTATCATAAACATGCTAATCAAACATTATCTCAACAAATGAAACAAGAAGCAAAACACTTTGGATTCGTAAATCTTAAGCCACAATCAATAGGAAGCTAACCCATTGGCCCTACATGAATTTACTTGATAAATTATTGGAGAACTGCACGAGAGCAGGACTTCCCTTTCATCTAAGCTAGTCCCTGCCCAACCAATTTATCTTGACAAAGATGAACAAAGACATTAAACAAAACACTGATTTAGAACACCAATAAGTCACCAAACATTGAATATGAAAACTTACAATGAGGCCAAGGTAGGGGATTCAGAATGAAGACTATGGTGAATCAGATATGAGACGCAGATGAATCAGATTTTTCTATTTCACACATCAATAATACTTGGATATAGAGTGCATTATACCAACTATTAAAAATTATAAAATATTCCTAAGCTGTGTCAATCATTTAGGTTAATGATGCAACAAGTTGTTTACCACTGACAAACATACAAAAGCAAAAATTGAATGGGTATTATCTAGTTTATGGTAAGCATTATAGTTTATTATAGATTAATAAATGGCACATGGCTGCAAAAATTAAGTGTTTCACTAGAAAAGGAAAGTTCATAGCAACTGTTTCATACACCAACACTCACTCATGTGCTGAACCATGTGATCTATCACCACATGCGCGGGCATTGTCCCATGGCATCCCAAACATTTCTTTTTTTCTATGCTCTGCGTCGCCATCAGTTCTAATTAAAAAAGTAGAGTCCAAGTTCCACGTTGAATACTTGTGCATCATTTTTGTGTAGGTTCTGACTTGTAAGTCACCAAATCGGACAAGAGTATGAGATTCAATAGTCATGGTCCCTATTTGAATCAAGAGCCTGAATTAATAAAGTGCCGGCCCAAAGCATGGCTTCAATCAAATCATATGCTGGTTAAATAACAATAACATTTTAGTGGAATAGAAAATTTGCGCTCCATGCAGACACAAGGTAGAATGATCTTTCCCTTAACAACTTCAAAATTACATCTTTAGGAGAGTTTCGCCATTTCATTGAGATATCATCAGCATTTTTGCTTCATATTCTCAAAAATCTCCGAAACAGAAACAAAGACATAATTATAATTACTGAATGCTGAAGGAAGTAATATGATTTTCCATCCAAGAGGCAATTATATTTCTCAAAGAACAGGGATCTGACTATATTAACTTAATCTAAATTGACTTATTTCTTCCTAATATAATGGGTTGTGCATAATTTCAGGGAGGCAGATCCAGAACAAGGAAACAACCTCATTATTCAGGAATCAAGACTCAAGAATCAACAAAGGGTAAAACTGTGGTCCCCTAGAATTGATCAAAGTGAAATGGAAATCATTTATACCATAATAAAAAAGACAAGAAAATAACCCAGATGACATGTCTCTCTATGGGAAAAATGTCTTTGATTGTTTCATCAAAATATTGGGTAGCCAGATGATGGTATGGGTAGGATTTCGAGAAACATGTTCATATGGAAGACTTTTTCAGTTATACCAAATGAGAATAAACCAATATGAGAAACAGAATCAAGGAAATGTGATGGTGTAGTTCAAAAATCCCTTTTCTGATGGAGCCAAGCAGTCTGACATCAACATGCATAAGGAAATGTGCTCAATTGGTCAAGCCACTTCACATTGTTTTGGGATGCAACGGAGTGGATGATTTGATAGTTAAGCAACTTCTCACAAATGAATGATATCCATGTCTGCCTCCTAGACACTACAGGGCAAAAGATCGGAGCATTTACCATAAGTTTTGCTCTAACTTCTTTAATGCTCAAGAATTATAGGGTAAAGGTTCAACAGCTACTACTCTCAATACTTGGAAATGCCCCATTAATTGACTCCTTTTAGCCCAAACCAGTTGCTAGGACAACAAGCCACCTGGTATGGTTTTATCAATTGAGGCTGTTAAAATGGAAATGGGACAGCAACTTCTAAAACTAATTCGTAAGAAAGTCCTATGTTCTCTCAAACCAGAGATAAAAGTTGGTATCTAGAACATTTGAGCATGGGTAATAAAAAGATCATTATTCTCCAAATTGTTCCAGTGTGATTTTTCTCCGAAAATCTTCCTTCTTTTGTTGAGGAGTACAAAATGCATTCAGCTGAATATTGATGCAGACAATGTATTGACATCTTATTTTATGAGAATGCAAATGCTAGTAATGAGCATGTGTGTAGGAAGAACCACATGATATCCATGGCATTACTTTCAACATAAAATGTGTAACAAAAACTGGGCTAAAATGACGCCTCAAGGAGATGTGCATGCAGATCAAAGCCTTCAGACTAATAAAATGTCTCAATAGCAGATGCACCATTCATGCCAGTGTTAAAACTAGAAAAAATTTCTATCAGCACACGAGAAGAAGTCCCCACCATTCTATGATACACCTTATGAAAGTTAACATAGGACTGCCTCAACAAAATAGATTAAATAGCTACGATCACATCTACCAACCAAACAGAAAATTATATGCAGTAAAAATTGACAGGATACACAAGACAGGGAAGGCCAGAATTTCACAAATAAAAAGCATACAACATCACAACAAATTGTTTTTGTATCACATGAAGACCCCAAAAGATAGAAATAACTATCCGGTTGCTCAAAAAAAAAATATAGAAATAAGTATACATACAAATACAGAATCTTCATGGAAATGTCTATGGTCCTGCTTAGAAATAGAAAATACAGTCCTTTGGGTAAAGAGCTGTTTAGTTGGTAAGAAGTAGGGAGAAGTGATTGGAAGTGAAATTACTCTCCACTTCTATTGTTTAGTTGTTTAGAAATGACTTCTGGGAAGTCACTTTATTTCTATGTACTTTCAATTTAGAAGCGAAAAATAAATTAAATTTCACTTCTGTATTTTTTGATTTGGAGTAACTTTTAAAAGTAAATCTAATAATATTTTAGATTATAATAATATTAATAACCTCACAAACAATAATAATATAAATTATTAAAAAAAATATTTATGAAAATAATAAATAAATAATATTTTTACATAAATAATTATATAAAAAATGTATTTATGAAAATAGTTAAATAAATAATCTTTTATATAAAAAGTATTTTAAATAAATAATTATACTTTCAAAATATATTTTGTTCCAACCAAATGATAAAAATGTATTATTTGCAATCACTTCTAAAACTGAATTGAAAGCCTCTAATTACGCGCCCTTCCCTTCATATTTTACCCAGGATCCAGACGAAAGGATGTACATTTCACCAAAAAGAAAGAGTGTGGCTTCCAAAAAAAGAATCACATACATAAAAGCTCCCCAAAGGAGGTTTCCACATTTTCCCCCCAGAGAGAAAACATAACGGAAACAAGCTGAAAAACAAAGACCTTGTTTGCTGAAATTTGAAAACATATCCAATAAGCACAGTAGCGCTTCTAAAGAAAGCCCTGTTTGCTGAAATCTCGTAATGACTGATTTCATTGATCAAGAATCACAGCAAAACATAAAATAGAGCAAATAGGAAAACGGAAATCCTCGGTCTGAATTTTGACGAGAAAAGAACTCCAATTTACATATACAAACAAGTTCTCTAGTACTCCCGATGCATAATAAGTTGTCTCTGGTTAAATTGCGAGCAACAATGGTCTCAAGGGGCTAGCGAAAACAAAGGAGGAACACTCTATAACCAAAGAAATGAATTATCAATTCAGTACATTTCAAGCTATCACTCCCTGCTTCAGAGTTCATAAAGGTGCATACCTGAGGCAAAGCCAAGCAACCTACAAATCAAATTCTTGAATTCACACGGCATCAAGAAAAATGGAAGTTTGAAATTGAAAATGAAAATTCAAGCTTTCAACTTGCTGGCAAGCTTTGCTCTGTTGTCTGCTCCCATGAAAACAAGCAGAAAGCCATCGTTCTTGCTCACTTGTAAGGAGATCGGAATGGATAATTGAATTTTGAACCATGATCACCATGGTGGATGATTGAGGAGTGAGAGAGGAATTTCACATCCGGTGCTCTTAGATTTTATCTTCTGGAAACATGCTTTTGTTTTTGGTTCGGTTCAACAAGGCAAAGATTTCTCGGTTTCGATTTATTGCTCAACGTGGCAGCCATCACAAATGGCTTACCAGTCACCTGCTCCAACCTGCAAGCACGTCCAACACTTCTTCTTCCTTTTTTTTACCCTTTTTTGGTGATTTTCTTTTTCTTCTTCCTCTTCCTCTTCCTCTTCCTCCCTCTATCTTTAAATACCCTAGAGGAGCTGTATCCTTCAATTCATCCCACAGTTCACCATCTCCCTCAACTGTGGAAGCAACGATGCGGAACTCGTCCAAGTTCTACGGCAAGGTCGACCAGCTCGACCAGGCCAGCCTCGAGGCTCGCCGGATAACCCGGCAACGCCTCACCATCATTGGCATCTCCACCATCATACTCGTTGCCATTATCGTGACGGCCATGGTCACCACCAATCATGGCTCGTCAGATAAGAGTCCGAGTGCTAGCGCCCCGCCGGGACCAATGTTAACGTCGATAAAGGCCATTTGCGACTCCACGTTGTATCCCTCCTCCTGCCTCGCCACTCTTGGCCCGGCCGCCGCCAATTTGACCAACCTCGACCCGGTCAAGCTCTTCCACCTCTCCGTCGAGATCGCCATGGCGGAGCTCGCAAAGAGCTCCGAGGTCGTCCAAGAGCTTGGTCTCAAAGGTGCCGTTGATAAGATGTCTCTTGCAGCTTTCTCCGACTGTGAGGAGCTCATCGCGCTCGCCGTCGACCACCTCACTGACTGCCTCTGGTCAATCGATTTCTTCTCCAACGCCGATGCTGTCGACGACTTGAAGACCTGGCTTAGCTCCGTCATAACCAGCCAGCACACATGCATTGATGGTTTCGATAATTCCACCGTCGAGCTGAAGTCCAGCGTGCACGACGCCATGAAGAACTCCACCGAGCTCAGTAGCAACAGCCTCGCGATCCTGACCGAGCTCTATAGTCTGATGGGCTCCGTCAAGCTCCGGAAGCTGATGGGCCACACAGACTTCGACGACCACTGGTCACCGTCGTGGCTGTCTTCGCAGGACCGCAGGCTGCTGCAGAGCTCGGATCCTCGGAAGAATGCTGATGCAGTGGTGGCAAAGGACGGGTCTGGGAAGTACAAGACCATCAAGGCGGCAGTCAAGGCAGCGCCGGAGAAGAGCAAGGAGAGGTTTGTGATCTACGTCAAGAAAGGAGTCTATAATGAGGTTGTCAAGGTCGACAAGAACAAGTGGCACATCATGATTGTCGGCGACGGCATGGACTCCACCGTCGTTTCCGGCGGCTTGAACTTCATCGACGGCACGCCGACCTTTCAAAGCGCCACATTTGGTAAACAGTACTCATAATATTGCATCACGAGCTCCTCCAAAATTCCAAATCCACATCCCTCATGGAGTTTTTTGAAAATTGATTTTGTAGCTGTGTTTGGCAAGGGGTTCATTGCCAGAGACATGGGATTCCGGAACACGGCGGGGCCGCAGAAGCAGCAGGCGGTGGCGATGATGTCAGACGCCGACCAGTCGGTGTTCTACCGATGCCGGTTCGACGCCTACCAAGACACTCTCTACGTCCACTCGCTCCGCCAGTTCTACCGTGAATGCGACATCTATGGCACCGTCGACTTCATCTTCGGCAACGCTGCCGCCGTGCTCCAGAACTGCAACATTTTGCCCAGAATCCCCATCCCCGGGCAGCAGGACACTATCACTGCCCAAGGCAAGGTCGATCCGAACCAGAACACGGGCATTGTGATTCATAACTGCACTGTTTGGCCGTCCGTCAACTTGACGTCGGTGAAGGTATACCTTGGAAGGCCGTGGAAACCATACTCAACGACAGTGTACCTGAGGTCAATGCTCGCTGGCTTCATCGATCCGGCTGGGTGGCTCCCGTGGACCGGGAACGCGGCCCCGGATACCATATTCTACTCAGAGTACCAGAACATCGGCCCCGGTGCATCGACGAAGAACAGGGTTAAGTGGAAGGGGTTGAGGGCTATGAATTCCAAGCAATCTGATAAGTTCACAGTTAAATCCTTCATCGGCGGCAACAAATGGATTCCGAAAGCCGGTTTGCCCTTCAAGTCTAGTCTTTGAGCTGTTATTGACCATTTTGTTTATGCTCCAATTTTTTGTTGTGGTTTATCAGTTCCTGTTCTTTCATTCAAGAGATTTGATTTTGATATACGTTTTAGATAATTGTTGTAATAAACTTTTGAGTTTTGTAACTATTGATTGTGTTGATGAAGAATATGAGTACATCAACACAGCAAAAACGAAGAAAAAGTGGGTTGAAATTTTAGTTGCATTTTCTCTTTAGAAAAAAATGACAGAATCATTTGTACAGAGCCAACAGAAGTACGGTTTCGTATAAATAAGTAGGAATTTTTATCATAAACACATGCAATTAAGTCCGCCATACTCAATCAGACTAAGCAAGAACAGTATTTTTCATTGCTAAATATGAGATTAACCTCTCTCTCTCTCTCTCTCTCTCTCTCTCTCTCTCTCTCGTCCTCTGAGTCAGTTAATCAAAGAAACCCAGCTGAACAGGGACGTTCTGCTTCTTGACCCAGTCGCCGGCGTCCAAGAAGTTGGCAGCGGTGAAGCGGGCGGCCTCCTCCTTAGTGATGGATTTGATGCCGGGCCACTTTATCCGCTTGGACTTGTCAGCTCCGGGGCCGACATTGTTGTACTCCGCGTAGAAGCAGGTGTCACTGTGGTTGGCGCGTTGGGCCAGGGGATGTAACCGTCGAAGTGGATAAAGGCGCCGATGTCATTCTCGAGGAAGATGGTGCGGGAGTTGTACTTCCATGGGCGGGCCAGGTAGTTGAGGAATGTCTCAGCGCCGTCCTCGGCGGTGAACCGGCACTTGTGGATGACGAGGCCTGTGTCCTCGCGCTTGTCCGTGCGGCCCTGGGCGGTGATGATGTTCTTCTGCTCGGGCGCCGGCTTGCGGACTGTGATGACACTGTTCTGGATGATGGCGACGGTGTCGCCGAAGATGAAGTCGATGGTGCCAGTGATCACGCAGCCGCGGTAGTACTGCCGGTTGGAGTGGGCGTACAGGGTGTCCTGGTACGCCTCAATCCGGCAGTTGAGAAGCTCTGTCCTTCCACAACTGTGTCATAGAAAAGAACTTTGTCATCTTCCATCATGCTTACGCCGAAAGGCGAAAATTTTAGGAGTTTGATATCTTACTAAAGGTTGCAGACATAAAGGTCGGGGTGCCATCGACGTAGTTCCTGTCTCCGGTGAGGATCGTTTTCCTTGAGCCATCGCCGAACATGGTGAGATTGTGCATGTTCTTAGTCACAAAGACGTACTCGTTGTACACTCCGGCCTTCACGTAGATGTAGTACCTGGAGCCTCCTCTGTTTAGTGGCATTTTCTCGAGCGCCTCACTGATAGTCCTGAAGTCGCCGCTTCCATCCTGGGCCACTGTCACGTTCGGCTTGTACTTGCCCTTGGCTTGCTGCCGGAGCATTCTCCGGTCGTGGTCTGGCACCCACGTCGGGAACCCGTCGCGGTGCAGCAATGGCTCCTGTTCTCTGAGCTCGCGGCCGCTGTAGCCGGGGATCTTGACAGCCGAGAGTATCGAGGTGCCCTCCTGCATGATGGCCAAAGCATTGATCGTCAGTTCTTTTGCGGTCTTCAGCCCTTCCCTCATCTTCTTCTGCAAATCTCCGTCCGGGAACACGTCGATGCACGTCTCCGTGTTTGCCATCACGGCGGCGAGCCAGGTCTTGATGTCGCGGCGGTGACTGAGCGGGTTCTGCATGTTCTCTATGTCCAGTTTGTCAAGCGAGTCGTTGAGCTCGTCCCGGGATTTGTTGAGCATCATCTTGCAGACCTCGACGGCGTTCTTCACCTTGGGGTTGTCGGACTCGAACAAGGCGTTGTTGACCTCCTTGACGACGACGTCGATGGCGACTCTGATGAGGCCCTTGTCGGTGGTGCTGGCGTTGACAGCCTTCGAGAGGGTGGACTCGCAGGTCTTCTGGAAATCAGTGAAGGAGCAGATCATCTCGACGGACTTGGTGTTGGACCGGGGTGGTTCCTTGGGTGTGCCCTTGGCCGCCGCAGCGGAGGCGGCTGTGGCGGTGGCCGACTTGTAGTTGGAGTTCCCGGCGTTGGAGTAGTGGACGATGGCGGTGGCGCCGATGGCGACGATGATCGAGAGGACGGCGATGGTGGTGCCGATTATCATGAGCTTCTTCCGGTGGCTCTGCTGCCTTTCGGCCTTCCGGCCCTCCGTGAGCGGCCCGAAATCCTGAAAGGCAGACATGATGGCGCCTCCCTCCCTTGTTATTGCAACGCAGGCGGTGAAAGGGAAGGGTTGGACAAGCGAGCGGAACGCATCATTTGTACCCTCCTCCTTCTCTTGACAAAGAATGGGAGGTGTGGGGGTGCAGAGGGCTTCAAGTCTAAACCAAGGTTTACCGTTTCGGTTTCGGTTTCGGTTTCGGGACCCAGCGAAATCGATACGTTTCGGCCGTTTCGGCCGTTTCGGTTTCAGTTTCGGCCGTTTCGGTTTCGGTCGAAAGATTTTTTAAAATTATTAATTGGGTGTTGACCAGAGTTTGACTATATTTTGACTGTACTTTGACTTCAAATTAAAAATATGATAAAATATTAAAAAAAATTTGGAAAAATTTGAAAAATTAGGAATGAATTTATACTTAATATTACCATAATATTAAATATTATTTTAGTTAATTAATATTAATTTTGATAGTTAGTCACTGATATTGTCTACTTTTAATATATATTAGTATATTAAAAAAACATATAAGAAATAACATGAATATGATTAAAAGTTAAAATTAGCATAAGCACATTTAACTTTTCATTAAAATGTACTTCACACATACATAATTTTATAAATTTTAAGATAATACAACTAATCATCATAATCATCATCAGTTGAGTTTGGAACATTTGGGTGTGGAACTACAAATTCAGTACCTGGATGATTCGGACGAGCATTTGTAGACATATGAGCCAGAACAACTAGTTCTGCACGGTCTCGTGGCAGCGGTTCTGAAGTATAATCATATATCGAATGTCTAAAATGAAAATCATATTTTGACTAAAATTTAACTTTATTTCAATTATTTTTTAACTTCAAATTAAAAAATTATAATATGTTTAAAAATTTAAAAAAATAATGAATAATTACGTAAAAAATATTATGTACGTGAACAGTATCTGACAGAAATCGATACTGACGCCGAAATCAAATTAGCGATAGTGTTGGCCTCAGTGTAAGGCCGGCTTCATCTTGCGGAAGTACGTGTCAGGTCGGTGAGGGCGCGAAATAGGCGATAGAGTGCCGATAAACCAGCGAGTGCGCATGGCCCTTGGGCTCGGACACGAAACCAGCGCGAGTTCCTCTCTCCGCCCCCCGCCCCCTCCCCCTCCCCCTCCCCCTCCCCCCGGCGGCGGCGCCCGCCCGCCCGCCCGGGCTCGAGCCCGGCGAGCTCCCGCCCGCCCCGCGCTCGACCCGACAGCTCCCCCGCCCGCCGCCCGGGCGCGAGCCCGGAGAGCTACCCTGCCCGCCCGCGTCGAGCCCGGCGATCCCGCCCGCCGTCCGGGCTCGAGCCCGGCGAACTCCCGCCCGCCCGCGCTCGAGCCCGGCGAGCCTCCCGCGCCCGCCCGGGGCTCGAGCTCGGCGAGCTCCCGCCTGCCCGCGCTCGAGCCGGCGAGCTCCCCCGCCCCGCCCGCCCGCCCGGACTCGAGCCTGGCGAGCTCCCGCTCCCGCGCGCTCGTCAGCACGCGTTCCCGCCCGCGCTCCGGCGAAGATGAACAGTAACTATGAACAGTAAATTCTAACCGAAACGAAAAATTAGGTTTCGGTTCGGGACCGGCCGAAACCGCGAACCATGGTCTAAACTTTGTCACCGGTCAACTCCAAAAAATAGTAGTCAAATTATGATTTTAAAAATTCGATTAAATTGATTTTATAAAATGGCTGAAAATATTATACCGACGCGGATCAGATCAAACTCGGCAATCTACAACTTGGATCGCCCAAATTAAAACTAAATCAGAGAGTTATCAATGAAGTCATGGATCAAAAAATCATTTAAAAATGATTAAAAGCTAACATTTTTATTGAGGTAATTCCATTCATGTTAGGAGCTTACAATTTGAACGAAATTTAAAAAATGATCTATAATCCGCCTTAATTAGCTATTTAACGACTGAAACTGAGGTTTTCCGCTAAAGTAGACCGCCGGAGAAGGGAATGGAGGTGGAAGGCAACCATTCAGCGCCGGTTGTGAAGTTATACACAGTGAAGTTCACGGCATCGTCGGCATCCATGAGGGTGTATCCCGGCCACTGCACCCGCTGGCTCGTGTTCGCGCCGGGGCCGAAATTCTCAAACTCACCGTAGAACAAGGTGCTCAAGGCAAAGCTCCCATTCCAAGCCATCCAGCCCACCGGCTCCACGACGCCGTTGATGTACGACTGCATGTAGACCGTCCTCGAGTACTCCTTCCATGGCCGGCCCAGGAACGTCCTCGTGTCGCTGACGTTGCTTTCGAGCTCTGGCGAGGCGGTGACCGTGCAGTTGTGGATGGAGATGCCGGTGGTCTGGTTCGGGTGGGTGCGGCCCTGGGCGGTGATGGCGTTGAACTGGCCGGCGAGCGGCTTCCGGGCGTAGATGTTGCAGTGCTGGAAGACGGAGGCAGCGTTGCCGAAGATGAAGTCGACGGTGCCGTAGATGTCGCAGTCGCGGTAGAACTGCCGGAGGGAGTGCGCGTAGAGCGTGTCCTGGTATCCCACGAAGCTGCAGCGGTAGAAGCTCGAAAGGTCGGCGCTGTTCCGAAGCGCCACCGCCTGGTGCTTCTCCGGCCCCGCTGTATTCTCGAACGTGATGTTGATTGCTATGAACCTGTCTCCATGCACAGCTGCATCACGATTGAAAAATATAAATATAGTTATACAGGGATACATTTGCAAGAAAGCGTGGAAAACTTCAAGTAATAAATTTGCATGCAAGTCCCACAAAGCTGGTGAGATTCAGAACTTTTTGACTTTCGCAAATGCAAACATTAAAATTAGAAGCAAGTACTGGTGTAACTTACCGAGGGTGGCGGAGTTGTACGTAGTCCAGCCATCCACCACGCTGCGGTTGCCGGTGATCACCGTCCTATTAACTCCAGCGCCGACCAAGAGCAAGTTCCTCTTGTTCTTCGCGACGACGATGTTCTCCTCGTAGACGCCGTCGCCGATGAAGACAGCGAAGTAGCCTTTCTCAGCGTCCGTGTTGTTCGGCGCCGCCGCGATCGCGTCGCTGATCGCGGTGAAGTTCCCGCTCCCGTCTTTCGCCACTGTCACCGACTGGTTCACTCGCGGTACCACCTCATCCTGGTTACCTTCTAGAAGATTTCTTCCCTCATTGAGTCCTGAATAAAAAATCATCATAAATCCCATGTTAACAAAGCCACTTAATTATCCATTAAAGCTCGCTTTATTGTCAAGAGTGCTTATCAAGAAAATGACTCATGGCAAATGAATCTGCTAATCAATAATGTTCCTCGAATTAGATTTTGACTTAATAACATCTTTTGCAATCTAATATTATTTTTCATAGGTAAAACCTTTTATTAAAAATCTAATAATTGAGTCATTTTTCAGGTCGTGAAGCCCATACGGTACTATTTGTGATCAAGAAACAAAAATTTCTGCTGCTACGTGAGCTGGCATTTTCTTTCTTTTTTTTCTTTTTCTAGAAAATAATGAAAGCAAAAGGGGCACGTAAGGTATATAACATCATGATCACAATAATCGCGTCGATAGGCTAAACTGCATGCATGTATCCACATCAAGAGCGACCAAAATCTGATCCTAGCCCCACATCCAGTGGACGCTACTCGACAAGCAGGCCACGTTTCATCCGAGACTGCACCAAAATGTCTAGCACGAATCTGGAGGCATGGCGATTTACAAAGAGAAACAAATCTGACCTGAGGACGAGTTGGAGGACCCGCCGCGGTTCCGGGCCAGCGCGGAGGAGACGAGCTCAAGAGACACGCCGTACAGCCGGGCCTCGTCGGAGAGCGCGCCCTGAAGCTCCGGGAAGCTTTTGGAAGCTTCGAGGCCGTCGTAGCACGTCTGCTGGTTGGTCACCAGCGCGCTCATCAGCGCCTTGACTCGCTCGACGCCGTCCTGGCTCAAAACGAACCGCCCCCTGCCGAGCTCGGCCTGGACCGCTTCCAGGTACTCCGCGTTCAGCGCCGAAAGCTCCCTGCAATCTTCCAGCGCGCCGGCGCCGACTCCCCGGGGGCCGGCGCCGCCGCGGCCGTGAGAAAGATAGTTGCCGAGAAGCACGGAAGTCCTGCGGGCTTGCTTCAGTGCTTGCTTCACAGAGTAGCGCCCGAGATCGTACGGATCGGACGGGAAGCGAAGCGGCTGGAGAATGGCTCGGCAGAGCTTCGGGTAGAAGGAGCTCTTGCACGCTGCCGCCGGCGTCTCCGCCGCAACGCCAGTCGTGAGGAAGGAGCAAGCAAGAAGAAGAGTAAAACGTAGCCACATTGTTATTTTGTTTTCTTCTTCCACTGGCAATAATGTATTGCTCACAGCAAGAGGAACGAAATATATATAGAGACAGAGGGAAGAGAGAAAGCTGAAAGAAGAAAGCGCGTGGGGCAGAAAGGGAAGACGAGTCAAAGATTAGGGTTTGTAAATAGGGGTTGGTGGTGGGGGAGGTTGGTGGTGGTAATTTTGAGGGGATGTCTTGAAAGCAAAGATAAAATAAGAGAGAGCTAGCATCCAGTGGGGTCGTTGTAATGGGACTAGTGGCATTAACAGTGACGAATTATTTATGAATTAGCTAATCAAAAAACAATTTGGTTAATTTTCCATGTGTGATTGATGCGCAATATTAATTGTTTGATTTAGTTCCTGAATCTTCAGTGAAAGTATAGATCGATACGATCGATCTTTCTGAATGGAATGTCGAGATCTTTAGCATGTGATTCTTGCTCTTCTTGTGCTTCTTCATGTGTCATAATAAATGTATTTCAGTTCAGATTTCACTCGCTCCTTTTTCATAGAAATAAAAGAAAGAATACTGGGAAAAAACAGAGAGAAAAACAATGGCAGAGCGAAACTGTTTCAGGATGTCGGCTGTGAGTTCCAAAGCAGAGATGTTAATTAATTACTGATGGAAGAACGAAAGTGAGAATTATTTGTTATACGACAAGCTATGGAGTCAACACAGAGCCATCGAACAAGCTGTGGCGTTCCGGTGTTTGACCTGTCAATGTGAAGCTGCGGACCCGGGTCCCACACTCCGCTGACTTTTCTTGGCTTGATCTGACGCTTTCATCCTTTGAAGGTTTCAGCAGAAGCTTGGAGGAAAAATATTACAGACCGCACGATGGGCTTGGATCCCACGGACGACCCGGTCTGCGAGATGGGGCTTTATTATTTTAAATATCGATATACATATAATTTATGATATAGAAAAAAATAATACATAAGAGATTTATATAATAAAGACAGATTCGAAAAATATTATATTGATAAGAAAAGAAAGAAAAGATTATAATGATGGAGACGAAACTATAATATCACCAATTCTCACAAAAGACTAAATAGTATATTCATCATAAAACGTTCTAAGAGTATTAATCTATGTCTCTCATTCTTACTCTATATGAAATCTTTAAATGAATAGGATATTTATAGATGTAGTCTAACTAAGTTTGAGTCAAAGTAGAAGATTGACTCAAATAAAACTTTTACTAATTCAAATCTTCTAATAAAAGATAAATTCAGATAAGTATTAGATCCACTAAAATAACTTTCTAATATAATTAAGACTATACGGAAAATCCGGATTCGATACACAATTAAGCTAACAATTTCTATCTTAGTTCGAATCCACTTATTCTTTGAATTTAAACCTTCAATAGATATCTTTATTATTACCTCATGGGGTAGGATCAACGATCTTGAACATTAATCAAATTCAAACAGAGCTTAAACTTGTCAATGAGAATCACCTTTGTCAACATATCTGCAGGATTTCTTGAAATATGAATCTTTTGTAAAAAAAAATCTCATTGTCTTCAATAATATCCTGAACAAAGTGAAATCGGACATCTATATGTTTTGATCTGGCATGGTACATTTGGTTTTTCACAAGATGTATGACACTCTGATTGTTGCAAAAGATAAGAAGAACATTTTGAAAAAAAATCAACTTCACTTACCAATCTTTTTAGTCGTAGAGTTTCTTTGATGACTTCTATAGCTACTATATACTTAGACTCTATTATAGATAATGTCATAGTTGACTGTAAGATACACCTCTAACTAATAGGTCCTCCGCAAAGAGTAAAAAGATAACTAGTGAGGGATCGTCGTCGATCAAAATCTGCAACATAGTTTGAATCGACACAGCCAACAATTTTGGCCACTTGAACTGTGTTCCTATCGAAACATAAGTCAATATTAAGAGTACATTTGATATATCTTAATAGCCACTTCACTGCCTGCCAATACTCTTTTCCTGGATTTGTCATGTAACGATTAGCAACGCTGACTGCTTGTGCAATATCAGGTTTTATAGATACCATAGCATACATTAGACTTCCAATAATACTTGAGAATGAGATGTTCTCCATATACGCATACTCCTCATCTGTAGAAGGACATAGTTGAGCTGAAGGCTTGAAGTGAGATGCCAAAGGAGTATTGATGGATTTTGAATTTTGCATGTGAAAACGAAAAATAATCTTCTCAAGATGCTCTGTTTGAGTCATAATGTCATGCTTTCAATCTTGATCAATCTCCATAGTGAAAATCTTTTTTACAGTACCTAAATCTTTCATCTCAAATTTCTTTTTCATTTTAAACTTTAGATCATTAAGTAGAGATATATCTTAAGTACCGATAAGCATATTATCAACATAAAAAAATAATATAATAAATGAATTATTATTATGCATCTTAAAATAGACACAACAATCATGTTTGCAATGGATGAAATCTTGTCCCAACATAAAACTGTTAAACCTTTTATACGATTGTCTTGGAAACTGTTTCAAACCATAAAGTGATATGTTCAACTTGCAGATAAAATTTTTCTTACCTTCTTGGATGAACCCTTCAAGCTGTTGCATAAAAAATCTGCTCTCTTAATTCTCCGTACAGAAAAGCAGTTTTGACATCAAACTGTCCTAACTTAAGATTATGAAAAGTAACTAAAATAAGTAAAAAATGAATAGATATGTATTTAACCACAGGAGAGAAAATTTCATTAAAGTCAACACTCTCCTTTTGTGAATACTCTTTTGTAACTAAATGGGTTTTGAATTTAACATCATCTATCTCAGATAAATCCTCTTTCTTTCGAAATACTCACTTGCAACCAATTGCTCTTTTACCTTCTGTTAATTTCACCAGATCCCAAGTATAGTTCTTTTGAAGGAAATCCATCTCTTCATTCATAGTAGCTTGCCACTGAAAAGAATTCTTATCCTGCACTGCTTCTTTATAGGAAGGATCATCATTGTCAATAACTAAAACAAAAGCTATAATATCTTCAAAATCATACCTTTCAGGCGGCTTTATGTTTTTTTGAGATCTTCGAAGTAGAGTCTTCTCAGAAATTTGATTCTTAGAATTTTCTTAAGAGTTTGACATACCCTGAATATCTTCTTCTGAAGGAACTACATGCTTCATCTTCACTCGCATTATATCACTGAGACCTTTTTAACATAACATTTTCATCAAGTACTATATCTCTCTCAATAATTACATTAGAAATAATAGGATCCCACAAATAATAGCCCTTAACACCTTTAGCATAACCTAGGAAAATATACTTTTTGAAACGTGCATCTAACTTATTCTTGACAATATGCACATAAGCAGGGCAACAAAAAATCTTTAAAAAAAAGTAATTTGCAAGTTGACCAGTTCATACCTCTTTAGAAGTTTTGTAATTAATGGTTGTCTGAGGAGAGTGATTCATAATGAAACATGTTGTATTGACTGCTTCTACCCAAAAATCTTTGTCAAGACTAGCCGTACTGAGCATACTAGGTATTTTCTCCAATAAAGTTTCATTCATTCTTTCAGCCACACCATGTTGTTGAGATTTTTCTGGGATGGTAAAGTAACATTCGATACCTTCATCTTCACAGAATTTGAGAAATTATATTAATTTGTACTCTTCGCTATTATCACTTCTGAGGTATTTGATTTTTCTGTCAGTCTTTTTTTTAACTAAAGTTTTCCACCATTTGAAAACAGAAAATACTTTGGCTTTATAATGAAAAAAAAAATTCACACTTTTCTGAAAACATCTTTAATAAAATTGACAAAACAATGAGCATTAGATTTTGATGGAATAGGAGAGTACCACACATCAGAATGAATATAATCAATTAAGCCTTTAGTGCAATGAGTGCTAGTGTTAAACTTTACTTTGGACTGTTTACTATAGAGACAATGCTCATAGAAATTCAATTTGTATGAGTTGAAGCCTTTCAATAATTTTCTTTTCTTGAACTCAGTTAAACCTTACTCACTCATATGACTGAGACGCATATGTCATAAGTGGGTCATATCAAAAGAAGAAGTTTGAGAAATTGCTACTCCACCTTCAACGGTTTTTCCTACTAACTCATACAAATTTTCATGTTTTAGACCCTTCATCATTATCAATGAACTTTTAGCAACCTTAAGAACTCTACCTTCAGCAGAATCCTTATAACCAGCAGAATCCAAAGCACCCAAAGAGATCAAATTCTTTTTCAAATCAGGAACATATCTAACGTCAGTAAGATTTCTAATAATATTATCAAATATCTTAATTTTAATTGTTCCAATTTCAATAGTTTTGCATGGACTGTTATTAGCTATCAAAACTAATCCACCATCCTAAGACTTGGAGTTTTCAAACCAATCTTTATTGGGACACATATGATAAGAACAATCAGAATCAAAAATCTAAGTATCATGGTAACGATCAAAATCAGAATTAATAGAGAGAACATACCAAAATCATCATCAAAACTCCCTTCAGCAACTGACACATGTTCTTTAGCTTGCTCTTTAGACTGAGATTCTCTTTCTTTCTTTACTTTGAGCTTCCAACACTCTTTAATTACATGTCCCATCTTCTACAATACCTGTAATTTATTTCTTTGGATTTGGATCTAGAACGATCTTTCTTTGATCTTTTTTTAGTACAACCTCTGGCAATCAATGCTTCTGAGTGTGACACATCCCCTTCAATCTTTTTTAAATATTCATTAGATAGAAGGGCAGTAGAAATATCGTCAAATTTCAAATCCTTATCATACATGAAAGTAGTCTTCAGATTTTTAAAAGAATGAAGTAAAGATGGATAATAAAATAATTATCTTATCTTCATCTTCAATTTTAACATGCTTAACAATTAAGAGACCAGTTTATTGAAAATATTAAGTGATCAACTATATTTGTACTTTCTCTCATTCAAAAATTAAAAAACTTCTGCTTTAAGTAAGCTTGATTTGAGATAGACTTACTCATATATTACTTCTTCATCTATTTCCCTAGCTCTGAAGGTGATATTTTATCAAAAAACAGATAGAATATCTCATTGGTGAGACTGAGGATGATTGTACTATGTGCACTAGCCTTCTGATTTTTTCAGATACTTTCGATGATATCTTCAGCTTTGACGTCCTCCAATGTGTTACTTCACCCTTGTTGAGTAAGAATTGCACGAATTCTTAATTATCAAATAGGAAATCCTTGTTTTTCATTGAATTTCTCTATATCGAACTTCATAGTAGACATATTGAATCAAGTTCTGATACCATTTTGTTGCGCTAAATATTGATGTCCACTATAATTTACGATGTAGAAGAAGAAAAAAAACACACAAGAGATTTATGTGGCGAAGATGATCCGGAGGATATTGTATTGATGAGAAAAGGAAGAGAACATTACAACGATGGAAACGAAACTCCAATATCACCAACTCTCATAAGAGACTAAGTAGCATAGCTGTCACAAAATATTTTGAGAGTATTGATCTTTCTCTTTCTCTCACTCTATATGAAATCTTTACATGAATAGGATATTTATAGATATGGCATAACTGAGTTTGAGTCAAAGTAGAAGACCGACTCAAATAAGACTTCTATTAATTCAAGTCTTTTAGTAGAAGATAAATTCAGATAAGGATTAAATCCATTAAATTACTTTCTAATAATTAAGACTTTCCAAAAAATCCAAATTCGAGACACAATTAAGCCAACAGGGCCCAAGATCTTGTCTGGATTGCGAAGCATGGGCTTTGAAGGAGGTCAAGCCCATGGTGGAGATCTAGAGTCATCTAGGAGTTGCTTCGGCAAGACATCTCCTAGACGTGACTGATTGGACAAGATGTTTTCTTTGTCTTTTTATACTTTAAGGTTTCGTTCAAAAAAATTTTTGTTTGTAAGAAAAAATATTAATTTGAAGATTCATCGTTAGATATGTCTAGTTATCTAATTTGAAGGCAAAAAGAAAATGAAGCTATCTTTCAATACTACCGATACCTACACTGTGTGGGTGAGTGCCGGAATCCAATCATCTATCTCAGATGTAGTAGGGTTGGGTACAGAGTCCTGCATTGTCGAGGGGGAAATACTTAGAGAACTAACGAGTAAGGTGAACCCTTTAGGGACCAAGTGAAGGAATTTTGCATCTAGAGCGATGCCAAGGTGAGGACCTTCATCGATTGCATGGGTGGCTTTGGTATCATCAAGATTGCTCAAGGAAATCCCTCAGCAGTCCAGATCCAAGATGCCCATGTGGCTCAGTAGTCGGAAGTCTAGGAATGGGATGGATGAGCTATCAAGAAGAATGAGTTCTTGTTACAGTTCCCAAACCCACCCATCCTGGAGGGGGTGGCGGCATAGAAATTCATTCGAGTAGATGATTGGATAGTAGAGGTATATTCATGGAAGCCATCTCTGACCCTCAATAGGAGAGCTTGGATTCGGATCCAAATAGAAGATCTCCTTCTATGGGTCCAAGCAATCCTCTCCAAGGTCTTGGCAAGTTGGGCAACATTGATTGGAGTTGACCACACTTTGGAAATGGCTGACAACATCAAAGGCTTTGATCTCTATCAAAGACATCCAAGAAAACCCTAAAACTCTCCAAGGGACCATTAGCAACATTACGGTATGCATCAAAATTGAGGTCTTGGAGGACCTCAATGGAGATGCAATGGAGATTGAAATAGTGGGTAGTAGATAATACTAGGTACCACATCAGAGGTTGGCTAATCTAGTGTACAAACTAGTTTGGGTCCATGAAGCTGAAGTGGAAGAAGACCAAGAGGAGGAGGATGCTCGCCTACCCCCACTTCTAGAGTAGCGCTACTTCTACTTGAAGGGAGAAAATGGACACATAATTCCTATGCAAAAGTGATTTTGGAGAGGTGTCCCATGCTGGATAGACAAAGATATATGGCATGCAATAGCCTAAGATAATATGCTCGAAAGTCTGGACTTTCTATTGAACAAGCACTCTGTAGCTGATGAGATCATATAAAGAGGCAAATGAAGAGAGCATTGTTGCTGGATGAGACAAGCAACATGGAGATGAGTGAAAATTGTTGCATTACTATTGGACCACTCAGCCTTGCATGGTTCAAAAATCCTCATTGTTGTAGATCCTCCTATGAATGTTGCTACACCAAGAGAGGATGTTGATCCACAAGTAGCTCAAATTCAACCCACCGGAAGCTTCTCCAAAGCATCTGCTCCAACTCTGCATAGGAGCTCCAAAATCAACAAGACCACCTGCAAGATGTCGAAGGAGACAAGTACTCACAAATCCTTACCACATGCACATTCTTTCTCAAGTCATATAGATTCTTGTATCTCATCCTCCTAGTATGTAGAAAAACTAGCACAGATAGGGTCTTTATGTGGAATTAACCTAGATATGAGCAAACTCGAGACTATGATAATTCACCAAGTCCTTCTAAGGCTGGAGAAACAAAGACTGGGAAAAGAGATCAAAAAATGAAAATCCTCTCATGGAATATTAGAGGTATGGAGACCCAACAAAAAAAGAGATTCTTAAGCAACATGATCAGTGAAGCTAAAGCAGATATAGTGGGGATTCAAGAAACAAAAATAAGAAAAGTTAGTAAAGGGACTGAAGTTTCTAGGAGGTAAACAAATTAGCTCTTGGCTAAAATGACCCTCTCAAGGTGCATTTGGAGGAATCCTACTGGGCTAGAATGAATGAATGTTCTCCTTGCATGATTAGCACATTGAACAATTTTCAATGTCTATAGTCCTCAAGCAGATGGCATTTTAGAAAATGTGGCTCTATACGATAGTGTACACACCCATTATCAAAGAAAAGAAGGCATATTTCAAGCAAGAGCTATCTAAAATCAGACATAGGTGGAGCCTACCATGGACTATCTTTGAAGACTTCAATCCCTCAAGATTCCATATAGGTAGGAACAACAACGGAGGCAATAATGTGGACAGAGAGGACTTCAATGGGTGGATTGTGGACTATGATATACTAGAGATTTCTTTTTCTAGTAGGAGATTTACATGGTCAAATAGACAAAAGGGACCAAACATTATGAAATTAGATAAATTCCTAGTCTCTCTAGATTGGGAAGCCAAGTTTCCTTTAGCTATAGCCAAAGCACTACCATAAATAACCTCTAACTACGTGTCTATCATGTTATCATTTGAAAACAACAAAAGGAGGAAGATGAGATTTCTATTTGAAGCTATGTGGTTAGAAGAAGAAGCATTTGTCAACATGGTAACCGACAAGTGGAAAACCTACTCATGGTGAGCTGGTTGTGTGAATAATATATTGAAAAAAATTGAAAAGGCTAAGAGCTGATATCTCCAAGTAATGTAGAGAACACTTTGTCAATGTACTAACTAGAAAATAAGAACTCATGAAAGATATTGTTTGCCTTAAAGCAAGACAAGAGGAAGCGCAACTACTTGAGAAAGAGTTAGACATCCTAATCTCAAACAAAATAGAATTGGATGACGTCTTGAAAAAAAGAAACTCATGTGGAGACAAAGATCGAGGACATAGTAGATTCAGGAGGAAAGTGTCAACACTGTTTATATATATATATATAGAATAACAAGCAACAGGAGATAGATTAATCTCATCTCTGAACTAAGAGATGAACAACAAGTCTACAACACTAAAGAGAAAATGGCTTAGCATACAGTGGCTTTCTACAAATAGCTATTTGGATCTCCCTGTTTAAATAGAATTTGAAACTCTACTCCGAATTTGAGTTGGACTCCTAATGAGTCAAACTTAGATATTGAGTATGAGCCCAAATTTGGATCAAAAGTTTAAAAAAATTCGGACTAAATTAGGATTTGTAAATGAATCTTGAAGTTTTTTATCTGTGGATAAAACTGAGTTTTTATTCAAAAAGAACCTCGAAAATTTTAGAATTTTTACAAATATATCCTTTTTGCAAAAAAAAAATCTTTCAAAATTTACAAAATTACATTTTGGTCTAATTTTTTGAAAAATTTGTAAATAAATCTTTAAAAAATTATTTGTAAATAAGTTCATATTTTATTCAAAAAGTACTCTGAAAATTTTAGAATTTTTATAAATATGTTATTTTTGTAAAAAGGCACTCAAAATTTAGAAAAACATATTTTGGTCCAAGTATTCCAAAAATTTATAAATAAAACCCTCAAAATTTTTTATTTCTAAATAAATTCAGATTTTATTCAAAAAGGATCCTAAAAATTTTAGAATTTTTATAAATATATTTTTTTTTGTAAAAAATTCTCGGGAACTTATGAAATTATATTTTAGCCTAGATTTGTCAAAAAATTTATAAATAGCCCTCTTGAAAATTCGGCATCCCCAAAATTTAATTGGGAAAATAAATTCCAACCAATTATATTCCAATCAAGAAATCTAGAAATACAATCCATCACAAACCACAACATTCCAAAATAAGAAAATTATAAGATTTTGAAAATACAATCAAATAAAATTTCATTATAAATTGGAATGCAACATTATTCCAAATTAGGCTAATTAGAAATTTGATTTTGATTCTCTTCAAAGCCTATCAAATCGGTTGAAAACTTGCATAATAGACGAAGATAGAAATCAGAACGAGGAGAAGAGATCAGCACACAGTCGAGACTTAGAAATGAATAAGAGATCAACAAAGAAAAAAATGGAGGAGAATGCAAAGTGATTTTCTACCTCTCCTTCCTTCCCTTGTTCTTCTTTTCTCCTCTCTGTTATGTTATTCTTCCTTTCTTGCAAGGTCCTCGGTCTCTTGTTGTTGCTAATGCCCCCATCGTTATTGATCAAAGTTGCGCCCCGCACTGGCGGCTCACTGCTTAACTTGTGCCTCTAGCACCGCCACCTCCATCGTTGAAAAAGCCTACTCCGCCCACCATCCCATCACTTGAACCCTGTAGCTAGAAACTTGAGCCCTGCCCAGGTTCGCCTTTGCTTCAACTTGACCGCCACCCTCACCCACCACACCACCATGCTAAAGCCCTAGGATCATCGCCCGTGCCGATCGTAGTCGTCACCTGCATTGATCACAACCATCTTCCTCACGTTAGCTGTCATCTGGGCTCCGCCACCCCTATTGAGCAGAACTACCCCTACCTTGTTGTTGGAAAGGTGGGCTAGATTTGGCCATTTTTGACTAAATCTGATTGGAGAGGAAACTAGGCCACCTTGACCTAATGGAGCTCAAGAACAAAGGGGAAAGAAGGGATACAATAGTAGGAAAGAAAGAAGAAGAATGGAGAATAAGTAAAAAAAAAAAAAGAAAAAGAGAGTTGTGACAAAAAAATGTGGGAGTGTGCATCAGCTGTGGGGTGAAAGAAAAAAAAAGAAGGGGAACTTGTTGTAAAAAAAAAAGAGAAAAAGAGAAAAGCTCTTTCTTATCTTGACTTTTTTATGCCAGCACTGTCGTGGTCACGCATGATCCTTTGACATATTGGCGAACACCACTAACACTGCATTTACTAGCGATCCCTCGAAGACGGTGAATCCTTGACACTGTTGTGATCACCCACAATTATTCGAAGATGGTGAATCAACATCCCACCTACCAACCTTAGGGTTTACACTCAGCTAGCCTTCATGCTAATATTCAAACTAGCCATCAGACTCGTATTCAGCTAACCTTTGATCTTACATCCAATTAGCCTTTAGGCTAGTACTTAGCTAGCCTTCAAGTTTTCACTTCAGTTAGCCTTCGAGCTCATATCTCAACTAGCCTTCGAGTTTGCACTTGGTCAGTCTTTACACTCACATCTCAATGAGCATTCGGATCATATTCAGTTATCCTTCAAACTTGCACTTATCTAGCATTCGGGCTCACGTCTCAGCTAGCCTTTAGGCTCACACTTAGGCAGCCCTCGAGCTCACATCCAAGTCAGCATTCAGGCTTGTACTTAGCTAGCCTTGGGCTTGTACTCAGCCAGCCCTCGAGCTCGCATCCAAGTTAATCTTTGGATTTGCATTTAGTAGCCTTTGGACTCAAATCTAGACCAGCCTTCAAGCCTGTACTCATTCAGCATTCAGGCTCGCATCCAAGTCAGCCTTCAGATTCACACTTAACTAGCCTTTAGGCTCGTACTTCAGATAGCCTTTGGGCTTGCATCCAAGCTAATTTTCAAACTCACACTCAGTCAATCTTCGGGCTCGCATCTAGGCCAATCTTTTGGACTTGAACCTAATCAGTCCTCGGGCTTATACTTCTAATTTAGCTTTTGAGCTCATGAGTTGAGCTTCCTTTAGATTTGCACATTTAAGACCAGGCCATGGGTTCACCTAAAATTATCATAAATAACCAATGACTCCCAAATCAAACTGCTTAATATGACGTAACTTAATCATATTAAAATTGGACTCAGTCAAAATAAATGAACAAAAGTCAAGTTGACTTAAATGGATCTAAATTGATTAAATAAATAGATTAAAACTCAAATTGAGTTGGACTCCAAGAAAAATTCAAATTGAGTTGACTTAGACCAAATAAACTCAGATCAGACTAAAGATGAATTAATTTAAAATCAAGTTTAGTTCAAATTAAGTCCAATTTAGATTGAATTAAACTAAAATCAAGCCCTGATTAAATTAAGTTCAAACTAAAAGGGAAAACTCAAAATCTAATCAGAACCAAGCCAGGTTGAGCCTAAACTAAAGCCAAGTTGCACTAAATTAACTTAAACTTGAATCGAAATCCATCAAGATACAAACCAGAACTCGATAAAGGTCCAACGCAAAGTTGAACTTAATTCGAACAAAATAAAATCAATCTTAAGCCAAAATTGAATCTTAAACATTGAATTGAGTCAAATCAGACTCGAATTGAAATCAATACTGCTCCAACTAGAGCTAATGATTAGTATATGATAAATGTTCTTATAAAGATCAATCTTATGCGTGGTGGATTAAATTCATTATTGAACATTCAGTGATTTTGATGATTCATATAGTTTCCCTAGTCATGCTATAAAGCGTCAATGCTAACCCAATCACCAAGAGTCTGGAACACATCAATATTTTCTAAGAAGAAGTTAGTGAATTGCAATTCAATCAAGTTTTAAATATTATGTTGAATTAATTTCAAATTGAAATCAAAATTGAGCATTAAACTAATTTTAAATCAAACTCGGACCGATACTATATTGGTCCTGATGGAACTAAATAGGATTAAATTGAGTTCCATTGGGTGTGCTAAACTTTTGATAATACTTTGAGGTTATAAACAAAGAGTGAAATTACTATCCTGACTCGAATTAAAATTAGTTTGAATGAAACTAAATAAGATCAATGTAAGTCTCACTGAGTGTGTTACAAAAATTATTGATAACACTTTAAAGTTAAGCCAATCCAAAAGTATTCGTAACACTTCAATTCAAATAGAATTAAAGTAAGCTCAAACTTACTTAATCAATTAGCCACAATGTCTTATTCAAATAAAATCAACCAATAATACATTCAAAGCTATTGATCACACTTTAAGCTAATCAATCCTACAAGCAGTTGATGATGCAGCCCTTAAAACTAGTTAGCCCTACAAGCAGTTAATGATACACCTTTCAAGCTAGTCAATTTTAGAAACAGTTGATGATGCACCTTTCAAGCTAGTCAATCATAGTAGTAGTTGATTATGCACCCTTTAAGATAGTCAACTCCAGAAATAGTTGATGACATATATTGGGAGAGTTGAAAGAGTGTCGAATCAGAATAATATAGTGGGTCAGATATCAAAATATCATAAAAGTGTAAACTCATGGGATATAAGTCTTTCTCACTATATATGTTGGACTTTATCAATCCAATATCCGATGTGAGACTCATTTATCACACATGATATTATAACAATCTCTCCCTTCAGGTGTGATTTGATCACATTAATTTTAACACTCTTAATCAAAAACTCTTTTACTCGACTAGTTTCACTGTATGACCCATGCTAACTAATTTTTATCTCATTTTTAATTTTTTTAAGAGAGTGTAACATACGACTCGACTCAATCGCATAGTCACGATACTCTTTTACTTGACCAATTTCACTGTGTAACCCATACTAGCGGATTTTTTTCTCAATTTTTGATTTTTTTAAAGAGAGACTAACATGTGACTCAACTCAGTCGCATCATCACAATATTTTTTTACTTAATCAATTTCACATTGTGACCTATACTAATGGGTCTTTGTCTAAATTTTTTATTTTTTTAAAGAGAGACTAACATGCGACTTAATCTAGTCGCATCATCATTGTAATTTTGGTCTTAAGAGTTTACACAACTTCGAACTTGAAATTCTGATACCACTTATTGGGGGAGTCGAAAGAGTGTTAAATCGGATCAATATAGTGGGCTGGATATCAAATCATCCTAAAAGCTTAAATTCAAGGGATGTGAGCCTTTTTCACTATATATATTGGACTCTATCTATCCAATATCCGAAGTGGGACTAATTCATCACATCTGATATTATAATAGATTACATTTCAAGCTAGTCAACCCTAAAAGCAATTGATGATGTACCCTTCAAGCTAGTCAATCATAGAAGCAATTAGCAACACACCATTCAAAATAGTCAACTTAGAAACCATTGATGATGCATTCTTTCAAGTTTGCCAACCCCAGAAGTAGTTGGGTAAGGTCAATTTATGTTATGTCCATATCAAGCTCATCGAAAAATAAGGCTCAAATGCAAAAAAAAAATAAAAGAAAAAAAAAAGAAACACAAGCCACAAATGCAAATCACCAAAAAAAACACAAAGTTTAATTCTTCTAAAATTAATCCCGGATTTCCAATCGCTGCTATAAGGATCCAAGATTCAAAAGAGCAACATCCTTTTCTCCTTCTTCTAGTGTAACTCCATTTTTGCCTTATATATGGTGTCTCTCAGTCTAGCCAACTATCGCTTCTACAACCGCTCTCCATCCCCTTTCTCCTTAGGGGGCAGTGTGAAAGCTAGAAAAAGCCTAGATTGCCTCCGATATCTCAAACTTTGATTTTGCAAATAAACCCTCGAAAACCAAAAACTTATATATAGATTTAATTCATGAAAAATGGGTTGAATGAGTCAGCTTTAGGTTACACAAAAGAGCTCAAAGAACCAAAACTAAAATCAATTTTACAGTTATATAAAATTAAGAATTAGAATCATACTAATTTATTTTGAAAATCGGTTTTTGGTATTATATGGGATACCCATTTTTTTGGTTCTTTTACTTATTCCTAATTATGCTCATGTTTTTTAGGAGTAATATAAATTTTATGTTGATATTATCTAATTACAAAATTTGCAACCTTGACCTTGGTAGAAATTGAGGTTAGTTGCAAGCACACCTTTGCCTGCTCCGTACTTGCATTCTTGAGTCACCTGTCAAGCCTTCGCCAGCACGAGCTCCAATTGTGCCTCTATTCTTCCTCACTCGTCCTCTCAAAACCTTGAGAAATCGTTGATTTTGTTTTCATGTCATTTATTGAAGCTCCAAGTTTGGTCGGATGGAAATATCAGGGCTCTACTGTTATCATCTGAATTACTTCTAAGCCCTCTTATGAACACCGGGATGAGACTCCATTGCAGTCGAGCTATCATATTGGAGATGCCAACAGATCCAAAGGTCCATTAGACTCACGGGCTGAATCCACTAAAAGCGTATTTAGAGTCCATTCAAAATACCCAATGAGCCTCAATCAGACTGCCTGTTTGATTTTAAATATATTTAAAAAGCTTGTTGGAGGTCTGTTAGGAGTTGTTTGATCACATTACATGATCTACAAGTGAAAGAGTTCAATCAGGGTTGTCAATTATCCCAATGCTAATATTTGTCTACTAGTATTAGCTTTGTTGACCTAAAGATTTGACTCTAAATTTGAATAATTGGTTATACTAATGTTATATGTGAATTGATTAATGAAATATTCATACAAAATAATGAGCTAGGCAATTCTCATTAGTATTTTGGATTTAGATAGAATTGTGAATAGACTTGACTCGGCTTGAAAGCCCAATCCGATTTGTCCGAAATCTTTTAAGTTGAGCCGAGATTTTCGTAATTCAATCAGGCGTGATTTTTACTAATAGTGAAGGTATTTTTTTAATAAATTTATAATAAAACATGTGATTCCTTACTAACAACTCTTTGTTTATTAATCATAATAAACTCTCTCTAAAGAATTTTATAGTTGGGTGATTTGCATATAAGTTCTTCAACTCTTATGGAATTGCATACATAATGTAAAAAATTGTATATAGATCCTTGGTTTAAGTCGTGAATACAAATATGTCCTTAGCATCCACCAAAGAATTAAATCAGGGGTTGAATTTTAATCATGACTATAAAGATACCTTTTTACCCTTATCTTTTTTCTTTCTTATTTTTGAATATGGAGTTTCTCTTTCTCATTTCTGAATGTGGAGTTCCTCTCTCCGATGAATTTGAATTTTCTCTCTCTAAAGAATTTGGAGTTTCTCTCTAAAACGACTACAGAGAAGGCAGCTTCCATGCATCTACAATACACACCAGTCTGTCAGTTCTTAATCGTGGATCCGACAACTGTGAAGAAGCCCACAATCGAGATCTTGTAAGAAATCATAAATTGTAAAGAAGGTCGCGATCACTACTTTCTTCATTCTCAACCTATTCTTGATCATCAAAACAAACTCGCGGTCTATAGAGTTCAAACAACCGAACCTTATAATTTAGTTGTTTGAACTTCTCAAATAGAAAACAGGTTCTCTATTTGTGCACTCTTTGAAAAGGATGTCCAAATATCACAAATTAAAGAACTATTATCATAGAAATTATAAAATACATAAGCAACTATAATGAAGTAAATTTTTACACAAGAATTGTATGAAGTAAAAATGCATCAATAATTCACGTAGCCAAATATAACTTCTGTCTTTTTCAAGAGAAATTACTGACAGAAATGCTATTAATGAAGATGTTGCTTATATAGATGCTGCGTTGGTGGTGAAAAGAAAAATAAAAAAATAGATTTGAAATTAAGCAGGACATATATCTTAAGCGGACATAATGACAATTTAAATATTTTAAAAATATATTACCATCATATAATAAAATATTTCCTGAATATTTAATATTTAATGGTAAATTCAAACTGAGGATTTTTTGTAAGTTAAGCTGAAATTGAAAGACTAATATGCAATTTTTCAAACTGAGACATTTAATGTAATTCCATAGAATTTGAAGGACCTATATGCAAATTATATTTCATAATTTCGTTAGGGACTCTTTTGCAATTAACCCAACAAAACAAGAAATGGTCCACGCGTATGGCGTACATCAGGAAAGAGAAACTCAACCCCTTCGAGCGCGAAGGGGATCTTCCGTCGTTGCTTCGCTCCTCGAATCTTCTATCGATTACGCGGAACTCTTGAATTTGGAATTGGAGCCCCTCGAACCTGCTCGATTCGTCGACAGTTTACTCAATTTTGGCCAAGTTCGTGGCGAATTCGACGTAATTACATGCTCTTAGGTTCCTCATCTTCATCGTTCTTTTCGCCTGTGATTCTTTGTTTTTTTGCATCCGAATCCTGTTGGAATTTTGGTTTGCAGGTTGTAGATCATTGTTTATTTGTTCGTATGAAGGATTGATCTATTTGCATTTCTATCTTGATTTATTCTGCGTCGCGCATGGATTTAATTGGCTGGAAAGAGCAGATGCGTAAAATCTAGAATTTATGATCTTTTTGTGAAATTAAGATGTGGAATTAGTTGTTATTAGGTGGATCTTTGCGTTAAAAAGTATGCCGATCAGTTTTAGGGTTTTTTATTAGAAAAGTTGATTGCGGTAAAAGGTCATGATTTTGGAGCAGTTTTGAGTATTGAAAATGCCAAAGTTTCCCTTCCGGGAGGTTTAGCTTGTAGCTTGAATTTACTGTTCATAGATAGACATTTGGAAGGCTTAACTTCTTGTTGTGTCCTCGATTATGTATTACCTGATACAAGTCAAACGTAATCTGTCACTATATTTTCACTAATGCTGTTAATAGTTCTTTGATGAGTGAACGTTTCAATTCGTTAGTTAGTTTCTTGACAGGTATGTTTTTGAGTGGTCCATGTTTGTGTAAAATAACAGTATAATTACCTTGTTTGGTGTTGCGAGTCATTGCCTTGAATTTTTGTTCTGTCAGATTGTGACATTGGGGCCCCATTTGCATCCACAATGTTATGAAGTCGGATTTCTTGTTGGGTAGTGCTTAGACTGATAACTGTCTCTTAGTTTTGTGAGCTTCAGCTAAAAGAGGCAGGGAATTTATGAAGTAATTATATCATTTACGACAATTACAGTGTTTACAGAATAAATCAAGATTGTATTGCTCTTTGTTTATTTACATGCTGTTTTCCTCCTTGTTACATCATGTTCAATGTCTCTGGATCTCCCTTTGCTTGATGATCATATCTTGTTAATATTACAGCAAATATGAGCTTTTTTCTAACAAACACCAGTTGTTTTCCAGAAGCATAGCTGAGGCTTGCCAAAAGCTCAAGTGTGGAGAATAAAGTAACCGTCTCTTTATCCATATCTGAAGACATTGCTGATGGCTGAAAGGGCTTGTGTTAAACGACTTCAAAAGGAATATCATGCACTTTGCAAGGCAAGTTAACTCAAGCTCTATATGAGCTTTATGTTAGTTATATCTCTAGCATAATGTTCTATTGTTAAAGAAATTGCAAGAAATCATGCTTTTACAAAAGGACAATGCTTATTTTACCTGAAGCAAGGGCTATCATTTTGTATCAGTGTAGAAAAATTGGAGTTTGCAATGGTCTTTTCTTGAAACACATGGACTGCTATCTTGGTTTTTCCATGAACCTGACTTGCTTGAATGTCTTGTTTTCCGAGGTTGAAACAGGACCCTGACTAGGCTTTTGTCTCTTTTGTTAGGTTCTATTGCAGCCTGTACTCTTAATGTTACTGAAGCATATTCTGCATGCCTTTGTGATTGATGCATGCTAATCAACTTAGGTTGCTTTTTTATTCTTTTTCCTCAACAAGGGGTCCCTTTTTCTTCCATGCCTCATGCCAACTTATAGCCACTTTTATGAATTTACAGGAGCCAGTTCCTCAGATTGTAGCACGCCCTTTGCCTAGTGACATCCTAGAGTGGCGTGAGTATTATTTTCTAATACTTTTATGGTTATATTACTTTTTTTATAGTAAACTCTAATCAATTTCATATTTACACTTAGTGCTTATGTGACTCATTTTTCTTGTTAGGTCCTTTTTTGAGGCATGAATTGCTTTTGGTAACAGCAGCTAGGTTATCATGAACATGGATATACTTTTGTGTCAAGCTCAAATATTGCTGCCAAGCTTGTTGATCACAATAAGAAATGTGTTATATTATTTTTTCTCTTAGGAACAAAATGAAAGTCTTTCAATGCTAAATAAGTTTACCTCTGTAATTAAAACATTTCTCAAGTGAATGGCATCCTTTTGATTCGGTTTTTTAGGTTTTCTGCTTAAATAATTTTCTTATAATACTTTAAATTTCACATTCCACTATTTCTTAAAATGCTATTTTAGTTAGACTTGGCAATTTGGGTTTATGGGTTGGGTCAAACTCATAGTATTATATTAAATGGGTTAATTCGAATTCAATCCGTTTAGTAAACGGGTTAATTTTATGAATATGAACCCGACTTGTTTTTTAAATGAATAATATGACCAAATCCGAATTAACCCATTTATTAAATGGGTTGGGTTTGGGTCATGATTTGATTTAACCCAAATTATTTGATTTAATTAAAAATGTCATAATTTGATTTGACTTAGAATTGATCTAATTTGTTCGAAATAACTTGTAGTGGCTCAAATAGGCCTAAGTTGATTTGACATATTTAATTAGTATTGATAATTTTAAAATATTTCAAACAATTAAAATAATAATATAATAAAAATTAATTATAATAATAAAATACTTAATTTATAAATAATATTTTAAAAACTTATAAAAAATATTATGAAATAAAATAGTAAATTATTTTAATTAGCTTAATTGGTAAATGGATGAGTCTAATTCGATCTGATCCATTTATGATTCGATAAATAAACGGGTCATAACCAAATTGCGGAAGTGATTCGATTACGACTCAAATTTTTTTAGGTAATACTTGTGTCAATCCAATTATGATCCGAGCCCAATTATAATAAATCCGAACCCGTTTAATTCGGATCAGGTTCAGGTCGAGTTAACGGATCGGGTCATGTATTGCTAAGTCTAATTCTAGTTTAGTTTTTCTCAGTTTTGGATTCAATAATATATTCTAAGAAACTTGATATTGGGGGTCTAATCCAATTTTTTTAAAGCTTATCTGGGATTTACCATTATAGCTGTATCCAACAAGTTAAGGAGTGGGGATATATTCCATCCTTGGCTGACATTGTGTAATATTGTCCAATTAAACTTTTTGTCATGTGTTTTTGTTTCAGATTATGCGCTCGAGGGAAGTGGAGGCACTCCATATGCAGGTAATTGAAGCTTTCACTATTTCTTTGTTCCATTTCTTCATGTTTTTGTCATTTTCTATCGTCTTTGTATATGCACTTATTGGTGTATTCCTAGCTATATTAATTTAACAAGGCTTAAGTTCTTATACAATGCATATGAACTATGGCCCCAAATTATATTTTGTTCTTATTTAAATTTTTCTAAGAAATTTTATTTTATAGAATTGTCAAAGCCAAATCTTTTTCGATGACTCAAAAATTTCAATTCAGTTTAAATATGTCATGCTTCGAATCAAGTTTAATATATAGACAAATTAAAAATGATAAATGCCTAATTCAGTAATTTACAGATAAATTTTCTTGTATCAGGTAAGATTCAGCCTTAGAAATATTGTATTCAACTTAGCTGCACACTTATGCTAACTATACTTATTATGACCTATTTATAATTCAATCTCTTATGGTTTGATTGAGTATTCTACAACCACCTCAACCAATAGAAACTAACCATTACTTGATTCTTTTTTGTGAAACACCTTTTCTCTCTTTTTTCTTTTGGCTTTTGTTGGTTTTCCAGAATGGGAATGTTTCTCTTGTTTCTCCACTTGATAATATAATACTGGTGTCCACCAGCATTTGCAGCATATGTGATTCCTCCTATTTGGTTTTTGGTTCCATAAACTCTTTGAAAATTTTGTGATGGTGTGATTTATGTTTTTCCTTATGTATACTATGAAGGTGGCTACTACTATGGGAAGATTAAATTTCCACCTGAATATCCATATAAGCCCCCAAGTATCAGGTAGTTATCTAAAAAGTATTAATGCCGAATTTGTTGCATTTGCATTTCGTATTTCAGCTCATAGAGTATTTTCTCTTTTGTTAGCATGATTACTCCCAGCGGTCGTTTTGCTCCACACAAGAAGATCTGTCTGTCAATGAGCGACTGTAACTTTCCATCATTCATATGCTTGTGTGGTGTTTTTTTATTTTTTTATTTCTGATTTTCTAACTTAGTCTTTATGGTCTTTCAGTTCATCCTGAAACATGGAATCCAATTTGGTCAGTGTCAAGGTATGAATGACCAGTGCAAAAGTGAAATTTCTAACTATTCCTCAATTCATTAGCTGTTTACTCCCAGTATGCATTAAATTGTGTCAAAATAATCTTATTAACGAGGTTGTAGTTTCATTATTCTCTATCTCATTTAGATTTGCTTGGGAAATGGTTTTTTGAGGCAATACTTGTTTTGTATTTGAATGCATTTTTTTACCTATTTACTGGGACATATTTCTATCAAATCAATGGATTATTTCTGCTACTAATGTATCTAGCTTTTTGGGCGCAGCATACTTACCGGACTTCTGTCCTTCATGGTGAGTGTTTTATCTGTAACTCTAATTCTTGGGTACAGGATTGCTTATTGCAATTTTTTAGAATGTTTATCTGGGATTGCCTTTCAAAAAATTACTAAAGGTTGTTAAACCGTGAATTTTATTGGAAGATTTGAGAAATGAAATTATTGAAATCTTGAAAGGCTATAGTTTTATTCTTGATCTGATATTTTGGTGTATGCAGATGGATGATGGTCAGACCACGGGCAGTGTTAAGACTTCTGATGATGAGAAGCAACGGCTTGCAAAGGCATCACTTGCATACAATTGCGAGAGGTTAGTCCTCTGGTCACGTGTATCAATTGTTTGATACTCATATAATTTTTTTGGAGAAGTCAATGTTTTTTTATTTCTTTGGTAGTAGCATGATAATTTGGATAATTCCACTTTGTAGTGGAGATCATTGTGATCCGTGATGAGCCTAATTGGTTGTTAAATACCAAACAAATTGGGGTTGCTTGGGGGGTATCTAACCCAGTCAAATAGAGTAATAGGGTATTACCCCATCTTACCCAACTTATCTCAGGGTTGGCTACATTGTGATTTCTGGCGTAGCTACCCACAAATGGTAGCAACTCCCTGTCCAAGAGGCCCAATATATTTAAATGTAGGACAGTATTTCAAGCTTTGGACTTGAACCAGCAGTTCGACTGAGAGCAATATGGGACATTAATGTTAGAAGTGCTGATGTGGCCTAAACATTTTGATGGATTTGGTCAAGGAAATCCTTAAGTTCTGTCAAAGCTTAAAAAAGTTGTTTGCTTTTTATTTTTTATTGTTTCCTATTAGAATTGAGAAAGATATAAAATGACATTGCCCTCTCCTTGTGAACACAATATTTGCTTGATCAATTTTGTTAGATTTTCACTCAACCAGATGTAACTTTGTGGTTTGTGGGTTTATTTTTTCTTTTGACTCTATCTCACTTCTGATGTGGATTGTTCTACATGTGAACAGCAAAAACTGCCCAAACTTCAGAAAGCTATTTCCAGAATATGTGGAGAAGTACAATGAACAGCAGGTTCGAGTGCAGTCCATATCTGATCAGCAGGTGCAAGAGTGCCCGGACTCTGCACCAGCTATGGTACACGAGCAGGGTACTAGGCGTGAAGGCCGTGATAGACGGGCTATTTATAATGCTCCAAACAGGAAGCAGACACAGAGATTGCCCTTATGGCTACTACTGGTGCTTGTATCCATCCTTAGTGTTGTAATGGCATTGCCCCTTCTTCAGCTGTGACTGGTGATAGTAAAGAAACTTGCATATTGACATATGGTGGCTGGTTCAGAAAAGAGTTTTGATCAGAATATAATGCGTCTGCAATGTATTTGTATAGATTGTTGCCAGCGTGTGGCATTTGTTGTGTTGTATTGCCTCATCTTATGCTTGACCTGTTTCAGCTTGGCCCCGATTCAAGTGTTAAGCTTGTTTCAGGCTTGAAACTGAGCTTTTTCTATTTGCTTGCTTCTATCATGACCTCCTGCAGATCTGCTGTGGTAACATTTTCTTCATAAGATTCATTGTCAGTATAGCTTTTTGACTGTTGTTTTCTTTGCTCTTGTTGGCGTCTGATGTTTGGAAAGTATTGAGATAAACCACGTGTTGGGCATATCCTTTTTGAGAATGAAAAACTCAACGCCTCCTTTTTTGACATTGAAAAGTTTGGGCGTCCATGTCTTTAGTGGTGGTTCTGTGTCCTTTTCGGAGATTTGCAAGCCTGCTTTCAGGTTTGACAGCAATGTTTATGACATCAAAATTATCTCTCAGTTTATGCTGCTATCAGATTAGATGAGAACCTTCACATCAAGATTATCAAAAAAAAGGAGTCTATATTGCGTTCAATATCACAAATAAGATTGAGCTGGCGTTCTGATCTGATAAGTATAAGATGATAAGCACGCGATATGTCGGTGATAGGCCAATGAATGGCACCATCAGCTGCAAATGAGGTTGTATTGAATATTTGTACTCAACTGGAGGTCACAGCTGGTGTTTGTATTTGTGATTTGATCACATCAATTTAATACTTTTAATCAAAAATTTTTTTCCTCGACTATTTTCACCATGCGACTTATGTCCTCGCATCGGTCTTTGATGATAGCGCCCTTGCACCAGTCTCTAGCGCCAGTGCACGCACCCTCTCTCTAGTCTCATATCAGTCTCGAGCTCTGATGTTGGGGAAATCGAAAAAATATCGAATCGAAATAATATAATAAGCGGGACATCAAATCATCCCAAAAACTTGAGCTCGAATCTTTTTCATTATATTTATTAAATTGACGCGAGACTATTCCATCAAACCTAAGTTATAACAGTTCCACGTGTTCTCAGCCATTATCCTACCCGAAACACCTGCGCTTGTCTTCTTCAGCACCCAAGACATATCAAACAATGCATTAACTGCGAGTCCGCTACTTGGTTTCTTCCAGTTCTGAATGATTTGCTGGCATATTTTTCAGTCTCTTTTTATATGCAAACACATCCTTCTTCGATGAGACTGAGAGTTCACCATCAACGCCAAGCAACGGTTTCCAGGAGGTAAGCGCGAGTTTTGGATTTTTTTTTTGTTTGAAAATAGAGTTATGGAATTGGGATTCGTTTTCAAATGTATCCTCTCGTTGATTAGGCCGAACTCGGCCATTTTTATGCTGACGTGGTCAGAATCTTAGAGGTTACCGCATTTCGCTGGTAATTTGGGAAGCACTCGTCATTTTCCCGTCTTGTTTTGCATGATTTATTTTATGAATCAACGTAGGTTTTTTTTTTTTTGGAAATGTTTCTTTTCCTGACTAATTTTTGTGCGATTGATAATTGATCCGATTTTATTTGATTATGCTATTGGTTTTGACGGGGGGATCTGCAAATTTCTCTCCTTTTTCTTTTTCTTTTTATTTATCTTCTTCTGAGATAAGAGTTTCTATCTCAACAGCAAGGATTTGGTAAAACTATCAAACATGCATGCCATGCAAATCCCTTCATTGTTTGCTAGATATGGTCATACATGGGATAATGAATTCTGATTTCTTCTTCTTCTTCAAGATATATCAAATCAAGTCCTTCCATTGTGATTTGCTTTTCAAATTGATACTTGTCTCCTAATCTTGCATTGTTTGGTTACGTTTTCTTTGGGGTGCAAGGTAGAAATTGTAAGAATTTTCACATACATCCTTTTATCTGATTAGGACTTGTTTGATGTTTGCTTTCAGTTGTGAAAGATTAAAGGTTATAACTTTGCTTGACTTCTCAACACCATTGATTGGGCAAAGTTAGAAACGCAAAGTAGCTGCGGCCGCTTCCACTTTGTTGAAGCATTATGGGCGCAGGAACAACGGAAGTAGTTCCAAGCAATGTTAGTTTCGTGTTTATTATTGTTATTTTTCTCGTCTTTTTCAAGTCTTCCTGCTTAAACAACAGAGAGATTTGATTGCCGATGCAATGTTGCTCTAAGTTGTTGGCACTATTGATGACAGGGGAATAACACCTTGCTGGGAAATGGAGTTGTCGGAATCCTTGCAGAGTCTGTGAACATGTGGGAGAGAAGAGCACCATTGTGCCCTTCCCATTGCGCTCGCCTTCTACTCATTGGAAAGAACAATGGTGGTATTGAACGAATCATAGTGCAACCAAGCTCGAAGCGTATTCATCATGATTCTCAGTATGAGGATGTTGGCTGTGAGATATCCGATGATTTGTCTGAGTGTGGCCTCATCCTAGGAATTAAACAACCCAAGGTCTCAAGATCCACCAATTTTGATTTTTTTTTTTTTTTTTGCCATCTATGCACTGCTTGAAACTTGAAGAATTTGACTTTAATTGCTTAATTTTGCAGTTGGAGATGATTCTTCCAGATAGAGCCTATGCTTTCTTCTCCCACACCCACAAGGCCCAGAGAGAAAACATGCCTCTCTTGGATAAAGTAATTTACTGGATAATGCGTGATTCTTTGTTTTTCCCATTGTTTCATTTTTATTCTGCAACTGATTATGAGTAGTTTCTTTGACATGTAGGTACTTGCTGATAGAGTTTCTTTGTATGACTATGAACTCATTGTTGGAGATAATGGAAAAAGGCTGATTGCATTTGGGAAATTTGCTGGTAGAGCTGGACTCATAGACTTCTTTCATGGGCTTGGACAGCGTATGAGTCCTAATCTCATCATATAAGAAAGAAAGTTTATCTTAATTATTTTGGATGGAATTTGAGGCATGATTTACAAGCTTATAAAGATATGAAATCATCCTCCTATAACATTGTTATTATATTTTGAGAAAATAAGAAACAGAATTTCCTGTTGATTCAGGTGTTTTGAAATCTTAGATGATTAATGCATGAAAGCATCTAATGATTTGCACAACAATAGATGCTTCTTCAATTGCACTATCTTTACAGTTGGCTTCTTTTCTTAACCTCCAGGTTATTTGAGTCTTGGGTTTTCAACACCTTTTCTGTCTCTGGGGGCATCTCATATGTATTCTTCTCTTGCTGCTGCCAAGGCTGCAGTGATTGCTGTAGGAGAAGAAATAGCAACCCTCGGACTTCCATCTAAAATATGCCCTCTAGTATTTGTGTTCACTGGTTCTGGAAATGGTATATAGCTATATATTTAAATTATAATAGTCTCTGACTTGCGATCATCTGTACTTGAGAAGATGCTTACAGTGCTTCATTGTTAAATTTTAGTTTCACAGGGTGCACAAGAGATATTTAAGCTCTTACCTCATACCTTTGTGGATGCCGTGAAGCTTCCGGAGCTTTTCACACAGGTACTTAATGCTCTTCCTTTGTCAGTTAATGACATCTTTCTTTCAATATTTTTCTTTAGTGATACGTTAGAACATCAGAAGTGATTAGCCACACTATGTTAAATGTTTTCATTAATACTTAACCAATTTGTACGTCAAAAATTTGAACAAATGGGAACTTACTAGTTGCTATTCATTCTGATCCTGGAGTAAGAAACCAATGGTCTTGTCTACTTCCAGAACTAGTGCAACAGTCTCTTTTGATCCTTAGGTGCATTTTGTATCTCAATGAGGACTACATCATCATAATGATATTCATGTATGTAGAAAGATTTGATCCAATTTAAAGAAAGCAAAAAATCTGATCTAGCAAATATGCATATGTAAACATATTCAGATCTGGAAAATGCTATAATCTTTTTGTATCTAAATCAATCTGAGAGTCAAATACAAAGTTATGATGCTTATTCGTTCTGCTAGTTTTTGAAATTATTACTAAAAATACATCAGTAAGCTGGTGGTATATGATCTGCATTATGTATCAAGGACAACTGTAATATCAAGATGGTTTTGATGTAAAAGCACCAAACATATGTATTTAAATGAAGAGCTTTGTCCACCTGTACTGTTGTATTTATTTTCAATCATACTTACTTTTTGCTTTCCATCTGTGCTGATATTTCTGATAATGAGCAGTTATATCGGATTCCAATTCTTGTTTAATTTTATTTTTTATATTATAATTAAACTGATATTGTTTTCTTTCATAGGCTGAGGGTCTAGCTCATAATTCACGGTCAACTAAGAGGGTATTCCAAGTATATGGATGTGTTGTCACCTGTCAAGACATGGTTGTCCCAAAGGTTTCCACAAAGAGTTTTGACACGGTATTCCATTCTTTATTTGTTCTTTGGGTATTACATGAGCAATTTTATGCTTTGTCTTTTCCATTAAAAAATAATGTTTCTTTCAATCTCTAGAAAATATCCGGAAGTCTTGCTCACATCGGTTTCTATGTATATATACGTGCTGCTTATATGGTTTCACTACATAAGCAAAATCTCTACATATACAATTTGTAGACAAGGGTTGTGATTTACCCCAGGTTTTGTCACTAATTTTGGAAAGAACTTTTTTTCTTTCAGGTTGACTACTATGCACACCCGGAGCACTATAACCCAGTTTTTCACGAAAAAATCGCCCCATATGCATCTGCGATTGGTATGAGAGCATGTCCTTTTCATGATCTCCTTCCTGCAGTAATTCATTGTAGGATTAGCAGTTAACTGAGACCAGCCTGGGCAATATTACAAGAAAAATGATATATAGACTTCTCCAATAGTTACTCCTAAAATTTAATTACTGCATATGAATATTTGTATGCAGTTTATAGTCTCTCCACATCGAAAAATTTTAGGTCAACCATGTAGTGTCTTTTGCCTCTTCATTCCTATATTTCATACCTCGATGAAAGACATGGAGCACCACTGAGGTTGTTGTAGTATTACTAATGACTCCCTGCCAAGAGTTGACAAAGTAGGGCTGAGATACCTCAGGAAATTGTTTCTCAAGCCAGAAAGAGTGGTTTACACAACCTGGAGCAACTAGCAACTTTAGAAATGGAAGATTTTTCTACCGGCTTGACATGATGCTTTTTCAGCCTTACCAGCTCATGTCTGGCCATCTATTTACTTCTAATTAAGTGACACATCAAATTCTGTTGCAGTGAAGTGTCTGCTTCTCCGTGAATACTAGTTATTTCCAATGATTTTTTAAAATTCTGTTCACCTTATCTGTTTTCCTTTCCTTTTCATGTTTTAAAGTTAAATCCAGTCATATCTCTTGCTCTCTTACTGTTTATTCTTCAATCGTATGTTTGTCCTTTGCTAATTTCCTTGATATATGCTGGCTTATGCTTCTTTGCATAGTTAATTGCATGTATTGGGAGAAAAGATTTCCAAGATTGCTGAGTACCACTCAACTGCAAGAGTTAACGAAGAAAGGATGCCCACTCATTGGAATTTCAGATATAACTTGTGATATTGGAGGTTCAATAGAATTTGTTAACAAAACCACCTCCATAGAAAAGCCTTTCTTCAGGTAGTGCCTTCTCTTTTCTTTTCCTATTTTTATAAATTTCACTGAATCTTCCTTCAATTGTGGCAACTATCAGATAGTTATAATTTCTTGAAATTGTCTTTCTTTGTTTTCCGTTTCCTTGTTTATTGTATGTCTAATTAAATATTGTGCCAGAAAAATTATTCTCCTTTTAATTTTATCTACATTTTTTTTTTCCAAAGTTGCTAGATGATGCTATTTAATAGGCAAGTTTTATTTGTAGTTGATAAAAAATCCAGAAGATTTTGGAGAAATAGGTTTGAACAGAAAGGCATGTTACCTTTTTATTGACGAGCATGGTAAAAATATAATGAATTTTCTTGACCTTGCGTCATATTTAAAGCTTTCAATGTTACTGAAAACTTTAGAAACATTTCTTTTTCTGTAAATGACTAATTTTTTTTTTGTTAGGTATGACCCTCTAACTGATTTATACTATGATGACATGAATGGTGATGGCCTTATATGCCTGGCTGTCGACATCCTTCCAACAGAATTTTCGAAGGAGGTAAAGACAACTGTAAATGCATTTTTCATTGATCATTTTTGGATATCATCTTTCTTTTATGATACTTTTGGTGCACATATATCGTGGTTTTTTGGGAAGGATTAGCAACCACTTCTTTTCTTACATCTATTTAATATCAATTGTCAAGGCTTCTCAACATTTTGGTGATAAACTGTCACGATTTATTGGCACGTTGGCTTCAACTAAGGACATAACGGAGTTGCCTTTGCACTTGAAAAAAGCTTGCATAGCTCATGAAGGAGAACTTACCCCATTGTATGAATACATCCAACGGATGAGAAATGCTTCAGAGTGAGCTTCTGATTTTTCCTCCATTCTGTTTATTTATTTGTTTGTTTTGGTACGTAATTGGGTACTACGTCAGACATGAAGTTCAAGGTTCCACTCAACTTATTCTCTTAATTATTTTCTGTTGATAAGAATGATTTGGTTTGCACTGTTTGTTTTCATTGTGAAAGTCAAAGAGGAATGCAATTTGTCATGTTGAAGCTTGCCTTGGTCTACTGTCTATGCATTGGGGGTACTTGCTACTCCCACTCCAACTAATGCACAGTGGAAATCCTCTTGTTGACATTTCCTACAAGTTTTATGTCAGAATAACTTTCATCTAACTTTACCATACTGATGCCTATGACATCAAACATGGAAACTGGCACCAAATTGAATTCCTAATATCATCACTTTCTTTGCTGCGATTCTATATACTAAGGTTGTTTTGGAATGAAGAAAGGTAGTCAGGTTTACAGAACTGGCAGTAAATGTTTTGGCCTTTAATTGGGGACCTAGAATACAGTAGAATCATTCAAGACAAAGTCTCTAGTATCAGCCTTTATGACTTCTGAGCTCTTGTTGGCATAGGATGCCCTGCCTAATGATGGAAAAGTTACTTATTCCAAAATCCCTCTACAAGGTTCGATAATAATTTTGGTGAAATGTCACTCATATTATGTTGAAAGAACTCAAATTAGCTCTTAGAAATACCCATATAGGATTTAAGTTTAACAAGTATGTTTGTACATTAAAATACTTTTTAATACTTGGAAAAATCTAAATTCATCGTAGCTTAATTAAGAAGTCAAAAATCCAATCAGAGTTCAGTTAAGAATAGAAAAGTAAACTTAATGTAAAATGAGTCATTAGTAAAGTCTGGATTAAAGTCGAATTCTCTTCTCCATATAAAGGCTGAGAATTAGGGTTTGTAAGTATGTGTTTTTCTCTCAAAACAAAATATCTCTTTCTTTATTTTTTCTTCATCTTTTCTTCATCACCGAAAAACCCTAGATACTCATCCATAAACTCTAAAAACTTCAATATGGTATCAGAGCATTGGGAAAATTATGTCCATCACTTCAGAGTAGAAATATTACTTGCCATCAACACAAAGAAGAAACCTTAACTTTCAAGAACCATGGCAGAGCAAGAGAGCAAGGGGTCTATCACTTTTGGAGATGATTATAGATTGCAAATGACATCAATTCGATTAGCTGGATGTAGAAACTATTTTCAGTAGGTTAAGGTCATGCAAGTGTTCCTGAGAGCAAAAATAAAAAGACTATATTGAAGGAGAATTACCTTAGAAGCTAATAGAAGACTGACTTATAGAAAATAACCTTGCTTTTAAAAAATATGGAGCCAATAGTAAGTACAAATCTAATGGATTATAATACAGTTAAATAAGTGTAGGAAGAAGCCAGAAAATACTAGTTAGACAAAGATAATGACTTTAGTATTTTTAAGATAATAGAGGAGATAATCGGGACCAACAAATTGGAAAATCCTTAAAATACTTTGCCAAAATAAAGAGTCTTTGGAATGAACTGGATTTATACCAACCCTTCATGTCCAATATTGAAAAATAGAAGCAATACAAAGAAGAGTTCATGGTAGTATTGTTTTTGTCAACTCTGGACAAAAAATATGAACAAATCAAAAATTAGTTTATATTAGAAGAAAAATTACCCTCAATAAATAATATGTAGTAAAACTACAAAGAGCTAATAAACAAACTGCAAGTTAGACCATCAATGTTGAAGTAGCAACTATAGTGATTGAAAATAGCAAGAATTTTGGAAGAGGTGACCATAGTACAAGGAGAGGCTACTCAAGTAGAGATAGAGGAAGAGACAAATCCAATATTCACTACACCCACTATGGAAGAATCATCCACAACATACATCTCATAAGTCACAAGACTACTTCAAAAATTCTAAGTGAAGGTAAACAACTCAGAATTGGTGTAGATTCCTAAGACAGTTAAGGTAAAACTTAGTAGAGAGAAGTATGATCAAGTAATGAATATAAGAAAAATATTGTCAACTACAATCAGCTTAGGAAACAAGTCAATATCTCTGTGAATCATTGACTCATGAGTCATTAATCATGCCCGGTAATTTCAACCTTGTTGCCTCTTTGTTTATGATACCAAAAGCCAAGTATGTTCTTTTATTCAACAGTGAAAAAGTTTTGGTTAAAGAAAGAGGGAAAATTCAAGCTGAATCATTAAATCTCTTCTCAGTTCTCCTTCTTAATCACTTTTCTTACAATTTATTGTCAATAAGTCAACTAATAAAAGTTTTGAATTATTGTGAAATTTTTTATTCTACTAGTTGTGTATTTTAGAACCTTTATATGAAGAAGATGATTAGTGAAGGGATTGAAATGGTTGCTTATACCTACTTAATCTTGGTGGACAACAAGTTAAAGCTCATTTAAGAAAAAAGGAAAATCTATTCTTATAGTATTATAAATTAGGATACTTACCTTTATTTAAATTAAATGTTATGTTTCGCAGTTGTAGAACTTTATATAAGCTTTCATATGATATATATGAACTTGCTTAAGCATCACAATAATACTTTTCCTTCAAGAGTTAATAAAAAAAATTTGCGACTTTTTTATTTGATCTATAGTGATGTGTAGATAGCTAAGTTTGCATTTTTAGATGGATACAAATACTTTATTAGATTCATTGATGACTTTTCAAGTATGACATGAATCTATTTAATAAAGATTAAGTCTGATGTTAGTCAAACATTTAAACTACTTGAGAAAGAAATTCATAATCGATTTAATATCATAATTAAAATTGTTAGAATTGATAACGGGAGAAAGTATTTATCTAAAAAATTTTAAATTATCTTAGAGACAATAAAATCTTTTTTAAAACATCATATTTAGTCACACCGTACAAAATTTGGTGTGGTTGAAAGAAATAATGCAGCATATATTAGAGGTGGTTAAAGTTATCATGTTTCAACAAAATGCCTTATAAATTTTAGTGTATCTTCAAACAACATATTTCTTAATTGACATAATACCATCAATTTTTCTTTAATATAAAAGTCCATTTCATGTGCTATCACTGAAGATAAAATCTTTTATAGTTAACTCAAGATGTTTGATTGTGTATGTTTCGTACAAGATCACTAATTCACAATAATAAGTTACAATTAAAGATCATAAGTTATGTATTATCGGGATGTTTTGGAATTCATAAAGGGTACACATTATAATTTTATAAAACATAAAAGATATATCGTGATAAATGTTACTTTTTTTGAAGATGTACTTTATTTCAATAAAAATCGTAAAGATTACACTTTAGTTGATAATGAACTTATATATGAAATTAAATTAATATTATTCATATTTGTCAATTGATCAATTCATCATGATACCCACAGAAAAAGATAGAAGTTTAGTACTGTTTACATTAAAAGATAGAAGGGTAGCACAGATCTAAAAATTAATTCACCAACCACCACTCAAGAGGGTCCCGAACATACAACAACTCAAGAATAGCGTGTTGAAAGAGTATGCTTCTTATTCAAACAAATTGTGAATTACCTATAGTCTTGAAAAAAGAAAAAAAGTATATGTGAAATATCCGATAAACTAATTTGTTTCATATGAAAAATTGTCTCTGAACTTTAAATAGTTTACTTTGCCTATTTCAATTATATCTTCACCAAAGACGATAACAGAGGCATTGAAGTTCAAGATGAAGACAAACTATTGAGACTAAAATGGAGATATTATATCATAATAAAACTTAGAAACTAATTCCTTTAACAGATGACAAGAAATCAATAGGATGCAAACGGACATATACAGTGCAATACAATCATATGGAAGTATAAATAAGTACATAATAAGGTTTTAAATTTCGGTTTTGAGATTGGCTTAAGTATTCATTAAAACTGATATGTTTTGACCAATTCAAGTTCGGTCAAATTATTTTTAAATTTTCTTTAACTATACTTTGATTTAAAATTTAGAATATAAAAAAATTTGAAATTTAGAAAAATGTATATATACATATTTTTTAATAAGTATTAGATATATAATTTTTGAGTAGAAATTTGCTTAAAATAATAAAAAATTAAATTGCAGAAGGGAGAATTTGAACTTGAGTCATGATGATTCGAGATAAGAATTTTAACCACTTTAGCTAAGATAAAATTATGAAATAAAGGTAATATATATAATTAAATTCTATAGTTTTTTAAGTTCAACATTGAATTTTCAATCAAATTGTTACAGGTTAGGTCAAACCAAAATCTTTCAAATTCGATCTAAAAATCTTAATACAAAATAGGACTTATGATAAAGTTTTTGCCCAAGCTTATGTCGTAGACTATTTTGATATTTTTTCATTTGTGGTAAAACTAAATTTATTTATTCTGTAAATAGATATAAAGAATGTATTTTTTTATGAGATTTGAAAGAAAAGTATAAATGACACAACCACTTGAACTTATACATATCAATAGACAACTAGTGTGTAAATTGAAGAAATCCTTATATTACTTGAAGCAGTTACCCAGAACTTGGTTTGACATGTTCAATACAATAATAATATAGAATATGAAAGAGAAAGAATATATGACACAACCATTAATTTTATATGTACCAATAGATAACAATTAGTGTATAAATTGAATAGATTTTTATATTTCTTGAAGCAGTCATCAGAGATTGATTTGAGAGGTTTAATATAATTCTAATATATTATGGATTTCAGAGAAGTCAGTCAGAGTATTTAGTCTTCATTAAAGATAAAAGAGAATTGAAGATTATACTTCTAATATATATAGATAACATTATTGCCAAAAGAAATGATACGGAAGGGATCAAGGAACTCAAGAAGTTTCTAAAGATACAGTCTGAAATAAAAGGATTTTGGTAAGGTTCACTATTTTTTTTGGAATAAAAGTGGCTAATTCATCCAGAGAACTGTGTTGTCACAAATAAAATACATATTGGATTTATTGACCGAGACATACTTGTTGGAAGAAAAAAATACAGGTAGACCCATAAATCTAAATACAAAATTATACTTTGATATAGATACCGAGTTTGAGAATTCAGAGTAATAGATGAATAGATGACAAATTAATTTATTTGACTATTACTAGTTCTAACATTGTTTTTCCTATAAGCATTGTCAGTCAATTTATGCAAACTCCAAAAAAAGCACATATGAAAGTAGTGTATAAAATTTTAAGATATCTAAAGGAAAGTTTGGGCTTAGGATCATGTTATGGAAAACATGAAAAATGGATATACAATGTTATACAAATGGAAATTGGGTTGGTTCGGCATTTAACAGAAAATCAACCTTAGGTTTTTGTATATTTGTTTGAAAAATTTTGATCATATGAAAGAGCAAAAAATAAAGGGTAGTTATAAGATCCAGTATATAAGCAAAACATAGAGTATTGATATTGGGAGTATATGAAATTGTTTAGCTTCAATTATTTTTAAAAGAGCTTGGGTATCCAACAGAGGAGCCAACTAAAGTGTACTATGAATCTATGATAACTGGTTAGCATTATATATTTCCAACAATCTTATGTTTCGTGAGAAAATAAAACACATTGAATTTGATCTTCATTTTACCAGGGAGAATGTATTGGAGAAATAGGTCAAACTGAAGTATACACTAACATAAGAACAATTAGTTGATGTATTTGTCAAGGTCTTGAGAAGAGATTGTATGACAAATATCATCTCCAATTTAGGCATGTTGGACATCTATGCACTAACTAAAGGGATGTTAAAAGAATTGAAGTTAGAGCTCAGAAATACCCATATAGGATTTAAGTTTGACAAGTATGATTGTACATTAAAATACCTTTCAATACTTGGAAAAATCCAGATTCATCACAGCCCAATTAAGAAGTTCAAAATGCACTCGGAGTTTAGCCAAGAGTAGGAAAGTAAACTTGATGTAAAATAGATTATTAGTAAAGTCCGGGTTAGAGTAAAACTCTCTCCTTGATATAAATACTAAGAATTAGGGTTTTTAAGTATCTCTTTTTCTCTCAGAACAAAAGATATCTGTCATCTTTTTTCATCTTTTTTTTGTCACTGGACACTCATCCATAGACTCTAAAAACTTCAACATATTATCCAATGGCTTGTAAGATCTGTTTATCGAAAAGACATTGTTATCTCACATTGACATTGTCTTTTATCCCAAATTGATCTTCAATTTTGCTTTTCATTGTAAAAATAATTAGCATGATGCAGAGTCAAACTTTTTTTGTTAAGTTAATATTGTTCATTGGTTGTGTTTTTTGCACTAAAACTAAATACCTTGGTTCTTTCGTGTGCAGTGATTCATTACCAAATTCTGAAAACCATTATTCTGGGAAGAAGTACACCATTCTGGTAAGCTCTTGCACTCTTATCTGCTTTCCTGTAGTATCTGATGATAAAATAGTTCAATATGTCAAGGGAATTGTATCATGGTCCACATCCCACCCACCCGTGCAACTCATGACCAACAGATAATCTTAACCATTGGTTTCCCCAACATAACATGAAGCTGCTATCCACATGGCTCAATTAAAATTAGCAGTTATGATTTATGTAGTACACTGCTGGTTGTGGAATATGGACCCCACAGCATGTGAATGCACTACATGCATGAAAAAGTCATGATGCTGACATCTAGCATCAGCTATATTGATAATGCAGACATTTTTGTGTATTATGATCATTGAAAAATCAATGAACTTTATATCGGCAGGTATCTCTTAGTGGGCATTTGTTTGATCGTTTTCTCATAAATGAGGCCTTGGATATAATCGAAGCTGCAGGAGGATCATTTCGGTTGGTTAAATGCGAAGTGGGTCAAACCTCAAATGCCAAATCCTACTCTGAAGTTGAGGTAAGCTTAGTGTGGAAACTATGCTTTTTCATTGTCTTGCTAGTTTGAGTCAGGACAAATTAGGTTTTTCATTCTTCCTTGATGCTTTCTTTGACCAATTGTTTTTCATGGCTTCTACAGGTTTGTGCCGATGATAGTGCTATTTTAAATCAAATCATCGATTCCCTAAATTCCCTTGCAAATTCGAGTGATAAAGATGGATGCAGCATGAAAGAACAGGAATTTTCTTTGACGGTTGGGAAAGTTACTGAAAATATGGTAGCAGTCAAAGGTGAATTTGAGAAGCAGCCAGCAATTTTAATTCTTGGTGCAGGACGGGTTTGCCAGCCGGCTGCTGAGTTTTTAGCATTGGCAGGGAATATGTCTTCTGCTCATTTATTGAAAGAATGCAATATTTCTGATTTGGGAGAAATCAAAGAATTTCGAGTTATTGTGGCATCTCTCTACCAAAGAGATGCAGAAGCGGTATAACACAAGAACTTGTTTCCTGTCATTCTGCTATATGGAATTTCTTTTTCAAGGATAGATTAAAAAATATTGGATAGCATAAACTTTGAAGAACTAAAAAAATGCCAGTTTTGTGGCTTATTAGCATTTGTTACAAAATGGTGATAAAATGGTTAAATGCTAGTTATTTGATAACAGTACATATAGTTGGACTTTTAGAAGTCCAGTTCTGATTTCATTTATGCAAAATGGTTCTGTTGGATATATATTGTATGTATAGTATTGGTTGTAGATTTCCATGAAGAAACATTTGTCATATTCGTTGTCAGTGATGGGGCTAGATATGCATAAATAGTTAAATAACGTGAGTCTTTGGCCTCCCAGGAAAATGGAGATCTTGCTTCAGTAGGGAGAGTATTGTGCACGAAATGGCATAGGTGTTGCTACTTTCTTTCTATGCTAGGATTATGGTTCTAAAGATATTCAATTTCATAAAAAATTTCTGTACCTTTTTTTTTCATCTTTATTCCCTTGGACTAGCTTTATCATTGAGGATAATCTGTAGTTGCTTCCAGCTGTTTAATCTTTTCATCAAGATAGGCAATTTGCACTAGTTAACTGGGAAATGTCATGTTGTGATTTGCCAAAGCCATTTGTTTATTGCTGATATGAGAGTATGCTGATCAGGAAAAAAAATTATAGAATCATGGAGCACCCTTTTTATGAAATAAAATAGTCATGTGGCACACATTACAGAAAGGACAGAAGCAGATCTGATCTGATATTTTTGCAATCAGAATGTTCTGAAATTAGATTCTCAAATATGAAATGCAATTAATGTACATCTTCTGATAATATGGTAACATAATTATAAAAGGCTTAGTGTTGGCATGATTTGCATTGAAATTACTCTCTTGAATTCCTGATCTTGGTGTTTGTATGTAGACAATTGTAGGTATACCAAATACAACAGCTATTCAATTTGATGTGATGGATTACACAAGCCTCTGTAAGCATATTTCGGAGGTACCATTGTACTCAGATTTTTATTTTTTTTGGTCCCTGTGCCGCTAATGTTATAATATATCAGAGTTACCATCCTATCTGTGGGTGGCACCTGGGTTCATAATATTCTGAAATAACAGAGGCAAGTTTTAGTCCCAATTGACAGTGACATTGGTAAGAAACCCTTCTGTGAAGAGAGATTGACAATTCAATTTTGTTTTGCAACAGAATAGGTTAGACAGATGGATCCACATTTTAGTAATATTTATTTTACTTATAACAGTAACTTGGGAGGGAGGTTTGATAATATTGTCATTGTTTGGTAAAAATGTTGCTGCTCTTCATCTTGTTTCTTTTTAACTCATTTTCCTTTACAGGTTGAAATTGTGCTAAGCTTGTTGCCACCTAGTTTTCATACCACAATAGCAACTGCCTGCATAGAGGTATTCAATTTTCTTTTAAAATGGTAATGTGATATGTGTTTCTATGTGTGTGTCTCATGTTTTATATACCAACGCAAGGAAATCCTTCATTGTTGTATTATTTGATAAAGAAAGAATTTATAGTGATCAAGTTCACAAATTTTTGTGAAAATAAGAGAGCTACAGGAGTCATGACTCATAATATGCAACCAGGAACAAATGCGAGAACATGAAAGCTTTAAGCAGAAAAATATAAATTAGACCCAGTGTTGATGCAAGAAGATAAAGCTGTTAATTTTTTAACCATTGGGTATATATGGAACTCTTCAATTTCACATACTTTTACCAATGGTTGTGAACTAGACTCATAATCATTGAAATAACACAGTTCTTTCTCCTGCAGCATAAAAAGCATCTTGTGACTGCAAGCTACATAGATAATTCCATGTCACAATTAGATCAAAAGGCAAAGGATGCTGGTGTCACAATTCTTGGTGAAATGGGCCTGGATCCTGGGATAGGTAGCTTTTCTAGAGCCTTAAATTGTTTATTTTCCCATGTTTCATATTCTGTGGTTCTAAAGACTGATATACTAGGATTGAGCTGCTTTTGTTTAGTTGTGTGAATATGTCAAATCTTTTTGTCAAGCATTTGTACAACAAACAAGGAACCTTACCCGAATTATTTGAATTGGTTTTAAATATGTTAGCCAATGGTTTTATCCAATTGCATGTACCTCCCTTGCCATGGCACACTGTACGAAATTACAATTGATAATTACATTTGATTATTTTGCTCTTGTTCAAAAGATATAGTGTCTTGACCCTGCAAACTTTCAAATTAGATTCTACCCAAAAGCTTCATCCAGTTTCACCATAGATTGGTCAACAAGATGTGTGAAAATCAGAAATGATTCAACAAGTTTCAAAGCACAATTCACCTTATGCACGTGCAAAATCTTGGGAAATATTCTGTTGTAGCCTTTTTCTCCTTCTGCTAAAGATTTAAAAGATACTTGTTCTCCAACTGAAGTTGTGTACCTTCAGAGGATTGTTTGAGTTCCAAATTGAGTTGTCAGTGCAATATTTACATTCAGCTTTTAAGAACAAGAATAGAATGTCATGTTCCCATTTGTCTGTTTTTTTTGCTTTAGAATGTTATGTTCCCATTTGTCTGATTTTTTGGTTTTCCTATCATATATTTCATACTTGTTCATTGTTTAGGTGGCTATGCTTATATGTTCCTATAGATTTCCTTTTGATAAGAAGTCCTCTGCAAACTTACTGTGCTTATTTTTCAGTGAAAATAAACACAGTATGGTATATTTTTTATCCGATTAACTTGCAAGTTCTGCACCCAAGGATTTCCCAATAGGTTAGAAAGTCTATTCAATTAACTGAATTTGAAGCCTCTAGCTCCCCAAATTTCGGATATGATATATGTGTGTGTGTGTGTATTATCAGATTAACTTGAAAGTTCTGCTCTGAAGCCTTTCCATACTGATGCGTATCAATTTTTTGTTATTGGTCTGAAGGAAAAAATCATAACTGTTTCTAGCATTATAACAAGCAATCTTTATTTTCTCAAATAAAGCTGCATATATTTAGACAATGACCTCTTGCTTGAGAAACCTCTTCAATTATTGGCTATGGGACGTGATTGAGAGAATTGTTAGATTAGACCTAAAAACATTGTGAAAATGTGCCTGACAAGTTATATCTGGTAATTTGTATTGGGGATTCCAGTATTATTTTGGATTCATGCTCGTAGATCAAACCTGGATTTGATTTGCAGAAAAGGATTTGAGATTACCTCTGTGTGAGTGAATGCAATGCATAATAATAAATATGATGGGGTCTGCTGAAACCACCTCTGATTGACAGGATGTAACTAATTGTGTCCATGATTATTACTGATATCTTGTCCCATTTAGATCATATGATGGCAATGAAGATGATCAACCAAGCTCACGTCAAAGGGGGCAAAATAAAATCCTTCAGTTCTTACTGTGGTGGACTTCCGTCGCCATCAGCTGCAAATAACCCTCTGGCATACAAGTTCAGGTAATAAACTAATATCTATGTTGGTTTCATGTCTCAATAAAAGAATATAGTTGAACATATTAAGTTTGTGGAAATACCACTTAAATAGTGTTGTTTTTTCAGACTATAATTAGGTGTACAAGTTACTTCTGGGATTTGTTTCCTGAAGGAATTGCAGTTTATATTTTTTTTGTTGGGGTGGGTTGGGGGTGTGGGGGTGTGTGTAAATGCAACTTTTATTCAACATTTGAAAAGGTCCAGCCCAAGATTCTCAAGCTCTTTAGGGGAAGAGTGGTTCCAATACATGTTGCTACCCATCATAGCTTGTTCCACTATCCAACCCACAGCTATTGTGTGCTCCCTACGTACATCAACTATCTCAAGGGTTTTTAATAGAATGAGTTCAGCAGCATTAGCTCTACCAAGCTGTGAGAGCTCCTGTGGCAGTTCTGAGCAAGAGTTTGAGATGTCCACTGCTGCACAACAGTCCAATAAACTCCTGAATTGAAGAATCTACAAGTTTTCTTATTTATAGTTAGATCAGGTTTGCCAACAATCAAGGTTGAGCTTCTTTCTAGTTATTAATCCTTTATTATTATTATTAATTCAGTTGGAATCCAGCGGGTGCAATTCGAGCAGGTCACAATTCAGCCATTTATAAATCTCTTGGCGAAATTGCTCAAGTCAATGGTATGCTACATTTTATCAGAAGCAGTGCCTATTTTACTATTTGTTGCTGAACAAAGTTTCAAACATTCAGTATAAATTTTGACATTCATTTTATTGACAAACTCTGAGCATGAAGCTTTCATTTCTCAGATGTGTTTTTTTCTTTAAAACAAAGGAATTATTCAGTTCACACAGTATTCATACTTTATGTTGTGAAATTTATTAAGGACTACCAGTTCAGTGTTCTTTTTCAAAAAAATTGAGTAGATTATTTATGAAGTCATGACTGGTATCATTTTTTCTCACATCTGTGGTCTTTTTTGTCTGGCATCGCCAGATGTAGGTGATGCTTGTTGCTCCTTGGCTACCCATTGGTGCGCTTCTCAATTTTTTCAACCATTTGATTCTCTCTATGCAGGGAATGAACTCTATGATTCAGCAGTAAGATATCGAGTACCTGATCTCCCAGCTTTTGCATTGGAATACCTCCCAAATCGTAATTCATTGGCGTATGGTGAATTGTATGGGATCAGCAACGAGGCATTGACTATATTCAGAGCCACCCTTCGGTATGAAGGTATGCTTGTGGGCTTTTCTAATTCTTTGGATAAAGATTCTGGAACCATTTTCAGAGGTTAATTTTCCTAGCCTTTTGCTAACATGATCTTCTAAATGCAGGATTCAGTGAGATAATGTCAACTATGGCAAAAATTGGTTGGTTTGATTCAGAAGTCCATCCTATGTTGAATGATGTTAAAAGACCAACATTTAGTGCTTTCCTGAATGAACTTTTAAATATGAAAGACCATGATGAATTGAACTCCAAGAGCCATGGATTATTTATGAGAGATGAGAAGGAAATGGCAAAGAGAATGGTTATGCTAGGGCACTGCAAAGAAGCTACTACGGCGGTGAAGACTGTCAAAACTATCAAGTTAGTGGATTTTGTGCATTTTTTAGACTTCAGCCATCAGATGATCTCCCGGATGTTGACATTGTTAATTAGTCATTCATTGGCAACAAGAAATTGATATAACTAGTTGATATAATCGTTCAACAAGTTTTGAGATTGTAATGTTCCACCCATCCAACTGAAGTAACTACTGTTTATGATGATTTAGGTTTCTGGGACTTCATGAAGATGAGGAAATCCCTGAAAAATGTAAAAGTGCATTTGATGTAGCTTGTTTACGCATGGAAGAGAGATTGGCCTATTCTGGCAAAGAGCAGGTACATTGTCCTTTATAAATCAAACCCCTCATTTTCAAAACCTTTATTATCAAGAAAGTCTTGTGTTATGAGCTTATCTATCTCTTACAATTTCATTTAACCATGTTGCTGGAAGTTGGTGATTAATTTTTATGGAGCATTTTTTATTTAATCACCCAATTCTATCCTGAACTATAGAACTTGAGATATCTGGTCAATAGTTTGCAGTAGGTCCTTCTGATCAGCCCTTAGCAGTGAAGGTGATTCCATCTGGTATATGGTCCTTTTATACTGCTCATCATCTCCACATTGACTTCTTCCTCCTTGCCTATGCATTTTGGCTTGTGAGACACATTGCAGAATTTTCCATAGCTAAAAAGCCAAGCATAATTTGTAGTGACACATCATCATGGTACTCTTTTATTTGAAGCTTCCACATCTGCTACTCTTGTTTTACTTGAAGCTTCTACATCTGCTACTTGTATCATTACAAATCCCAAATGATAATGGATTGCAAAAAAATACAAGATCCATGTCAAATACAGTCTTGATGGCTTGAAATCAACCAAGATCTTTTTTTCATTTGATGATGAAAAATATGGACAGCTGTCTTATGCCTCTCAGAGTCATATTTGCTCTTCTTGTATATCACCATACATATTTGCCATGAAATGCTTCTCACATCTCAAATCTCCACTTCCCATTTAGGATATGGTGCTCCTGCATCATGAAATAGAAGTGGAGTACCCTGATGGTAGACCCACAGAGAACCACCGTGCCACCTTACTAGAATTTGGGAGAACAGACAATGATAGAAATGTCACTGCAATGGCCCTCACTGTTGGCATCCCAGCAGCAATTGGAGCCCTGGTATCACTCCTCTATTTGCATACAATAAGAAATTCCATTTTAATTAAAACATACCAAACTTCCATTTTTCTTTCAATTATGCAGCTTCTATTACAGAACAAAATCCAGACAACAGGTGTCATAAGGCCCCTGGATCCCCAAGTTTACATACCAGGCATGAACCCTTGATTACAGACTAATGTTTCTTGTTTTTGTTGCGGATTTCATATCCTCTATGATGATTTGTGTGTTATACTGCAGCTCTAGATATTTTAGAAGCATCAGGATTAAAACTTCTGGAGAAAGTGGAAGTTTGAATAGTTCCCCCCTCCTGTAAATGGGTATATATCTGTGGCTCACTAGTGCTTGTGAGCATCTCCCCAGGACCCCAATTGACAAGGAGTAGAGAGATCTTTTTTTTGTTATTCAATCAAAATATCAGAAAACAGATGTATGTTTTGTTCAAATGTAAATGATTCGAACCAACAAAGTTTGATATCATCCCACACAAGATGTATGTTGTGCAGATGTATTTAAGTATAAATGCCAAGAAACCAACTGAAATTGCGCATATTTCTTGAGGTATACTTTTGCATACTTTCCAATGTGTCCAGTGTCGTATAAAATATCAATGACACAAATGGAGGCAAACCATGTTCCTGATCATCAACTCTTTCACAGAGGTCTAATTTCAGCACATGTATCTTTCCCTACATGTTCATCTCATCATCCTCATGTGCTGTTTGTCCCACCGACATTACAGGCGGGATGCAACTAAGCACCTCTAGAAAAGGAACCTGCATCCATGATTCAAGCTCCAAAATTCAATGCTAGTAGAAATGGAATGAGTTTTGAGTTACATGGTAAGTCTGCAGAAGGTCTTCATGTCATATATTTCTGTATGAGGAATATCCCAATCATCATCCCAGATGACAGCTAAACTATGTCCAGTGCATTTATATTGAAAAATATCTATTAAATACAACATAAATGCTTGAATTTTTTTCTTTTTCACAACAGTTTGTTTTCCTCCGAAGAACCCTACTTCCTGTTGCTTTAAAAAAAAAAAAAAACTACTTCCTAGTATGACAATCTAGATTCTCAGATCCAATTAAACTCTGTTCCTGAACTGCATACAACAAACAAAAAGAGAGCTTCACATTGAATGTGTTGGACATGAGGATAGTATGGCTGTCTTCACTCATTAAACCTCCTATAAACCCTACATTTTTCCTCAGTCCCCACAAACGTGCTGCTGTTTTATGTTGCTTTCCTCAATATCTTCTTTTTCTCCTTTATGGTAGCTCTTTAGTTTGCTTTTCTCTCGTGTCTGCCAACCATCACAACATCTTTCCTACATTTCGTCCAAAGGATTTGGCCTGGAAACCAAGCTCTTTCTCATCATCATCTTGGAGAAAAGGCAGACTCTTAGCCTTCTTGTAAATGCAATTGGATATACGATTTTTCTTTTTTCATCCATGAGAAACTATCTTTGATCATTAGCATCTTGTTTCTGGGTTCCAGGGTGAGATGAAGAGCTCTCCTGTTTTTCCCAAAGATGAGAGCAGGGATAGCATCTCTCCCGGTTATGATCCACTGGATGATTTCTCACAGGTACCTCTCTCTTCTCATTTTTGTTCACAAAAATGAACTGAAAGCAGGCTACTAGTTCATGCTTGGGAAAACATGTCCCACATTTATTTATGAGCAGTTCCTGGAAGAAGCGCGTAAGCATGCAAATCAAGTCATACTGAATTCATCGCAACCATCTTCATACTCTAAGGAGGAGGCGACTGTGGTGGAGAGTAGGATGAGTAAGAAATCATTGAAGGAAACTCTCCTCTTCTGGCAAAAATTGAAGAAAAGCAATGCATCTGCTACTATTGCAACAAACGGTTCTCGAGTCTGCAATCCAAAGAATAGCGCGGTATCAGGTCCCTTGTCTGCAACTGCAAGCAAGGATAGAGGAAGAACTGCAAACCGAATTTCACGCCCGATGTCTGGCCGCCTGTTCTCCTGGTTTACTCCCAGAAGAGCAGCGGAGACTGAGATCCCATACGTGTGCTTGGACCAGCAGAACCATTCCCACAGGGTTCGCCACTATGGACCAATCTATAAAGTGACTTGAGGTAGTGGCAAAGTTCATCATTTTGATATTCTTTTTTGTGTCATGAGAGTGTGCATGGAGCTTTGAATTTGTCTGGCTTTCCTACAGATTATTATAAAGATTTTCGCGTTGTTGCCATTGAAATAAACATGTTTGTTTCAGGGAACTGATTGGATGTAATTCTCTTTTTCAATTTACGAATTTGAATTTGGTTTCCATAAGAAACAGAAAGAATACAATATAGTATGCATCAATACAAAATCTAACTTCTGTGTCTGTACAACTTGACTATAAACGAACAAACAAATCTTCTGTGCGACATTTCAACAAACACCTTTAGCATCCACGAGTTCGCAGGCCCCGACCGAAAGCATTTTCATCGAACACCTTCAGCAGAATCAGCACACACGAATTCTAAAGAGTACTCTCGAAGCATTCGTTAAACACCTTCCGTACACTCACGCGGTCGTCGGCGTTTTTGGTGTGGTCACGCTCACCTCTCCGAACACGAATCCCTGCTCGATATCGCCGCCTCCTCTGGGGCTACACGACGGTCCCGCGGCCCTGCTCCCTCGGCTCAGCAGCCTACGCAACGACCTCAGCCTCGTCGACCCCGGGGACCTGGTGTCTTCAGGCGACTTCATCTCACCCGCGGCCATCCTGCTCGTCGGCAACGGGGAAGCAGCAGCCGAGGAGAAGCTCTCCATGGCTCTCCTCGGGATCTCGATCACCAGCGCTGCCTCCGGCCGCCGCGAAGCCCCGGCGTTGACCTGGTTCGGGGTGCCCCAGAAGAGCACGTTCGTCGGCAAATTCTGCGACTCCGGCGCTGGAACCTCCTCCGCCGCTTCTTCCTCGATGACGTCGTCGGGAGCGCCGACGGCGGCGCGGCAGAGAGGGCAGGTGGAGTGGGATTGGAACCACATGTCAATGCACTCCACATGGAACCCATGCTTGCATTTCGGTAAAAATCTCGCCTTTTCGCTATCAGCGATCTCCGATAAGCAGACCGCGCACTCGACTCCATCATCAAACTCCGAGGACCGGAAAACAGTGACAGGGAGCGATTCCAGAACGGTCGCATCCAGGCCGCGGCGAGGTGCGCCGGGACCTGTCTCGTTGACGAATACAAGGCGGGCGCGGGAGCGAGAATGTCGGCTGCCGAAGCCAGGGGTGGCGCCCCAGTAGCGCTTGGCGTAGAGGTAGAGGAAGAAGACGAAGACGACGACCATGAAGAGGAAAATGACGGCGGCCACCATGATCTCGCTGCTAATCTTCACCACGGCTCTATTGTCGATGGACTCGTTGGAGAACTGCGGCCCGTTGTCTCTGCCATGGTGCGCCGACATTGCTGCTAGTGAGACTAAAAAAGGCTCCTTTTTTTTGTGGATTCCTGCGAATCAGGTTGAGCTGAGGAATGGGGCTTGGTGGTTTTTATATAGAAATGGAGAAGGGAGAAGGGAGGAGGAAGGAGGAGGAGAGACAGAGTGGGGCAGGAGCTGTGAAAAAGAGGAAGAAGAATTCAAAGTTCAAAGTGGCTGCTTTGGGAGGCTCATGTTGTTTTTAGCTTGGCTGCGCGGTCTCGTTGAAGCTGCTTTCTTTGACAAGTCTACTCTCCGGAGTGCAGCTTCATGGGCAACATTTAGGGTTCTCTTCTATATTTTTGGATTGAACAAACCATGCAGCAAATGCAGCAAAACGTTGCATATCTCGTTAGCTTAAATTTTTAAAATAATTTAATAATTAATGATGCGATTAAATTATGCATATGACTCGTTATATTGATCTATTGATCTAATTTAATATTTTTTTTATATATATAGACATTTTCACCAACAATCACATTGGAAATAGTAATTTGGTGCCGAAAATCTTGGTTTTTTTGACGTTGACCGAAGGAGGAGTCAATCCGGTGGATGGCGGCAGCCGCCGGCTTTACAACTTTTGATGCAGGTTAGCCGTGGACGTCACCCACACCGAGTACTTGGCCCACCACGTGTTCCTGTGATACTGGATGGCTCAGCTCTTCGCGATTAGATGGTTGTTTTTATGCAATATATGATACCCACATGGAAGGTATTTTTCTTTGTAAAGTTTGACCGTTGACTGCCGCTTCAAAGACGTTGACCCCACAATGAATGAAAAGCATGTTCCGGTCTCTGCCGTGTCGAGAAATCCCTTCTTTCAATTTCGCAGCAAATCTTGCAGCTAAATGTTGTATTCCATGATGCAATACCAATTCCGAGTCAAGCGGAATAATTTCCTTCTCCGTAATCCATTTACTTGCTTTTTTATATTTTGATCAGAATGATTTCGTGGGAACTTCATGGCCTGCAGGTGTGCACGTGGTCTAACCTAATCCTAACAATGAGCAACACTATGTTCAATGTAGGTTTTGCTTGAATGCTTCGCGATATTGGAGCTGCACGTATGGCTCTCCTATCGACAGGAGCTCCTCAATGCAGGGAAGTTGGAAGTAGAACTTGGAGCTAAGAAGGAAACTAAAGCTCTTCTTGTTTTCTTCTTCGATGTGAGCAAGTATAATGCGTGACCCTCTTGAAAAGTGTGACGAAGAGAGCTCAAGAAGCAGCACAAGCACATCGTCAATAACTGGAAGGAGAACTACATCATGAAAAGTCGAAGGGGAGGGAACTAATGCCGCAGGTAAGGTGCTACATAAACTTCTCTTCTCCATAAATCATCAAATAGCATTAAAAGTGCAACTTAATGGTTGTACTCGTCATTCGTATACGAAAGAAATCGTGATTTCGAAATTTTAGTGCGACCAGCTACTCAACGACAACACGTAGCGATCGATATCAGCTTTTCTGGGCCATTATTTTCCGACTAGACGTTTTTTGCAACCGGACTTGCAACAGTGTATCTTTCATTGCGAGATACACAGATCTTCGTGCATTGCAAGAAAGATCACAACACCAGACAATCACAGCCGAGTTTGCAGAAAAGAAAAATTCATGCTTTCATTAGTTGCAATATATGAACGCAAATTACAAAGATCAAATTGCGCAATTCTGCAGTTGACTTTTTCCGTTCTGTTTCCCGAAAAAGGAAAAAAAAAAAAGTGGTGGGGGTGCAACAACAACTACAAACAGCATGGACGACCAGAAAGAAACAGCGAACACAAAAGAACTGCTCCAGAACAGAAACTTCAACTGAGTCTAAGTGGATCGGTTCTCATCTGTTTCTTGCAATTTAGCTGGGGCGAAGCTGCCGATAGGAAAATACCCATTATGATTCCAATCTACAGCAGGAAAATATTGAGTTGCGTGGCATCCAATGTCGCTGATGGTTGGAGGAGCAGGGTACCAACCGTTGCAATCAGAAGGCATACATACCGGAGCAAATCCGCCGATACATTGAGTGTAGCATCCAGCTGTTGGGACTACAAAGGGATATGGTTCTCCATACCAACGGCAAAATCCCGCGGGAACTGCATAGACTGGTGACATCCCAAATGCAGGATTGTACCAAGATGGATCACAACTCCCCCATCCATGAGGATAGGCAACAGGGAGGCTACTGCTCATATCCGGGAGAAGATGAACAAGATTGCCATTCCTGCTCGAATCCTGGAGAGGATGAGGAACAGTGCCATTACTGCTCGACTCTTGGATATCGCTGCGGCTATTTCCAAGATTTACCTTCTTCACTTCCACAGCCTTATTCTTCAAGAAATAGAACCTCGTCTTCATCACTTCCTCCACAGGCTCAGATGATGTGAAGGTGACAAAGCCGAATCTTCTCGACCGTCCGGTCTGAAGATCTCGGACTACAACGGCATCGTCCACTGTTCCAAATCTCTGAAAAAAGATCTTTAGCTCGTCTGCGGTTATGGAAGGACAGAGGCCACCAACGAAGATTTTCCTATCATCAGAAACGGTGTTGATGCTGCTGCTACCAGCTGATCCTGCGTCCGTCTTCTTGTTTTCCTTGACCTCAAACCTTCTCAGATCAACCTAATGACGAGAAGAACGTAGTGATGAGGAAATCGTAATCAAGAAGTGAAAGAAAAGAGAAATCACGGTCTGGTTCAAGTAAGGAGAAATAAAGACACCTTCCGGGCGTTGATGATATGGTCTTCTCTGTTGAAAGCTCTTTCTGCAGAGGAAATGTCGCGGAATTGGACGAAGCCGAATCCCCGAGAGATGCCGGTGGCTCTATCCATCACCACCACAGCATCAACCACATCGCCGTACTCGCTGAAGTACTCCACCAACATCTCCTTGGATGTCGCTCGGGAAAACCCTCCAACGAACAGTTTCGCCTGCTCTGAGAGAGCAGCAACACCTTCGTCGGCCGTCGCCATTGATGTCGAAAACTCGAGGTCGTAGAACACACCACTCTGAAGAGGAAAGTCCAGAGAAAAACTGGAAGCAAGTATGCAGAGACGAGGATTTCTGTCTGCGATTTTATAGAGGGCCCGGCTGCCCGAGCTTCGGTAGGAATAGGACAAGGTTTCTGAGTTGTGATCGGATTCGGACGCGGAGTAGGAAATAGGCGGGAAGGTGAACTTTACATATACCACCCTGTAAATCGTTAAGCCTTGCATATTTCTTTTGATGTTCTAAATTCTGTGATTTTCAAGGGTAAATATGGAAAACAAAGCAAAAGGAATCCGTTAAGTGCAGTGGGCTGGCCCGTTAAAGCCTCTAGGAGGGATCGTATTGGGCCACCGAAACCCAGGACTCGATTTCCGATTCGGTCTCGGACGAGCTCACCCAGTTCAAATCGAGGTCGGCATTATCGCCTACGGTCGAATACTACTGATATTTTTTTGAAAAAAAATCAAGAAAGAACATGGAACTATGGATGCTAAGAACACAATTTGGTCAAGACAGGAAAGCAGTGCACAAGTGTCTCGCAAAGCTATGCAGAAAACTTGGCATGAACTCCAACGATCTGAAGTCGCCCCTCGTGAGTGAAAACGATTAAATTTTCTTTGTGAAATAAATTATCCATGAATATTCATTTGTATAATTTGTCAAATTTGCATACTTCAAATAAGAAACTATTGTCTCGACACCTCATCTCTAGAGAAGTCTTTCTGGTCCATGAGGTATAATTTGTTATTCTCGTGAGCCTATAGGTAGGTTATTTTTTGCTTTGATAGTATAAACGAAATCAAAATGTTATATATATATATATATATACTCAATTGAATATTTTGTGATGGTTTGAAATGTGTTATTATACACCTGGTACATGTTCTCATCTTAAGATTATTTGACTGAGAAAAGATAAATTTTACATACTCGAATTCAATTAATAAATTATATTTGAATTAATTTATTAAGGCTAATTAGTCATTGAATTTTTTTTATAAATATTTTGGTTTTATTTATAATTTATTAAACCTTGAGAGATGTTTTTTTAAAAAAAGCTTTTGTCTTTCCCATTAACTCAGTGGGAGCAGAGAATGAAATTCATTCTCTTTCTCTTTGAAATAGGTTTTGAGCTTGTAAAGCAAAAACTTTCGAATTTAATTTTTTTTTCTCTTCATCAAAAAGTGTCATAAACTTAAGATGAATCCATTGGAATTCGCAAAAAAAATTTTCAGAATTTCACCAATTGATTTTTTGAATCCTGAGATATGTAAATTTATTTTATACAATTTTATATCATTTTTACTCATGAGTCTTACATATCAAAAAATAAATTTTAATTTACAGTTGGTATCAGAGTTTTATCTTTGATGTCTTGTCCATAAGAAATTTAGACAGGGTTTGATTTCAATTGATTTTTCACATTTCTAATTTACAAAAATTGAATTTTGTCTTAGATTTTAGCTCAAAATTATTTTGAGTAATCTATTAATATTGATGATATTATTGGTGATGTGAAATTCAAGATTAAATCCTAGAATTTTAATTTTGGTATATGTTTTAATAAATTGGTTGTATTTTGAAAATTTTATGAATTACAAAATTTGTAAGGATTTTTATGCAAAATTAATTGCATTAAATTTGAATTGCAAATTGTATTGAATTGTAATGCGATTTCCTGAGCATGTTTATATTAATCGAAATTTAATCTTAATTAATTATGCTAATAAGAACTTAAGCATAATGGTCTTGGGTATATTTATGAATTAAAATGGCCAAATAATTTTTCAAAAGATTTTATGGTTATTTTAATTTATAAATATTGTTATTATATATTTATCTTGACTTTAGTCAATTTAACCTAAGTTGAGTTGATAAAGAGAAAAAATAAACATATAACATTTAAAAAAATTATTTATGACAATAAAAGAAAGGTAAAGTAGGCTTTCATTATTTATGATGATTATTGTAAATTTGCTATCAAATGTAATCTGTTGTTAGTCTCTACACTTACAGAAGCTAATTACTCTTTTGTTTTGATAAAGATTGTGCATCTTTGATGTATGACAGTGTTATTATTGCTACTAATATTGCATTTAATGGTATGTACAAATTATATGTAAAACTAAAATTTGATTCTGTAATTTACAGTTCTATATTTAAAAGTAGAGATATCAAATTTATTAAATAGGGAATATTTGTCACAGGAAATACGAGAAAAAGAATTGAGTTTGAGGGTGAGTCAAATAAAGTTGAGTAAAATGAAGCACCAATGGATATGCCAAGTTAGTTGAATGAAAGACCTAAAGGGGCTCGTAAGTTAATTACATCAAATGACTACAATACATATTTAGAGAAAACTCAAGATTTACATACTTAGAATTTAGATGATCCATAAAAGGAAACTATGTCAACAATTTCAAAGAATGATAATCCATTAAGTTTTTTAGAGATTATGAGTAGTGAGGAGGCAAGATTTTAGATGAATATAATGATTGAAGATATTGACTCAATGCAGATTAAGTAGATTTAGTCTCTTATGCAAGCTCATATAAATTATAAATTAATTGACTGTAAATAGGTTTATAAGACAAAATTGAAAACCGATAATAATATTAACTAGTACAAAGAGAAGTTAGTTATTAAAGGTTATATTTAGGGGAAAGGGATTGACTATGATGAAATTTTTTCTCTAATTTTTAGCAAAGATTCATTTAGAATCTTTATGGTATTTGTTGCATATTATGATTATGAATTTATTAAATAAATATTAAAATAATATTTTTAAATGAAATTCTTGAAGAGAAATTTTATATGATTTAATCGGAAGGGTTCATCAGAAGGGTGATGAAGCAAAAGTCTGTAGATTATATAAATCTATTTATGATTTGAAATAAATATCTCGACAATGGTATTTCAAATTTCATGAGATGTCATAAAGTTTGATTTTTGGGAGAGTGCGGTTGACAATTGTGTATGCCTGAAAATTAATAAAAATAAAATTCAAATATTGATATTTTATATTAATAATATTTTATTAGTTGGTAATAAACTAAATTCTTTCAAAAAAATTGAAAAAAATACTATCTACAATTTTTGATATTATTTTTATTTGAATAGAATTACAACTCACACCACCAACTTCAAAAAACCTTGTATTCCACTTGAACTAATGCACACAAACTTAGCAATAGAATTTGTACGAATAGTGATCCGAAGAGGAACCATTGCTCAAAGAACAAAGAGCATTATGGGCAGGCGAGGCCTCCAACCTACAACATATCCAACATCCCAAGAGAAGTTTCTTTGTAGACAAGTTATGGCAACCGAGATACATGCACTCGTCGACCCATCAACGCTTGCTGAGCAGCCTCAAGGGCCGCGACGGCAACAAGATAACAGTGCAGCACTTGGATGAGCTCGCGCGTGCAGACTTCGCCCTGGCTGCCAATGCGAAGGAAGTAGTCTATGATCTTCCGCTCATGGCATTCTTCAAGCTACACTAAGAACATTTTGCCGAAGCTTGCATTTTTCAAACAAATACATAGTTTGTTTTTTGATTTGGCGAGACCAGAATACTGTCAATAAGCACGTATTGCGAGATTAGTGCGCATTAAAAATTCTTGGTTCCCTGTCTATTAATCTTGGATTTGTCAGCTGTTGATATCGCGCACTAATCAGAACATTTTGCCAAAGTTAATTTATATTTTATAAAGATATACATCGTTTATTTTTGTTTTGGTGAGACTAGAATACTGTCAATATGCATGTAATGCGAGATTAGTGCGCATTAAAAATTCTTAGTTTTCCGCTCCCTGTCTACTAATGTTGGATTTGTCAGCTGTCTACATCATACAAATCTCCCATACTGTTCTCATGCCTATTGACCAATGACATTGCAGATTTTGTTCTAGTCGGTGACTAACAAACACGAATGACACTGTCAATAGAAACTAAATGTGCTAATCAAGTTGGTGATCTTACTACTAGAAGAAAGATAATGATCATTTAGCCCTACTAATTTCTTCAATTTTCTTGTGTAAATACATAAGCCTCTGATCTTCCATTATTTTCTGCTACTTTCAAAGACTCCTGGTTTAATATCTAAATTTGGCTGTGATTATCAGAAAATTTTTTTTTCTTATTTTGAGAAAAATCAAAGCATGTTTCATGAGTCTGGAACAAAAATATTAAATCCTATGTCCTTTTTTTGGATAGATAATGAATGCCCATCGGCCTACTTGTCAAGTAGATGCATTATTGAGGTAGCGATTTATTTTGGTTGGTCTAATGCACAGCAAGCCATTTATGGTCATCTTTGAAGAAGAAAAATATAAAGAAGACTTATATGTAAATACGACAATTCGAATTCACGAAATTTAAATTGGGTTAAATTTATAATATTATATTAAATAGGTTAATTTAAAATTGACTTGTTTGTTGAACATGTCAATTTTTTAAACTCAAAATCAACTCAATTTTTAAATGACTCACCCGAATTAATCCTTTATTAAATAGATCATGTTTATCGTGACCCAATTTAATTCGAATTGATTTATTTAATTAAATAGGTCATAATGATCTAGCCTGAATAAATCCGATTGATCCAAATCAAATTGAATTGATCCAAATTGACTCAAGTTAATATGATATGTTTAAGTAACATTAATAATTTTAACATATTTTAAATAATTAATATAATGGAATTATTAAAAACTAAGGTGGTGTTTGAAGATCTAATTCCGTAATTCAGCTATTTGGATATATCCAAAAAGACCAGAATTAGTGGGGTTCTTTGATTCCAAATATTCTCGAGTCCTCATTTGAATTTTCATCTAAGAGAATGGAAAACATGAATTCGAGCTGAATTTCTACGGGGCCTATAGGGATTATTCCTTTCGAATGAACTCCAAATCCATAGTTTTTATGGATTGGATTTCTTTGTTTTCCTCTTTGGCCTTCTTTGTTTCCCCTAGAATTTGGATTTATCGAAAAATTCGATCCGAAAAGGTTAAGCTCATGAGATATAAGACTTCTTCATTACATATATTGGACTCTATTTATCCAATATCCGATGTGGGACTAATTCATCACACTTAACATATAACAATCTCCTCCTTCATGTGTGATTTGAGAACATTAATTTTAACACTCTTAATCAAAAATTCTTTTACTCGATTAATTCCACCATGTGATTCATACTAATGAATTTTTTATCTCATTTTAATTTTTTTAAAAGAGACTAATATATGACTTAATTTAGTCTCATCATCATGGTAATTTCAATCTTAAAAATTTATATAATTTCGAAATAATGTCAAATTAAATTAATATAATAAGTTGAATATTAAATCATCTTAAAATTTTAAGTTTATGAGATATAAATTTTTTTCACTATATATATTATATTTTATTTATCAAATATTTAATATGAGATTAATTTATTATAACTGATATTACAATAAGAAAGATTTTGAAAATGATGTTCGTAATATTGTCGAAGTACCGTGCGACTGCTCTGATGCCAGATTTTAAAAATATTTCAGACAAATTGGTAACACATGTTCGGTGAGAACTCCACGTCGGCCCTTTTCCCAGTTCAATCTTCCCTCGCCAACACGATATATAATTAAAAACAAAAAAGAAACAAATTGTCATGGTCGGATCCGGCCGTGCAAACTGCAAAGCATCTGTCTGGTCCAACATTCTGACCGACAGCTTTAGTGCAAGTCTTTACATAGATTTTTCTCTTTTTTTTATTTCGTGCGTTAGATCATCAAATCATTGTCGACGCACACAGATTATTATTGTAATAATATAAAATTCTTTTACCAAAATAAAAAACATAAAATTCGTAATAATATATATGACTTTTTTGAGGTTAGGATTAAACTCGTTTCAGAATTATTTTTTAAAAAAATTAATATTTATTATTTTATATTATTATTAATTAAATTATTATAAAAAATTAAATAATTTTTTGAACTTTAAATTATTGAAATTTTAATTTTGATAAAAAAAATATTAATTTATAAAAATGATTCACTAATTTTCATCTTTAACTTTGATCATTCTTTTAATCAACTCTTTACACCAAAATAAAAGGTGTTGATTACATAATAACAGGAAGCAAAACGAGAAATCAGAAACTCAACAAACAAGTACACCAACCATACTCTCCATCCCTCGTATTAGAGGACTTATTCTGGTTCTAGTTCTAGCTCTTCTAGTTCTAAGATCAAACCAAGCCATTCCTTCATGCACATGATCATGATCAAACCATGACCTTGTTGGCGATCTTGGCAAGCCTTCCACCATTAATATAGTCTCTAGGGCTGTGAGATGCAATCCCTGGAATCAAAAGCCCAAACATCCTGTACATGATGGACACATACCCTTCTCTGAACTCCTTCCCTTCCTTCGCGCCGATGAAGAAAGCCCTTAACAGATCTGCCCATGCCCACATGTACATTGAGATCTGGAGTTTCGGATCGAAGTAGTTCGGGTTCGGCGAATCCGTCATCACCTACACATGCATCGTTTGGAGTCACGAATAATCTAAAAAATATGTTAAAATTCAGAAGCTAAGAAATTGTTATGTTTTTGTTGTACCTGGCCTTTATACCAGTCTTTGTAGTAAACGCAAGTGCCATAGTGCTTGAACAAGGCGATCGGAGGCAAGTCGAAGGGAATTCGGGGGACGATGTCGTACCGGAACACATATCTATTGAAGATCATGTTGACAAAGGTGGTCATGTAGGTTGCGAGCACGGCGTCGCCAACACGGGGCTGCCCGAAGGTGTAGACACCCCACAAGGAGTTCAAGATGTCGTTCTCGTTGTGGTAGGACAAGAGAGCAGGGAAGAGGGCCGCGAGAGCGCCGCCTAAGCTGTGCCCCGTCATGATAATCTTTGCGTTCTTGTGCGTTTGAAGCAAGGATCTTAGGGTTTGCCTTAGAGCGTAGTACGCCAATGGCTTGGCCGCGTCGCCGTTGTAGTTCTTGGGAAACCCTAGCCGGAAGTCTTTTTCGTTTTGGAGTCCGAGAGCTTTCAGGAACCCTACGTGGATTCTTCCCAGCTTGCTGAGGGTGTTGAGCCACGAGAGGTCGATGTCCGTGGCCCAATCTTGGGCATTGAACACCTCGGTCCCGCGGAACGCTACCACGATCGCGTCGGCGTCGACCGCCTTGTTGGTGAAAACGCAAGCTTGTGTCGTGTAGTCCGTTCGAAATACTGAAAAATTTCAGTCTACCAAGGATTAATATTTCATTAGTTATCAGCTAAAAAATCAACACAACACTGAGCTCTTACTGTTCCAGAAATTGTAGAAGCCAACAAAATTCATCTGCATTGATCATTGAAGCCAAGAATGTTAGACTGCATGCATTCTTTTCAGACAAATAATCAATCTACGGCAAAGTATCAAACCTTCCAGTGATTGTCGACGACGTTCTCGACGTACGCCGCGTTCTCGTACACGATTTTCGAGGCCATCCCGGTAAGCTCCACCACGTCCACGCTGCCGTCGAGAAGTCTCGACTCCAAATCTACCAGGCTGAAGTAGTTTATCATCGATTTGTCCTGGTACAAATCAACTCTCCCGTCTATATGCCCACTGATGGACCTGAAAGTTGCAGAATCCTTCCTCGGAATAGACACTGAGCCTGCACAACAGATCATTATCTTCATAACTAAATGATCATTTTCATCTTTGTATTAAGTTGATGATAATTATAGTTTTTTAAGTCATCAGTCTACATGTCATGATGCGCCAGAAAAGGCCAAGTATGCCGCCGTTAAGGGAGAAGAAGTTGAGAAGGTATTCGATGGTGCTTCCGGCCAACGCCAGCGGCTTGCTGATTTTATTCAGGACGTTGAGCATGACGGTGACCAGGACAAGAATCCAAGGTTGATCATGGACGCCGGGGGTACCATTGGTTTCTATGAACTTATAGCTGCCGAGGTTTCTCCGGCGCCGGAAGAGAAGGCCTAGTATGTCAAAGAAGCCAGCCTTCTCCGGGCGGAGGATGAAGTAGTCCATGGAGCCATAGAGGGAGCCCATTGTGTGTCAGAGCGAAGAATAGAGGAGAGACGAAGAGAAGAGAGGTGCGCGTGAAGATGGAGCTGCGGTGTTGGCTTTTATAAGCACAGGACTGGTGAGATTAATGCTTAATAATTTGGATTAAGTGGTTGACATCCACGTGATCATTTACTAAATCAAATGAAGTTCACGTGCGCATGTCCTTCTACAATTGGGTTTTTTCGCATTTAAATCACTCATGTTATCATTTTTGGAAAAAAGGCCATCATGTCAAGAGAGTCATGCACATGTTTGTTTGCAAATTCAAATTCAATTTCGAAAGTAGAGCATTCTATCAATCGATCTTTATATTGGATGAAGGCTAATATCTCAAAAGAGTTGTCGTCCTAAATCAGAAATATATTTCCTTTTCCTGAGATAAGGAAAACATATTTCCATTTCCAATGTATGAGGAATCAAACTTTAATGAAAAAAACAAAGGTAATGGTGGTTTTGTGCAAAAATAAGTGGCCTTTCAGAGAATAGATACAGAATTTGTGTTTCTATGAAAGTAGAAAAACCTTTTTTATTTTATTTTCTTTTATAGCTTTTACTTGAAAATCATTATGAAAAATTTTTAATTACGATGAACGATAGTTTTAAGTTTTAGTTTCAGAATGGATTTTGACATCCACTAAAATCCATAAATTTTAATCATTTCAGTCGTTTCGACTGAGATCAATTTATTTTAATTTTTAATCAAATTAATTTTAAATTTTTTACTAAACTTTGATTTTAAATTTAAAAATATATAGATAATTTATAAACATATATACTTTTAAAAAAAATTTAGAAAAAATTCAGTAAAAAATTACATAACATATAAAAAAAAAATTAACTCAAGCAGGATTTGAATCAGAGGTTAAATTCTTAACAATGGGCTAACAATGAATTCTATTATATAAATAATATATAAAATTAAATATTATATTTTAAAACCTTGGATGACCACAAATTTTTTCCTGATGATCAAAGTTTTTCTAGATATATTAGAATAAAAGTGCAATATTTTCTTCTCAGGACCTACACACAATAATGTTGCTTACAATTTTATTTTTTAAAGAAAGCTAATAATACATTCCCTGGCCAAGAAGGCTTGCATTTCTGTTCAAAAGAAGGGTTAGAATAAAAAATTCCAACTCGGATGAGAAATCCAATGGACAATTTGTTCTAATTTTTAGTACAAATTTCAGAAATATTCCTTTTTGTTTTGGTAGAAATAATGCTTTGTAAGTGAAATGTGGGACAAACGGGTCCCTGTTTCGTAGTCCTAGGACATGAGTCACCAACCCGACCACCGCTCCTATGTGCAACAATAATATAGGGGGGGTTTTTTTGCAAATGTCCCCATTAATTAATTAATTAATTGAGGTCACTGACATTTGGTAAATAGGATTATATTTGCAAAATTACGTTTTTACAGTATTATGCAACCTTTATGGTCTATTTTAATTTGCTGTTTTTGGAGAAAAGGGAATGGAAAGCATCCTTGAATCATGTTCATTGCCGTAAATATTAATTTGGATATATCGATAGTGAAAAATTAATTACATGAATTTTTAGGTTAAAAAATTAAAAAATTAACAGGTAATTACTAATTATATATAAACTTTCTGTTTTTTTTTTTTCTTTTTGGGCAAAGGAGAAAGCGAAGTTATTCACTTTCGCGGACATGGAATCCATGTGAGGTTTGATTAATTAGCGTAGCTAAATGCCATCCGCGTGTTTTTTTTTTTTATTATTTTATTGCATTTCCATTAATTTTATAAAGCTAATATTTGAGATGTAAATAGAGGGATTATTGTCAGAAACTCTTTTAATTTTTTTTCTTTAATTCACTCTCATTTTTCTCTTTTTCATAGTTTGGACACTAATTTTTAAAAAAATTACTAAAAAATTCTTGAAATTTTCTAAAATTTATGATCATCCATCCTTTTATATTTTTCAAAATTTCTAATCAACTCATAAAAATTTTTAAAATTCAAAACAAACATTTAGAGCAGTTAATTTTTAAAATAAAATGAGAGTTCTCGTGGGTTTATTTTTGCCGTCAACAACCATGTACGGTTTTGGGCCGAGAAGAACGTAAAGATCTCGTGGGTACAGTTCCTCTGTGCGAATCAAGATTCCTTATCCAATATTTTTCTCCGTAAAATGAGCTTCTTTCTTAACTAAGAAATATAATGGTCGTAATTTATCATAATGTTTTTTTAATTTATTTTAATTAAAAATATAATTAATTTAATTACGATAAAATTGAGATGGTCGCAAATTAAACGGATTTTAACTTTTTTTAAAAAAGGAAAATTCTCAAGATAAAACTATCAAACCAATCACAAACAAAAATAAAAAAAGTTGGTTGTTTCCGTTTGTGTGGTTTAGTGGAAAAAAAATTGCAGAATGGACCCCAATCACAAACGATAACTGAACTCCGCATACGAACCTCGGTGCTTTTTTTTTTTTTTTTTGGACATTTGCTGATACGCCCTACAAAATCAAGAATTTACATGCATCTTGTGAATTGGGGGGACCCTGGACTCCTTTGGTTTGAAATTAGAATCAATTTCAAAATTTTTTTTATAAAATTAATATTATTTATTTTACACTGTTATTAAATTAAATTATTATAAAAAATTAAATAAAATATTAAAATATTAATGTTAAAAAAAAAAATTTATTTGTAAAAATAATTTACTAATTTTCATCCGGACTTTGCTTCGAGGCTTCCGCGTGCAAATAACAAATGGCAAATGGGCTCCGCCATTCGTGGTACGCGGGTCCAAAATGCGGGCGAAATCCCAAATTTTTATATACGAATGTTTGCCCATACCCCCCCCTGAAAAAACTTGAATTAACATCTAAACCCTTTAAAACATTCTAATTACGTTTATAGTTTTTTTTTTTTTTTTTTTTTTTACATTTATGTTTCTCATATTAAAGAAAAAGTTGTTTTTCTAACAAAATGTCTGTAAAATGAATAAAATAAATTTATATTTATACTCTGAATAATAATAGGGTAGAGTTCAAATATATGCAATTTCGGTTTGGTCATTTAAGTTTTTTTTTATTAGGAAAATAATAATTATTTTAAACTCAGAAGTATAAAATAGTCCATATCTGCCAGAGGACTGTTGAATATTATTTCTCATATATTATTTAAAATAAGAAAAAAGATCGCAATAATATATAGAAAGAGCGGGCACAGCACCAGCAGCAACACCAACCGTTATTGGTTTCATTTTTTGGTTTTAGACCATGATCTTGTTTGCGATTTTTGCCAGCCTTCCACTGTTGACGTAGTCTCTGGGGCTGTGAGACGCAATGCCCGGTAGCACAAGCCCAGTCGCCCTGTACAAGATGGACACAATCCCTTCCCTGTATTCTTTGCCTTCAGTCATCCCTATGATCAGTGACCTCAACAGATCCGCCCATGCCCAGAAGTACATGGGTATCATGTACAGTGGATCAAAATAATTCGGATTTGGAACATCAGTCACAACCTGTTTGGGAAGATCAAATCCATCATCCATGCATGAGCTAAAATCTTCAACATTTTATGAAGGACAAGGAACCATTTGGAAAATCAGTACCTGGCCTTTGTACCATTCGGTGTAGTAGACGCAAGTGCCGAAGTGCTTGAACATGGCGACCGGAGGAACGTCGAATGGAATGCGGGGGACGATGTCGTAGCGATACACCATCCTATTGAACTTGAGCCTGACAATGGTGGTCATGTAGGTGGCGAACAGCGTGTCGCCGACGCGAGGTTGCCCGAAGGTCATGATGCCATACATGGCTTTCAGGATGTCGGTTTGGTTATGGTACGACAGTATAGCAGGGAAGATGGCGGCGAGGGCGCCGCCTAAGCTGTGTCCTGTGACAATGATCTTGGCGTTCGGGTGTTGTTTGATCAGGGTGCTTAGGGTGGCTCTCAGAGTGTAGTATGCCAACGGCTTGTCAGCTTCTCCGTTGTAGTCCTTGGGAAGCCCTAACTGGAAGTTCTTATCGTTTTGGAGGCCGAGAGCTTTCAGAAAGCCTAGGTGGATGTTTCCCATTTTAACGGTGAAGAGCCATGAGAGATCCACATCTGTCGACCAATCATCGGCGTTAAATGGCTCTGTGCCTCGGAATGCCAAGACGATCACGTTAGCGTCCTCGGCCTTATCGGTGAAGATGAAAGCTTGTGTAGTATGGTCTTCAAGAAACTCTGCCAAATTACACGTGTTAACCTATATTAGTGAGAAGAAGAGGAGGAAGACAATTATTTTCTATTTAGGGCTAAATGTTTACTATTCCAGCAGCTGTAGAAGCCAACGAAGTTCATCTGCAGTTATTGAAATCCAGAGTTAGAATGCATACATGTACATTCAGTTAGAACCATTTACTGTAAATGAACTAAAATAAAGAGCAAATGATCGACGAAAGCAGTTTATTGATCATACGTTCCAATGGTTGGTGATTGCGTTCTTGATGTATTCTGCGTTCTCGTAGGCTACTTTGGCAGCCATCATGGAGAGATCCAACACATTTATGTCACCAAGGCCAGAATCCGGATCCATCAGTTGGAAGTAGTTTATCGCCGTCGGGTTCTTGAAGAGATCAAGCCGTCCATCGATGTGGCCGATGAGTGATCGATATTTTGCCGAGTCACGATTTGGTATCACCAAGGAACCTGCAAATATTCATGTCCATAAAACAAAATATATGTCTATAGTTATATTCGGGAACTTGCTGATTAAGTTCATTATTGTTGTATTGTTTGCCATAGTTTTGTCTCTAAAGGGATGATGAGCAGACGAGGATACATGAGATGATATGCCATAGGAGGCCCAGTATGCCACCGTTGAGTGCTATCAAGTTCAGAATGAACTCCACGATGGAACCGATCACCTTCATCGGCGTTCTGATAGCCTTCAAAGTCTTTTGAATGAGCAGGACGAGGGCCACAACCCAGGGGTCGTCCTGCACACCGGCAAAACCGTTGGTCTCGACAAACCTATAGCTTCTCAAGTTTCTCCGACGGAACAAAAGGCTTGCTATGTCTATCAGACGAGCCTTGTCCGGCCGATAGATCATGTAGTCCCTTGCACCATCGATGGAACCCATTGGAGAAGCTTGAGAGCTAGCTCAAGGTTGCAGAGAAAGAAGAGGGAGAGAGGCGCAGGGGAAGCAAGAGCTCATTCTTTGCTTTTATAGGCAAACCCTGAGCATCAGTGATAGATTTTTAGTATCTTGTAATTTTACTTTTTTAATCTATTGAAAGAGATAGAATTGCAAATTAACAGCCACTTGACAGCCAGCTATTTGCTCTGCGTATATCATTAATTGAGACATATTCAATTAAATAATGATCTAGACAGAGGGTTTGGGTAAACATTAATTTCAAGTTTTAAATGGTGGTTGGGATGGCATGTTTCTGATTTTTAAATTGAGTATCGCGATCCATGAGGCAATTTCTATTAGAGACTACTGATCCATTAAGCCTACTTAATTACGTGTCATAATATGAAATTAAACTGTGACAATTCGTGAATTACATCATATAAAGCATCCAAGGGATATATTGGCTGAAAATTTTTTGCGACAAACGCGATTAGACAAGCGTGATACTGATGTTTTATCGGAAATCTTTTTCCACCGAACAACCAAGGAAAAAGTAAACGACAATAATAAAGAGGATCAGCCGGGACAGTGCGAATCTCAGAGCATGGGATTTTCTTTGATAACTTTTGTCATTAAGATAATTAAAATGCGTAGACGGTATTAGATGGTAGAACTCTAAATAAAGTATTTAATTTTTCTCAAGTTATAAACTTTATTTTAATACCTTGTTAACTATAAAAATAGTCACTTGAAAGAAAAACGGTAACTAAATAATTATATTGTTGTTTAATCTGAATAGTTAGGCGATTGTCTAATAAATAGTGCTGCTGTTAATCGTTGAGAGTTTTAGATGGTCGAGATTTGTTAAACGTTTTAAGTCCGTCCGCCCGTTTAGTCACTTAGGCGTTCATTTTTCACTACGATAGACAAGATCAAGACATGCAACTTCGAATAGTCGTCCGTCGAGAACTGCAAATGGTGAAATGATTTAACTGTTCATGTAATGCTGGTTATTTATATGCAGCGGATGGAAAGAGAGCAACTTGTTCTTTCATTTTTCATTTTAAAATATCCCAATTGCATCAATATACGTTCGAAGGAAATCCCGCTGCATGTCTTTCTCACGTCCTTCCTTTCATTTCTTTTCTATGGAAATCCCAATCGCTGCCTCCTCTCATTTCCCTTCTGAGAATCCATGTCGGATCGAGAGAATCCATATAATTTATGATTTTAATTGTCAGATTATTATTAATGGATCAAATCATATCAAATTAATTCATTTATTAATTAAATCAATAAAATTAATTTGAGCCAATCGAATTAATTTAGGTCAAATCAAATTATGATCTATTAATTAAATAGATCAATAAGGTCATGACTTAAATTCGATCCGTTTAATAGGTCGATTTAGATGAGGTTGAGTTATCTGTTTAAAAAATCAAATTAAATTTGAGTTACAAAAAATTGACCTCGATCGAGTTCAGATTGATTAATTTAATGTAACATTATAGATTTGATTTGAACCCACTCATAAACCCAAATTATCAAATTTACATATAAGTTTGCTTTATATTTTTCCTCTTTGTCTTTTCTTACCATAAATGGCTTGCTGTGCAGCGGACCAACCAAAATAAATCGCCACCTCAATAATGCATCTACTGGACAAGTAAGCATATGGGCATTCATTATCTATCAAAAAAAAAAAAAAAAAGAAACAAGATTTAGGGTCTATGGTGCAGACTAATGAAACATGCTTTTATTTTTCTCAAGATAAGAAAAAAATTGTTCTGATGATCAGAGCCAAATTTATTGAACCAGGAGTTTTGACAGTAGCAGAAAATAATGGAAGATCAGAGGCTTATGTATTTACTTAAGAAACTTGAAGAGATTAGGAGGGCTAAATGATCATTGTCTTTCTTCTATTAGTAAGACCACCAACTTGATTAGCATATTTAGTTTCTATTGACAGTGTCATTCGTGTTTGTTAGTCACCAACTAGAACAAAATCTGCAATCTCATTGGTCAATAGGCATGAGTACAGTATGGGAGATTTGTATGATATAGACAGAGCTGACAAATCCAAAGATTAGTAGACAGGGAGTGGAAAACTAAGAATTTTTAATGCTCACTAATCTTGCATTACATGCATATTGACAGTATTCTAGTCTCACCAAAAGAAAAATAAACGACGTATACCTTCATAAAATATAAATTAACTTTGGCAAAATGTTCTAATTAGTGTGTACGATATCGACAGCTGACAAATCCAAGATTAGTAGACAGGGAACTAAGAATTTTTAATGCGCACTAATCTCTCATTACGTGCTTATTGACAGTATTCTGGTCTCGCCAAATCAAAAAATAAACTATGTATTTCTTTAAAAAAATGCAAACTTCGGACAAAATGTTCTTAGTGTGTAGCTTGAAGAATGCCATGAGCGGAGGATCATAGACTACTTCCTTCGCATTGGCAACCAGGACGAAGTCTGCAAGCGCGTGCTCATCCAAGTGCTGCACTGTTTTCTTGTTGCTGTCCCGGCCCTTGAGGCTGCTCAGCAAGCGTTGATGGGTCCACGAGTGTATGTATCTCGGTTGCCATAACTTGCCTACAAAGAAACATTTCTTGGGATGTTGGATATGTTGTAGGTTGGAGGCCTCGCCTGCCCATAATGCTCTTTGTTCTTTAAACAGTGGTTGCTCTTCGGATCACTATTCGTACAAATTCTATTGCTAAGTTTGTGTGCATTAATTCAAGTGGAATACAAGGTTTTTTGAAGTTGGTGGTGTGAGTTGTAATTCTATTTGAATAAAAATAATATAAAAAATTGTAGATAGTATTTTTTTCGATTTTTTTGAGAGAATTTAGTTTATTACCAACTAATATAATATTATTAATATAAAATATCAATATTTGAATTTTATTTTTACTAATTTTCAAGTATACACAATTGTCAACCGCACTCTCCTAAAAATCAAATTTTATGATATCTCATGAAATTTAAAATGCCATTGTCGAGATATTTATTTCAAATCATAAATAGATTTATATAATCTATAGACTTTTACTTCATCACCTTTTCTGATGAACCCTTCTGGTTAAATCATATAAAATTTCTCTTCAAGAATTCCATTCAAAAATATTATTTTAATATTCATCCGAATAAATTCATAATCATAATATGCAACAAATACTATAAAGAATCTAAATGAATTTTTGCTAAAAATTAGAGAACAAATTTCATCATAGTCAATCCCTTTAATAACTGACTTCTCTTTGTACTAATTAATATTATCATTAGCTTTCAATTTTGTCTTATAAAACTATTTACAGTCAGTTAGTTTATAATTTATATGAGCTTGCATAAGAGACTAAATCTCATTAATCTACATTGAGTCAATATCTTCAATCATTGTATTCATCTAAAATCTTGCCTCCTCACTACTCATAATCTCTAAAAAATTTAATGGATCATCATTCTCTGAAATTGATCATATAGTTTTCTCCTATGGATCATCTAAACTCTAAGTATGCAAATCTTGAGTTTTCTCTAAATATGTATTGTAGTCATTTGATGTAACTAACTTACGAGCCCTTTTAGGTCTTTCATTCAACTGACTTGGCATATCCATTAGTGCTTCATTTTACTCAACTTTATTTGACTCACCCTCAAACTCAATTCTTTTTCTCGTATTTCCTGTGACAAATGTTCTCTATCTAATAAATTTGATATTTCTACTTTTAAATATAGAACTTTAAATTACAGAATCAAATTTTAGTTTTACATATAATTTGTACATACCATTAAATGCAATATCGTAGTAATAATAACACTGTCATACATCAAAGATGCACAATCTTTATCAAAACAAAATAGTAATTAGCTTCTGTAAGTGTAGAAACTGACAACATATTACATTTGATAGCAAATTTACAATAATCATCATAAATAATGAAAGCCTACTTTACTTTTCTTTTATTGTCATAAATAAAATTTTAAAATATTATATGTTTATTTTTTCTCTTTACCAGCTTAAGTTAAATTGACTAAAGTCAAGATAAATATATAATAACAATATTTATAAATTAAAATAACCATAAAATCTTTTGAAAAATTATTTGGCCATTTTAATTCATAAATATACCCAAGACCATTATGCTTAAGTTCTTATTAGCATAATTAATTAAGATTAAATTTCGATTAATATAAACATGCTCAGGAAATCGCATTACAATTCAATACAATTTGCAATTCAAATTTAATGCAATTAATTTTGCATAAAAATCCTTACAAATTTTGTAATTCATAAAATTTTCAAAATACAACCAATTTATTAAAACATATACCAAAATTAAAATTCTAGGATTTAATCTTGAATTTCACATCACCAATAATATCATCAATATTAATAGATTACTCAAAATAATTTTGAGCTAAAATCTAAGACAAAATTCAATTTTTGTAAATTAGAAATGTGAAAAATCAATTGAAATCAAACCCTGTCTAAATTTCTTATGGACAAGACATCAAAGATAAAACTCTGATACCAACTGTAAATTAAAATTTATTTTTTGATATGTAAGACTCATGAGTAAAAATGATATAAAATTGTATAAAATAAATTTACATATCTCAGGATTCAAAAAATCAATTGGTGAAATTCTGAAAATTTTTTTTGCGAATTCCAATGGATTCATCTTAAGTTTATGACACTTTTTGATGAAGAGAAAAAAAAATTAAATTCGAAAGTTTTTGCTTTACAAGCTCAAAACCTATTTCAAAGAGAAAGAGAATGAATTTCATTCTCTGCTCCCACTGAGTTAATGGGAAAGACAAAAGCTTTTTTTAAAAAAACATCTCTCAAGGTTTAATAAATTATAAATAAAACCAAAATATTTATAAAAAAAATTCAATGACTAATTAGCCTTAATAAATTAATTCAAATATAATTTATTAATTGAATTCGAGTATGTAAAATTTATCTTTTCTCAGTCAAATAATCTTAAGATGAGAACATGTACCAGGTGTATAATAACACATTTCAAACCATCACAAAATATTCAATTGAGTATATATATATATATATATAACATTTTGATTTCGTTTATACTATCAAAGCAAAAAATAACCTACCTATAGGCTCACGAGAATAACAAATTATACCTCATGGACCAGAAAGACTTCTCTAGAGATGAGGTGTCGAGACAATAGTTTCTTATTTGAAGTATGCAAATTTGACAAATTATACAAATGAATATTCATGGATAATTTATTTCACAAAGAAAATTTAATCGTTTTCACTCACGAGGGGCGACTTCAGATCGTTGGAGTTCATGCCAAGTTTTCTGCATAGCTTTGCGAGACACTTGTGCACTGCTTTCCTGTCTTGACCAAAATGTGTTCTTAGCATCCATAGTTCCATGTTCTTTCTTGATTTTTTTTCAAAAAAATATCAGTAGTATTCGACCGTAGGCGATAATGCCGACCTCGATTTGAACTGGGTGAGCTCGTCCGAGACCGAATCGGAAATCGAGTCCTGGGTTTCGGTGGCCCAATACGATCCCTCCTAGAGGCTTTAACGGGCCAGCCCACTGCACTTAACGGATTCCTTTTGCTTTGTTTTCCATATTTACCCTTGAAAATCACAGAATTTAGAACATCAAAAGAAATATGCAAGGCTTAACGATTTACAGGGTGGTATATGTAAAGTTCACCTTCCCGCCTATTTCCTACTCCGCGTCCGAATCCGATCACAACTCAGAAACCTTGTCCTATTCCTACCGAAGCTCGGGCAGCCGGGCCCTCTATAAAATCGCAGACAGAAATCCTCGTCTCTGCATACTTGCTTCCAGTTTTTCTCTGGACTTTCCTCTTCAGAGTGGTGTGTTCTACGACCTCGAGTTTTCGACATCAATGGCGACGGCCGACGAAGGTGTTGCTGCTCTCTCAGAGCAGGCGAAACTGTTCGTTGGAGGGTTTTCCCGAGCGACATCCAAGGAGATGTTGGTGGAGTACTTCAGCGAGTACGGCGATGTGGTTGATGCTGTGGTGGTGATGGATAGAGCCACCGGCATCTCTCGGGGATTCGGCTTCGTCCAATTCCGCGACATTTCCTCTGCAGAAAGAGCTTTCAACAGAGAAGACCATATCATCAACGCCCGGAAGGTGTCTTTATTTCTCCTTACTTGAACCAGACCGTGATTTCTCTTTTCTTTCACTTCTTGATTACGATTTCCTCATCACTACGTTCTTCTCGTCATTAGGTTGATCTGAGAAGGTTTGAGGTCAAGGAAAACAAGAAGACGGACGCAGGATCAGCTGGTAGCAGCAGCATCAACACCGTTTCTGATGATAGGAAAATCTTCGTTGGTGGCCTCTGTCCTTCCATAACCGCAGACGAGCTAAAGATCTTTTTTCAGAGATTTGGAACAGTGGACGATGCCGTTGTAGTCCGAGATCTTCAGACCGGACGGTCGAGAAGATTCGGCTTTGTCACCTTCACATCATCTGAGCCTGTGGAGGAAGTGATGAAGACGAGGTTCTATTTCTTGAAGAATAAGGCTGTGGAAGTGAAGAAGGTAAATCTTGGAAATAGCCGCAGCGATATCCAAGAGTCGAGCAGTAATGGCACTGTTCCTCATCCTCTCCAGGATTCGAGCAGGAATGGCAATCTTGTTCATCTTCTCCCGGATATGAGCAGTAGCCTCCCTGTTGCCTATCCTCATGGATGGGGGAGTTGTGATCCATCTTGGTACAATCCTGCATTTGGGATGTCACCAGTCTATGCAGTTCCCGCGGGATTTTGCCGTTGGTATGGAGAACCATATCCCTTTGTAGTCCCAACAGCTGGATGCTACACTCAATGTATCGGCGGATTTGCTCCGGTATGTATGCCTTCTGATTGCAACGGTTGGTACCCTGCTCCTCCAACCATCAGCGACATTGGATGCCACGCAACTCAATATTTTCCTGCTGTAGATTGGAATCATAATGGGTATTTTCCTATCGGCAGCTTCGCCCCAGCTAAATTGCAAGAAACAGATGAGAACCGATCCACTTAGACTCAGTTGAAGTTTCTGTTTTGGAGCAGTTCTTTTGTGTTCGCTGTTTCTTTCTGGTCGTCCATGCTGTTTGTAGTCGTTGTTGCACCCCCACCACTTTTTTTTTTTGTAATTTGCGCAGAACGGAAAAAGTCAACTGCAGAATTGCGCAATTTGATCTTTGTAATTTGCGTTCATATATTGCAACTAATGAAAGCATGAATTTTTCTTTTCTGCAAACTCGGCTGTGATTGTCTGGTGTTGTGATCTTTCTTGCAATGCACGAAGATCTGTGTATCTCGCAATGAAAGATACACTGTTGCAAGTCCGGTTGCAAAAAACGTCTAGTCGGAAAATAATGGCCCAGAAAAGCTGATATCGATCGCTACGTGTTGTCGTTGAGTAGCTGGTCGCACTAAAATTTCGAAATCACGATTTCTTTCGTATACGAATGACGAGTACAACCATTAAGTTGCACTTTTAATGCTATTTGATGATTTATGGAGAAGAGAAGTTTATGTAGCACCTTACCTGCGGCATGAGTTCCCTGCCTTCTGCCTTGGACTTTTCATGATGTACTTCTCCTTCCAGTTATTGACGATGTGCTTGATATTGCAACCATGCTATGTATGCTACGGCCCAATAAGGGACTAATGAGCCTACAAACCTAACGATGTTCACCACTCTTATGGAAAAGGTTTATAAATCCAGTATAACGATTGTAGTTTTCAGCTGCTATATCCAAATATGTGCTAATATTTAATATTAAAAAAAGATTATTTAAAATATAGGACAGAATCAGCGTTGATCTCAGATCACAAAATAGCAGGCATTTGAGTTAAAAAGTGACAAATTGTGAGAGAATATTTGGCACAATAACTGTGGGGAATCCAAGTATGACCAATTTCCTTATAAGTTTCAGCATAATTTTTGGTGTGAGAATTTATGAAAACAGTGTACAGATTTCAGTTAGTTAAGTATTGTTTACATCAGTAAACTGTGCGGTAAATTAGTGCAGGAACAGCAGAGCAAGCAACAAATATTTTTCACCATAACCTGTGATGCAATATTTGCATTTTCTCCATGTCAAAAACAGTCGAGAATAGCAACAAGGTCTTAAGTTCAAAACCGTAGAAGTTTTGACTTAAAGCTCAACAAATTTTCCCGAGCTTGAGCAGCTCCAAGAATAAATCACTTTACCACAAAGAAATGTAAATATAAATGTAGAAATTTGAAGATGTCCTAAATCAATTTTGAAAATGATAGGTAATTTAGCCCTTAAATAAAATACAAATTGCTATTGTTATGCAATAATAGAAGGCTGAGTAGTGAAGAATGGCTATAGAACAAAGCACTTCATAAGCACTATCAAGTTTTTGAAACAAAAGTCTTCCTAGTGAGTATCATTTATACTGGTCTTACTTTTTTTTAATAGAAAATGCAAATAAAAATTTGTGGATAATGACCTAAACAACTTCAGCTGAGGTTGCAATAATATTTCAGATTTTGCTTTAGCACATGTCCCGGTATTTTAGATGTAACCTACAAAATAATAGATCAAGAATCAACAATTAAAAGATGACTGTAAGGATGTTAAATGGATTATATTTATAAGGGATGTCAAATTATAGATGTAATTCAGTAGAATTATGAGTGAATTAATTTTTCATAAATCAGCCTAACCAAGGATATTGTTCTAATAAACCTACCAAGACATTTTCTGTCCCATTAGCAAATGGACTATGAATAGATTAGTTTTCCATAATTCAGCCTAATTAAGGATTTGGTCCTAACAAACCTACCAAGCTATGTCCCACATACAAATGGGGACATAGAGTAGCACAATAAATATGCAATTTCAAAAACTAATATATCAAAGAATTGGTATATTTAGATAACCAAAACAATTAAACTTGAGTAACATGCAATTAAGCCAGAATGAATCACAAATCCGCTTGTGAACAACTGTGATTCCATAGAAGATTCATGTGATTCCCCAGTTGAATCTCAAAAAGAAGGAATGCATGAGTATCAACTTAACTGAAAATAATCACCACAGGATAAGACATTTAACAGTAAAAGTTGACAAAATAGATAATTCAATTAATGACAGCACAGATGATAATGAGCAAGGATGTGCTATGCCATTGGAGACATTTGATCCCAAGTGCAAAACAAAGAACACAACAAGTATATGAATCCTACCAACAAACTGAGCCACTATATTAGCCTCAGATTGTTAGAACACAAGCACAACTGCACAAGTATTAACCAGCATGTGATAAATAAACAAAAATTTGCTTAGATAAAAATAATAAAGTCTGAAACTTCTGATGCTTTAACCTGTGCTGCAATCAATCTTTGAAAACAAAACTAAAAAGAAAAACAATAAAAATAGGTGTTGGAGTCAAGAGCTAGGATCTGTACTAGGCTAACCATTGGCCCTTCACACAATCATAGCTGAAGGCTTAATCCCAAGAATATGACTGGTTGTGTCCCTCCTAGGTACACAAGGGAAGATCTAACCCAGAAGCTCAGGACAGCAGAACAAATGCCAAAAAAATAATCCCAGGAATATCAAGAAAAGTAAACAAAAAACATGGGGAATTAGTCTAGAGGCCTGAGACAATCTCATTTTATTCAAGAGATTTATAGGTATTTCAAGTAAACCTCATGATCTACAAACCCAAAAATCCAAAAAAAAAAATAAAATGAAACTACTTCCAGATTAAAATGTAAAGATTGATAATAAGACAAAAAAATACAAACCAAAAAAATAACTCTAAATATTTGAGATATAGCTTAATAAAAACATTTAAATCATCACAGTGAATGTGAAAAAGAAACCAATAAATAAAAAAGTGAATTTCTAAAAGCAACAATTACATTAAAAACAAATAGAATATAAAGATAGAGATAAAGATAAGGTTAAAGTCTTGAAAATAATCATTGAAAATTAGTAAATAGTCTAATCTGTAGTTGAAAATTCCATCATGTAATTGAAAATCATGCTTGGGATTATGTTTTATTAATTTATTGCATCATGTAATTGAAAAATCCTAAGAAAATTAGCACATGCCTTCCATCGTGTAATTGAAAGATCATTCTTAGGGTTATGTTTTATTAATCTATCACATCATGTAATTGAAAGATCCTAAGAAAATTAGAACATGCCCTCTCCATGATACAATTTAGTTTCAATAACTTTATTGAAGATCTAATTGGCAAACATTGAATAGAGTACCTTGCTATTTCTTTTGCCATTTAAATATGTTTATAAAATATATGTGACATGGCGCTGATGTTTTTCTATTTGTTGCGAATTATGCAAATATTTCCTTGTATCTCAAATATTAGAAAAAGATATTTGTGTGTTTTTTCTTGATATGCAAAAAAAATGTTGTTTTAAATAGTAATAAAGGATAGTTTAACATCTGAGATAACTTATTATGGAAATAGATTATTTGATTAGATCTGACAATGTCTGAAATGGCCATAAAAAAGCTAGCTAATAACAAGCTACAAGCTATATATCAAAAAAATGGCTAGTGCAAAAAATCACAAACCAAATGAAAGGCAACTAGCACAAAACCAAGTTTATGTAACGTTTGATATTACCTAAAAAGTAACAAAATGTTCATGCTTTCTTTTCACCAACCTAGCGTAAAATAGTTCCCTAAATTTCACAAAGAACTAGTATGGTATAACAAATTAATGCGAAATTAAAATAAGAGAATCATCGCAGATAATACATTAACATCAAGATGAAGAGAATCCAATGTAAATATAGGACGAAGATGTGCATGAATTCAAAAGGAAACACACCTCATCATGCCAACACCACTCTTTTCTAATGGCTTGAACAAGAAATCAAGTCCAACATTTCAGGACTGGTTTAGAATTCATGTTCAACATCTTAAAATCGAAGGCCACTGAAGTTGAATAATAACTTAAAAATTTGTCTTTATCAGCATGAACATAACTATCATATATGAATGACACATGTATGACCTGATTGAAGAAATACTGGTGACATGAAAGGCAGAGATGTGAATAAATTCAAGAAGAAACTAAAGAAGATTGGTTTTATTCAGTTTAAACTAAGATGAAGGACAAAGGTAACCCATAGACAGTGAGTATAAGGGTAATTTTACCACCATTATTATTGGGCCACCATGGTTTTTCTTTAGGAAAAGTGTAACCATGGTTAGTCCAAGGTTTATGTTAGATTCAAGGCCCTACAACATATCTATAAGAACATAAATAATTTCAAGGACTTCACAGAAGCAACAAATTTTCAGAGACTTACATGTAACTAACCCAAAAGAATATATGTAACATATAATTAATTACCCATGATTTTTATCAAAAGGTAGTACAGTAGTAAAACAACTAATTATTTGCAGATGGCACAACAGTTCACTCAACCAAAAAATCTAGTACTCAATATTAGATTATCTAATAAATTTTACAATGTTTTTTTTTTGGCAACAACTACTTTGAGACCTCAATATAGATAAAGTTTTAGTGCATGTTACAAATAAACTATAAATGTTACCTGTAAAAATTAATAGATTAAAATGTGGTCATTAAAAGGTGACACATCTTAATATAAGTTCACAAAAGTAGCTTATAATTTAGTATAAAAATATGCAATGGTTTCTATTCTGCTAACATATCGTTGTTACTCAATATCAATGATGGAATTAAAGCACCTTAACTGATGTAACTAAATAGAATAAAAAATGTATTAGTTTTCTCTCTTTAAGAAAAGAATGGCTTAGTTTTACGCAATTTACCCTAATCAAGACTTAGTTTTAATATACCTACCAAGCAACTTTAAGTCGCATACACAAATGGTACTCCAGGACTAGGAGCCTTTTCGATACATGAAATTAGCGAATTGGTGAATTAGCCAATGCCTCCAATTCCATGCAATCGGTGGGAATTGAAGGAATCAAAGAAATCTCCCAATTTTGGTGTTTGGAAATGAAATTGGTTGAATTTGAAACATATAAATTGCATTATGAAAATATGCAATTAAGCTAATGGCAATTAATTTAATTGAGATGAAATATTAATAAAACGCAAATTAGTTTTAAACTAAAAATTAATTTCACATACATCAATACTACAACCACTTTCATGTGTGGATCCCACCAATTTTTTGGCATCCCAAACATCGAAACTCAATTCCACCAACTCTCTAAATTCACCAATTTCCTTTAGTGAGTTGCAAAATCCGTAAACAATTTAAAATAAATAAATCAATCAAAGCATAAGCATAAGAAAGAAATGAAACTCAAGTCAAGGACCCAAGCTGCAAAATCACGGCATGTAAGCATGATTCTCACAAACCAGCCATGGAAAATGATTACTTGCAGTTAACCAAAACTAAGTTGTGAACAAATCTGATCCTCTGCAATCTTCAAGCATAAGGCTGCCGGCGTTAGAAAAAGGAGGGATATATATGTATAAAATTAACTGCAAATAATTATCACTGCAAGGACTTTTAGCAGTCAAAGAGAAAACAGACACTTAGTTGAATAGAAATTCAGATGATAATGCACTAGAGAGCCTGGTATACCAGTAGAGGTAATTTGTTAATCAATTATTCCCCCAAGCGAAATAACAAATAGCGCACAAAATGGATCAATATTATAAGAAACCAGACAAGGATAGTACTCTAAGATTTGTTACCTATTTCACGATCAATGGATCGCAATGTCAAGCTTTATTCAGAACAAGGCAGGCCTCTAAATGATCCTGCTAGTTCAGACATTTGCTTGGGAAACTAATCTACTTAACAATTACAAGGTCCCAACATTTGCTTTGTTGGAGTTGTTAGTCAATTTATGCAAAACCTTAGGCATTCATCATGATGTTGTTCATTAGATTCTAAGATATATCAAAGAGATAGCTGGGGCAGGACTGCTTTATCAAGCAAATGGAAATCTAGAAATCACTAATTATAATGATGCAGATTGGGCAAGAAATCCTAATGATAGGAAGTCTACAGCTTATTATTGCGTATTTTTAGGCGAAAATTTGGTCTCATGGAGAAGCAAAAACCAAGCAGTTGTTGCAAGATCAAGTGCTGAATTAGAATATAAGACTATTGCTCAGGCCTCCTGTGAGCTATTATGGCTTTAAAATATGCTGGCTGAACTTGGAATTTGTTCCGACAAACCTATAACTCTTTATTGTGATAATCAAGCAGTTATACACTATCGAAAGAACTGAAAATTAGGGTTCAAGAATACCTATATGAGATTCAAGTTTTACAAATATGGTTGTACATTAAAATACCTTTTAATACTTGAAGAATCTAGGTCTATTGTAACTCAATTAAGAAGCCCAAAACCAACTCTGAGTTCAGCCAAAATAAAAAAGCTAACTCAATGTAAAACGGATCATTAGTAAATCCCGAGTTAGCGTAGAACTCTCTCCTTTATATAAAGGTTGAGAACTAGGGTATACAAGATATCAGTTTTTTCTCTCAAAATAAATCTTTCTTTCTCTCTTTTTTTCACAGTAAAAAACCCTAGATACTCATTCACAAACTCTAAAAATAGTAACATGGTATCATAAATTTAGGGAAAGTGTATCCATCAACCCAAAGAAACTAGGATAATATTATTAATAAGCTCACTCCCTAACTTGGCACACTGAAGCAATTAGAAAGATTTTTTGTCATTACAACTTTAAGGCTATACATATAGCACTCAAACTAACTGAGAATTCTAATTAGAATAGACTAAAAACAAGAGTTAAACTCTAATATTAATCATACATAACTCATTCTAAAAAAAATATTTAAATATTGTTCCATATTATATTAAAACCATTACAAACTCAAACTCACATAAACATTTGATAAAAATGAGGACCAAACTAATAAAAATAATAAATAATAAAATCGTAAAAAACTCAATTTTAATTTTTCAACATATAGTTATTTATCTGATTTAAATGAATATTCAAAAAGTTATGACTTTTAGAGTATAACTATACTAATCTTGGCAAATTTTAGTAGAAATTGGAATTCTATTTTGACTTGACTCCAAGTTTGTTAAGAAGTATAAAGTTGTCCTACATTAAACCTTGCAACTTTAAAAAACTTGTTCTCAAATCAAAACTCAAAAAATCCACTTTATAAACTAGATAACCACCCAACAAGAAGAAGTTCAAAATTTGATGATATAAACCAATGAAGTTTCTTCGAATAACATCGTCAACACTTTGATCTTTCATTTTTCTTTTACACAATCACTTGAATTTCATCAAGATTCCTATCAATTTTATTCGAAATAAAAGTTTCATATATACCAACTTATACTATATTGTTTTGGAACTAAAGTATTCTTTACAAATTTGTTAATAATTACTAAGATAAGTTGAACATGACATTGCAAATTTTAAATTTTACAAAATAATTAACTTGTTGAGAAATTGCCTTTACTTGTTCAACAAAATTAACGTTTGATAAATTCAAAAAAAAATCTTGAGTAAAATAAATAACATTTTTGACGGTAGAGCGTTGTTCCCCACAACCTTCAAAATCATCAAATGACTCACACAAATTTTTATAAGAAGGTAATTGATTCAAAATTATAAGAAGATAACCAATGCGCATAATTAACACTCTATGATTATCTCCATAGATTCTAATTTTAAACGTCCTTGAATAAAAAGTATTTTTTAAAATTTTGATCTCCTTTTAAAAACTTCAAGTTGAATAGTTGAATACTCTTTGACCACAAGCAAATTTTTGTTTTCCTTTCATACATTCTTTCGATTTGATTTGTTCCCCACCAAAATAAGACATAAATTCAGCAATTTGTGTTAAGCTGTAGTTATTTACTGTAATTCTAGAAACTTCTTAATTTACTTGTAAGATATTTTATTTTAAAAACTTTCTTACTTTTTTAAAAGTAACTTAGTTTATGGAAAAAAATTTTAAATAAGGTTTGTAGAAAAATCTTTAGCTGACAATCTTTAGTGAAAGGTAGAGAAATTCAAGTTGAAACATTGAACCTCACCTCACCTCTCCTCTCCTTATTAATCAATTTTCTTTCGTGACCTCTTGGTTCCGATTATGGTGAATGCTACTATCTTCTTTAGCTGACAACCTGCATAAATAGCAATATCACTTTTTGCCTGGGATTTTTCCAAGAGAAGATGTTTCAATGCTCAAGTCATGACACATTTTCTCTTGAAAGGAGGTAGCGTTTTTAGAAAAGAGGGAGAGTTTGACCTCCCAGATATTTGGAAAGAAGGGAGCATCCTCTCCCTTGCATCTTCCTTATATATAGGGATTTAATGACAAAAACTCGATTTATTTAGACTGTGGTTCCACATGTATGATTCATATTAACACATCATTATCTTTGAAGTCTCTGTACAAGCTATCATATCTCAACTACAGAGACTTGGTCTTTTTGCAGTATGGTCTTCCTTAAATTTCAAATGCACAAGATACAAGGCAACGGTGGCACAGTGCAACTAGCATGATTTCATTATGTAGGATTGGAGGTAACTATTAGTTTCAAGAAACGGCAAGGTTATGCCACGTGGCCACCTTTTTTACTTTTGAGGCAAGAAATATCCCGCACATTGCTTAAGCACTTATCCCAAGACAAGCCGAGTGGTTTGCTAAGGCATCTGCAAATAAATCCCAAGGCAAGAGAATCTCACCTCAAGGCATTTAGCAGTAGCATTCGAGCTGTTCACGAGGTCCATATAAAGGTTTGAGAGGCGAGGGCGAGTTATTTTTGCTCTCATCCTTCTTTTCTCCTCTTTCGATCTATGGCACTTATTTGATGAACGGTAGCAATTTTCAATGTCTTTAGTCTACTAGCCACCAATCACCATAAGCACCAATAAGTTTCTAATTTTTCTCAATGTTCCCATTGTTTTTTCTCATTTTCCGCCATTTCCAGCCTTGTTTTTCCATGGGAACTTCATGAGTTCAAGTAGAAGTTTATCTCTTAGCTTGGCTTTAGTTTGGATCCACACTCCCACAATTTGGTAGGGTATAGATTGCCTCTAATTGTAGACTTTAGGATTTTAGGTTTTGCAAGGTCTAATAGGAGTGGGAGCTTAGACTCAGACTCTTCAAGGGACTCTACACTGGAAGTGAGTGACTTTTTATACCATCCAAAGTGCGAGAGAGCATGTTGAGAAGTGTGTTGGATGATCCATCTTCCCATGCCAAGCAATAGTTTGAATATATATATGTTTGGCCCCCGCTCCACCAACCTCCAACAAGAGTTCAGGTGTGGTTGGTTGACCGGACTTTAGTCGAGAAGAAAATCAAGAGGTTAGTCTCAGAGTTCAGCTATCCCACCCACACAAAGATTGATGAGATTGGAGATGAAGGGATGTCTAAAAATTTGCTTGTGAGTTTGAGCACTCTTATGATATGTATTCAGTACAATTCAAACTAAGCCTTAAATTTTCATTCCAGCCTTTCAACCATAAAGCCCTTTCGGAATACCACCAATTGCCTCTAGATAGCATCACCCCAACATGAAGGATGACTAGTTTGGTGGCTTTTTGGATTTTTTGTATTTTTGATGAGGTAGTTCCCCTTCTTAAGATGTTCAAATAGGCCTTTAAACTTTCAAGATTAATTAGCTGTTTTGGAAAGTACTATGTGGGACTTTGGGAAAACAAACGTATTTTCTTAGGCAACCCGTCCTCCATTCAATCTTGCAAAAGACCATTATATACACATGGAGTCCAAAATCATAATTCATTGGATCAACTTTGTCATCACCAAGAAGCGATAGCACCCCACATGGTGTTCAAAAGACATATTGTCCCTACCGGCTGAGTGTAGCCTAAGATTTCAATGAGTTTCGAGTTTGTGTGTTTTTATATTCTCCTTTAGCTCCATTGCTCACTAAGATTTTGTTCAACTTTTACCTCGTCTTTTAAGACATCAATAATCTTAAGCTAGTAAACAATTTGCTAGAGGACTTTATTTTTGGCACCTTAAATAGCCCCTTCTCATGTACCGAAAAACATCCTATGAAGGGAAGCTCCCATGGTGCAAGGTCATTGAAGAATGCCAAGCTCCCACCCACCAAGTCGAGCTTTGGGACTTTGTCCCACATGATGGCCCAAGCAAAGAAGAAGAAGGCGATGAGGCCGACTAATGACAACAATACCCACACCAAGCTCACCAAGAATTGGACCCTATACCCCATCAGATATCGGGTTTAACCCCTCAACCAGGGTCTTCACAAGAGGGGGAGACCATCCATCCCCTTGTTGTCCCTTACAATCCCGCATTCAAGATTTATAACATGAAGGACATCCTCCAAAATATGGGCAACTATTTCTGACGATAAGCCTCCTATATTTTGTATTTTGCTGCTTTGGTTTTTCTTCCTCTGATTTTTCTGAGTTGTACTTTGGCAACTGGAGATCAAAAGTAGTGAATTGTTGAACTAACATACAGCTTAATGAGGTGATTTGACCAACTTCATGACTCTCATGAAACTGAAAAAAAAATATTTAGCCCCTGGAGAATAAGGTCTCGCAACTAAAGAGCCATCTGGAGACCATGATAAAGGAGAATACTGATGCTAAGGCGACAAAGAAGGTCGCCAAGGAAGCGAGAAAGGCAAAAAAAGGTATTGAGGATACCGAAAAGCCTCGCGACACTACAATAAAGATATTTAAAACCAGCGAGGAATATCGCAACCAAAAGGAGGCTGTGGAGTAGTTTTAACACCTCCCAGGAGTATTGAGTTAGAGTTGGCTAAGAAGTCAATTAGCAGCTAAAGAGAAGACTACGCCTATTGTCGCTATGACTTCGAAGATGGCCAAGAGAACCCAGACTATGATCCTTTCCGAGATCTAATTCTATAGATGATCAATGGTGACCTTCTGGCCGAGCGACTCTGATTGTACTTCACAAACACTATCGAACTCCCACGGCCTACTCCGTTTATGACTCTTTTCCCAACACAGTCCCTCGCAAAGGACATCGTCATTATGGAGCTCACCTGCAGCTCCTGTTGCTATGGAGACTCGCACAAAGGTCACCTCCTCCAAGGATTGTGAACGTCAGCTAGCTTCAAAGACTGTCAAGACTCCAGCGACCATTCCCATTAGCCAAGAGGATCACATCAACATAATTAATGTGAATAAAGAGGTCAGTGAGCTCATCCTAGGTGCTGGCTCTAGCGGCAATGCATAGTATTAAGATTTTCTTTCCTTTTTTTTGTAAACTTTTAGCTCAATCTAATTGAATTCAGTTTTGTCATTTTTATAACATCAAAATGGTTAAGCCACTTTTGTAATAGCACTTTTTGCAATATAATTCAAACTTTTTTTTCATTCTTTTATCATTTAGTTTGAATTTCTTTTGCAATGAATCATAATAACAACTAGATGGGTTGTATGCCAAAGTAGCAACAAAACCATGCTTTAGCTTATAACCCAAATTATGTATAGTGCCAACAAGCTTAGACTTGCTCTTCAAGCATGACCTGAATGCGAGTTGTAGAGCGAATTTGTATGACCTGAATGGGATTTTGGCTCCATTGAGGTTGGGATGATTCTTACTCAACAGCCTAATCATTAACTGTGACAAACTTCTAGTCTCATCCTTGCTTTCGATAGTTTGATGTCAAAAGTTAAAATGTAAATTATGCAACATTAAGCTATAATCCAATGTTCGAATGATAAAACTGTAAAACAAGTATTGAACTCACAATTGTTATTTTGAAATCAAATGTTGAACTTGCAACCAATTTTAACTGATCAAATATTGAACTTTTAATCGTTGTTCTACGATTAAGTATTAAACTTATAATTAAACCTTGGTTAATGAAGTGTTAAATTCATAATCATCATTCTACAATCAAGTGTTGAATTTGTAATCAAACTTCGAACGGTTAAGTGCTGAACTTGTGACTATTGTACAGTCAAATATTGAACTTATAATCAAGTTTCGGTCAGTCAAGTGATGAACTTATAATCGTTATTTCACGGTTAAATAATAAACTTGTAACCGGACGTCAATTGATCAACTATTTAACTTGTAACTATTGTTCCACAATCAAATATTGAACTTGTAACTATTGTTCTACAATTAAGAACTGAACTTATAGCCGAACTTTGGTGGGTCAAGTATTGAAATTGTAATCGTTGTTCCCCAATAAAGTATAAAACTTAGAACTAAATTTTGGTTAATCAAATAATGAACTTGTAATTGTTATTATATAATCAACTATTTAACTTATAACCAGACTTTAGTATCTTGCACTTTGGATTGCATAAGAGAAGTATATATTAATCTACTTCAACTTACATGTCAAGTTCAGGACAAAACTTTGTCATTAATTTGTTCAAGTATATAGATATCCTTTCCAATGCTTCGTATTACTCTATATGGATCTTCCCAATTTGAGGAGAGCATTCCAGTAGAACAAGTAATAATATTAGTTATTCCAAATATAAGGTCCCATACTTTGAAGGCCCAATCATAGACTTTTTCCACTTATGAGTGAGCTACATATTGACAAAGGGTTGTTCGAAGCCTAGCTTGCTTTTTTTTTATAGGGAGGAGGTCTTTCTCAAGACAGAGACCTTTTTCATTTGTCTCGAGATTGTAGTGTTGGACTCGCAATATAGACAAGCCGATTTCTATAGAGATAACTACTTTAATCCTGTACATAAACAAAAAAAGGTTTCTTTTGTAATACTTCTTGGGGTTGTTTGGTAAGACCAAAGAATAGTTTGAAATTCTTCCACCCATGCTCACTTAGCACATTCAATGCGTTTCTTCAAGCCTTATAGTATGGTTCAGTAAGTCACTTTGGCGAGTCCATTTGCCTTTGGATAGGTGACCAACGTAAATCTTTGCTCTATGTAAGCTTTTATAATAACTCCGAAACTTTTCTCCATTAAGCTACTTCTCATTGTTAGTGATTAGTAGCTTGGATATGTTGAACCTACAAAATCACATTTTGCTAGAAAAATGCCTTCATCTTATATTCTATGGTTTTAGATAGTGATTCCGATTCTACTCACTTTGTGAAATAGACTATTGCTATTATGAGAAATTTTTGTTGTCAAAAAGTTCGTGAAAATGCTCTCAAGATATCTATTATTTATCTATCAAACGGCCACATCAACTAAGCCAGTTGCAACTCAGTAGCTAGGTTATGGTGTTGATATACATGGAGTTGGCATTACTCACAATGCATAATGTACTCAAATGTTTCTTAAGTCATATCATGTTAGTAATACCCCTGACACAGCAGCTTACACACTAAGTTACGTCCTCCAATGTCGCTCCCACATATATGTTTATGCACCTCTCAAAGTGCGTACCCCACTTCTAAAAGGATAAAACACTTAACGAACAGTCAAGAGAGTGATTTTTAATATAATTTACTATCTCGAAGGATGTAATTTGGTGCTAGTTTTCGAATTTTTTGAACTTTTGTAAGACCTTTTAGTGGCTTCCCGATTGTTAAATTTTTCACAAAGAAATACTTCAAAATTGACTTGCGCTCTATGGTGTGGACACTGAGGTTGTTCCCAATGTTGAGCATATGTAGGGTTTCCATATAAACCATCCGCCCTTTATCCCACATTGTTTCAAAGGCAAGACAAGCCAATGAATCAGCTTCAACATTCTTCTCACGGAAAATTTGTTTAATTTATATTTCCTCGAGCATTAGGGATGTTAGATGGACTTCCGCCAAGTATTCCTTCATAAGGACATCTTTTACTTTATATACTCTACTAATCTAACTTGCAACAAGTTCCCATTGTCAATTTGAGCTTTCTCGCCCCTATTGCTTTGATCATCCAAAGACCCAATAGCACTGTTTCATACTCGACTACATTATTTGAAACTTTGAATTTGCAAATTAAGAAATACTCTAGTATATCACATTCCAAGCTCTCCGATATGGTTCCAACGCCACTTCCAGCTTCACATGACAAACCATCAATGTGAACCTTACATAGCAGCCCTTCGCCTTCTCCTGCGTCAGGTACCCCGAACTCCATGAGGAAGTCTACGAGTGCTTGGCTTTTTATAGTAAATCATGTTTCAAAGTGGATGTCATACTAACTAAGCTCCATAGTCCATTTCATCAATCTCCCCAAACATTCAAGCTTTTGGAGACTGTCGAAGTGGGTGATTCATTAGGATTGCCACTATGTGAATTTGAAAGTATGATTGCAGACTTCGCGATAAGAGTATGACAACATAGGCAAGCTTCTTTAGATGCAGATATTGTAGCTCAACCACTATAAAAGCATGGCTCAAGTAATATAACAGATGTTGGTTTCTATTTTTGGTGCTCACTAACACGCCACTCTACAATATGATGGTGTAGAAGTTCTCCACAATTTGACTTTACCAATAGTAGTGGTAAGGTGAGATATAACTTCAAATCTCTAAAGGCTTGCTCACACTCTTCATCTCACACGAAGCGATTCTTTTTCCTCGGCAAGTTAAAAAAGGGTAGCACTTGTTTCCAAATCGATGGATGGTGCTTCATAAAGGGTTAAGATAATTTGATGCTAAGATAATTTAACTCTAAGGTCCACATAGACGAGCTAAGGGCCCTAGGTTGGTAGGATGAGAAGAAACCACTTGCGACTACATATGTAGTTGCACCATCGCCAATCCCAATGGGGGTGCCTGGAGGTTGGCAGGCTGCAAAGGACCCATAGGGAGTGATGGTTGTGCAAGGTGGAATGGATGTAGATGGGGTATATGATGATCTTGATGTTCTTGGAATGAATAAGGGTCTTGTTGCCAGAGTTGGGTTGCAGCTTGTTGAGAGCCAAGCACTTTGGGGAGGATTTCCAAGAGCTGTCTGTCATAATGTCGAGGTTGAACGGCATGCTAAGACAGTTCTACAGAAGTTGAGATTTTGTTGGAGAATTATTCTGGAATTGCACCTCCCGAGCCAAGGTATGCATCTGAATAGGGAAGTTGAATTCCTCGTGCATCATGAAGGCATGGGTCGTGGGAGCTAGCGAATGGCGAGGAAGGGTGTCTACTTGCCCAGCATTCCCCAATCAAGGGTTGACGAGGCTCTTCGCTTGTTGCTCCGATTCATTGGCACCCAAGTTACGGTTGGAGTATGAGGCATCTCACACATGGAGAGAGGAGTGCCCCATGATTGCCACAACATCGATGTCATCGACGACTTGTTGGGAGGCCCTCTAGCCCCTAGCCTTGGATCGAAATGCATGATGAAGAGAAAGTGTGATCTTTTCTCTAGCATCAAATGATGTTGCATAGGTTCAGAGTCACCAATTCAAACACTGGGTCATGGTATTCTTCTCCTGATTCATCTACAAAGAACTCATCGGAGAGATCTCGGCAAAGTCACTCTAACACTTAAATCAATGGATTTGATTTATGGCATATTATGTGAGAGATAAAAGTCAATCCCTTACTTGAAACTACGCATAAGATACATATTGGTGCTACCGATATGTGAGATTGAGGTGATATTTCCCATATTGTTAATGGCTAAGATCACATTTGATTATTGTTGATAATGGCTTGCGCTGCATCATGGGCAGCTTAAATCCGAGAAACGTCCTATGCTATTTAATGTTGCCCCTTGACTCATCTTGTTGCTAAATATATTGGAAAGGGTATTTATGAACTTCAATTGCTAGTGTGAGAGAGTTCTAGCAATGGAGAGCCATGCCTCCATGCCGAGTAGTGACAGGTCGAGCATCGAGCGGTGACGACTTAGTCGGACTGGGTTGCAGCCAGGGAGTTGTCAAGTTAAAATGGGTTTGTTGTGCCAAACTATGATGGTTGGAGCATGCCAAGCTGGACATGGTGACATCAACAAGTCGTCCTCTCCCATCAAGTCTATATTGTGAAGTTTCTGCATGATGGAAACATAAAAAGATACAAGGCAATACTTGTAGCTAAGGGAGTTAAGCAAATCTTAGGTTGAATTATGTTAGGGTGACTCTATCTTTGATTGTTAATCAAGGTCAGAAGTTATTTCAATTAGAAGTGAAGAATGTTTTTATTGATGGAGACCTAGATGAAGAGATCTATATTTCAATGCCTCTGGGATTTCAGCTAGATAAAGGTTCAGGTCATGTCTGCAAGCTTAACAAAGCTTTATCTGGTTTGAAACGTTCTCCAAGGGCTCCAGTAAAGCTATTCAAGAGTTTGGTTTTGAGAGAATACAGGCTAACTATTTTTTGTTTCACAAGATGTTTTGCAAAGTTTGCATTGATTCTTATGCTTTATGTAGATGCTATCATCCTAACTGGAAATGCTGAAGCAAGTATGATTGTGCTGAAAATTTTTCTGAAGACCATATTGATATAAAAGATTTGGGGAACCTACAGCATTTCCAATGCATTGAGGCTACTCAATCTAAAAAAGGGCTAGCTATAAATAGAAAAAAAATATGCTTAGGATATGCTTAAAGACTCAGGTTTACTTGGACGCAAGCAAATCTGAAACCTAGAGATTGCAATGTCAAACTGTGATAGATCAACAGAAACTACATAAGAATCTTGAAACCTAAGTAACATTGTTGGGCAAACTCCTCTACTTAACAATAACAAGGTTGGGTATAAGCTATGCAATTAGGGTGGTGAGTCAATTCATGCAAGCTTCTCGAGTGCCTCATTTAGAAGCAGCTCAAAGGATACTTAGATATCTAAATGGGGCAATTGGCTTGGGACTGCTTTATAAACCAAACCAAAACCTGAAACTAATTGGTTTTACTAATGTGGATTATGCAAGCTCTCCACCAGATAGAATGTCAAACTCAAGGTACTGCATGATTATTGGAGGTAATCTTGTAACTTGGAGAAACAAGAAACAAGAGGTGGTTGCAATATCTAATGCAAAAGCAGAATACACCACAATTGCTCAATCAGTTTATGAAATCCTATGGCTACAAACCCTATTAATAGGATTCCCAAATCAAAGCCTACTTCATTATGCAACAACCAGGCTGCTATTCATACCACTAATAACCTTGTGTTTCATAAAAGAACAAAACATTTTAAGATTGATTTGTATTTTGTCATAGAAAAGGTCCTTCAAAAACAAGTTCATCCATTTTATGTCAAAGCTAAAGCTAAATTGGCTAATATCTTCATTAAAGCTCCAAGGAAAGATCAAATGGATGCCATCCTTCCAAGTTGCACATGATTGGCATCAATGCTCCAGCTTGATTTGGCATGGGGTTGAGGCATATAGGGATATACCCTACTATTCGGGTATTTTTTTTATTTTTAGAACTGGATCTTTACCATGACTATTTACTATAGACTTCAGATTCTATTAGATTGCATGGATCCTATATTTGTATATGGGTCATTATTGAGGCCCAATAGTGTGTCCAAGATAAACTTGAACTCTTAGTATAAGCAGTCTATATAAAGGACTGCTCTAGGTTGAGTGTTATTGTTCCATAACTCCTTTCTTCTCTCTTTCTTCTACATGAATAAAACCCTAGATTTCAACAACTATATCAGAAAACTTAGTACCTAAAATATTTGTCGATTTGGGTCAGTATGAGTTACTTGTATTTAGGACAGGTTATATTTGGCGTGAGTTTAAATTAAGTAGAACTCCAATTAGGAGTTAAAGAGGCCAGCCCATTAAGGACTGCTAGGCCGTCCCCATATAAAGAGTATGATTATATCCAGAATAAGCAGGATAAAATGATTATATCTTTTCTATTGCTTTCTCCTCCTATCTACTTAATATCAAAATCCTAGCAATTTATCTCTAGAAGTTTAACACTGTAACAATAATAGTTGAAAAGGACGTCCAGGATAGGTTCATATATATACTTCATTTCACTATATAACCAACAAGCATAAACAATACACACGAAAAAGCCTTCAGAAAAAAACACCAGCATAAGTTGATAAGCACAAATGCATGGAGTACTAAAGATTCATGAATCTATCTTATCACTATGGAGCATTATCTTGTAAAAACAATTCAAATAATTGGACACAAACATGTCCAATAACAATATTTTTAGGACATTTACAGGAAATCTGATCAAAGAAACACTCAATAACTATAGGCTAAAGAGATATCTGCAAATAGACAAAGCAATATTATGAATAAGACTTATGAAAGGAAATTATTGCCGCTTAACTAATGTGGTTGAAGATTTTGAACAAGTAAAAAAACAGTTCAAAACGGGATTGGATATATATAGCATCTTTCTTCTACTTCTTTATATGCCTTTATCTTCTTCAGTTAGCTTTCTTTCAGTTTATATTTTCTTCCTCTCCAGTTTAGCTTTGTTCATCAACTTTTTCATCGACTATTTCTGTCAAGGTTTTAGGGTTTTGTGTTAGACAGGACTAGAGATGAGGATGTTGATCAATTATCATGGCCATATTCTCATACATTGCTACTAAGGTCAAAATCAGATACAAAAACCCTAGTTCTCTACTCCTTATATAGTAGAGAGTCCTTCTACTCTAATTTTACTCGGACTTTACTCATGACCCAATTGCAAGTCTTCTCGGATTTGTTATTTGGTCCTGAATAACATGGGTTGTGATAATTCCAGGGTTTCAAGTATCTAGAAGTCATATTAGTGCAACCATGTTTATAATCCTTGAGCCCACTAAGGAATTTATAAGCCCTTATTTCCTCAAAAATTTCTTCTTTTTCTTCAACTATTTTGGTTCATATTTCCTTCTAACCAAATTTAACTTTGTTCTTTAACTGCTTCAGTTTATGTTATCATTAACTATTTCAGTTTTTATTATTCTTCTTCTTCTTTTCAGTTTATCTTAATCATCTCCTTTATATCTTTTTACCATTTTTAATTTAACTTTGATTCAGTTTATATCTATTCAACATTTTTCTTTCTAGTTTATATTTCTTGTGAACTTTTTCAGTTTATATTTTCTTCTAGCTCTTTTTCAACTGTTTCGGTTTATATCTTTATTCTTAAAATTTTTTCTTTTTTTTCTTCATTTGTTTCATCATCATTACTATCATCCTCATCATCATTCTTCTCTTCTCCTTCTTCTTCTAACATGTTCAATAAAAAATAATTTAACATTCTTCTTATCCTCACCTCTTCAATTTTAATATTTAATCTCAATTTAATATCAATTCAACCTCTTCTTCTATTTCTCCTCTTCATCATCATCATCATCATCATCATCCTTTTTTCTTCTTCTTTTTCTTCTTATAACCACTTTATCTTTGTTTCAGTTTTTCAATTTATATTTTTCTTTCTTTTTTTAAGTTAATACCAATTATCTTCCTCTTCTTCTAACCTATTCAATTTAACATAATAACACTCTTCTTATTCTAACTTCTTCAATTTTAATATTTAACCTCAATTAAATATCTGTTTAACCTCTTCTTCTCCCCCTCTTCCTCCTTTCTTCTAATATTTTCTTCTGACGTGTTCAATTTAATATAATCTTCTTGTTTAATAAACCTCATCTTTAAATTAATTTCACCTCTTCAATTTTACTTAGAACTCTTTTTTTTTTATCAATTTAATCTCTTCTCCTTCTTCAATTTAGTGGCAATCTAATTTCTTCAATTTAACTTAACATCTTTATTTTCATCTTCTATCTAATCTATGTCTTTATCTTCTTCTATTTACTCTCAATTTAACCTCTTTAATTTAACTTAACCTTTTTATGACTTTAATCTTCAGTTATTGCTTTAATTTAACCTCAATTTAATTTAGTTTCTTCAATTTAGCTTAAACTTTTTATCTTATTTATTAATTTAACATATTTAACCTCTTTATGTTTTGTCTTCTTCTTCTTCTATTTAAACTTAATTAACTTAACCTCTTTATCTTTTTAATTTAACCTCAATTTAAATTCTTCATTTTAATTTAATATCTTCAATTCAACTTAAACTTTTCATCTTCTTTATCAATTTAACATCAATTCAACCTTTTATACAATTTAAAATTTTAGACCTTCAATTTAACTTAAACTATCTACCTTCTTTATCAATTGAATGTCATTTATAATCTTCTTTTTCAATTTGACATCAATTTAACCTCCTCAATTTAATTTAAACTCTTTATTTTCTTGTTCAATTTAACATCAATTAAACATCTTCTACTTTTATATTTAATCTTGAACCCCTATTTCAATTTAACCTTTAACCTCTTCAATTTAAAAAGTTCCTCTTCTTTTTCATCATCAATTAAACATCTTTTACTTTTTAATTTAACCTTGAACCTCTATCTCAATCTAATCTTTAATCTCTTCAATTTAAAAGACTTCCCTTCTTCATCGTCATCAATTTAACATCAATCTAACATTTGTTTATTCTTTAATTTAACCTTTAACCTCCTCCTCTTGCTCTTCTTCTTCTTCAATTTTTTTCCTTAATTTCTTCTTCAATTTAACCTCAATGTAAGCTTTTCAATTTAATTTAATCTCTTTATCTTTTGCTTCTACTTCATCAATTTAAGCTCAATTTAACTCTTCTTCTTCTTCTTCAATTTAATTTAATCTTTTTCAATTTAATATCAATTCAATCTCCTTTTATTTTCCTTCTTCAATTTAATCTTGACTTAACCTTTTCAATTTAGCATTAACCTCAATTTAATATTACTTTAACCTCAACTTAAATTTTTCTTCTTCTTCAATTTAATTTTAACTTTGCAACTTAACATCAATTCAACCTCTTCTTCTCCTTCCTCTTTTTCAATTTAACCTCAACTTTAACTATTGAGTTTAACAATAATTTAACCTCAATGTGATTTCTTTTTCTTTTTCTTTAATTCAACCTCAAATTGAACTCTTTTTTTTATTCGTTTTGTTCAATTTAACTTCTTTATCTTCATCCATTTAATTTCACCTTTGTTGATTGTGCATTGAGTTCCATAAGACAATACTAAAAATTCAGCTTGATGAATTTAGAGCCCAATCATAAAGCTACAAGCTTGGGGGCCCCATGGTAAGGATCATTATTATTATTGATTTGACCCAATTTGTATAATGGGGGAGAAACTACTGGATTGTGAAGTAGTGAATTGCAAAGTTATGTAATGCATTATAAAACCTCTTATACTTTGGCATTCAGAAATAAAAAATGTGTCACCTTCACTTATAGACATAGGTCATCAGTCAAGTCGAATTAATTAAATTCCTTTACATGTTTTTCTTTTGTTTTTTTCTCTAGATCTTTGTATGTATGCTATCTTTCTCACGACTCAATGTAGTATTTATTTCTATTAATTTCTTTAACTTCTTCAATTTAACTTAACTTCTTTTTCTTTTTTTTCAATTTAACTAAACATTTTTATCCTTATTTTTCAATTTAACTTAATCTCTTTCTATTTCTTCAATTTATCCTTCTTCTCATTCTTCATTAACCTCTTTAATTTAACTTAGGCTTTTTTATTATGCTCTTTTAATTTAACTTAACCTCTTCAATTAACCTTCTCCTTCTTCTTCAACAATTAACATCTTCAATCTAGCCTAGCCTTTTTATCCTTGTTCAATTAATCTCCTTAATTTAACTTAACTTCTTCATCCTTCTACTTCTTCAATTAACCGCTTCATTTTAACACATCTTTCGCCTTATTCAATTAACCCCTTCAAGTTAACTAAATTCAATTAATAATCTCTTCAATTTAACTTAATTTCTTCATTTTAACACATCTTTCACCTTTTTCAACTAACTGATGCAGCGGGGGAAGGGGTACGAGAGATAGGGAAAGATCATTATCTTCTTTTTAATTTAGCGGGAGGAAGGCACGAGAAATAGGGAGAAAATCACCGTTTTCTCACAACGATAGATTCTCTTGATGTAGTGGAAGAGGGTACGAGAGATAAGAAGAAGATCATCGTCTTCTCACCACAATGATCCTTGAATCCATAAGGAAGATGGAAGGAAACAAACCCAAAACAAAATAATATTATTGATAGAAAACCTTTTTTTTTTGTTACAAACTTGGGTTGTATATATAGCCCTCTAATAAATATAGAGTTATACTTGGTGTAGACTAAAAATAGGACTTAAACTCTATTAACAATTTTACTTAACATATCTTAAATAAAGATATACAAATCATATTCCTTATTGGATTAGAACTGTTATTGACTCGGACTAATAAATAAATTCTAATTTTGACTAATATAAAGTCCGAATTATCTAAAATAATAAATAAGAGACTTGTAAAAATCAATCTCAGCTTTCCAACAAATAGTTATTTGTTGGATTTGGATCAATATTTTAGAAGATATAGATCTTCAAACTATACCTATACGAATCTTGACGGATTATAATTGGAGTTGGAATTCAACTTGAAATGTATATCTAATTTTACTGTAAAAAGGATGTAGTTGTCCTACATCAGACCTCTCTACTTATAAAAAGACTTGTTCTTAAATCAAAACTTAAATTCTTTATTGTTATAATTATGTTTTCCTCAAATACTTTTCCATATAGAACTTGTTGATGTAAATCAATAATATTTCTTCGAGTAACGTCTTTCATACTTTAATCTCCTATTTTCCTTCGGCATAACCACTTGAACTTCTGCAGGATTCCTTTCGACCTTATTTGAAATAAATTTTTTGCATACACCAACTGATGATTTGTTATCATACAATGAAAGTATTTTTCGTAAGTTTGCTGACAATTACAATAATAATCTAAATATGTCATTGCAAATTTTGAATCTTGCATAGTGATAACTCCTATAGAAATTTTCTCTAATTGTTCAAGAGAGTTGACTTTTGATGACTTTAAAAAATAATCTTCAGTAGCACAGTCAATATTTTCACAAGTAGAAAATTTTTTCCTACAACCTTCAAGATTGTCAATTGATTCATATGAATTCTCATAAATAGTCTCTTGAAAATTTTTTGTAACATCCAAAACTACTTTTGTATGATCTTCTAACACATCAAAGAAAGAATCTTTGAGAACTTCAATAAATTCTTCAGTAGTTTGTTTATCTTACACACGATCTACAGTCTCTTCTTTGACTTGATAATTCAATGTTAGAGGAAAGTTACTAAGATGTGAAATTAATACCTTATGGTTGTCACTATTGATTTCAATTCCAGAAGCCTTTGAATGAGAAATTTGTCTTACCTGATTTTGATCCCTTTTTAAGAACTTTATGTTGAATAGTTAAGGATCTTTGGCCATGAACGGATTTTTGGTTTGTTTTCACGTGTTCTTTGAACTTAAATTTGCTCCCACCAAAATGAAGCATAACCATCAAACTTGTATTCAACAATTTTCACCTTCTTCTTTTCGAGAATCTCCATAAACTTAAAGAATATCTCAATTTTATCGATCCAAATAAATAAATTCTCATCGCCATGAAAGTATGGAATATGTACCTCATCCAGATTTTGGTTTTCCTGAATAGCTTCGTCTATTGATCTCCAAGACATTGGACCGCGAACTTTTTCGACGACCAATTGATGAACTTGGTTCTTAGTTTCAATCTGTTTCAAAACTTCATACTTCCTACTGATAGAAACAAGAAAATTTTATTTAATCAAATCTCGAATTTGATAATCTTCTATATCACCGTTTATGCAGTTGTCGCCATCAACTACAATCAATAGAGTTAAGCTGAAGAACAACGTCGCTCTGATACTACTTGATGCAACAGGAAGAGGAGGCACGAGAGGTAGGAAGAAGATCACCGTTTTCTTACCACGATAGATTCTTAAATTCATAAGAAAGATAGAAAGAAAATAAATTCAAAACAAGATAATATTATTAATAGAAAAGTCTTTTCTTTCCTTTTGTTACAACATTAGCCGTATATATATCCCTCTAATAAACTTAAGGTCCTACTTGATGTAGAGTAAAAATAGGACTTAAACTCTACTAAAAATTCTACTTAACATATCTTAAATAAAGATATATAAATCCTATTCCTTATTGGGATACGACTATTATTGACTCGGACTGATAAATAAATCCTAATTTTGACCGATACAAAGTCTGAATTATCCAAAATAATAAATAAGAGACTTATAGAAATCAATCTCAACTTTCCAACGGATAGTTATTTGCTGGATTTGGATCAATATCTTAGAATATATGGCCTTCAGACTGTAACTGTACGAAACTTGACGAATCCTAATTGGAGTTGGAATTCAACTTGAAATGGATCTCTAATTTTACTATAAAAAGGATGTAGTTGTCCTACATCAGACCCCTCCATTTGTAAAAGACTTGTCCTCAAGTCAAAGATTAGAGTCTCCGTTGATGCAATTGTACTCCTCTTGAACTCTTTCTAACAAAATGTTGATGATGTAAACCAATAAGATTTCTTCGAGTAACATCTCCAGTACTTTGATCTCTTATTTTCCTTTGGCACAACCCCTTAAACTTTTGCAGGGTTCTCTTCGACCCTATTTGAAATAAAATTTTTGTACACACCAACCTATGATTTGTTATCATGCAATGAAAGTATTTTTCACAAGTTTACTGATAATTACTATAATAATCTGAATATATCATTACAAATTTTGAATCTTACATAGTGATAATTCCTATAGAAATTTCCTCCAGTTGTTCAAGAGAGTTGGCTTTTGATGAATTCAAAGAATAATCTTGAGTAGCACAGTCAATATTTTCACAAGTAGAAAACTCTTCCTTACAGGTTTCAAGATTATCAATTGATTCATATGATTTTTCATCGATAGTCTTTTTAAAATTTTCTGTAACATCCAAAACCACTTTTATATGATTTTCTAACTCATCAAAGAAAAAATCTTTGGGGATCTCAATAAAATTTTTATTAGTTTGTTTATCTTCCACGTGATCCGCAACCTTTTCTTCGATTTGATAATTCAATATTAGAGAAAAATTACTAAGATGTGGAATTAATACCTTATGGTTGTCTCCATTGATTTCAATTCTAGAAATTCTTGGATCAGAGATCTGTTTTTCTTGATTTTGATCCCTTTTTGAGAACATTATATTGAATAGTTTAATCATCTTTGGCCATAAGCAGATTTTTAGTTTGCCTTCATGTATTTTTTGAAGTTGAATTTGTTCCCAACAAGATGAAGCATAACCATCAAGCTTGTATTCAAAAATTTTCACTTTCTTCTCTTCAGAAATCTCCATAAGTTTAAAGAATTTCTCACCTTTATTGATCCAAATAAATAAATTCTCATAACCATAAAAGTATAGAATATTCACTTGACTAAGGTTTTGGTTTTCCTGAGTAGCTTCATATATTGATCTCAAAGACATCAAATCGCGAGCCTCTTCGATAATCAATTGATGAACTTGGTTCTCAATTTCAATCTGTTTTAAAGTTTCATACCTGCTAGTGATAGAAGTAAAAAAACTTTATTTAATTAAATCTCGAATTTGATAATTTCTTATATCACCGTCCATGGAGTTGTCGCCACTAATTATAATCAATGGAGTTGAGCTCAGGAACAATGTCGCTCGGATACCGCTTGATACAATGGGAGAAGGGGCATGAGAGATAGGGAACGATCACCGTTTTTTTCTTGATTTAGCGGGAGAAAGGCATGAGAAATAGGGAGAAAATCACCGTTTTCTCATAATAATAGATCCTCTTGATGTAGTAGGAGAAAACATAAGAGATACGAAGAAAATCATCGTCTTCTCACCACGATAGATCCTTGAATCCATAAGAAATATGGAAGGGAACAAACCTAAAAAAAGATATTATTATTGATAGAAAATTTCTTTTTTTCGTTACAACCTTGGATTATATATATAGTCCTCTAATAAACATAGATCCTACTTAATGTAGACTAAAAATAGGATTTAGACTCCATTAAGAATTTTACTTAACATATCTTAAAGATATATAAATCATATTCTTTATTAGGCTAAAATTGTTATTGACTCGGATTGATAAATAAATCTTAATTTTGACCAATACAAAGTTCAAATTATTCAAAATAATAAATAAGAGATTTGTAAAAATCAATCTCAGTCTTCCAACGGATAGTTATTTACTGGATTTGGATCAATATCTTAGTAAATATAGACCTTCAAACTGTAGTTGTACGAATCTTGATTGATCCTAATTGGAGTTGGAATTCAACTTGTAATGGATCTTTAATTTTATTGTAAAAAGGATGTAGTTGTCTTACATCACTAACCCCTTCATTTTAACACATCTTTTGCCTTCTTCAATTAACCCCTTCAGGTTAACTTAATTCAATTAATAATCTCCTCAATTTAACTTAACTTCTTCATCCTTCTACTTCTTCAATTAACCTCTTCATTTTAACACATCTTTCACCTTCTTTAATTAACCCTTTCACGTTAACTTAACCTCTTCAATTTAACTTAACCTAATTCACTTAACCTCTTTGTCCTCCTTTTTCATTTAATCTCTTTTGCCTTCTACAATTGACATCTTCAATTTGACTTAATTCAATTAACATCTTCAATTTAACTTGACCTAATTCACTTAACCTCCTCCTCCTCTTTCTTTCTTTTTATTTTTCTTCTTCAATCATTAATCTTTATTCTTCCTTCTACTTTAATTATTAATCTTTCTTCTCTTTTTCTTCACTCATTAATCTTTTTTTTTCTTTTTCTCCTTCTTCTTCTTCTACTTCACTCATTAACATTTCTTCTTTTTCTTCTTCACTCATTAACATTTCTTCTTCTTCTTCTTCAATTATTAATCTTTCTTCTTCTTTTTTCTTTATCTTCTTCTTCAATCATTAACCCTTATTCTTTTTCTTCACTCATTAACCTTTCTTCTTCTTCTTCAATCGTTAACTCTTCTTCTTCTTCTTCTTCAATCATTAACTCTTCTTCTTCTTCTTCAATTATTAACTTTTCTTCTTCTTCTTCAATCATTAACCTTTATTCTTCCTTCCTTTATTCTTCTTTTTCTTGAATCATCAACCTTTCTTTTTCTTCTTTTTCAATTATTAACTTTTCTTCTTCTTCTTCTTCAGTCATTAACTTTCTTCTTCTTCTTCAATTATTAACTTTTTTCTTCTTCTTCAATCACTAACCTTTATTCTTCCTTTCTTTATTTTTCTTCTTCTTGAATCATCAATTTTTTTTCTTTTTCTTTTTCAATCATTAACCTTCCTTCTTCTTCTTCTTCAATCATTAACTTTCTTCTTCTTCTTCAATCATTAACTTTTATTCTTCCAACTTATTCACTTATTAATCTTTCTTCTTTTTCTTCACTCATTAACTTTTCCTCTTCTTCTTCTTGAATCATTAACCTTTTCTTCTTCTTTATTCATCAATCTTTCTTCTTCTTCTTCTTCCAACTTCTTCACTCACGAATTTTTCTTCTTCTTCTTCTTCACTCATTAATCTTTCTTCTTCTTTTTCTTCTTAAATCATTAGCCTTTCTTCTTTCATCTTCTTCACTCATTAATTTTTATTCTTTCATCTTCTTCACTCATCAACCTTTTTTCTTCTTCTTGAGTTTCTTCTTTCATCTTCTTTACTCATTAATCTTTCTTCTTTCATCTTCTCCACTCATCAACCTTTCTTCTTCTTCTTCTTGAATGATTAGTCTTTTTTCTTCTTCTTCACTCATGAACCTTTGTTTTGCTTCTTGTCCAATCATCAACCTTCTTCTTCTTCTTGAATCATCAACCTTTCTTCTTCTTTTTGAATCATTAACTTTTCTTCTTCTTCTTCTTCTTCATTCATGAACCTTTTTCTTTTTCTTAAATCATCAACCTTTCTTCTCTTTTGGAATCATCAACCTTTTTTCTTCTTCTTCTTCACTCATGAACTTTTATTTTTCTTCTCTAATCATCAACCTTTTTTCTTCTCCTTCTTCTTCTTCTCTCTTCTTCTTTCTTCTTCTTGAATCATTAGCTTTTCTTCTTCTTCACTCATGAACATTTGTCTTTTCTTCTTCAATCTTCCTTCTTCTTCTTCAATCATTAACCTTTCTTCTTCTTCTTCTTTAATTATCCACTTTTTTTTCTTTTTCTTCAATTATTAACCTTTCTTCTTCTTCTTCTTTAATCACCTTTCTTCTTCTTTTTCTTTAATCATTAACATTTCTTCTTCTTCTTCAATCATCAACCCTTCTTCTTCTTCTTCTTCAATCATCAACCTTTCTTCTTCTTCTTCTTCAATCATCAACTTTTCTCCTTCTTCTTCTTCAATCATCAACCTTTCTTTTTTATTCTTTAATTATGAACCTTTTTTTTCTTCTTCTTCAATCATAAACCTTTCTTCTTCTTCTTCTTCTTCTTCAATCATTAACATTCATTAACCTTTATTCTTCCTTCTTCTTCACTCATTAATCTTTCTTCTTCTTCTTTTTCACTCATTAACCTTTTTTTCTTCTTCTTTAATCATCAACCTTTCTTCTTCTTCTTGAATCATTAATCTTTCTTCTTTTTCTTCACTCATTAACCTTTATTTTTCTTCTTCAATCATCAACCTTTTCTTTTTCTTCTTTAATCATTAACCTTTATTTTTCTTCTTCAATCATGAACCTTTATTCTTCTTCTTTTTCAATCATCAATCTTTCTTCTTCTACTTCTTCAATCATCAACTTTTTTTCTTGTTCAACCTTTTTTCTTCTTCTTCAATCATTAACATTTATTCTTCTCTTTTCTTCAATCATTAATATTTCTTCTTCTTCTTCTTTTTCAATCATAAACATTTCTTCTTCTTCTTCAATCATCAATCTTTCTTTTTTTTCTTCTTCAATCATTAACCTTCATTAACCTTTATTCTTCTTTCTTCTTGACTCATTAATCTTTCTTCTTCTTCTTCTTCTTAAATCATTAACTTTTCTTTTTTTTTTCTTCTTCTTGATTCATGAACCTTTCTTCTTGTTCTTCACTCACGAACCTTTGTTTTTCTTCTTCTTCACTCATGAACCTTTCTTCTTTAACCATAAACCTTTCTTAACCTTTTCTTCTTCAATCATCAACCTTTCTTTTTCTTCTTCTTCAATCATCAACCTCTCTTCTTACAATTATTATCACTATTTCCTACTATTACAATTACTATTACTATTACTACTATTTAACTTTTTCTCTTTTTCAATTTAACATCAATTCAACCACTTCTACCTCATATCTTCTTCGTCTTCTTCATATATTTTTTATCTTCTTCTTCATATCCCTTTATTTTCTTCAATTTAGCTTTGATTCACTTTGAATCGTTTTCATTTCCCTTTATCTTGTTCAATTTAATTTTGATTCAATTTATATCTTTAATTTATCTTATAGTTTATATCTCTTTATCTTCTTTTTCTTCAAATTCCTTTATCTCTGTCTTTATCTTCTTAATATCCCTTCTTCTTCTTCAACTTAACTTTCAGTTTATATCGCTTTATCTTCTTCTTTATATTTCATCTTCTTCTTCAATTTAAACTTCAATTTATATCTCTTTATCTTCTTCATCATATCCCTTTTTCTTCTTCGATTTAATTTTTAATTTATAGCTCTTTATCTTCTTCAATTTAACTTGGACTCTTTATCTTGTTCAATTTATCCTCCTCAATTTAACTATGATTCAGTTAATATCTATCCTTCTTCTTCTTCTTCTTCTCTTCTTCTTCTTCTTCGGTTTATATCTCTGTCTTCTTCAGTTTAACCCATTCTTCTTCTTCAATTTCTATCTCTTTATATATGTTCTTTTTCTATTCAACTACTTTGATTTACTTTATATCTCTTTATATCTTTTCTTCTATTGAACTACTTTGGTTCTGTTTACTCTCTTTATCTTCTTCAATTTAACTTTGAATCTCTTCTTCTATTCAACTACTTTGATTCAGTTTATATCTCTTTGTCTTCTTCGATTTAACATTGATTCATTTTATATTTTTTGCCTTCTTCAATTTAACTTTGATTCAGTTTATATCTATACAACTACTTCTGGTCAGTTTATATGTTTCAGTTTGTATCTTCGTCTTTTTCTTCTTCAATTGTTCCAATCTATCTTCTTCTTCTCAATTTATTTCAGTTCTTCTTCTTCAATTTATATCTCATTATATCTCTTTTTCTATTCAAGCACTTTGGTTCAGTTTATATCTCCTTATCTTCTTCAACTTAACTTCGATTCAGTTTATATCAATTCAACTACTTTTCAGTTTCAGTTCGTATCTTCGTATTTTTCTTTTTCTCCTTCTCAGTTATGTTTCTCAGTTTATATCTATTCAACTACTTCTTTTCAGTTTCAGTTTGTATCTTCATCTTTTTCTTTGTCTTCTTCATTTTTTTTCTTCTCTGTTTGTGTTTCTCAGTTTATTTCAGTTCGTCTTCTTTTTCTCAGCTTATGTTTCTTCTTTTTCTTCTTTAACTTCTCTGATTACTGTTCAGTTTATACCTCCTTCTTTAATTCAGTTTATACCTCCTTTAACTGTTTCAGTTTATATTCTCCACTATAACATTGCTCTTTAACTATTTCTACTATTCTTCATCTCCAACTGTTTTGTTTCATATTTTCTTTAGGTTTATTTTTTCAAACTGTTTCAGATTTTATTCTTCAAGTTGACTTTGTTCTTTAACTTCTTCTTCTTTGTCTTCTTCGAAATGTTTTAGTTTATGCTTTCTTCTTCTTCATCATCTACTTCCAACTGTTTCAGTTCAAAATTTCTCCCAGTTTATACTTTCTTTCTTATTCTTCAGTTTATATTCAGTTTAACCTTGTTCTTTAACTTCTAAGTCTTCCTGAACAGTTGCAGTTATATCTTCTTCTTCAGTTTAACAATGTTCTTTAACTTTGTTATGTTCTTTTTATACCTTTGTTTGCTTTGTTAAATAGATGTAAGGTAAAACCTAAAGGCTTCAAGGACAAAAAGGGTTAAAGTTAAAAAAATATGTTGTCTAATTTCAGGGGCTTAAAATTAAATCATCAGAAACCTAAGTAATTATAAGAGAATTAAAACCCAAGGAATATTTTTCCCTGAACACTTTCAGGTTCTGGCTTTGGTATACAAGTAGCATAGTATATTTAACAGGCTAAATTACCCACAGTAGCTAATGTTTGTATGAACAAACCCTAATCATGAGAATCCATCAGGACATTAGAAATCGCCAAATTTATTTACCTAATCATTCATTCGACATATCTGATGCCATAACAAGAAGAATTCAATATACCCAGAAGCAATAAAAGAACAAGACGTCAAGATACTTGTTCACCTAATCATTCATTCGGCCTATCAGATGCCACGACAATAATAAATCAATAAAACGTAAAGCAACCAATGAAGAAGACCTCAGTGGGACATCAAGATCACCGAATCTGGGAGAACTTGAAGGAGTACTGGTCGCCAGCAAGCTGGATTTGGCCAGAGGAAGACAGGGACAGTCGATGGTGGAGACCATGTGCTGGCATGAGATCTGTCGAGTTTGCCGTTGAAGCCGAGGATCTTTGAAGCAATCAAATCAAAAGGCTTCAGCGGGACAACAAAGTCAAAAAACAGAAATCAAATATTCAAACTCTAAATCCTTATAAGCTTCAGATGAAGATCGGCACCCAAAACCAGAGCCACAATCTTTAGACCTCGGATTCATATAGAAATCTCCAAAAATTGATCCAAAAAACAGAAATCAAATATTATATAACCCTCAAATGAAGATCGACATCCAAAAGCCAGATCCACAAACCCTAGACATCGGCTTCATCAAAAAATCGCCAAAATTCCAAGACGAAAAAGAGCGACTGGAACCTGTGAGAAATCGAGGGAATGCTGGTCGCCGACGAGAAGGAGGTGGCCGGAGGCGAAGTCGAGGATGTCGCCTTCGCGGCCGGAAAGCCAGCAGTCGACGGTGGAAATGACTTGCTGGCACCGCTGGAAGGGGCGCTTCTGTGGTTGGGGTCGATGGCGGCGGCGCCCTGGATTTCTGGCGCCCTCGAAGGCTTCTTCGCCACCGCCGTAGATCCATCCCCTCCGACCTCTCTCTCTGTCTCTGCCCTCTCCCTCCCCGAGTCTCTCTCGGTCCCCCTTTTGGTTCGCTCGGGAATAGCGGGAAGGGGGTATTTATAGAGGTTTTAAAAATTGGTTTTGGATCTGGTCTCGACACCAGCCAAAACCGAGTTTGAATCTCGGTTTGGCCATTTCGCTGACGGTTTTGACTTTTGGTCAAAAGCATTAAAAAATATAAAAATGGTAAAGAATGCAAAAAATGGTAGACAACTAACAAAAAATGAATGATAATTTTGAAATAATATAATATCATATTCTAAATTAGTTTGTTAATAAGAGAGTCTATAAAAAAAAGCTATAGAAATTTTAGGAGAAGAAAAAAAAACTGTACATAATAAAGAAAAAAAGCTATAGAAAATTGAGAAGAAGAAGAAGCTATAAAAAAAATAAAAGAAAAAGAAAAAATAAAATAAAAAGTTGATGCAGAAAATCATTTCAACATACAATAAAAAGAAGTAGAAGCCAGAAGAAGCGGCTATTAAAAATATAGCAAAAAAGAACAAACAACTATGGAAAAATGAGGAGAACAAAAAATCATTGTTATACAAAATTGAGAAGAAAAAATGATAATGACAACAAAGAAGAAGAAGATGATGATTAAGAAGAAAATATAAAAGAAGAGAATGACGATGATAATGACGAAGAAGATATTTTAAAAAGAAGAAAGCTCAATTTGTTGAATGCAAAATCACGCATAAATAACAATGTCCGATAAGTTATTGCATAAAGCTAATAATAAACAATTAAAGCAATACAAGGATTATTTGTTTTGTTAGACTTTTAAGTTCTAAGATTTTAAAATTCATGAAACTCAAAAGTCCAATATTTGATAGGTTAGATTTTAAAGTCCCCATAATTTTAATATCCTTCAAATTTTTGAAGTTGTCCAAAAATGACTAGACATCAGAGTATTAGACTTTAGAGTTGTAGATACTTATTCTTTTGGTTCTTTAAATCTTAGATAAGTTTTAAATTGACCCGATCAGCTAAATCTCATAATTCAAACTTTTACACAATGTCATGATTTTCGATAATATTATTTGTAAAAGTACCATGTCTCAATTGGTCTTCTCATATTTTAAAATATCTTAGATTTTCATATTCGAGAAAAGTAATGCTTTAATTTTTTTAAAAAATATTTAATCAAGATTTTTTAAGTTACAAGAACCTATTTGTAAAATTATACTTTACAAAAGTACCATACTAAAATAAGCTTTCTCATATTTTCAAATATTTTAGAATTACATTTTTGAGAAAATGGTGCTTGAATCTTTAAAATTGGGTTTGATTGTAATTTTAGAAATTTCAAGATCTATTTATAAATTATTTTTAAGAATTTATTTATAAAATATGTATTATTTTCTGCAAAATATATTGGATTTAATATTTTAAAATTGCCCAATGCAAAATTATGTTAAAACATACTTATTTGTGAAAAATTAATTTTTAGGAATTTATTTATAAAAATAAGTACGTTTAAAAATATGGACTTTTTGCATAAAAAGTGCAACAAAAAAAATAGGCTAGACTCCATGAGAAATTAGGTTACAAACATACTACAAAATGGGTTAAATTTGAGATGAAAGTGGATGGGCGAAATTCAAATTTTTTAATTTTTTTAAATCCCAAAACTTGGGGTGCTAGCAAGATGGGTCCCCTTCTTTGGGTAATTTTTTAACCTACGATTTTTTCACTGAAATTCTTTCACCCAAAATTTTACCGAAATTTTTTCAACCTTTGATTTGAATTTTCTCCAATCGGGATCGATGATGTAGTGTAGTCTCCATCATCTAATATATGTGTCATAATCAATCAAAAAATCATCCAAATTTGATAGCTGAAATATCTTCTAAACTATTATTTTCTCGGCTTATAAAAAACAATCTATTTTTACTAACAAAGGGACCTAAAATTTAGAACTAAAAATCATCATTTTGTAAGGAGAAGTTTTCGATGCTTTGACAAAAAAAGAGGACTTCCATGACAACCATGAAATCAGACGAAAATCTAAGGTCGAATTCCTCATCAATATTAAAGTTTTGGACAAAGAATTGACACTTAACTACCATCACCTTTTAACAATATAGACTATATCTCTCCACTCTCTTTTTCATATTTATCATTTCTTTTTTTTCGTTTGAAGCATTTAAATCAAAATTTTAGTTTCTTTTGTTACATTATATTTTAAAGTCAATCTTTAGACACTAAAAAGGGAATAGGAAGGGACTTTCGGATCCTTTCTCATCGAGACAACAGATAAGTTTTAAATCTATTTTCTTTTTATAATTTTATTTATTTTCATAAGTCGGATGCTACGCTCAAAAAACTCATAATTTTTTCCTTTTTCATTTATAGATAAACTTGAAGGCAATGTTATTAGGATGAGTATATTTCATGCTTAATGAGGAGGTTCTCATAATCCTTCCAAAGAGTTCGCAAGTTTTGCACTCTGAGTGTGTGAACCATTAAGATGTGTGTGAATACGAAAAAGGGAGTTGAGTTAAACCAACTTTAAGAATCGACTTGTTGTATAATTCAAAATAAAAACCAAAAGTACAACCTACCAGAAAGACTTACAAGAGTTCAATCACATGACTCGTGTATTGGAACCCAAATTTTTTTTTACAATATAATAAATAAGTCCCTAAAACTTATAAATTTATAAAAACATCTATTTTAAAAATATAAAACAATTCTATAATTTTTTTAAAAAATCAACCAAAAAATACAAAATTTGAGATTTAAAATTTACAAATATTTTAAAATAAATACACAATTTGAATTCCAAAATTCATGAAATTTTAGTACTTTAAAATTTCAATAATCTCAAAGTCCAATAAAATAAACGACCGATAAAAGACTACAATCATTTCTGAAGCAAACAATATATACACCAAAACAAATGTAGACTAATTAAAGATATTTGCCTTGAATCACTATATTAAGAGTTTTTTATAGGGAACTACTTGTCTTATTGTGAATTTGTGAAAAATTATTATTATTATTTATAAAAAACACTCTCCTTATACTATAAATTTATAAAAAAAAAATTTACCTCAATTAAAAATATTTAAAAAATATTCTATTTAAATTCAATTTTTATCAATTAAAATTAATATAAACGTCTAAATTTTTCATATTTGATTTAGGTTAAATAACTATTAGATTTATATAAAAAATAACTTATCTTATTTTTATTTTTTTGAAAAATTGGTTGCACGATTTTATAAATTTAGAAATTTTAATTTTAATTTTGTTAAACCAATTATTTAATAATTGTAAGCTGGCTTTCCGAAATAAAATCGAATGAAAATAATCTAATCTTTTATTTTAATTTAATTGATAAAATTAAAACAAAAAAAATATTTTTTAAATATTAGAATTGAGATGGCTTTTGTAAATTTATATTATAAGATGAGTGATTTTTTACTACTAATAATAAGATAAGCAATTTTGCATAAATTTATAATAATATATGTAATTTTTTGTTAAAACTCTAATATTAATACTATTGTCGTTATTCACTTTAATAAATTTATTCTTGCTCCATAATACTATGTCCTGCAATGCAATGCTTGTTTCGTGAAGCTTTTATCCTATCACCTCCCCTTTCATCCCACGTATCATTGTACTTTACATTAATTATGAAATCTCGATCAAGATGACTCGTATTATATCATAATATTTTTTATGTTATTGCAATGGACAATAGCATCAATAAAATACATAATTTTGAATTACAACATAAACACCCAACAATAATTTACATAAATAGTTAATAATAAATTAATTAAAATAGATGAATAAAACATGAAATACAACTATTAGAATATTGTTGTTGCTTGACTATAGAAATTTGATTTGATTTGATCTGTATAATTGATTCTCCAAATTTTTTTCTATTCCTAGCTCTTATTTTTATTCTTAGGTTCTTTTATTTATATAAATAAGACCTGTAGAATTTACAAAAATATATATAAGCAAAATAAAGTTTCTTTCTCTTTTATTTATTATGCTTTTCTCAACATGGTATCAAACCCAGATTCTATTCTTTATTTTGAGATTTACTATATCATTATTTGATTTTGCATTTTTACTTCTGATTCTTGATTGTTTCATCCATATAGTTATCTATATAAATTTTTTTGGACTAAAGCTTCATAAAAATCAAACCTCAAGTCATCAGGAATCTCATTGGAAAATTTTCATGAACACTGGAGTCTTTGCATGCTATCATGTCACTTGTTTGACCAAATTGGCTTCATTAATTTGGCTAGATGGCTCATTACTTTTTGCTTGAATTTCTCTCAAGTTCAAATTGATTTCTAAGGTTTTTCAACCTAAAGAATTTTTTTTTGAGGTTATCTTAAACCAATTTCAACTCCATATTCAGTGTTTTTTTCTCCATTCGTCAATATTATTACTTTTGCTCTCTTTGTTATATGAAGAAATTAAAGGTTTCACAATATATTAGTAGCATCCTTAATAGTACAAATCATGTTATTAGGCCCAAGAGATATCCGACTTTCTTAAAGACTGAAAATTATAGCGTTTCATCAATGGTGATAAAATCAAACCAATCAAAGGCAAAGATGAAGAGATATGCACATATGATGACATGATTAAAGAATGAGAGCGTAAAAATTATCAAATTATTACTTAGTTCCGTAATACTTGTATTATATCCATTAAAATTCAATTTAGGCATTTGAAGACTACAAAAAAATTTTGGGATTTATTTTCTAAGCGCTACGTTACTACTAATATCATTCATCAATATTAGCTTTATGGTAATTTTAGCCACATGAATAAAAAACTTTGTCAGTCCATTAATAATTTTTTATCTGAGACGACTGCTTTATGGGGCCAATTATCATTGTTTGAACCAAAATGGCATGATGCCCGTGATATTATGCTTTATATAAAAGTAAGAGATGAATTTTGAGTTTACTAGTTCACTATGACCTTAAATGATGACTTTGAGTCTGTCATATCCTTTTTATTACATAGAGATATTTTTTCCAACATTGACACAGTGATTACAGAGTTATGTGCTGAAAAAACTCAACTTACTATTTTGAAGTATCATCAATTTGTGATGTCCACTGAAACTGTAGATACTGCCACAATCCAAGACATATCGTTTGTGACTATTTCAAGTTGCAACCCAAAAAAGAAACTAAATGGTACAATCAAATCAAGTCTAAATTTGGTCAAACTTTTGATTACAATATAGCTACCACTATCATTGAGGGTTTGTCTTTTAGTAATTCCTTAAATGAGCTTCTTAATCAAATAGATTTTGATACTCTAAAACAAGCTCTTGCTTAATCTATCACTGATACCTCTACTTCCAAAGCTTTATCTGTCACCCCAAGTATATCTTCATCTTGGAATTTTGACTTTACATGTTATAATCATATGACTGCTAGTCTCATCTTTTTAAAACTAAAGACATATATCTTATTCTTCTACTATTTATATCGCTAATAACTCATGTTTTTCTATCAACCACATTGGTGATAGTTTAACCCCCACTTTGTCTCTATATAATGCTTTTTTTGTTCCCAAACTCTCACTAAATTTTATTTTTGTTGGACAATTATTTGACCTTGGTCTTGACATATATTTTTCTTATTATGATTGTTATGTGCAGGATCCGCAGACAAAACAAAATTTTGCGACCAAATATAAAGTTGATCGTCTATTCGAACTATCATCTCTTCATCTACCTTTACAAATTACATTTGTCTCTTAATGTGTCAAAGTGTGCTGCTTCTGTGTCCTCTTCTACTTGGCATTCTCATAGTAGTCATATTTTCTCCTATACATTAAAGTTTTTATATTCTAGTAGTCTTTTAGGGAATATTAAATATGAAAATTTTGATTATACTTCTTGTGAACTTGAAAAATATCATACTTCACCTTTTCCTAACAGCAATTCTATTTTTTTTTTTTGCTATTTTTGATATTGTGCATGCTAATATTTGGGGACCTTCTCCTATAGTTACTATGGGAGGAGCTATCTACTTTATAATTTTTATTGATTATTATTCTCGATTCACTTGGATATATTTTATGAAAAGTTGTTTCCAATTACCTGAAATTTATGTAAATTTTACTACTCTTGTAAAAACCCAATTTTCTTGTATCATTAAAACTCTTTGAATACAAAATGTTATGTAGTATAAAGATGCTAAACTTCTTACTCTTCTCATTAAACATGACACTACTATTTATAAATATCGTCCTGGAACCTTTCAACAAAATAGTCATACCAAATGCAAATGTAAGCACATTCTAAATACTATTCATACTCTTTTGATTTTTGTCTAATGTCTTGAGCATTTTGAGGAAGAAACAGCTCTCACCACTATATATACCATCAACTGTATTCCCTTTTATAGTGACTGGTGACCAAAATCTTTATGACCATTTATATGGTAAAATTCCTAATTGCAATCTTCTTCGAGTCTTTGGATTTGCTTATTTTATTTTTCTATGGTCACATGAACAGTCAAAACTAGAACCTCGGTCTAGGCTACATTATTTTTTGGATTATGAAATTGAACATAATGATTATAAGTATTGGAATCCTATTTCTTTATACTTTTGTGTCTCTCGATATATTACTTTTGAGAATGCAAGATGTTTTTTTTTTTTAGTTTCAATTATTTGACAATAACTTACCTTTCTTTATCAATTTATCTATTGAGTTGTTTTCAAACACATCTTTTTTGATCAGTAATAATGAGACTCCTCCACCTCCTCCTACCCTTTTTAATACAGGACAAATAGATGATCACAGTATTAGAAGTGTCAATTTGGCTCGTAACTCGTGAGCTGCTCGAACTCGGCTCGACTCGGTAAAAAATGAGCCGAGTTTGAACTAAAAGAATCAACTTGATTACAGAACAACCCAAGCTTGAGTTGGTACCGGCTCGCTCGGTTCCAACTCGAGACTCAATTCTAGCTCGATTGAGTAATGAGTAGACCCAGTTCCCCCGCTCCCCTTCCCGAGTCCCGTAGATTGCTCCCAACTTTGAAATCCGGTGACCGCCCTGATCGCCTCTGGGGACTGTTCCGATCTCCTCTGACAATGGCAACCGTAGCTCCGCACCCTGAAAACAGAGTTCCTCCACCGATCTCGCTCCACATCGGCCTCCGGTGACCATCGCTTCACCTCCATGCCCCGATCTCGCTCGTGCCAACCGCCAGCGACCACCACTCTGCCTCCATGCCCTGATCTTGCTCTGTGTCGGCCTCCAACAACCACCACTCTGCCTCCATGCCCTGATCTCACTTTGTGCCAGCCTCCAGCGACTGTTGCTCCACCTCCATGCCCTGATCTCGCTCTGCACCGGCCTCCGACGATCGTCGCTTCACCTTCGAGCCTCGATCTCCCCTGCAGGGCTGCACCCCGATCACTTTCATGCGAATTGCGCCCCATTCAACCTCGTCTTTGTCGGAGCTAGTGAGCTTGAGCTCGATTTCTCTAGCTCAGCTCCAGCTAACTTTTTCTAGGGTCAAGTCGAGCCGAGTCGACCCCAACTCGCCTCAGCTCATTTACACCCATACACACTATAGCCGAACCTAAGTATCTAACTCGTTTGTAGATTCTGAGCTTTCAAATTTCAAGTCTCCACTCAGTTTCTCTTCATCTCCACATATTATAACCATTAGAGTATATCAACCATCACTTTATCTCACGATTATCATTGTTATTCTGTTATTATTTTTTTGCATGAATCTTTTTCTTATAAGAAAACTAGTACTAATTCTCTTTGATAGTAAACTATGAAATGAGAATTGTAAGCCTTAACCAAAACTCACACTTGGGACTTAATTGATTTACCACCGGGTAAAACTACTATGGAATGCAAATGAGTTTACAAAATTAAAACCAGTGCCGATGACTCAGTAGAGTGCTACAAAGCTTAATAAGTAACAAAGGGCTTTACTCAAGAGTATGACATTGACTATGAGGAGACTTTTACTCTAGTGGCTCGCCATATCTCTATTTGTAGTCTTATAACTATTGCGGTTGTCAAAAAGTGGCAACTTTTTCAAATAAATGTGAAAAATGCTTTTTTAAATGAGGATATTTTTGAAGAAGTCTATATATATAAATATCCTTACGTGGATATACTCATCCACATGATAAGGTTTATCATCTTCAAAAAGTCTTGTATGAAATTAAACAAGCTTCTTAAGTATGGTCTGCCAAATTCAACTCTACCATTAGTCAGTTTGGGATCTCTTCTAGCTTATATAATAATGCTCTTTTTATGCTGAAAACTAAAAGGGGATATACTTTTTTGTTTTTATATGTGAATGATGTGATCATTACTGGAGATGATTTATAGGGTATTGTAAGGTTAAAACAGTTTCTCAATACACGATTCAAAATGCAGGATCTTAGCCATTTTAAATTATTTTCTTGGGTCGGAAGTCTTCTTTGACAATAGAGGCTATTATTTATTACAGGTCAAATATGCTACTAATCTCTTATCTCATGCTGACTTGATAAATAATAAAATTATCAACACTCTACTTAAGTCCAATGCTAAACTTTCATCTACAAAAGAAACCAATCTGGAAAATCCTACTCTTTATAGGCAATTTGTTGAAAAACTTATCTATTTAACTGCCACTCGACCAAACATAGCATATGTAGTTTATATTCTTAGTCAATTCATGCCTGCTCCTTATATTACTCATTTTACCATAGTGATTCATATTCTTTGATATATCAAGAATACTTTATTTCACGATATTCATTTCTCTTCTCAATCCTCACTTACATTATGTGCATACTCTAATGCTAACTGAGCTTTTGATTCCACATATAGATGTTTTATTATTAGTTATTTTTTCTTTATAAGAGATTCTCTCATTTCTTGGTGTAATAAAAAGTAAATAGTAGTTTCTCGTTCGAGTATAAAAGTAAAGTATAGAGCATTTGCTGACACTATTTTTGAACTTCTTTGGTTATGATGAATATTATAAGATATGGAAGTCTCTCAATCAAATACTATAAATATCTATTGTGATAATCAAAATGTCATTCGTATTGCCCATAATGGTATTTTTCATAAGTGCACTAAACACATTAAGGTTAATTGTCACTTTATTTACCATTATATTGTCAATAACACATTTTATACCATTTCAGTATCTTCTATTGATCAAACAACAGATGTTTTCACCAAAGTCCATCCTCGAGAACGGTTTTATGACTTACATTGTAAACTCAAGTTAGCAAATTCTTTGTCTCTTTGAGTTCGGTTTTTTTTTTTTTTTTTGGGGGGGGGGGGGGGGGGGGCGATATTAGAATATTATTGTTGTTTAATTATAGAGATTTGATTTTATTTTATTTGTATAATTAATTTTCCAAATTTATTTCTATTTTTAGCTCTTATTTCTATTCTTAAGTCTGTTTTATTTATATAAATAAGACTTGTAAATATACAAAAATATATACAAGAAATATAAAGTTTTTTTTCTCTTTTCTCAACAATAATAATAACAAGTGTAATGATATAATGAACCAAGACCTGTTTAGTTTATAACCAATAAAAGAAACTCACAATTAGTTAGTTTAGATATTGATTTAGATTTTGACTCGATGCACTATTATAAAATGTGATAGTCACGTTTGGTAATTGCAAACCAAACATGTCTTTAAAGTAATAAAAATTCCTATAATGGCTCTACTCTCTTTGTTTGTGACATTTTAAGAAACGAGTTGAGAACATTAAATAAATAATTTTATAATCCAAGAGACCAAGCTCTAATATGATGGGGGACTATATCTAATATTTAGTAAACTACATGCAGCTTTTCTCACTCTTAAAACCTACAAACAATGGTGATAATTTTCCTAGATATCTCCAAAGCCTAATTTATGATTTTCAATGGCAATGCATTCTCAAAATTCACTATTAATTTTTTAAAATTAATCATTTTCTTCTCCATCCTCAAACCTCCAGAAATCACATGGCAAGCCACCAACGAAATCATCTAATCTCTCCTCTTTTTGGGCTCCATCGTGTATATTAATTTGGTTGACAATCATTATCAAAATACAACACCCATTGCTAGCTTCTTCAAATTAACTTCCTCCTGCACCTTCTTCTACTCGACAACCCTATTGCACAATTGCTTTTATCACTATTGTTGAATCTTTAAATCTTTTCTCCTTCCAAACTCCACCACACATGTTGGTTTGGCCAACAACCATTGCCAAAACACAATGTTTATAGTCAACAACTCCATCATAAGTTAGCTTGTTGGTCTTCTATCATTAAAAAGAAGTTTAACGAGAAGAAACTCTTCATATTTAAAAAGATGAAGATGAGTAATTTTAATATTTCACATGTGAGGACCAAGTCAAAATATGGCCTAGAACATATAGATTAATGTTTCTTAATGAGACTAATGGAAGGACTTACAAGACAAGGAAAATGTGAGAGGGATTGAACATGAAAAAAAACTTTCAAAAGATAAAAATTAATTTTTTCCAAGAAGTTATTTGATTATCCAAAAGTGTAGAAGTTATTTTCTTTAATTCCAACCTACTATTAGAAGTGGTAGAAAATGATTTACTTCCAACGTATAGTTAAGTGAAAATGTATTTTTCAGTTATAATAATTAGGACAAAATGTTGAAAAATCTCCAAAAAATTTTTTGAATTATAAAAACCCTCTTTAATTTTTGAAAATTCCAATAACTCTCTTTGTTAGCCAACATTAGTATTAAAAACCTATATGGTGAATCCCATCTAGATAGGTCAAGTATAAAACTATTGTAGTACTATATATATATACACACACACACACTAAATGTTATAAAAAATATTTTTTTAATCATATGTGATTAGTTTTGACCAAAATATTTAATTTTTAGTTATATGTACTTAGTTTTGATCATTTTATCTATTTAAATTTATATTTGTTTGATTTGGATCACTATTGTCTATTTTATTTATAATATTCAGTTTTCAAGTATATAATATTTTTAAACTATGTTAGTAACAACATAAATGTGTTTATAATATTTGTCACATAAGAGATACTAAATGAGAATTTCAAAACTCAGAAGTGGATTTTAGGGGTTTGAAAAATTTTTGGGGTTGAAAAAATTTCCTATTATTAATATAAAAATATTATTTATTAAATAAATTACAAAATAAGTTTAAGAATTAGTATTAATATAATATGCAATATTATTAATGTTAGAGTTTTTAGCAGGGAACTACCCATTTATAATAAATTTGTGAAAAATCACCTATTTTATTAACATTAACAAAAAAATCACTTGTCAAATTTACAAAATTTTTTCTATTTTTATGATTAAAATATTTACAAATATTATATTTTAATTTGATTTTATCAATTAAATTAATATAAAATAATTAACTTGTCCTCAGTTTAATTCTTAATAAAAAAATTCAAACTAATTCTTAACCCAAAAAAAAATACAATTTGATACAATGCATCAATGCTTTTCTCTCGTATAATGCAAAGGTATTTTTTTTCTCTGACCAACGTGACTTTGATCTCCCTCAGACTCTTCTCCTCCATTTCAAGTCAAGTGAACAATCTTTGATCATATTTTTTTTCTTAAGATTCGGTTCAATTTTTCTTATTAAGAACTAAACTGAGAATCATCTTTATATTAATTTAATAATTTTTTTTATTCTCTAATATTTTAACATGTAATTTTTTATAAATTTATAATATAAGATAAATTTTTTTATAATATCGATAAAATATGTAATTCTTTGTAAATTCATAAAAAATCACACAATTATTTACTAAAAACTCTTAATGGTATTATAATTCAAAAACAACAATAAAAGTCAGTGGACTTCTCATTTTCAAAAATTATTTCAAAAAAAATAAAAATAATTTATTTTTTATTTCAAATTAAGCATGATTAAAAATATGTTAATAGAATTTATTTTTGATCAACCAAATATAGTTGAGCCTATTTGTTTTGTGGAGACTTTCAAATTCTGATAATAATAAAATTCAGTATATTTAGAACTTTTAAATTTCAAAACTTTCAAGTCCCAACAAATTTGAGATTTACTGGTCCCCAAGATTGATGGGATTTCAGAATCCCATATTTGAGAATCTAGATCACATACTAAACTGTAAAATCTATATTTAAATATCACATTACCTCAAATATCTCTTTTCCCATCATCGAACTCTTCGTATTTTTTTTCTTTTTCGATTGATCTTTATAAAATTAGTTCTTCTTTTTAGATTTTTGGAACAAATATTTGTTGTTTATATATTTTTATTATTTTTAATCTCAAAAAATACTATATTTTACTATTTTCATACTTGAAGATTACCAAATAAGAAATGTCTAAGTTCCAAATTCATAGATATGATTTTAAACTTCAGTCTTATAGAGTCTATCATCTTATGGAGATATTCGTTTCATGATTCCAACAATGGATATTTCTTAACTAGTTCCCTTGCATATGCAATTGTTAATTATTACTACATATTTTACAAAAAATGTTATTATTTTGAAATATCACTTGTCATTTTTTTTATTCCCTTTCTATTCAGATCCCCATTTTAATCAATACTTTATTTTGATTTTTAAGACATTGAATTACATGTGGTTATTTACGCTATGATACTTATTTGTCTTGTGTATCTTTTATTAGAAATTCTATAATTTATGAACAATGAAAATATTATCTAATTTTTAAATTAATATATAGAGTTACAAGTGATAGTAAAAATAACTATTCTTTTTGTATATTAGCATATATAATTTGTCATATCATTATTTAAATTTAACTCTTTTAATATATTAATTAAAAAAATTAATATAATATTAAGAAATCGAAATTTGATATTATTTAATATATAATATTTTTTTATTAATATCATGTCAAATAAAAGGTTAAATATTTAAATATTATTAAAAAATATAAAAAAATTTAAATAAGGTAATCTCACTATACAAATTCTATAATGACCATATCATAAAATTTCAATTAAATAAATACAAAATTTATAAATATAAATTTACACATTCAACAAAATAAACACAAAATTTTAAAATTTTGAATTTATATACCCAACAAGTTAAACACATTATTAAAATTTTTAAATACAAAATTTTTAAAATTTAAAATACTATAAAACAAACAGATCCAAAAAGACGATCATGTTACAATCAGATCCGAATAATCCTTTCATCAGACTCAATCCTTAATATCCAATTAAATTGTGATTAGTGATAAGTTGGTGCACTATGCAGTCGCGACAACAGCGCTCACAACTGTTACCGTACTGTCGTTCCCTCACCTCGGTCGCACCGAAACGAACCGAAAATCGCTGCAGCGAACGAATCGAAAACGTCGCCTCTTATTCTTCCTCCAATCCATTTCGGTTCTAGATTTTCTCCTCGGCCATGAGAGCTCGAGTGGTGGTTTTCCCCATCAAGGGCCGGAGCTGGTGCTTCGCCCGCTCCCTCGACCCGGCCTCCGAACCCCATCCCTCCGCCGCCTCATCGCTGCCTCCCTCGTGGACGGATCTCTTGACCAGGATCCGCTCTGGCACCCGACCGGCCAGAGAGAACGCCGAGATCGTCATCGACTTCGTCTCCGATAAGGTTTCGTCATTTCCCTAATACCGCATCGTTTTCTTCCTCGATGCTAGTTAATCTTTGGTGCGTTGATTGATTCCAGATGAATCGAGGCTGGGTTGCGCTCGACAAGGCTCCGCCTGGGACGATCAAAAGCAGAATCCACGGGTATTTGGATTTGTCTCGTGTTGTTTGTTTTGGATTGAGAAAGGGTCGGGGTTGTTTGATTTTGATTCATATAGTTGTTTGCGTTGATGCAGATTGGGATTGGCGTTGTTGTCGCGGGTGAAGCCGTCGGAGATGTTCTTGAAGTCCGTGTCGAAGGACATTACCAAGGTGGAAGTCGCTTACCCTGCCAGGTAATAATATTCGACAAAAATGGAGTTGCTGCTTTCAAATGTTTGTCATGGTCTCTTCTGGCAAAAAGTTTTTCTTACTGGGGCAGTGTAGGAGCTAAGCATTGTTAAACATGTGCAAGAAATTAGATATGTGGTTATGGAATCATAATTGCCCATAAGAACGAGACATTTATTCCAGACTAGGTGACATTGAACAATCCAACTAGGAACAGGAATACCATTCACAAGGAGAAACTGACTTGGGAGTAAATGAGCATTTACACTACAATCTCAGTGTTTTCTTAATGGTAGCTTATGCTTCAACATGCCAAGCCTTAGCATATATCATATGTATTTGTGTTCAGTTATTCATGATAGCTTGGCCACTGGTAACTGCTATTCTTACTTTGCTTGTACAGTAAAGCCTGTTGATGACTATAGCTAGTAGGAATAAAATGCTTCTGGTCCTGAATTAGGTAACAATAAAATGCAGAAATTGTACTGAAGATGAGCTTATTCATTTGATCTGTAAAACTGAGTTCCTAAACACACTGAAAAAGAAGGAAAAACTAGTAGGCTTCCTTTGATGTTAGGTAGCCATCTCGTTAAATGCCATAATCTCACCTCATACTTTATGCCTATATGCTTGTGGTTAGTCTTGAGGATCTCTATTCACTATATAAATCTCAAGTCAAAGCAAGCATGTCATCTGGATTGTTCCCCACAACACCATTGCATCTGATATGACCATGTTTTGCCCAATCTTCCAATCATCTGTCCATGCATTTGCAACTTTTTACCTTAATGTGTCAATCCCCAAAACTATGATGATAACTTTCTCTTTAATGACTCTTAAGAGAAGTGGATCCTTAATAAGGGCTTCTCATTGCCTCCTTTTAGTTGTTTTTTGAAACATGTATCCTGTAATATAGTCCTATTGCTTTTATTATGTTCCATTACTCTTCAATCATCATCATCTTATGCATCATCATCATCTTATGCTACATCTTCAATGCTGTATTTGATTTATTCAAATAATATGTTTTTGCCCAATTTTATTTCCATGTCTCTTACTTTCTGACTGACAATTGCAGTTTAAATCCTCGCCTTGTCCGCCGAAGACTCCGGCACTTAGCAATCAGGTAAAAGTTCTTCTTTGTGCTAATGGTATGACATGATAAATTCATTTGATCTTACCTTATGAATTTTTGTGTTGACATAATGTGGGGAGACAGAGGATTTGAAGTTCACAGGAAGTATTTCTATGGCTCTGTTTCTTTGATTCCACTTACATCCGCTTTCAGTGTAAGTACTATTTAAGCCTATAGACCAGACTCTCACATTCTAGTCAAGTGTTAATGATCTCAAAAATAAATCTCGCTGACTATTGTCTCCATGTTGACATGTATTATTTATTAATTCACATCTTTACATTCATTCACTGATATTTCTTTGATTGGGTTAAGCAATGACCCTATATTAACATGAGTTTGGTAGAGACAGGCTCCTATTTCACAAACTTTTAAAGTCAATTTCTTATCATCTTTACAATCACCTAGTAATTTAAAGGATGTGTTTGTCATCTCAAGTTTGATGAAGGGGGTACTTTTTTCCAAGTTTTTGGAAATTGGACTCTTCATTTTTCTTAACTTCTGCACCAATATTCTTGATTCTCTTGCAGATTTAGAGGTTGAAATGTATATTGTATGAGATACTTTTGCTTTGACATCGCCGCCTACTTTAGGAAGTTGATATTAAAGCGTGTCATATGACTCTTGGCTGTACTATGTATCTCAAATAAAAGGGTAGTCAATCTGTTATAAACACTAATATGATGGGCTTACAGGTGCTCTGTCGTGCTTAGTTCCGTAAAAAGCAACGTTGGTCTCCATCTCTATGTATATGTATAAATTGTCCTGTGGTCAACACAAGTAGTTTTGGTGTTTATGAAAAAAATTCATTTCTGATATCTTATTTTTGACTATTTTCAGATTTGAGAATGGATCACATTCTAAGAAGACTTGGTAATTACACTCTATCTATGTCAACAAAAGTTTGAATGCTAAAATTTCGATGTTATCGAGGCTTTATTATTCAGGTTGAAATAACACTTTGGTGACTAACATTGGAAATAAATTTCTTTTCTCAGTATTATAGTTCTTCCTGAATATTTTATCTTGAGACATATTTGTTAGTGTCTGACATTACTTTGGCTCATCACTGAAATCATCTTGACATAATTTTATCTCCTTCTCTATGGTCATTTTTCTTTTTGAAGGAAAGATGTGACCTTGTCCTGATTCTTCTAATTATTTACCTGTTTAGGTTTTGCCTTTGCCAAATATTCCATTCTTTTGGGCATTGTTTCGTGCATATTCAAATTGGAGAGCTTTCAAGGTATGTCTGTTTAGGTTTTTCCTTTGCCAAACATTCCATTCTTTTGGACATTGTTTCGTGCATATTCAAATTAGAGAGCTTTCAAGGTATGTGTAATCCTGTGAGTTAAAGATTTCATATCAGTTCACATCATACATCTTTCATTTTATTCCTGCAACTCTCGAACCTAACCATCCTGTATGTGCTACCAACATGCTGTGTATATGGTGGTCCATATCAAGCACATATTCGTAAATGATACTAAGAATTGAACTGTAATATGTGATCTTGCAATCACATATAATCCACAGCTTATCATTGTTCAATTGACTCTAAATGCTTCTTACTGTAGGGAACCATGTTCTTTTGCTTCATTGGATGCCTCAAATTTAAATGACCAAAATTTTTGGAAGGACAGGCTTTCTGCAAAAACTTGTTTAAAAATTTGCTTAAGAATTGCCAGATGAGATGGCAGCAAGCTAGTGTCTCAGTTTGCTTGATCAAGTAAAATCTGTAGGTGTCTCAGTTGTATGGAAATTCTTCAACATCATTCAAATAACATGGTGGTTATTTTCCATCTCTCATTTGAGTAATGGAGTTTGATATTCTGTTGGATCTAGTTCTCCTTTCCATCAAAAATAATGGTAGCCCAGATTTGATCTTCATAATTGTCAGGTTAATTGCAACTACTTTATGGAGCCATTGAGTATAGCTATTATGTAGTTCACATAACTGGACAAAACTCTGTATTTTCTGTAATCAGTCGAGAAAACTTATTGTTATGTGAAAAGGTATGAATGAAATTGAAAAATTGTGATATCTGATTCACAGACTATTGCAAAAAAGAAAATATTGCTATAGTACTAACAGATATATATAACTTTTTAAGCTAGCAGATGATAAGTTCTATAAACATTGTATGAGCATTTTGGAACTATAACTTCTGTTATATTGCTATATTATTCAATAACTATGACCGCTACACTATTTAAATGCCGGTACTGTTATTGTAGTTTGGTAACTGCTCTTACTATATTATTTTTGCCACTGCTACTTGTATGGCGCAATGGCAACCAATACAAAATAAGTGCTACAACTGCACTATGCGATACAGTTAAAATGTAGCCACCACTGCTTCTGTATAACTTCTAGGCAACTACTGCCTAGTGTTTGCACAATTTCTTCATTATTTTATTTTATTTTATCTGTAGGGAAGTGAGAGGCTTTTGTTACTAGTTTCTGATTGCCCGAATTCTTGGAGTTTGCTTGTTGCCAACACTGAGTTGGACGACTTGAAGCATAAATCAAACTGTGGATTCCATTCTCCATTGGTAAGCTATATACTTTTTAAAATGTTATGTCCGTATGTATGCTTTTCTTGTAAAGGAAGGAAATAAGACATCATGAATCAACAGGAATTGTCATGAACAGATTTTGAATCTGTTAGTTTGTTATACACCTACATGATAAAGTCTAGTTGTTTTTGTATTGCATTAGACTGGTCAAATATTATGAACAAGTTGCCACTCGGCCCACTTACAAAACCATAAAACAAAATGGAAATGGCTGGTATTTTTATCTTTAGATTAAGCTGCATTTTTTAACAAAAATAAATAAGACAAAGCACTATGTTGAAGGTGCATCATGCTTTCATTTTTGATATTAGATTTCATGTTAAATATGACTTGTTCATACTCAATTTAATTTAAAAGTTTTTTCTTTGTTCAAGGTATTGCAGCCTTCCGATGACCTTGAGAAAATTCTGATCAGTGAAAACAATGAAGATGGTCTCAGTAACGGTGTGATATGCAGCATTTGTGAGAGATATCATCTGGACAAGATTGATGTTTTAAAATACTGTGAGTCTTTGTAGTTTTATCAACTCTTGGAGCCACCAAGAAGTTAGACGATAAATTTCCAGAGCAAAAGCCACGTTTGAGATGCACCGCCATATGATCAGTAGAGAGAGACAGCACAACTGTGAAAAGTTTAGAAGCTGACGGAATTCAAGTTACAGTGATCGGCTGTGACTAGGAGGTTAAATTTTTGCTTACCCGTCCGTCCTAAGTATAATGCAATTGCTTCATTTGTTTCATTTCTTCTGAACCGCATGTTAATTTGAAATTGTAGGTACAAACTCTTTTAATTTAGCAACATTTCCTTCTATGTACTACAACAGGTCATGTGCAGCCAAATGCTTCCCGGTTTTACACTGAACTGGGAATATTCAAATGTTGGGAACAAGTTTATCTATTCATTGGTCAAGATGTGAAGAGTACATACTACATATTAAACTGATCATGACCGACTCTAATTACAATTATGGTAAAGTTAATTGTTTTGATGGGCCCTAATGATGATGAGCGTGGAACCATTGTTGACATCCCACAAATTTGTGCCCAAATTCATGCCAAACATTATTTTTGCGTTAAAAAAAACACCAAATATTTATTTTATGATTATATTTACATTTGCATTTATTAGTCTAATGGTAACACGTCATTGGTCTAGGTTCATGATACTCAGTGATCCGGATTGTCAGAGGCCATGTCATGAACGGTCCGGATTCGATGTTACAGTTTTAAATTAATTTTGACACTCATCAAAATCGATTTGTTTCATTTTCGTTTTAGTTTGTTTCGATTTCTGTTAAATATTTTTTATTTTTTTAATTAAAATTTAATTTTAAAATTAAAAATATTAAAAAATATTTTTAAAAATAGAAAAAATTAATATACATGTATTTATTAATTTTATTAAATAAATTTTTTAGTAAAAATTTATTTAAAACATAACAGAAAAATATATAAAGGCCAAAATCCGAATCCACATCATTTTGATCCGAATTTAAAACTTTAACAATTAATTAATTATGATTTATAATAAAAATAATATATTTTTTAAAAAATAAAAATATTTTGATCGGAACTTTTAGATCCCATTTTGTTTGAGATCAGAATTAGAATTAACCTATTTTAGAATTATTTTTTTTAAAATTAATATTACTTATTTTACATTGTTATTTAATTAAATTATTATAAAAAATTAAATAGTTTTTCGAATTTTAAATTATTGAAATATTAATTTTAATAACAAAAAATTAATTTATAAAATAATTTATTAATCTTAATTCTAATTTCGAATTAAACCGTGGTCAGCGATGAGTCGCAGTGCGACAAACAAACTTCGCGGTTATATCCGCTTTTAATCTAGAAAACTAGACTGTTCGTGATCTAACGATGATGAGCTAATGATCCAGAATTATAATAGTTCAATGGTTCGGATTGTCCGAGGCTAGATTATGGACGGTCCGGATCCGTTGTTACGGACCCTGGTACTACAGCAACTGAATCTGGTTTTCTTTTTAGACTGAGATTGAACCAGATTCAATATAAAAAAAAATGATTTTAGAAACTGGGGCGATGAGGCGTGGGTCATGTCGCCTCAGGGCTCCTTCCGCGAAGCTTCTTGGCGTTGTGAAATTGGAGGGGGGGCGGTGTTGCGGCGGAGGGTGATGGTGGGGGATGAGATATCCCACCAATTAATCCCATTACATTTGATCCAATAATAATAACAATTCACATCATCGTCCTACTTAACAATCGCTGCTTGCGGTCTCTGTTCGCCCTACTTCTTTTTCTCATCATCGTCCTCATCGTCCTCAGCGTCCTCGATTTCTCTTTTGATTGAGAACAGAGAGAGAAAAGGGCATTGTTTTGGCCGGCAGCGGCTCTAGATCATCGGTCGCTCGCCATTTGGAGCGCCATCTCGTTCTCCCCTTTGTCCTGAGACTCAATACCATTGCGTATTTGGAGTGATCTTTGCTTCTTGATGCGAAATTGGGTGTGCATCTGAAGAAGGGTGAGCTCCGCGCCCAATCTTTCTTTTCCGTTCTCATTTAATTCTCCGTTGCTTTCCAGATCCAGTGGGTTAAATCTTGGTTTTTTTTCCCTCAGCCGATTGAAGAATAGGAAAGATCTTGCGTGTTGTCTAATTTAAACACTTCGAAGATTTCCCTTTGAATGTTTGGAGTTTTTTGAATTTGATTCGGATGGGAATTCTTGAGTGAATTATTGGGTGGAATTAGTCTTGTAATTCAGATCCGATTGAATCCTTTTGTTGAATTTGAATCAGAACGCTCTCCGAATTGAGATCTTACATTTTCAGCTAGTACTAATTGGGGAAAAGATGCTTTATTTTGATCTTCTGTTGACATGTCGAGATATTCAATCTAATGTATGAAGGAAGGGAAAAGTTTTTTTACTGGGGCATCGACTTCTTTTTCTTTGCCTTTTTTATTTGCAACTTCTAAGCGATCTCAAGCAGCAATGGAGTGACGACTTTTTGCTATCCATTTTAAAAATGGCATAGACTTGGAAGTGCAAGTGCTGTTTTTATTCTGTTAGTTCTTTGATAGAGGGGAAGAAGTGAAAGTGAAATGCTGGGAATGATTAGTCTGCATCCCTTTTTGATGTTTGGATCTGTAACTTAAAGCTGGGGATGGAAACTTTTATTTCATCATGCCCATAAGGTTGGAAAACATCCAAATCAATTTATGTTGAAAATCTGAGCTTCTCTTGTGGGGAGTGTAAATGGAGCTATCGAAGCAGCAGGCTGGCATTTTTTGTGTTTGGTTCCCAAATATTTTGTTTTTTAAGAATTCGACACGAAAGAATTCTTTTTTCGGCCCAAGATTTTGCTTCTGTTTATGCGAGCAATATTGAGAAGGGAGATCTAAATGGGGGAATTCTGCACAGATTATTTCTGTTTTACAAAGATATTTTGTGTTGCACATCCATTTTCAGAGAGTGGCTTGAGTTGTATTTTTGATGATTAGCATATTTCTATTTAAGCATGTTCATTTATCATTATTGTAAACTAAAATGATGTTTTTTTTGGCTCTTAAGCCCTTCTGCTTTTCGTTGCCAATTTATGTTTTTGTTTTGCTCTCTGCTTATAGACGGGTCCACTGAGAAGGCTTATGATTTTTTTTTTTTTCTTTCCTTTCTGCTTATAGATGGGACCCCTTGATGAGGAGTCAGATAATTTTGAAGTTGAGATGGCAACCCTAGATAATTTTGAAGTTGAGATGGCAACCCTTGTGAGTTCGTCACCAACTCCAAGGAAGCAACAGAATTCAGGGATTTGTCATATTCAGACAGTTATTAAACTTTCTGAGCCATGTTCTCTTTGCGGAGTAGTTCATAGAGTGCTGAAGAATATTAATATTGTTATATTCCAAGCAAAAATCAATTTATTGCTACCTTTTGGGCCTTTGGCAATCATACTTCATTATCTTACTGAAAAGCAGGTAAGGCTAATTGTGCAGGGTTATTACCTACTGGCATCTGGTTTAGTGGACCCAGATCACATCCATACCTATTGGCAACTGTATTGTGCTGAAATAACAGTATTTTGCAGATTTTTAGCCATAAAATTATCACAATTTACCATAAAAGAGGGAATAAATAATGATATGGACACCTTTAGACTTTTTTTTTTGTCCTGTAATTTTTCAATATAGAACCTAGCAATTGCAAAACTTTGATCCGTTTTTGTTTTTCTTTTCTTTCCTGGTATATGCATTTCAAAGCTTCTCGTTGATATGTGGTATTAAAATCCCAGGGATTGGTTTTCTTCTTCAGCTTGATTGGCATAACACCCCTAGCTGAGCGTCTAGGTTATGCGACTGAGTGAGTATTGTGACAATTTCATTATCTTTACTGTTGACTCCTGTTTTATTTTTTCTTAAGGTTATTAACATCGCAAATGATATGCTCTTTATTCTTATGGTGCAGACAGCTTGCAGTGTACACTGGTCCAACAGGTATGACAATTTTCTCCTTTTCTCAAAACCTCAAATTCTGTTGATGGCGTTCAATCTGCAATTTTACGTTGGCAAGGATCATTGTTTTTCTTCTGGATTTTGTTGGTGTTAATTGCACAATCATAACCTGCAAATGCAGCTGGAGGCCTTCTAAATGCTACGTTCGGGAATGCGACGGAGATGATAATATCACTTTATGCATTGAAAAATGGAATGATTCGTGTTGTCCAACAATCATTGTTGGGTTCTATATTATCAAATATGCTCTTGGTTCTTGGCTGTGCTTTTTTCTCCGGTGGGATTGTTCATTCCAACAAAAATCAAGTCTTCAACAAGGTGATTGTTTTTGAATAATACAGTTTTTTTTTTGTTTAAAATTTGATTTGACAGTCATCCCCTGGTGTGACATTCTATAAGGTATTTGCTGTTAAAAAGTAGCATTCTACCATGGCAGGCAGCTGCTGTTGTGAACTCAGGATTGCTGTTGATGGCTGTCATGGGTCTCATGTTTCCAGCTGTGCTTCACTTTACACATTCAGAGGTGCAATATGGGGAGTCAGAGGTGTCCCTTTCACGGTTCAGCAGCTGTGTGATGCTTGTAGCCTATGCTAGCTATCTATTTTTCCAGTTGAGGAGCCATCATAGTATTTATAACCCACTAGATGAGGTGAGCTGTCAGATTTTCCAGTGCATTTACTGTGTTTGGAGAATCCTTGATGTGAGGGTGCTTTTTCTGTAGCTTGTTTTATCTTCTCTCACCTGTTTTCTGTACTGCACAAATATTTACTTTTTTTCTTCCTTTTTGTTCTACTTCTGGGAATTATCTTATCATTGTCAATTTCTGATTAACCTCTTGGTACTTAATATATCAAGTATTCAAGATCTTCTTGTGTTAAAAGCTTATACACACTCGCACATTCATTCTTTTAAAACAAAGGAAAAATATGCTACCTTATCATGCTGCTAATTTTCCACTTTGGGCCTTGTTGCTGTTGTTGTTTGGTCTGCTGATGACTCTTTACTATAATATTCTCCTTGGACATGTATTTGTTTCTATCACCATCACCTAAGAGTCAAGATTACACTCTTTGACTGATAAAAATATAGCATACTTCATTCTTTCAAAAATAGTGTTGCTATTCTCTTTAATTTATGTTCTCATCAAATTTTTGGTGAATGAAACATAATCTTGTGCATTTGCCACGTGGAAAATTTCAGGAAGAGAATAGTGAGAATGACTCCAATGAGGAAGAGGTGCCAGAATTAACCCAATGGGAAGCTATATCATGGCTTGCTGTTTTAACTGTCTGGGTTTCCATTCTCTCTGGATACCTTGTCGATGCCATACAGGTAACATATTTCTATTTTCACCACTTACTGATGTTTTTTGTCTCTGACATTCTAGTTGTCAAACTTATCATGAGTTGTAATTATTTTCTTTTCTCCTTCCTTAAAAGTTACGTGCATAGGAAGCTGGCAAAATGACTAGAAATATTTGAATGGTCATTTGATTATTTGCGCATTGTGTGAAGTTACTACTTGCTTTATGATAATGTAAAACTGGTTAGTTCTTTTCCCAACCAACCTAGTTATTGAAATACATCTGATTGTTGATGATGAATGTGCTGCTAGAGGGATAAATATTTTTTTTGTCATTTTATTCTTTTACATTAAAATGGCAGCTAAATCCAATGCCTGATTTTTGTTCTTCATTTATTCTTAGGGAGCTTCAGAGACAATGAACCTCCCAGTGGCTTTTATAAGTGTCATTTTGCTTCCTATTGTTGGAAATGCTGCAGAGCATGCCAGTGCAATAATGTTTGCTATGAAGGACAAGCTTGTATGTTGCTTTTGTCCATTCTTGTACTTTAACCTGTCATGAGTTATTGAGATTAATTCATTGTATTTTCTACTATTTTGCAGGATATCACATTAGGGGTTGCAATTGGATCATCTACACAAATATCAATGTTTGTGGTAATACATGTAATCTGTGTTAGTTTTCCATTGTGCTCCTAACTGATGATCCAGTTCACTACCCAAAAAAAACTAAAGGTCCAATTTTTTCTCTCCCAAAAGGAAGGGATTTCAATCTTACTCTCGACTGAAGTGATCATAATTTTATGGTTTGAAGACATTGAACCTAGTCTGAGGATCAAATTGTATCCAATATGCCTGGAGATTGACTACAGTAAGGTGTAGATGACCAATTTATGTGCTCCTAGATCATTGTTCTTTGCACAATCTGCCCCTTGAAGCAACTTATAGGTTATAAGATATTGAAAACGCAAGAAAGAAAAATGAAATGGAACAAAGGTGGAACAAAACAATGTTTTGGCTCTTGGCTTAGTAACTTCTAAGGAATATAATTGATCCCATCATTTTTTGCTGTTTGTTCTGTAGTCTTTTAAAATAAGTGTTGATGTTCCTATTATTGCAGATTCCATTCTGTGTTGTTGTGGGATGGATCATGGGAAAGAAGATGGATCTTAACTTCCAATTGTTTGAGACGGCTACTCTCTTCATAACCGTCCTGGTTGTGGCTTTCATGCTGCAGGTTTGTTTTCAATGGTTATAATAGTGATGTGGCATATACCTCATGTCTTGACCTCTCACTTAAAAATCTGGATGTGTGAAGCCTCAATTCACATGCTGTTTTGGCTTGAAGTGCTACTTCAAGGGACCTTTAGCATGTTCATGTCTAAAAAATTTGTTATGTTTGTTTTTTAGGAAGGCACTGCAAACTATTTCAAGGGAGTGATGCTTATCCTGTGCTACCTTATAGTTGCTGCCAGTTTCTTTGTACATGTTGATCCTACAGCCAGTAAGTTGTAATTGTAGTTTCTACATGTTGAATACAAAGAAGCGAGAATTTGTAGCAAATTATGCACCCTGTGATTAATTTATTGAGCAAACAAAGAACATACGTATTTGATCAAAATTGGTGTTGGGAAACAAGTCCTCATTGCATGGTCATTCTCTCTGTCCAGTTTCCTGTTAGTTCTGCTTGTTTCTTTGGGTGTTTTTCCAAAACAAATTCTACAGCTGCTATTCTTGGTCATGTTAGTGGTGTTCAGATCAGTATCTATTTATCTATGCAGGCTTGATGGAATAACTTTTTTTGAGCAATCAGTGGAGAATTAAGTAACTGATATCTCAATCAGCCAAATTTAGTATGGATCGTAATATCTTGTATTTTAATTGCCTAATGGGGTTATTTTCTCACAGGTGATGGTTAAATATTGTTTGATCAAGTACCTTCAGAGCGCAAGGAAGTATTCATTACAAGCTTACATTGGTTACTGAATCCATTTGTGGTGCAGAAGTGGTGACTGATCCAGCATGTCAGACACTTGAAATTTTGATTTATTGGAGGTCCCCTGAGCTTATTTACAGCACTTATGGAAGAAGCACAAATGTTCTTCTAGGCCAAATTAGTTGATTTCTTTTTCAATGGGTTGAGCTTTCCACCCTGCACAAAGAACCAGAATGAATTCCCTTCTGTAAGTTCAACTTCAGAGATACGGCATCGTCAATGTACATTGGATTTGATGTACAATATTACTGGTCAAAGCAAGTGGATAATTTAAAAAAGACAACATTTTTTCAAGAAATGGTTCATTATCAGTTATTCGAGTTTGATGCCATTTTCTTCTTTTTTTTTTCTCTATTGTTTAAAATGTGGAAAATTTTCTGTTTTAGCAAATACCTTGTGCTATGTTTTTGCTGATGAAGATCAAATACTTGAATATTACTGTGTTTTTTGGTAATAGAATAGAAATTCCCTGGGTTGAGTGATCAGGACGTCATTGAAATTCTAGTTTGATTTCATGGATATGGTAACTGTGGAATATTCTCTTTTTGTTCTTGTTGGTAGGGATATGGTATGTTTTTGCTGATGCCTTGAAAGAAGCAGCAAAGCCAAATGCCTGGTTGCAAGTGCTTTTATTCAATGTACTTAGGATAATTCACTGAAGTTAATCCATTTATTTAGATGATGGGAAAAATCAGAATTGTGAAGGTTATCAAATGGTAGGCCAGAGGACCAAAAAAAATATATTTTATGACTAGGGATGTCGAATAGGTTGGGTAGAAAAAATCAATACTCGGGATATAAGCATGCACCCTTTCTTTGGAAATTTCAGGTTAGATGGATGTTTTACATGCATTCACATGCATGCATCTGTTTACTTGGAAATAATCTAACATGATTGGTTTTATCGAGGTTTATGTCGGATGCATTAGATAGAAACACACGGAAATTAACAACAATAACAAACCAAAAGGTCTAAAAAGATCGAGCATTCCCAAATACCATATTTCATTCTGACAATGATGCATCCAACATTACATTAACTTGTTGGTAACTAGATTGTTATCAGCTAAGTTTGTAACAGATGAAAAATAGACGAAGACAAGGTGCTGAAAGCGAAAGCCTAGATACACATAGAACAGAAAAAAGTGGGAAACTATTAGACTAAAGCATAAAGACTCCAGGAAGGAGGCCAAGTCAAACAAGGTATTCTCTAGCTCTAGTCAGCTTTGAACAAGAAGCAATTTACAGGACTCCGATCTTTGCCTGTCTTCTCCTTCCATGTATAAACGAAGCTTTTTGGCATTCTTTCTCCATCCTCGGCATCAGCAACATTTTCAGGTTATTAGTTCCTATCGTAGATCTCCTATACTTGCTCAGTTTGCAACTTGATTTGGTTTATTGTGATGTGTTCATTATCTGTTGTTTATCAGTTGCTTTGTTTTAAACTTCAAATATTTGTAGTGCTATCTATATGGTTTTTGTTGTAGATCTTTTTCTTCCTTTACTTCTAATAAATTCAACTTGAGCCTAGAAATTTAATTTGCTTCCCCCGTGGCTTCTGTGTGAGAAATTTTTCTTGTTTTGCAGGAGATGTTCAGTGTAGTACTCTTGAAGTCTGTCCCAGATGTCGAACACTATAGCACTTAGAATTTGTTCACTCCCGGTAATCTTGTCCTAGTGTAATATATATCATGACCCATTCTTTATCTGGTTTGAGAGTGCCAACTTGTTGGCAAGAACCTAATGCATTGGATACTGAAAACATTGCAACCATTGATTCAGTTCTCCATGAGTTTTGAGTCCCATGAGCCTTCTTTCTATCCGTGCATCAACCTGATGGAAGATTTGAATTTAGAATGTAGAAATCCCAACTTAAATTTCCCACCATTATTTTTCCTAATGCCAAATCAATATCCTTGTCTTTCATCTTCCCTATTGCTGGAAGAATATTCATGTGATCAATATGGTTTTTCCCTTCTCAACCTTACATATTGGAAAATAGAAGTCCTCCAGAGAGGCCCACATTGTCAGAGAACAAATCAGATAAAGTTGCACACTTACAGAATTATATAGAGGGACAGCTTCAGCTTATGGAAGATATTTCACTTAATGATTTTGGAATTCATACTACAGCAGGCACTGGCCAAAGAGGCATGGTTCTTGAACAAGACAAGTGGCAGAATGTATCTGATCAAATGGAGCGTATTTTTGCAAATGCTGGAACTCCTTATCCTAGCGTGAGTCTGTGAAATGAATTTAGCTTTTAGTCTTTCAGGTTGCAATCTAGCTAGTGCATTTGCATTACTTGCAAAAGCAAGAGTTACTATTGTAAAGTGCTATCTTCCTTCATCAGGGGATTCCAGTTGGAAGCGAAGAAGCCCGAGTTAGTACAACAAGGCTACAACCTTGCCTGATGGAGACGAAACCACTGTCTCATATGGCAGAACAATCTGAATTATCTAGACTAGAATTTGCTAACAAGACAAGGATGAGGTGGACACCGGAGTTGCATGAACGCTTTGTTCAAGCTGTAAATTATCTAGGTGGTCCCGATAGTAAGTGTGCAGATGAAATTTTGTTTCTTTTTGGAATATTTGGAATGAATTAAGTTTCGTCATCATTTTATTTCTGAAAATGAATCTATGATTGGAATGTTTTGTCATGCAGGTGCAACTCCTAAGAGCATTCTTATTAAAATGGGTGTTACTGGGTTAACAGTATACCATGTCAAAAGCCATTTGCAGGTTCATATCAATTTTCATAGCATATTAATTTATGGAGATTTCTGATAGAGTTTTGCATTTTTACTGGATATATACTAACAGTAATGAATCATACAGAAAAATCGTTTGGCAGCATTCCAGGAAGAAATCAAAGAAGGTAATTACACTTTTTTTTTTTTGAGAAGGAATTCACACATCAACAGGAATATTTCTTGGAGTACATAAGAGCAATTATGGATAATGGATGTAAAAATGATTGTGCTTTGTAATGCAGATATAATAAGTGCAGTTTTACACAGTTCAAAGCATTTATGACATGTAACAGATTATATCTGTAGACCAGTTAGTTGCTGTCATTTCCAATAGCTTGTTGCTCAGAAGACATGCATCTTTGGTTCATTTGAAGGCTTCAGCACAAAAGTAGCCTGCAAAATAGTCCTGGTTTTATTCTATTTTATAAAAATGCAGATAACAGAGTGGAAATTGGAGTAGTTCAAATAATTAGGACATGCGTGCATTTGGTCTTTCTTTTAAATAGGAATGTCATTTTGTTGTAGAATCTTAACATCTGATGCCTTGATTTCAGTGTGGGTTCCCAAAATGCAAATCTCATATCAATGGCTATGTTGCTGTATGTGTTGTTAGCAAGACTTGAATCAAGATTTTTCTTCACTTGTGAAAATTGTTGGGCTTTGACCTTGAATTTGCCATCAGCCTCACCTCAAAGGCATTGCTGCTCAGAAGGAAAGAAGAGGAATTCGACTGATAAGAGAACTGGACTGCCAAAAATGTAAGTTCCATTTATTCGATCCTTTTTTTCTTGAGTTTATGGAATGAAGTCTCTCAATGGCCTCTGTATTCTTTTCTTATATTGTCTGCAATCTGACATATATGACTATGCTATATAATATTCTCTAACGGGTCATTCTATTTTTAGAATCATCTTAAAATAATTTAATATGATCTACTGCAGGTCCATGAAAGATCAGAAACACTGCACATGCAATTGGAGCGTCAAAAGAAACTTCACTACCAACTCAAGGTCTCATTTTTCTTCCTATATGTTTTCTTTCTCAGAATTCATGTGTGTGCATATTGAGTTTGGATAAGTTTTGGGCAACTTGCATCAGTAATTTCCTTATGCTCAAAAGTAATTATTGTGCAATTGGTCTGGCTTTGAATCTTTTGACAGGATTGATTATTAGTTGAAATCATTCTTATGCTCCTTATTAATGTCCAATACTGTTTCTTGTTTTATTCTTAGGTAATAAGAGAATCACAGCTTCAAACGGAAGAAAATGGTCGCCGACTGCAAGAGTTCATAGAAAGCCAGAGCCAAATGGCAGAGGCATTCATGAGAGTTACACAGTACTCCATTCCTGCAACAAGCCAGGTAGATGATGTTTGTGTATCTGTACAAAATTTTGAATTTGAACCAGCTTCTGCATCCCAAAAAAGAGCAAGGCTTGATACCTGAATCATGAAAGGAGCAACTTAAAATCAATTTCAATCCTTGTGTAAAATCTTTGTGCAGTACTAAGATCCATAGCTTTCTTTGTGTTGGACAAGCAAGAGTTTCCGTGTGGTTGTTTAAAAGTGCATAAATTTTGTGTGGTTGTTTAAGAGTGCATAAATTTCAAGAACTGCAAGGACGGTGGTCCATGAAATCTGTCCAATAAATGAGCACCAATTAGATTAAAAATTTTAGTTAGTAGCTAAATTAGTCGATCGTGAGTTAATATATACAGTTCTTTTTTATTTAATACGCATTAAAAATACAATATAATGTCTTGGCAATCTATAAATCTCTATGATTATCATGGCGATTTAGATCCAGAAAATGCCAAGATATTTATTTTTATTTTAACATGCTTTTAGTTTAAAATCATAATTATCATTTCCTAATTCTCTATTTTACGATTTGACCAATAATTGAATTAGCGTTAGGATATGTTTGTTATGCTAGAAATTAGTGTATTGGAAAATTGGATTTTCTAAAACTTGAGAATCTTATATCTAAATTTTTTTGCATATTTAGTTCGAGAAATTTGAAAATCCTAAATTTTTAAATTTTTTATTTGGTTTACGGGATTTCAATTTTCTATATTTTAAAATATTTTAGTGAATTATAATTAAATACTCAAAAATGTAAAAAATTAATGTTGATTTTATTGTTTAAAATATCTAAAACATCTAGAATATTTTATTATTGCAGAATTAAGATTAATTATCAAAAAACATCATTTTTAAAAAAAAAATAATTATAAAAATGCCTTTAATATCTAAAATTTAATAATTATTGAATATTCAGAATTGTATAATAGTTTTTAAAAACTTAATTATTAAAAGGCCTGAAGATTAATTGGAGTTATGTGACAAACAAAAAAAATTTTCTTGTAATTTGATTTCCGACCAATTTGATTGAAAATAAAAATCCTTGAAATAAATAATTTTATTTTCCTATAAATTTATGTTTCTACAAAACAAACATTGAAATTCTCAATTTTTCCGTATTACAATTTACAATATTATATGTTGTTAGTTCGCAATCTTTTGTTAAGTAAATGCGTTGTTGGTCCCCGCTATTCATGCCCATTTGGGTGTGTTTATAATTTCGGATAAATAATTTTATTTTATTTTACATCTCCTTATATGGATAGAGTAAAGTAAATTTATTTACTCCCCCTTGTTAATTTATATAAAATTTTAATAGAATATTATATAAATATATCAAAATAGAGCGAAAAAAATAAAAAAGAAGCCTATAGGTTATCTTCAAACTCCATTTTTTGTAATTGATAGATTGGGTTTCAAAATTTTATTTCCCATATAAATACATAATTATTTATCATTATTATCGGTAAGTGGTTAATTTTAAATGTCTATATGTGCGATTGGGGTGAGAGCTTATGTAAATATTAGAGAGAAATTAGTATTCATTGGAAGTAATTAAACAATAATTATGGATTTGTTGATGGAGAATAATGGTCTCATGACGGAAATATGCTCATTGCTGATATCCGTATTTGTCTAGCAGCCCTTCTTCATATGTTTTGTATTTATATAAAGAATAATCAATTAGCTGATCAAATGATAAATAATATATGCGCTTTTCATAAAATAAAATAAATAATTTGAAAATTTTAGTAATAATTATGTGTTATTAATAATACAGGTGCGTTGTCCTAATTTAACTCGAGTGTACACCAGGAGTTAATTTGTGATTTCAAAAAAAAAAATAATTACCTGTAATGTAATTAGTCGTAATTATTTATAATCTCTCATAATTTCCGGAATTATCCACACCCTTTTTTCTCAAAATATTTACTTATGTCCTCCTGATTGTTATTTAATCAAATTTTTTCCAAAAAATTTCGATTCTACCCTTGGTTATTTTACAAGTAAACCCCTAAAAACTCAATTTTTATTATTTAATATTTCGAAATTCGGTTTTTTGCAAATACTATCTCGAAATTATTCCGATTTACAGAAAAGTCCCTGAAATTATTGGGACGGCGGTGACGCTGAAGGCCGGCTCACCGGCGCATCGGCGCACTGGTACGTGGACACGGACCGCCTTGGCCTCGGGTTCGGCATGCGCGCGCGGACAGCCTCAGCTTTGGCCGTTCACGCTCAGCCTTGCCCGTTCGCGCTTGCGCGCCGGTGGGCTGACCTCGGCCTCGGGCTCGGCACGTGGGCGCGGAGTGCCTCGACCTTGGTCGTCCGCACCTGTGTGCTGGCGACGGAGGTCGAGGTCGGCGCACCGGCACACGTGCGCGGATGACCAAGGCCGAGGCAGTCCGCGCCCGCGTGCTGAGCCCGAGGCCGAGGCCGGCCCGCAGGGGCACCGACAACGGGTGCGGACGGCCTCGGCCTTGGCCGTCCGCGCCCGTGTGCCGGCGCGTTGGCCTCGGCTTCTGCTCCTGTCGCCGGCCTCCGGCGCCGGCGGCGCCGCCCGCATACCACCACCCGGGCCGCCGTTACAATAATTTTGGAGACTTTTATGTAAATTAGAATAATTTCGAGGTAGTATTTGCAAAATCCGAATTTCGGGGACTTTTCTGTAAATTAGAATAATTTCGGAGTGTTATTTAAAAAAACCAAATTTGGGGTGTTAAATAATAAAAAATAAGTTTTTAGGATTTTAATTGTAAAATAATCGAGGGTAAAATCAAAATTTTTTCAGAAAAATTTGATTAAATAACAATCATGTGTAGGTAAATATTTTGAGAGAAGAGAGTGGGGGGTAATTCCGGAAATTATATGTTATAGGTAATTAAGGCTAATTATATGAGGTTATAGGTAATTATTTCAAAAAAAAAAAATTAATTTCAATTTTTTCGAAAAAAATCAATACAATATGCATGAAGTCTTAGCTCCCGAAATATTTACTCAAATTTCAAAAATTCCAAAAAATTGTTTTGAGCCGGAATCCAGCCAGGTCAAACCCAAGGACCTCGAAGGAAAAGAACCCCGTCGTCAGCGCTGCACAGCAGATGTTGCCACGTCGGTTCCGACCCAACTTTATTCCGATCAGCTGTTTTCTTCAAATGAATTCTCACCTAAATTCACCAATCAGCTTCCCCCACGTAGCTCGCACTAATTGCTGTCCTCCAATGGGGCCGTACCCGATAACAACGAGGGCAGTTCCGTCAAACCATTTGGCAATAATGGCGTGACTCGGGGTGGGGGTAACGCCGTAACCCCTTGATCCGTTCCATAGCACTGACAACCTGCTCAAAACCCCAAAACCTTCTTCCCCCCCTCGTTCTCCTGTTCTTCTCCGGCGAGAAGTCTAGGGGACGTCACGGCGGAGGCGGCGGGGGTTCATCGCTTTCCCTTTCGTCGTCGCTGGCTTGGGACCCTCCTCGGAACCTAAATTTTGGGCGGCTTCTCCATTTGTCCGGGACTGGGTTCGACCTCTCTCCTTTCTTCTGCTTCGTTTTTTTTTTTTTTTTTTTTTTTCAGTTTTCTCGGTGCTATTCTTTTTTGGATGGTGATATATTTTTTTTCCTGCTTTCTGCATTTCATTCCTGTACCGAAAATGGCAGCTATTTTTCTCACCCTTTTGGAAAAGTCTCTTGTATTTTCTCTGCATGCTGTTTTTGGCCTTCGGATGATATTTCTTTGAGGAAGCTGCGAAATGCAGGATTATTTGTAGTTATTTCTCTTGTTTAGATGAATCGTGTGATTTTTGTGGACATCTCTGCTGCATTTTGGTGCTGATGGTTTATGTTCTGAGCAAGTGTGCTCTTTAATTTCTTGCTTTCTTATTTCGACCATTATAAGTGCCATGATAGACCCAAGCCACAATGCTGCATACTTCGTACCCTGTTTTTTGCGCATAATTTTCTTAACCAGATTTCTGGTACCAATTGGAGGCTTTAGTTGACTAAGTATATTTGCTTCTTTAGGTGGCATTTTCATAGACGGAGATCTTCAATCCTTAAATTATACTATGTCACAATACTTTTTGAAATTTGAATCGCATTTTTCTTCTCTGTTCATTTTTGCTTTTGTTTAATTTGTAGGGCAACAGGTGAAGAAATGGAGGTTGACCATTCATCTCCACTCGTGTTGGATGCCTCAATTCGGAGCGTCAAGTTTACCCTTGCTACTGCTGAGGAAATTGTGTGTTTTGCTACCATATCATTGACTTCTGCTGCTGCTCTATTTTTTTCCATTGGCTCGAATTAGAAATATTAACTGCTAGAGAAGTAAAACCTTTTAAAATTCTGAGCATTTATATATCATTCATCCATATTTATACTGAAGTTATCATTGCATGAGGGATATTGTCATATTATTGTGCTTGATGAATATTGAGATAACCTGAAGGACGTAATACTTTTCTTTTGAGAGTGGTTTGCGGAATGCAATCATGGCGAGGTCATCTATGATGTCACAACTTCGTCATTTAACTTGAAGCATTTAAAATCTGCAGCGAACGTACTCTATAAATGATAGCCCAGTTTCTCACCCAAGCCAGCTTACAAATCCTTTCCTTGGTTTGCCTCTGGAAACTGGCAAATGCGAATCTTGTGGGACTGTTGAAAATGGAGAGTGCGAAGGTTTGGACGAATTCTCTTTTTCTACTTTGCCAACTATGAGCTGCTATTTAACTCTATCTTGTATATTTTTGCAAAAAGAAAAAATGACTTCAATTTTTTCTTGTTCAGGTCACTTTGGTTATATCCCACTGATAATACCTGTATATCATCCTTGTCATATCACGGAATTGAAAAACATATTAAGTTTGGTGTGTCTGAAGTGCATGAGGATGAAGAAGGGAAAGGTAATTTGGCTCACTTAACTATCTTCTAGTAAATTAGAATTCTATTTTACCTATCTCTCAGTTTTACTCCAAAATCCACTCTTTATAGTAAGAATGTTATTGGATGAGTTCCTAACTTTGCTTTCAATACTGCAAAAGCTTTAGCAATAAAAAATTGTCCTGTTCATAAGATGAAGAATAATTGTAAGAACAGGAAGACATTAAGCAAATTTGCAGTCTCACAGAATTGCTGGTAATTCCCCGGAAATGTGGAAATTTTGTTTTATGATGCAATTTGAATGGCCAATATGGTTTTGTTGAATTTTCATGGAACTATTGCAAGAGTTTGGAATATGTTACTTTGTGTGCCTTTAATAGAATATCTTAACTTTTTGTTTATTGCTACTCTTCTAATCTTCTAGCCTAATGTTTTGCTACTACACTTTGCTGTTTAACTGTGTCTTCATATATTTAATTTCTTGACTGATTATCAGGTCAAAAGTATTCCTGGAAAGGAGAAGGTATTCACCACATCATGCTTTTTTTGTCGGGTAAGTTTGTTGTTGTTTTACTTTCCTGTCATTGTGTTTCCATTGATTATACTTCCATCTTTCTTATTATCAATTTTAACTAGACATCCATTGATTATACTTCCATCTTCCTTACTATCAATTTTAACTAGACAGTACATATTGTAGTCAAAGGCTTTCTATTATATCATAATGCCTCTGACTGCACAATGCATGAATCATCACACTAATGGTAATCCTAAACATGCATTAGTGCTTTTAGATATTAATGCCTATAAAATTCCCCTCCCTTCTCTTCATCTTTTTTCCCAGCAAAGCAGTTGTTCCTAGGTTGTATTTATCAGAAACCAAGAAGGAAATCAATTTTCTTTCAGAAAAAGTCAGACTTTGGGAAGGATTACATAAAATTGGATTATCACTATTTAAATCAAGTCCAGATTGGTCATTTTCTAAGGTGACCCATCTATTGTTAACTTTTTATTGAACTAAATTCAGTTAAAATTAGGATGCATTTTGTTGATCCAGAAAAAAAGGAGGCATTGTAGGTAATAATAAAATGGGGTTGTAAGTAAATAGCCCACTTTTTAAGGGTGTTTTATTTAGAAGCCTGAATATTTATGTGTTTTTGGTCGTTCTTGCAACATTTGAGATTGATCCTCCCAATTCGGGAGGAAAGGTTATCTCATTCCATGTGGTGCACAAGGTTTTAGATGACTTCCTGAATAAGAAATGAGAAAGTGGAGCTTGACGCTTTGCCAAATTGTTCTAAGAATTTACCATTGGTAAAAGGATATATTTGCATTGGCAATTCCCAATCAGTCGCTACTGAGTTACTTGAAGATGAAATAGAAGTATAGAATAAGAAAGAAAATCCTTAATTAAAGAAGTTCATTCAGAAAATTGGATTGGCTAAATGCATAATATTCTGAATGCTGATTTTCGCATAATTTATCCCTGACATTGCAAATGCAATTTATGAATCTTAGTCTGTGATTAAGTTTTGTATCAGTTATTTGTTTGCTTGTGCAAACAACAATTACCTGTGAATATTTTAACTTCGCTATATCTAATTCTAGTAATTTTAGTTTGTGCTTTAGGGGTTTTTCTACTTATGTGTCTAGCCATCCTAATATATATCTGCTACTACCTTATTTCAGGATCTTCCACCTATGTCAGTTGTGGAAGATAAAACAGCCGATGGTGCTTTTCGCTTGGAACTAAGATTGCCATCCAAGACAAGGTTGCGAGTTGGCTTTTGGAATTTCTTGGAAAAATTTGGCTTCCGCTATGGTGATGATCTTTGTCGTTCGTTGCTTCCGATTGAGGTTTGAATCCTATTTGTTTATTCTTCTTTTTTTTAATGGTACAAAACCTTCTTTTTTTGTTAGTTTCAAACTTGCTTTCTTACAAATATCATGGTTTCTTTCTCTTGACCCTTTTGACTTAACAACTAGTGAAATGTTTTTCTTCCTGTCCTATGACTGTTAATGATTGCTTAGTTCTGTCTGTATTAGTGGTTTCTTTGTATGCTGCTAGTAGTATTTAAAGCAGGAAGGCACAAGTTTCTGTGGCTACCTCTGACAATTAAAGTAGCAAGGGTTTTGTTATCGCAACTTTGAGGTTATTTGGTCAAGTTTGGTTGATGTGAAGTTTTAACCCATGATTATGACCCAATGACTTAATTCTGTTGCTATAAAGGTTTCCACATTTTGTTTTACCAAGACATGAGAACCAGCAAGGTGACATACATTCTAGGTGGCACCTTCAAAAATCCCCATAGTAAGGCAATAATATTGGGTTTGCTGCAGAGGAAAGAAAGCCTAAAAGATATATGCCATTGGAAACATTTTGGTTGAGATTTTTGTTGAGCTATAAAGAGTATTATTCCCGTGAGCAAATTAAGGAATGCCATTTTGGGGATCTCGTAAAATGAGTTAGTGTGAAAAGATGGTCTAAACTTGTATTAATTGAAGGTATGAAAGATGTTGGTTGAAGAAGGCATTTTTGGAGTTGTTAGAAAAAATTACACTGAAGAAGTGCATATCTGTAGTCTTCCAAATTTGACTCAAATGACCAAGCTTGTAATAAGCATTTGGGTGCAGTATTAAAAATTCACAATTTTTAGTTCCTTAAGTGCTTGTCCTCCAAACCTTTCATTCATCATGCCAGCTTTTCTCTTTTCCAAACCTTACAGTATGTTAAATTCTTGGTTTGAGTAGAATGACCAAGCTTGTAGTAAGCATTTGAGTGCAGTCTTAAAAATCCACAAGTTTTAGTTCCTTAAATCCTTGTGCTCCAAAAGTTTCATTCACAATGCCAGCTTTTCTTATGTCCTAATTATTTGTAACATGAAAGGCCAGTAGTTATTTGAAATGTGATTGAATCAGGGATGTGGTATTTGTAACGACTTTTCTCACCTGAATTACTTGATTTTGGGATTGTATCTTCTGTTGCCAATTATTCTCTATCTCATGTCTTATCATTGTTGCTGGATGCTACTTTTAAAGGATGCCAGTTGTAAAATATTGTTTTTCCTTTTCTTCTGCCCCTGTCATTTGTATTTTTGTCATGCATCCAGCTTAATATGTGGCTTGAAATTTCATTATGGCTAAAATTTTGGTCTCCCAACTTTGACTTTTTATTGCAAAAAGTTTTGAACAAACCTGAAAAGATCATTTGGGGGTGATGTCCTTCCATTTATTGGTAAAAATGTCCTGACAAGTACAATTTTATGTAAAATGATGGATAAAAGCTTTACCTTAACAAAATCTTACGACCTGTTCCGAGAATTCTGGAGTCCTAGGATCAGCTTCTGATTTAATAGAAATTCATGAAATTGTCTCAATTTTTTCTGGTGTTTCTTTTCTTTCAGGTTCTTAAAATTTTGAAAGAAATTCCAGAAGAAACCAAAAGAAAACTCGCTGGGAAGGGATTCTTTCTTCAGGATGGCTTTATCCTTCAGTACCTGCCTGTTCCACCTAATTGCTTGTATGTACCAGAGGTCTCAGATGGAAAGAGCATCATGTCTTCTGTAGGTTCCTCAAGTCATGACTTCTGTATATGTTCTTTTAGCATGATCTGTTGTACTTTTTATCTGAATACTTTCAGGGCAATTTTGTTTGAGATCATGTTTTTACCTATTTTACAGGATATATCCATCTCCTTGCTTAAAAGAGTTCTGAACAAGAATGAGCTCATCAAGAGGGCAAGATCTGGGATCCCAAATTTTGAGTCTCATGAAATTGAGTCTAACGACTTGCAGTCATTTATATCACAATATTTGCATCTTAGGGGTACCACAAAGGTAAATTCTGTGACTTGTTAATGTCAATAGTTGTCTAAATGTTTATTGGTGTCTATTACATGATATTATTGCTCCCTTGCTTTTCATATCATGCTTCCATGAATATTGGCACATACTATGTAGGATATTAGTTTCATCTAATTGTGTTGCTTTTGTACCTTAATCAGCCCTTATTGTTTTTGTCTTTTACCCTGAAGGCACCACAAGACACTCGGAATAGGTTTTTGGTTAGTAATGATGTTGCAGAGTACTCCGCTAAAAGATGGCTTGAGAAAATGAAAACTCTATTTATTAGCAAGGGATCAGGCTTTTCCTCCAGGAGCGTTATATGTGGTGATGCCTATATAGGAATTAATGTAATTGGACTCCCTTTGGAGATTGCAGAGAAAATTACCTATGAAGAAAGAGTAGCTGAGTACAATATCCAGCGTTTACAAAACATTGTTGACAATAGGCTCTGTGTGACCTATAGGGATGGTTCATCTACATATGCAATATCTGTAGGTTCTAAAGGACATACTAATTTGAAAGTTGGCCAGATTGTCAACCGTAGGATCATGGATGGGGACATTGTCTTTATAAATAGGCCTCCTAGCACACATAAGCATTCACTTCAAGCCTTCTCTGTGTTCATACATGATGATCACACTGTGAAGATCAATCCTCTTGTTTGTGCCCCCTTTGGAGCAGATTTTGATGGTGATTGCATACATATATTTTATCCTCAGTCCCTTGCTGCCAAGGCAGAGGTCCAAGAACTGTTTAACATAGAAAAACAGTTGCTAAGTTCACATAGTGGTGTTCTGAACTTGCCTTTAGTGCATGATTCGTTGTTGAGTTTGAAGATGATGGTCAACAGAAGTTTTTTGACCAAAGCAACAGCTCAACAGCTTGGTATGTTTGTTTCCTGGGACCTTCCACCACCTGCTTTGGTGAAAGCTCATAATGGTGGTCCATTGTGGACTGTTTCTCAAATATTGCAAGGAGCACTACCTTCGAAATTTGACTCTGTTGGAGTTAGGCACTTGATCCGAAACAGTGAGATTTTGAACCTTGATCTTGATAGGAGTATCCTGCAGTCAGTCTTTACAGACATTGTAACATCAATTGTCGTAGACAGGGGTTCAAGGGATGCTCTTCATTTCCTTAATTTGGTACAGCCATTACTGATGGAGACATTGTTTCTAGATGGGTACAGTCTTGATCTAGGTCATTTTAATGTTCCAAAAGATGTTATCAAGGATCTCCAGCACAGTATCCAAAAGATATCCAGAGTGCTAGAACAGTTAAGGTGGACATACAATGATTTGGTTGACAAACAAGTTGAAGATCACTTAAAAAACATCAAAAGGCCAATTGTCAGATTCATCACTAGTTCATCTGCACTCGGTGATTTAGTTGATCCCAAAAGTGAGTCTTCGGTGCAGAAGGTTGTTGAACAGATTGGACTCTTAGGGATTCAAGTTTCTGATAGAGGGAAACTGTACTCAAAGTCCTTGGTTGACGATCTTTTCCAGCACTTTGTGACCAAGTACTGTGATACTAAAACAGATCTTCCCTCTGAAGCTTATGGATTAATAAATAATTCATTTTTCCATGGGCTTAATCCTTTTGAAGAGATGATTCATTCTGTGGCATCCAGAGAGGTTATTGTGCGGTCATCTCGAGGATTAACAGAGCCAGGGACTTTGTTTAAGAATCTGATGGCCATTCTTCGAGATGTGAGTATTGCCTATGATGGAACTGTGAGGAACGTTTGCAGTAATTCAATTGTGCAGTTTCAGTATGGGGTGGATGCACCTGCGGGTGAACCTGTTGGTGTCTTGGCTGCAACTGCAATTTCAACTCCTGCTTATAAAGCTGTTCTTGATTCTTCTCGAAGTACAAATTCGTCCTGGGAACTGATGAAGGTACTGACTCTGTTCTAATTGTTTTCAAGTTGTCTTTAGATGCATGATTTCTTGAGCATCTGCATTTATGTTTGGAAGGCAGTACAGCTTACACTTTTGTCTATCTTACAGGAGATACTGCTATGTAGAGCCAATTTTAAAAATGGTGATGTTGATAGACGGTTGATTTTGTACTTGAATGACTGTTGTTGTGGGAAGAAATTTTGCAAAGAAAATGCGGCATTTGCAGTTCAAAATTGTCTGAAAAGTGTTACTCTGAAAGATTGCGCTGTTGACTTTTCAATTGAGTATGTAAATTGATCCCTGTCATGGGTTATCTACTCTTTCTATTTTCTGGTTTTCTTTTTGTTTAATGTGAGTAGAATTCTTCTCTCTTATTTTTATACCTTGAAGGTTAGATTTTTGACCCTTTACAAAGTTGTCCTAGTAGCTACTGCAGTGTAATAAAAAGATATTCTTATTTGATTGGTAGCTATAAAAGCCCATGAACATGCAACTGTTGAAGTTTCTTGATAAGCTTTTGAATATCTTGTTGTGTTGCCAAAACATATGTTTCCTCCTGGAAACAAGTGATAAATACTAACTTTCAGCTGGAGGTAGTCCACTCAACAGTCTGAGACCGAATTTTTTTTGTTGTGCATATCTAGATTAAGTTTTACTTGTTGGGCTTCATTTTTTTGTAGCAAGGCATTGTGTTCTTATTTCTATTTGGGAAAATGAAATATTTATCTACATTTTTGCCTCCAGCTATGACATACCTGATTTCAAGTGCATGTTTTTGTTCTTGACCTTTCTAATCAACAAATGATGGCTTGAATCTTGTTCTTGTATTTGTTTTTCTTAACCTTCTGAATATTTCTCCAAGACTTGCCCCTTTTGTGGAGATGATCGATTTTGGACATTCTACATTCTTTTTTTTTTTTTGTTAGTGAAGTTTGAATTAGCATTTGTAGTTCTTGCTGAAATTTGTTCAGGTTAATTTCACAATTTATGAGCAATATTTCATTAGATTCTTGCTTTGTTTCCTTTTCTCAAGTCTTGATTTGTAATACCATAGGCATATACTTCATTATCTGTAAAATGGGTTTCTCCTATGTTGACATAAGACATCTGCTGGCTTATTTGCCAAAATAGATGCGTTCTAGTGAATCAGGGCCATCATGATAATAAAAACATTTCATTCACAGGACTTCTAATTTGGAATAGTTTTGTATTACCCTTGAATATTTGAAACTTGCCTTTTCCATTGATTGGCCTGATTTTTGCAATCCAGATCTTGGTCATAAAAATGATCAAATTGGCATTTAGTTTACATTACTGGAAATTCACCTAGTTTAAAAAACTGTAAACCCAGAATACCTTTCTCAACACTTCAAAGTTTTTTCTGGAAATAGGACTGTAAACATAGTTATAGGCAGATGGATTTAACTCTATAACACCCATGCTTCTGAATCTCTATATGGAACCAAAATAATGCATTCCACTTTTTTTTACACATGCCACACTGTAAAACATTGAATATGTTATGAATCTCTATGCCTTTTTGAGAAGTATATTCACTCTGCATCCCGTGTGGAACCTAATTGACATTTTGATTGCAGATACAATAATCAGATTATTCTACATGATAATTCAGAACCAATTTCAGGTCTTGTTGGTCATATCCATCTGGATCAGGTGCCTTCTAATCCTTTGAATTTTCTGCTATTTTTCATTAATGTTCACTGCAATGCGAGATTTTTTAAAAAAATGTAATGGCAAATTATTTTCTACTTTTTTAGACACGGTTAAACATGCTGAACCAAAGTATAGATGGGATTCTTGGAAAATGTCAAGATGTTATTTTTAGATATGGCAAAAAGAAAGGCCAACTTGCTCACTATTTCAGGAGAATTTCCTTGTCATCCAGGTGGGTTTTCTGCTTTGATTTGTTATCTCCATTTGTGCTACTCATTTGGCTTCCCTATTCTTTCTCCTTTTGTGTGAGGCAGTTGTGTAGCTTAGTACAACATATGTCATCATGGGCATAACTAAGTTATGCTTAAAAACTTTGGGAGTAACAAATTTTAACTTTGATCCCTGAAATGATGCTTTTTCACATAAATTCTTGTTGTATCTGCCTGGTAGAAAGAGACAAGTCCTCAATGAATTTTCTGTGACTCCTTGATTTTGCTTGGGCCTTGGCCAATTTGCTCGTTTTCTCAAACATATCATGTGAATTTATAATGCCTAGTGCAATAGTAACTTGATTCTTAGGCATTGTCACTGTATGTCTCTTACATAGGACCTGATTTTTTTGACTGCAAAGATTGTAGGATAAATTGGTTATTTTATTATCACGTTAATGGAAGTTTTCTGCAGACATTTGGTTTTCCTGTCTTTCACAAGCAGGCATTAGGATCAGGCCGTCATATTACATTATTGTGGGCCTGATTCTAGGCAGCCAGGGGGAATAATTTATTTGTTCAATGTGTTATTGCCACCTTGTGAAATTTAAGTATCTTGCTTCTCAAAATACATTTAAATTTTATTCTTACATTTAATCGTTGAATGCTGGGGTTTTGTTTTCATTGAAAAAAGGTAAGATACTTGGAAATTTAGCTTTCAATGTGTAAGGGAGTCACTGAAATTGCCAATTGCCACTAATTCTTAGTTAACCTACTAGTTTTTTGAAAGCTTAAGGGTGGTTTGAGCAGTGAAAGCAACTTGATAAGTGAATGTGAGAACCCTCTATTTAAACCTGTCATAGAAATGGATCTAAGGTGATCACTTAGATGGAGAACAAAAACTTTTCCATGATGTTAGAATTCTAGTTTGGTCTATTTCTTAGCATAATCAGAGATTGTCAAGGATGGAGTCGAGCAATGTCTTTCTGGCCTTGTCTTTCAACTGTTTGAAGGCAGTCACTAATATGTCATTTGCATCCCAAGAAAACTCAAAAGCACTTACTAGGATAAGTTGAGGTCTAATACATCTTGATATCAAGAACTTTGCATTTTTTTGGTTCTTTTGCAGTGAATGTTGCAGTTTCCAGCAGCCAAATCAGAGACCTTTGTCTCTGATCCCCTGCCTGCAGTTCTCTTACTGTGATGCAGACCCAAACCGTGGACCTCTTGAGAGTACAATACAATTTATGGCTGATGCTATCTGTCCTATTTTGTTGGATACAATTATCAAAGGTTTGACGTGGCCTCTTTTATTTTACTTTGAATGTATTCAGTGAATGAGATGAGTGAAATCTTTTTGTCCATACGAATGGACATGTGGAAAATGTATGTCTTCTTCAGGAAATGCTAGATCAGTATAATTTGCCAATCTTGTATGTTCTTGAGTCTGCTTTCCAATCTTGTATGAACAGGAAACCTTTTGTCATTCTGACCCTTGAATTATATAACAAGTATAGTTTCTAGCGTGCTTGGATTGTTTGGGAACTAGTTATATGATGGGTATACTTCAATTTCAATGGCTTTTTTTTTATTGAAATTCAGCTGTAATTTATCTTGCTCACTAGGTAGATCATAAATGTAATTTGTTCAAGACCATTTAGTTGCAGCCCATAAAGTTTCGCTAGCTGACTTGAGATTTATGTGCACTTAGATAGGCACTCTATATTGTGTATTTGGGCAGTGAGCTTAATGAGCAGTCAATTAGGAATATGCTGCATATGACTAAATGTTTGCTCTGGTTAAAGTCCCACATTGTATTAAATATCTGAAAAAATATAGACATGTTTCTGTTAAAACATTCTGATTCATTAAAGCCATAGAGCCAGGGATTTGTTTTATGTCAATTGGATAATATTAATACTTGTTGAAAATGCTATTGGTTTTATTCCATCTTTTGCAATTCATCATATTTTGGAGATTGTAGGAAACAATAGTCAAAATGTTATAGGCCTTGGGAATTAGCAGAAAGCTGTCTGTTTTCCACAAAGAGTATTGTTAGCTTAAAAACCACTCAATTTCTGGAAATATTTATATCAGTATTTGTTCATGTTGTTATTTGGTAAGTGTAAAAAATTCTCAGACCTTTCTCCGAGTTTGGAATCTTATTCACCTTGATGTTCTTCCACCCTTTCTACTGTGTCTTCCACTTGCCTTTTGCAAAAGCATCTTCTCCAGTTTAGGGTGAACCATGCCAACTAAGCTAGTATTCAACATCTTTGTACTGGGGAATTTGAACAATGATTTGTTATTTTTACTTTGATGTATGCATGTTCGGTTAGAAGATTATTGTGGTGCTAAGTTTCTTATTGTGCTGATTACTGCAGGTGACCCTCAGGTGCATGCAGCTAACATTGTTTGGGTTGGACCTGACACATATGGATGGGTAAGAAACTCAAGTAAAAATTTCAAAGGTGAGTTGGCTGTTGAAGTTGTCATCAAAAAAGAAGCAGTTCGGCAAAATGGGGATGCCTGGAGAATTGTCATGGACGCTTGCTTACCAGTGATGCACCTGATTGATACGAGACGGTGCATTCCTTATGACATCCAGCAAATTCAAGAGCTTCTTGGGATATCTTGTGCCTTTGATCAATCAGTTCAGGTTGGTGCGAAGTTTTAGGGATTTATATGCATGTTAATATGCTATTCGTTGACAATGCAAATATTGGTTTTTACACTTTACTAGCTTGTGAAAGGATTGCTACATTTGGTTCTTTTGACATTTGAGTTGGTTTCATGTTTGGAAACATCGGTTAGTGGCTCAGCTTTCTTCCTGAAGGCTTTATCCCTCTCCATTAATTGGGAGTAGTGTGCAAATCATTATCTGCAAAGGCTCAATTCTTATCTTTACTTTTTATTTTTTTTTATTGCTTAGGAGAAGCTTGCCTGTATATATTTTACCGCCATTTTGATTTATACCATGATCAACCAAAATGTCAGCTTCTGTTCTTTGCAATGAATTTCATTACAGAAAGGCACCTAAATAATTTATTTAGATGCCACAACTTTACTTTCCTGTTAGCTATACAAGTCATGGCCAATAAATAACGATGTGGAGCTTGACAAATGAGAATGGAAGTGCCTCAGGGTATTGTCATTATCAGATGCATCAGCCTGAGGCTCCACTAACTCTTATTACATGGTCAGTCGTTTCTGCCACAGTATTGAAATTGTTTCATGATAAGAGAAAAAGTCATGACCAACAAAAATATTCTGGATTGGGCCATATAACTTCCTTCAGATCACCTTCAAACAAAAAATTTCAAAAGAACAAAAATCGTCAATTCAAGCATGCTTCTGTTTCTATTTTAAGCATATGAAAGTTGTATGCTGATTGAATATGATGCTCTTACAACACCTCAAGCATTGTATTAGTGGTTGTGTCCACCTCTGATATCTTGGTCATGTGTTTGAACCTTGCAGTAGGCAAGGCTTAATGGTAAATCCCAGTTGATCAGAAAAAAAACAAAAAATGAATACAATGCTCTTACAGGTCTTTCTTGTATGATCTGAATAAGTTATATGAATCTACTGTATGATATTTTAAGCTAATGGCACGTGATTACAATGGCAATCAAATTTAGAGCTGCAGTTGTCTAAATTCCTACACAAATAAATCCTTCAAATGATTGAGTCCATATAAAGCTTGGTTATCCTAGTAAAATGTGCATGACATTAGTGTCCAATGGGTTCATATAATGCTGTCTACTGCCTTTTGGTACATTCTCAAGGAAACATTGCACAGAATCTGTTTCAGCTCTTATATAAATTGTATAGGGATTGTCTACTATTTCTGGCCCCAAACAACAATTAGGTTCTAATGTTTTTTTTTTCGTTCTTATTTATTTCTTCATCCTTGCGTGTTTGAAATGTAGTTCATGTGAATTTTTCTACTGCAGCGGTTATCAGCCTCCATCAAGATGGTTGCAAAAGGGGTGCTGAAGGAGCATCTAATTCTGGTTGCAAATAATATGACCTGCACAGGAGGCCTTATCGGGTTCAATACTGGTGGTTATAAGGCATTATTTCGTGCTTTGAAAGTTCGAGTGCCTTTTACTGAGGCTACATTATCTGTAAGGAGAAACTTATGTTTCATATCCTTTGGTTCTACACAAGTATATTTCAGTGAGTTTTACTGGATGACTTGATTGTTTTTGTTTGTGCAGACACCAATGAAATGTTTTGAAAGAGCAGCAGAGAAGCTTCACACAGACTCATTAGCTAGTGTAGTCTCATCATGTTCCTGGGGCAAGCATGTGGCTGTTGGCACTGGAGCACCTTTCCAGGTTATGTGGGGCACGCGCTGCACATCGGAGGTTGTTAATTTTTGGCCACTCACATTTCATAAAGGATCAACTGCAACTGATTAAACTTTCTTCTTTCCATCTAGAGTCAACTGTAATTTCTTGCTTGCTTTGTTTTAGATATTAAATAACCAAGCATGTGGGGAGAATGTCTACGACTTCCTGGAGTTGGTTAGGCCACCTCCTCACGAAGAAGAATTAAGTGGTGCATACTTGGGTACAGATGTTGACAAACTTGCTGAAGAAGACGAAGACAATCAACTCTGTCTATCTCCTGAGCCTAGTTGTGCTTTTGGAGAGCCTGTATTTGATGATGTAATTGATGTTGACCGTGATACGGAGAATAGAGTTGGCAAATCAAGCTGGGATAGTGACACTGGTGGTGCAAAGTGGGATGTTTCCACAGGATGGGGAACTGGAAAGCCCTCTGATCTTCAGATCACCAAACCTGGTGCTTGGTCATCTTGGTATGCTGACAGAGTGCAACAACGGCCAATTGAACCTAAGGATGTGGATAACACTTCTGCGAAGAAATCTAATGAACATAGTTGCTGGACTGAAAATATATCGAAGACTAAGGATCTGGATAACACTTCTGCTAAGAAACCTAATGAACATAGTTGCTGGGCTGAAAATATATCAAAGACCAAGGCTCTTCAGGCAGAGAAATCACCCGGATGGGATTCAAAGGTGACTAAGAACTCACAAGGCCAACCAAATTGCTGGGCTGAAGATGTGCCAAAGAATAGGGCTGCTGAGCCAGATAGGACACCAGAATGGAACTCAAAGGCAACTGTGAATGCAGAAAGCCAAACTTCATGGAGCAGCAAAAATCTCAATGGATGGTCCACTGTCAAGAGTTTGGATGGCCCATCTTTCAGCAAACCCAAAGCTGACGGATGGTCAGCTGTCAAGAGTTTGGATGGCACATCCTGCAGCAAAACTGAAACTGATGGATGGCGGCATAAAGACACTGTACAACATGGATGGGACGTGGCTGAAGGGTCAACAAAAGATGCATGGGATCAGAATGGAAAAGTTCGACCAAGCTATTTGGAGAGTAATGAAGATGCAAGCCCTTCACTTTGCAAGTCAAATATTTGGGAAGGTCTGGAATCTCAAAAAGCCATGAGACAAAGATCTCCCAATAGTGGCAAATGGGAAGAGAATAAAGAAAATAGTGCAAAAAACCATGCTTGGGCTCGTGGTTGGGGTTCTTCAGATGCTGGTGGCCGTAAATTCCAAAAAAACTACTCTGCCAGGTCACCAGCTAGTTTTGATGACCGTAAAGGTAGGAATGCAAACACTACCTTCAGTTCCACAGGACGGCAACCTGTTTTTTTCACATGTGAGGAGGAAAAGATTCTTGCTGAGGTTAACCCAATTATGCAGACAATCAGAAAAATTTTGCGTGAATCCAGGTATATTTCTGAATTTATCATCTTGACTTGGTACATTGGATGAACATACATTTGATAGAATTGCATGCATGATTCTCTTTGCATGTAGTTTAGGCTGCCAGACAGGTTTGAATCTACTCTTACCATCCATTCAAGGATGACACCCTTATGAATTCTCAGGTTGATATCCAGCTACAATTTGAAAATTTTGAGCTTCTTGGTCCTTGATTTCTATTGCTTTTGTGCAAGTTTGAGATAACTTTGACAAGCAATGTATTAGTGGGCTAGAAGGAAAATTTCAGCTGTTGATTGCTGCTATTCTCCATTGTTTTGCTGTTGTTGGTACTCTTTGGTTTTTATATTGTGGTTATTTGATGTTGAGTTCACTGCATGTCTGCATTGCACATTTGCAGTGATGGAGGTCGACTCTCCACTGATGATCAAAATTATGTCATAGAGAACGTTTTCAAGCACCATCCTGACAAAGAAGCAAAAGTCACAGATCAAATTGATTACATGATGGTATGTTAATGAAGCAATACTCTTTACATCTCATTGCTTAGCACATAAAATATTGGCAAGAACCTACGCCAGTTGCAGATAATAGGCAGCAAGCTATGTTTTCCTAGTTTTGGAATGCATCTCTTTGGCATGGGCTCTTAAAAAAATCAATTGACAATTACAATTTCCTCTTCTAGTCATCTAATGGATTAATTCAGTGGTAGGAATATGCCTGTTCCAAAGAGATCATGGCTCAGATTCTTCTGTGCGATAAGTATTGCAAAGGAATTACCGCTGTTCACCAAACAACTATGAATATTTTTTTTTTATATTGGCAGGTTGACAGGCACAAGATATTTCAGGATTCAAGGTGCTTTTACATTGTGTCCTCGGATGGGTCTAGCCATGATTTCTCATATCTGAAGTGCATGGAGAATTATGTGAAGCAGAATTTCCCCGAACATGGAGATTCCTTCATTGGAAAGTATTTCAAGAGACGACGATCGGAGTCTGGAAATGAGAATGGACAGCAGAAGCAGCAGCAGCGACAACAATAGCATGCTTGAATGCTGCTGCTACTTATACCAATTGTACAATAATTGTACATCCTCTGTCAATTTTGGAGCCCATCTGGTTTCCAGTGAGCTCGCATGTCTTCTGGTTTTTATTCTGCTGATGCCAGATACCTGTAAATTTTAGAAGTTGCTTCCGCCATCAGTTGGTGCTGACAAGACAGTAGTCGTAGAAGGGTTATTTTCTTAGGTGCAATGCTTAACCTTAGCAGTCTGTATATCTGGTTCTGCTCTGTTGCTCCCCAGGAAGAGGTCATAACTCAAGCTAGATTATAATACAGCATGGCTCTTTTGAAAAAGCTAACAGCAGTCATTTGAGTATTGTTATCCAAGGGCTGTGTAGCGAAGCTACGTGTTGATGACCTAATGACCATTTTTTTTCCTCGCTCAATAGTTTGAACATGTTTGAACTTTTTCTCTGCAGTTAAATTGAAAGCTAAAGATTCTTGTAGCAGAGCTCTGAAAATTTGTAATCTTGATTGAGCGTAGGTTTTTCAGGCTGACATAGAGCTATATTCTTGTTGAGTGTGGCAATGTGTGGGGAGATAATGAAGCAATTAACTTAAGTGCAAGCATCGATACTCAAGAAAGCTAACGAGAACGGAGATATTGAAGTTCACAATTGCTCCTAATGCGGACGTTTCCCGCGCAGTTTAATGCTGTTCGCGTAGTAAGTGAGCCTGTGAGCGGAAAACACCAGACATCGCGAGTCCAATGATCCTGAGCAAGATAGGGAACCAGTTCGTACTCTAGCTCGTACACATTGCACGACCAAGCTTCTTATCAGCTCCGATACAGCAATCAGGTGCTCTGGCAGCAGTTACCTGAGCCCGATGTAGTTCCTACTTGGCTCTTCATCCACACACTTTCATCAGGAAACAATGGACAGAAATTGTTAGCGACAACCAAGAACTCGAACATGAGTTAGACCAAGTGTTGGTGCTTAACAATGGTGTACCTGCTCAATGCAGAGGCTGTCGTAGTACAAGCGAAGGCCAAAGTGCTCATACAAGTCTTGCCAACGTATGACAACCTGGGGACAAGGTCATTGCAGTAGACCACCCTGAAATACTTGGGCACCGGAAGGCATACATGAGCTTCCATGAACTTCTCCAGCTGTCCAAATGTATACACTCCCAGCAACCTCGTCATCAGCTCCTCTTCCTCGAGCAAAAAGAGCACGGCCAGAAACAGGATTGCGAGAGCGCCGCCCAAGCTATGCCAGTTTGAAGGATTCCGCCCAGGAAGCAGTCTTTCGCCCGTGTCTCCGTTGTAACGAGTTTTTAGAGTACAAGTTTTCCCTGTTACCTTGTAAACCGCTACAACCGATCCTTCTTCTCAAAAGCCCTAATGAAAATGGAATGAGGATTGAAAGAATTTTCGACAAGAGTACATCCCCTTGCATTTTTCGGATTTTGGATTGGATTGACCGAGTGGCTGCAGCGCAAATCTTGTCTGCCTGCCGTCCTGGATCGGACAAACTGGTCCAGCCCAGTTTAAATTTAATTTGGGCTGCGTTCAAGCCCAACAATATGTATTTTTTTCTTAATTACGAAAAATAATTTCCTTTTTAACGGATTTAGTATAGAGTGTTGAAGTAACTAAACGCAATGCATAAAACAGAAATACAATCGGAAGAAAAGATAGGATGCCGGAAAGATTTGATTTGCGATGGTCTCCTTTTTTTTAATCGAATTAATTAAATAAAAAAATGATTTTAAAACGAAATATTATTCTTAAAAGCAAATGGTCTCTTAAATGTTTTAAATAATCGTGAATTTGAAAGAACCTTTGGTTTGGTAGGAAATCAAAATTAATAATTTTTTTAAAAAAATTAATTTTATAATAATTTAAAATTTTAAAAATTATTTAATATTTTATAATAATTTAATTTAATAACAATATAAAATAAGTAATATTAATTTTATACAAATTTTTTTTTTTTAAAAAAAAATACTAATCCTCGTTTCAAACTAAACGAGGCGTAATAGATTGTGTTCTACAACTACAGCGCAGACGAGATCCCTGAAATCCTGGCACGCTGTCGCCCAGCAGCGAGACTACACAATCTGTTCATCCATACCCATGTCGATACGAATATATGTCCATGTTTAGTATACATCCTCGTCAAAGATTTCGGGATCCTCCAGCTGCGTGTCGAAGGAATTCCCGCGACGCGGACACACGTGTCACTGGTCAAATTCATATGCCATTTGCAGGCCTTTCAAAACTAGCAAGCCAGAGGATACATCCACGCTGTGTATTGAGTGAAGCAGCATCTGCAACAGCGGCAGCGCCAGAGGTTCCCAGGAACATGCATTCAGCTGTCGACCTTTGACCAATCCTACCGAGATCGGCGGCGTCGCAGCCTACACGTGTCGGTCAAGATCCCCATACATATTCCTATCTCCAAGCAATATGAATAACACTCTTCTTCCTCTGCCTTGGGCCAACTGCAACCCCTCTCATTTCTTTTCTTGCTTCCAGGTGATCCAGAGACAGATGCATTGTACCTGCACTGTAAGATAATGCATTCAAACAGAGGCTGGATTAGAATACAAGCTGAGTGGCTTTCAAACTCAGGTTAAACAATGTGATTGTTCGAGGCTGCAGCCTTTTCTTTGCTCGAAAGAACCGCCTTTGGTCGGCCGTGCCCCGTGGTCCCCGAGAAGCCGATCAAACGTATCAACTCACCAATTGAATTCGCTCTTGTTCGAGCGAACTCGGTTCATTTCCAGCTTGATTTCAGTATAGCAGAGCGAGTCGATTTTGAGTCGGATGTCGTCTGGGTGGCCATGGGATCGGACCACAGGAGGAGCCACGTGTGCTCGGCGAAGAAAGCACCAATGGAAGAGGAGGAAGGGGAATACTGCCAGCTTTTGCCACCCGGGATTTCATCAGGAACCAGCAGGATGTCCCCTCGACTGCCCACGCTGCTCTGTCCTATGTGAGCAACCTTCCCCGTTCTGAACGCACTCGCTCACTCCCTTTAATCAAAAACAAATTCCATCAATCACGTCGCATAATAATCAATGAATCCAATGTGCCCACGTTCAGCTCCGCCTTTCCATGCAGCTAAAACTATGGCGTCGCTGTTCCCCATGCTGACCAAGTTCGGCCCCCTCCTGGCATCCTCGTCAACTTGTCTTGCTTCAAGCTTAACCCATCCAGTGTATATATAGGCACTGCAGGATTGCATTGCCGACTTGGGCCGCTCGGCGTCCTCAAAGCTCAATATTATCCACTGATAAGTAAAAAAGAGTGCCCACCCACACGAGTTGTTCTTCGAGTCGAGCAAATGGCCCAAGCAAAAAAGGGATTGTCGGGCCGGGGATTCACCCGGCGGTGCGCTTCGTTGCTGAAGGAGCAGCGTGCCAGGATCTACATTGTCCGCCGCTGCGCCACCATGCTCCTTTGCTGGTACATCCACGGGGATGACTAGCTTTCTTTGTCTTCCTCCCTCCCTCTCTCTCTCTCTCTCTCTCTCTCTCTCTCTCTCTATCTGTCTCTTTTCTCTCCGATCGCGATCTGTTTTTGTGCCCGGTGAAGGGCTACTTAGCAATCTACTACATCTATCAACGATAGACATGCACCAGTACCCAACTTTTTACCCGACCTACGACGATGGTCGGGTTTGTCAGAGCTGGGAAATGCAGTTTGCCAGCTGGAGCTCCAATCGGGGCTGCGGCTGCGGTGGTGGGGAGATTGCAGCTTGGCAGGTTTTCCGGGCAATGGAGGCGGTTGTTCTGGAAGTAATTATGCTAGAGCAGTTGCTCTAGCAACTATGTATCATGCATGGCTATGTTTTGATCTTCTCTTGTGTTTTTGGCATGGAGCCAAAAGGGCTTCGTGTTACGATCTATATATCTTCTTATTCGTCAATGATTTTTGAGCATCATTTGTTTTCTTTTCATGCTATTTTGGCATGATAATTTGAACCCTAATTAACAAATTGTTCTCCGCTTAAATGTTCACAAGGAAAGAGATACCGATTAGTTTCAATTTTGAGAGAGAATATTTGTTAGTTTCAGGTGGTCACGACTTGTGGATGGGTAATGCGTGAGTATTGCTTCTCGAGGAAATTTTTTGATGAATCATGCTCGAGGGTATCTACATATAACCGGTGGCTGAGAACTGATTAGGGAGTTTTTCGATGATAATTAACATTTTATCAGAAAATCAATGAAAGAAAAAGCATAGATCAATGACTTCAATTCTACGTAAATCAAGATTATATATGGAGAGAGTAGTATTGTTCTTATTGGGTCTAAAGGGTATATGAACATTAATACATGTTAATATTATCTTATTAGACGTAAGAACATAAATGCATGTAAACTTATCATATTACAAAGTCTAACACATGAATCTCATAATGAACACACACGAGCTATAGATAACTAATAGATAGCTCTGCCTACAAGCTCAGAATGAAAATTACTGGAAAAAGAAAGAATCGTAGATTATATTCTTCATTAGCTTTTAACAAAAATGAAGACGAATGAAAAGAAGAAGAAGAAGAAGAAGAAGAAGAAGAAGAACATTGAGTCATAGATTTCAAGTGAAAGCAAGACAAAAATAAACTGAGGCCATTATGAAAAAAAGAACAAGAAGGGCGGCCTGGCCTGTCCCATGCATCCATGCTATGCTATCAGACTATCTATCAGTGGGGTTGCTGTGTTTCTCCATGCATGAAAACCTCACCTTTTCTTCATTAATTAATGTCCAACTTCCAAGCTCATCGTTTGCAGTAATGGCGTGAGTTGATAAACCCTTGTTAACTATTTAGATTAAGCCAAGTTAATCTCATGTTAACTCAATCTTGTTAAACAAACGCATCAGTTCTACTTCACCAAGCGACTGAATTTTTTTTGGTAATCAAAAGAAGTTCAATTTCTTGAAGAAGTAGAACTCGTGCTAGCATATGATGTGATCCCATGGCTTCCAGTTGGTAAAAAAATATAATTAATTATATACAAGTTTCCATGTAAAGACTTGCTCTACTTGCCTGCGTACGGCAGGATTGACCCAGTACACACGAATGCGTCAAGCACAATAAACAATACTATACTATTGCTTGCACATCATCAGGATTATTCTTCGCATGATGAGTATGCTCCCAATTGTTTTCTCCAGTTCTCTAATTTTGAATTATTTATCGTACGCAACGGTTTAGTTTGAAATGATCTGATTTAATTGAACTACTTAGTCTAAATTAAATTAAAATTAAATTAAACATAATGCCTTAAAATGAAGTTATTTTGTTTTTTAGTCTTGAATATAACAGACTCCGCTAGACAAATGCAATCCATCCCTCAACGAGGCGCTTTCTTGTTTCTCTAATTTACACCATAAACAATACATATTTGGTCCTCCGAATACATGTGCATCTCTACAACTGCATCAGAAAGAAGATGACCAAGCAATTGGCCTCTGACTTGTGAGCTTAGATATTCAACCTTCAGTTGGCACAGTGAAATGGCCATAATACCTTGGAACATGCTTTAAAATTTCAGTTCAAACCGAAACGTTTCGGTTTCGGCCTGTGCCGAACCGTTTCGGCCTTCGTATGTTTTTTGGTTTTAGGGTTTTGGCTTCACAGCGAGCAGCAGTGACGAATGATTCCGCCGGAAAACCAAAGGCAGGAAATTCGCCTCCTCTCCCAGCTCGCACTGCTCTCGCGCGTCAACCACAAGAACCTCGTCCGCCTCCTTGGCTACTACGAGGAGCGCGGCGAGTGCGCGCTCGTGTACGAGTTCCTCTCAAACAGCTCTCTCCACAACCACCTCCACCGGTTGCCGGGTTTGCCGCGACTGTCATCGTGGGAGTTTCGCCTCCGCGTCATGCTCGACGCCGCCAGGGAAATTGAGTATCTCCACACCTACGCCGTGTCATCGATCATCCACCGAGATATAAAATCGTCGAGCATATTGCTGGACGACACCGGCACGGCCAAGGTCTCCGACTTCGGCTTCTCGCTAATGAACCCTGAACCCCGACAGCGGCGGCGATGCACCTCAAGAATCACTCATCGCCGCCGGCACGGTCGGCTACATGGACCCAGAGTACTACCGACTGCAGAACCTTACGACGAAAAGCGACGTGTACCGCTCGGTGTTGTGCTGCTGGAGCTGCTGACCATCCAGCAGCTGACCGGCTGCTGAGTGATCCACCGGTACGAGGAGAGCAACCACGCAACATGGTGGAGTTTGCGGTACCGCACATCGTCACCGACGATGTCCACAGCGTGCTCGACTCAAAGCTGCCGCCGCCATCGCCGTACAAGATCGAGACGGTGACATACGCGACCTACCTCGCAGCCGACTGCGTGAACCCGGAAGGCCAACACCGGCCCAAGATGATGGAAGTGGTAGCCGCATTGGAGCTAGCAGTGGCGGGCTCCTGGCCGCCGCCGCTGTCACGGTCCTCCACCACGAGGAGGAGAGAGAATGGAGCCAGAGGAGCAGGGAGGAGGTTTGCATGGGCTACTTCACGTTGAGTTCTTGCATGAGCTGAGTTTGTGATTTAGCTCATTTGTTTTGACCCAATTATATAGGTTTGTCATTTAATTTAGTTTTTTTTATTATTTTCTAATTGATCATGAAAAATAAATTTTTTTATTTTTTAAAATTTTTTTACAAGTATTATAATATTTTTAATTTAAAGTTAAAGAATAATCAAAATAAAGTCGAATTTTAAATAAAATATAATTAATAAATAAAGAAAATATTTTGATCGAAATTAAAACAAAAATAGTTTCGGTCGAAACGCATCAATTTTTCTAAGTATCAAAACTATTTCCAAAATCTAAACTCAAAACTTTAGTATTAACATAAAAGCTAAACGTTGGAACGTTAACATTAGAATTTAGATATGATTACATTTAATATCTTCTAATTTTTATTATTATATGTAAGTCATTTTGAATATTTATTTTTGATAAATTTATGTTGAGTCCTAAGGATTAATCCTACTGACCGATTAAGATTGGTATACACTCAAAATTCTTAAACACAAATATAAATTATTTAAAAAATTTATATGAAATCAAACTAGAATTATGTCGGGGTTTATAGGCAAATTTTTTTTAATAAATTAAATATAATTATTATTTATAAATTTAAAGATTGGCCTATCCACTAATATTTGACCTAAAGTTTGGCAATCTTCCAACAGTGACATCTAACTCAACTCCTAATATTGTTTCATTAAATAATCATTAACGTTTCTTAATGAATCTACTATTTTTTTAATGCTTCTGTTGATAAAATAAACAAATTTGATGGTTTATATGCAAAAGAACTGTTTGGATCAGTTACGAAGTAGGAATTATATAATTGGCCATTGACAAAAATAATAAATTTTAATATTTAATTACATTTTTTGGGTTTTATTAAGTAATTCTAAATTTTTTTTGATTTTTTTAATTTTATTGTTTAATTTGTATCGAGGTTTAAAGTTTCGACTAAAAGGAAAAAATTTTAATTAAAATATTTCGATTTGGGCGTGAGCCAAAACATTCGCCCTCAAATGTTTGGGATCTGGGATTTCTGATTTTTGACGCGGAAAGATGGAGACAGGTTCATATGTTCGGAGATATATATAATTATATATTAAAATATAAATTATACAAATAATTAATTATAAAATTAATTTAAATTATATTTACTATTATGATAAAATTAATAGTAATATTTTTCAAAATTTTATAATTTTTAAATTTTTTTTAAAAAATGTATCATATTTTTAATTTAAAATTAAAATATAATTAAACTTGAATTAATACGTATTTAATAATTATAAGAAATATTTTTATCGAAATCGAAATAAAATTAAAACGATCAAAATGAGATTAAAATAACCGAAATGAATCGAAAATAACGAAACCGATACCGACCCCAAAATTTAAAATATTGCCTTCCAATTGAAGCAGATTGCCCAACAGAGGCTTTTGACTCGGAAAGGACAGGCGAAGGTCGTGGAAGTGGGTGATTCTTTGAAACTCAAAGTAAATGCAGTGTTGCGTTGACACTGCGACTGTCGGAAATTAATGCTTATTAATTGCGCGGGTGTTGGTTTGCTCTCCCACACCATTTTCCTTTCTTTCGTCAGCTCCATTCACATCTGGCGTTTTTATTTATTTATTTATTTCTGAGAAGCCAAAGCAGTTAATTGTGCGCAAACACCAATGTAATGGAACCTCGCATCGTTTTCTCTCATTTTTTTTCCCCTTTTTTTTTTTTGTGAATCTCCACGAAAAACCAAAAAAAAAAAGCTGTCGGTGGAGGTAGCTTTCAGTTCACAAAGATTTCAGCTCGTCAACCTCATTGACTCCCTGGTTTTTTCTGTTTGGTAAAAGATTTCAGCAGTCCTCTTACATGGTTGATCGCTGCGGGTGCTCAATAGTGCTCATCACCAGGAGCAAACACGAGGGACAAAACAAGGTCCCCTTCTATTCTAAAATTGATTCATTAATATATATTATGTTTGAGATTCTGTCTTCACGAATGCATGGTAATGCACGAAAAATGAAAAATATCTAGAGATAAATATGTCAAAGGATGCTCTTTGTTTGTGCCTATTGCTTTGGAGTATGAAAGAGGGAATAAAGCGAGAGTCGCACCCTTCCCATCCGTCAGCAGAGATCCCCAGAAACCAAAATCACAAATAAAAGAGCACGGAAAAAAAAAAAAAAAAAGGGGGTAGAGTACAAGAGAAGAGTGAAGAAGAAGATGCCACTGCCACTGGCCCAGCCTTGTTTACTCTCCCACCCACTCCTTTTTATTATGAGTTGTGTCATTCCATTCGTCTTCTTCTTTTCCTCCTCTTCTTCCCCCGCCTTGGAACTCCGGTGGCGGAGCACCTGAGAGCACCCAAGTTCTGTTCTTTTTCTATTGCGTCGCTGTACCGGATTTTTTATTGGTTTACCATGCGTCGCAATTGGTACACGGAGATGCTCTGCCTCAAGGCGGGGGCACTCGGCCGCGGCTTCTACGCTTCCCACGGCGTGGTCCTCCCCGTGAACCTGTAAGTCCACGATCTACGGCTTCCCTCGTCGTCGTCTGCTCGTCTTTGTTCCTTCCCTTGCTGCGACTCGAATGCTTGTCGTCTCCTCTTTCTCTGTTTCTGAGTCTTCTGCTTGGCGTGGCCCACTGGCCGCAGGGGGAGATCGATTCAGGGAGCCATGCAAAAGGGCGGGAGATCGGGCGGTGGGTCAGACCCTTCGTCGTCCTCGGATGGATCCGCCAGCTGCTCCGGCTTCGAGGTCCGTCTTCTTCTCCATTCAATCACTTGAATCCGAGGGGGAAAATTTTCTTCTTGCTTTTTCAATGCTCGATTTTCACCCTCTGTCCAATTTGTCTGGTAAAAATCTCAGTTTTTTAATTTTTCGAAATGCTCTTCTAATTGCTTGTCCTTTCCTCTTCAACTTTGGAAGGAACATTTCGTTTTTTTCGTGTTTGGTGCTCAATTTTCCAACTCTCTATCCAATTGGTCTAATAAAAATCTGATATTTTTGTTTTTGTAGAGTTCTAAATACTCATCAAATTTTGTTCTTTTTGTCACGTATAGATGTATGTAGTGATGTTTGTTATTATCCTCAGGATACCAAGAGTAGTGATGGGGGAAGGGGAACGGACAGGAGTGGTAAGATGTGTCACTATAGATGCCAGCTCGAACAAGAGGTATGTGATCTTGATTCTGTACTTTCAAACCAGGCAGAAGAGTTACTTTCAAGCACATATTCTGTTGGACGACGGTAAATGTGAGATCGTGCAGTGAATCTTCAGTTGATAGCTGCAATGAGTTGATGAATCTCTGATAACTCTTCCACTGTAATAAGTAACAGGGCAGCCTGATGTTTGGTGGAGATTCGGTAGTGTGGCTGTGTCTATTAACTCATTTAATCAGTCTGAATTGAGATTGAGATTGAGATTTTGCTTCATAAATAAAGCATGAACAAGCTTGAGTCAAACAGTTCGCATGTGGTACATCAGTTCTGATGGCAAAAAGTAGAAAGATGATTTGATGAAGATTTAACCACCCATAATAGAACAATTGAAGTCCAAATGTATATCATATCTTGATGACTTTCTCTTGTGGATATCATAAATGTTAACTCATGCACATTATGATAGCAGCGCTCATTATTGCCATTCTTGAATGAAGTGGACTAGGTGATGTTGTCAATCATTGTCTCTCGTATTAGGTAGTACAGTGTCTAAATTCATGCAGGATAACAATTTTGGTTGAGTAGCATGAATTGTATCATTAACAGATAGATGAAACAGGGATAATTTGGCAATGGCTTTGGTTTTTCATTTTTCTTCTCTTCCTTGTTGCTATCTTATGATTTCTTCAAAAAGTGAACAACAAGCAAATCTTCTTTTGCAGGTTCAGAAGTTGCAAATGCAGCTGCAGCAGGAAATTGATTTGCATGTGACTTTGGCAAATGTGATAGGGAAGAAAACATTGCCTTTGGTAAATTCACCTTCCAAGCTCCCAGATAAGGTAATCTCTATGTTCCATTGTTTTTTATCTTTGTTCTTTTTAATGGTAGCTGTTGGTGCCTACTGTTAATATATAAGCTTATGTTCTTGGAAATATACAGGCTCAGGAGCTCCTTGCCAACATTGATGCACTAGAAATTACAGTTTCAAAGCTTGAAGAAGACTTGATTGTATTACAATTTCAACTTAGTCGTGAGAGAAATGAGCGACATCTTGCTGAGAAGTATCTTAAATATATACTTGCTGTGACACCAGAACCATTGCCGTCTTGTTTTTTGGGCTATACATGGGAAGAGGTACCTTTCTTCTCCCACTTACTATCTTTCTTCCAGCCTCGTCAAGTATGGTGTCTTAGTAATACTAACAATTAAAACTAGTTTATTTGGCAGCATGTTTCTTCTTTGAGATTATCGAAGTTTAATGAGTGCCAAATGCTTGGCTCCAGTCAGACAGATGTATACTCTAGTTATAGGAATCCACAGCCAATCACAACCACTGCATCTTCTGATGATTGTACACATGAACAGGTCTGTTTTTATATGATCTCCCTTTGTGTTAAATAGTATAAATGGTAATGATGATAGTGTAGAGATGATACTGATTTTAATCTTCTTAATATTAAGCTAGGAGGTTTATTTCTTGAATGGACATTAACACCTTACTATGCACTACAGGTATCAATTACATCTAGTGAAACTAGAAGAAAGACTTTGGATTCTTCCAATCAACATTCTGATGGGGGTGACTTGAAGAAAAACTTCTCAACAAACCTGTGGCAAAACCCCAATCAACTTTCTGAAGAAATGGTGCGATGCATGAGAAATATTTTTCTTTGCCTATCAGAGTCATCAACTGTATCTTCTAAGATGTCATCTTCCAAATGTGTGAATTCATACTCACCATCTGGGCATCTCTCTCGTTCTTCATTGGTATCTTTGTCAGACTCATCTATAATGCCTTCATCAGTATGGAGTCCGTTAACCGAACAGAACTTTGAGACACAGGCTTTAGAAAAAACATTTGATCCCTATCAAGTTAGTGGAAAGGTAAATTGGAAAAATATTGGAGCATACAGTTCAGCTGCTGAGATGTCATGGATGTCGGTTGGGAAGGCACAACTTGAATATGCTTCAGAGACTCTTAAAGGATTCAGGTAGGTTGCTGTAGTTGTACTGGTTTATGTTGAATCCATCTGCTCTGACTGAGTATTCAGTATCCTAATTCATCCATGTGAATTTTCTTTTGATAAATTATAGTGAGCATATGGGTCTTCTGAATAAATTGGAATAGACCTTAACATTCTAACAAATGATAATAAGTTTTTTCTTTTGTTTTCTTGAAATCATGTTATAATCTTACATTAAATGAGAAATGCAACGATAAGCAAAAGAATTGAAGTGAATTAAGGAATTTGGAAAATTGATATGATAAAACAATACAAATGAACGAATAGAAGGGATTATAGGCTTATCGATTGGAATATGAAAGTATGTTTTTGCAGGGTGTCGGAAAAGGCAGTGGTTTGCTGTTATTTGATTTGCAATATAAGATGCTTCTGTTGATTCATGGATTGAGATATTGCATTTTGTCTTTAGGTTGCACTATTATGGTGTGGTTTTTTTTTCAACATTTTATCATGGTGCTTTTCTTTCTCTGCTTTCCGCTTAAGTTAGAGTTTCCAGTCAACTACTGGCATAGCTTCAGCCTGCTACTTCGTCTGTGAAGGCAGAGATTTTGCTATCTCTATATGGTTATATCGACGAAGGCTGATCAGTTACAAGTTTGAAAATATAGCAATTCCATTGAAAAGCATCCATAGTATAAATGTGCATTTCTTGAGCTAAACAAGTATTAATTTTTTGTGTGATGGCTTATTTGCATAGAAGTTTGTGCTCAGCTTTCCCTTGCCTATTTCAGATCTCTTGTTGAACAACTTGCAAAAGTCAACCCAGCACAAATGAATGGTAATGAGAGGCTGGCATTTTGGATCAACTTATACAATACCTTGATCATGCATGTATGTCTTTTCTCAGCTAAGTTGGTCTTCCTTTTAATTGAATCTTTTTTTTTTTTGTCATGCAAGTCTTCACTGATTACATGTAAGTACTTCAGCTGAAGCTATGTGAATTTTTCCAGGCCTATCTAGCGTATGGGGTGCCTAAGAGTGACATAAAACTCTTTTCACTCATGCAGAAGGTTTGACTCATTGACCATACTACTAGTACGTCATCAGAATTCAAAGGAATAGTTGGTTAAATGATTAATCCATGGATTATGTGACTGATGGCAGGCATCTTATACTGTTGGAGGCCAGTCATTCAGTGCTGCTGAAATAGAGTTTGTTATTCTAAAGATGAAACCACCAGCTTATCGTCTGCAGATAGTATGTTTCCTGCTGTTTGAGTTAGGCCTCCTAGTTTCTATCAACAGATGATTCTGATCTGGCTCTTACCAGTGTACTTATTTCAGGCCTTGATTTTGGCACTTCATAAGTTCAAAGTATCTGAGGAACACTGGAGATATTCGATTGACAGTCCCGAGCCCTTGGTAGTGTTTGCTCTCAGCTGTGGGATGTATTCCTCACCTGCTGTAAGTCAACTCACTGACATGTTGAACTTGGCTTTCCATCTTAGGTATTTGATGCCTGATTGATCAATTTGATTGAATATCCTCCACAATTATTCGAGTATGGATTTAATTACTGTAAATATCTCTGCTACAAGTCGCTGATTCTTTTTAGTTAGACATGCAAGTAAGGATAGCACTACCCACAACATTGAAAGTCAAGCTCCCCCTGAACCTTTCAAGTTTGCAGAGCTGAATTCTGAAATACCTTAACAAGACCTTTGCGCACTCATGTGATGTTGCTTAACCTGCATAGCTGATCTCTTAAACTCTATTTATAGAAACCTAACTTGTTTTGGATTTCTCAAATGCTTGGTTTTATCAAGAGAATAGGAGCATTGTTTGAAATAAAAGCTATACTTGATTATGTTCTATTTTTTCTATGTTGAATCCAAAAACCTGTCTATTTCTCTTAGGTAAGGATCTTCACAGCGACAAATGTTCGTGATGAGCTTCAGCACTCAATGAGGGACTACATTCGCGCATATGTTGGTATCAGTGACAGAGGGAAACTGCTTGTACCCAAGTTACTCCACTGCTTCGCCAAGGGTGTTGTGGAGGATTCATTGCTGGTTGACTGGATCTGTCGGTATCTTTCTCCTGATCAAGTTGCTGTTGTTCGGGATACTGCCTCACAGCAGAAGCAAAGACTTTTAGGTGTTCGGAGTTTCAGCATCATTCCTTTTGACACAAGGTTTCGCTACCTCTTCTTGCCGGATGGCAAGAGCTCGTGGAGCTTTTCATGAGATAAACTTCATTCAAGCTTCGATGATGGCCGAATCTAAATTTTTGGTGGCTGGATAAGCACTCGTGGCTCTGTGATCAGACGTATCTGTTGGCTTTTCTGAAGCAGTAGTGGCTGCCGAGCAATAAAAGCTGGGATGGACACTGTATATAAGTTGTATACTCCATAGAAAATATAAAAAAAAAGAACTGAGATGATACAAATTTCTGGTCCTGGCTAGAAGAATAAGTGAATGAGACTGAGAGTCATCATCGTTTACTAGAAATTGAATAATATCCTACTGACTCTGTAAAGACACAGCTGTGTTAAATGAGTTGAAAGGATTTTGTGATTTTGCTGTGTTTTAGTGACGCCTCTTATGATACTCTAGTTCTGGAAATTGTAAGAATTCATTTGTCAATAGAACATCACAAGAAAGTTGATCAGCTTTCATGTTAAACAACACATCAGTCATAACTTCACCAGAAGAAAAGTAAAATTTCTCCCGCACATTGTGCGGCTGCTGCTGCAACATCAGTGATCATCATCAGGGTACATCCAAGAACTGCTGCCATGCTACTGACTCTCCCGCTCTATGGAGTTGGTGATGACGACTATGTTGTACAAATGCGACGAGGAAGAAGATGAGAACTAGAATGAAAGGGGGAGGAGGAAGCGAGGGAGACAAAAACTCGCGATCGTAACAGAGCAGCTATGTACAGAGAGAGATCAACAGCCATCCTTGCTGCCTCCTTCCTCTCTTCCAATCTAATACTCCTTAACAGCATTGTCTACATTGCCTGACCGAGCAAGCCACAACCTGCGCCCAGTGTCTCAGCCTCGTCTTCACATGCTGCGGGTTGTCCCCTGTTTCCATACCAGTTGACAATACTTAAATAGATTATAGTATTGCGAGGAAAATTTTTTCGTTCGAGTAGAAACACGAACCAGGATTGAAGATGGTCCAAGAGTCCATGGATGCTGAGTGCTGGTGGTGTTGGTGGTTGCTGTGAGGACTTCTCGGGCTCGGTGTGCCAGACAGAGTGGATGCGAAGCTACACGACGGCGAGTGTAGTTTTGGGTCGGAGAATTGGCGGTTGACGGCAAAGTAGAGGTCGAGCGCTGGAAGGGTCTTGCAGAGATTGTGGACGCCGTTCTCCTCGTCGAAACCGAACCCAAGCTCGATGGACCCCCTCAGCTCGTCGAGGTCCTCGTCCGTCAGGCTGCGGACTCTTCTGTGAGATCCTTCGCCGTCGGCGACGGCGGCCTCCCCTTCGTGCTGCTGCTCCTGCAGCTTCTGCTGCTTTCTCCTCTGCAGAATCTGGCTGCGGCGCTTCTCCCACTTAGCCTCCCGAGTGGTCTCCCTCATGGACATCTGCTTCAGGAGCACCTTCCTCCTCCTGCCGAGCGGCAGACCCGCGATGGTCGCCGCAGGACTCCACGGCTCCGGCTCCTCCTCGAGGATTTCTGGCATCAACTCATCCTCTTCCTCCTCAACCTCGTCGCTGTCCGAGGACGACGACAGCATCATCTCCGACAAGTCTCTGTTCTCTTTCTTCATTGTCGGGGGTCCGGCTCTTCCTCTTCTTCCTCCTCCTCCAACGACAGGGATGACGAAGGAGAAGGAGAAAGAACGGGGGAGAAAAAGATGGCGATGAACGAGTACAAGAAAGAAAAAGAAGGAATGGAGGAGAGAAAGGAAGGTGCGGGTGGGATATAAAGAGTTGGCCATACTTGGGGAAGGCGGGGCGTCCGGGATCCTCCTCCCTTCCGTTACCCGCCATACCCGCCAAACCCACCGTTTGCGTTCTTCTCCCTCACTCTCACCCCGCCTTCTGGAAACCGTAATTTTTGATTTATAGGAGCTTATTTGTATAATGGATTTTATTCAAAACGAACCCTTTCTTCCGGCCAAAGTAGAGCTTAGACCGGTCAACCCTTTCTTCCAGTCAAAGTAGAACTTAGACCGGTCCTAGTTGAAGGTAGTGTAAAAACAGATTAAGTAAAAGAAAAGGGTTTTTGTGAAAATTTTTTTATTAAATTCTAAAAGAAAGGAAGCCAATCACTCAAAAAATGTTTTTGCTCTTTTTTTTTGCGGGACTAAGAGAGGAGTTAAGAAAATATTTAAAAGATATTTTTACTTAAAAATTGAGATATTTTGTATAAAAAATTTGTGAGTATCTCTCAAATTTGACTTTTAATTAATATACAATATGTGTTATTTTTTTTATTAATATAGGTATTGGTTAAAAGTCCTAAAAATATATTTTATTTAGAACTTCATCTTTGTCTAAGACGATAAATAAATGAGTCACTCTATCTTATGTTAGTATATATAAATTATTTTGGATGTTTATGATTTTTAATATTATTGTATTGTGTGATAAATTCGTTGAATATTAGATCTACATTATATGTATTTTGAAATCAAAACTAAAACATTATTTCTGAAGACTTGTGAAAATAGGATATAGTTATTTATTTGTTATAAAATGATATAAGAATTAGATAAAGTTTTTGTTAAATATTTTCTAATATATTTATACTCTGATTGTGTGATGCGACCCTATCAATGAGAGAAAATCCTGATTATGTCGATATATATATATATATTAATGAGGGACCGATTTCGATTCTGTAATGTGATCTAACTACAGGGGTTAAATATGGTATATTGTGATGTGACTTGATTTTAGGTATTATGTGTGTGATCCATACCATTGAATTAAGTATGTAATCGTAATTGATAATGGAGACTAAAACACATTTTGAGTAAAAAAGTGAATGCATTTTAAGATCTGATTCGATAAGATAATTATGTTATTGGTCCGAGATATTACACTTTAATTATATTGTGTTTTTTATGATTATGTAATTTTGGACTATGTGTGAAATTTAATTTTTAGAATCTAAACTATAGGTATATTTTAATACGGATGACTTTTTTTTGTAGGAAGAATATAGCGATGCATAAGGGTTTTGGGAAGAGCATGTTATCATTATCTGCTAGTCTAGATTATAAATTAATATTGTGTTAACTCAATTTTACTCAATTTATTATTTGTGGACTTATTAGATTGTGAATTGTTTAACATTAAATTTTGATCTAGTTATTATTATTATTATATTGAGTTTCATTTTTGTGAAAATCCAAAAAAAAGAGGATTTTTGGACTTAGGTGTAAAACTTACTTAGGGGGTTTGTAAATTTGTTTCGCAACTTAACCCAACTCGATCTATTTTTTTCTTGTGCTTTGTTCTGGCGGCAAGAATAGGGGAGACTAGAGCTTCTTAAATATGGGATCAACAACGAGTTCTTGGTCAACATTTCATAAGGATTTGGAGAGGAGAAGCTTAGTACTATATTTACATAAGCTAATACTCTTCCTTTCAGGTTTGGCATTTATTATTAGTTTTTCATTATATTTCTTCTTATGATCTAGAATGTAAATTTTCATTTGTTTCCATCATCTTTAGGATTTGATTAACATCTAATTATTCCTGAATCGAGTTAGAATTTGATAAGATGATATTGGTGTATGTTAAATATAGGTAAACTAAGTTAGTATGGAATCCTTCTACCTAATTTGATTTGAGATTGTTGATTTCTATTGGAGATATGTATTCATTATTAAGTGTCAATAACTCCTTAAAATTTATTATGATTATGATTTAAGAGCTCAATCTTTTTTATCTTATTAATTTTAAAACTTGAGAGATAGAACTTCATAATGAATTAATGTCTTGATATGAGAAGTGGTATTCACTTAAGTTGTGTTCAATGTTCAAACATGATTAGATTAAGGTCAATGTAAATTATTAGGCTTAGTGTTAAGTTACTTTATTTAGAAGCATGTTTAAGCGATTATAGATTATAATTGAAATTTTATTTAATAATTTATGTTCATACAAGACTTAAAAACTCCTACTCGTAATCTATCTTATATTCTTTTTATTAGGTAAGCAAATGAGGAACTCCCATTAATGTTGAGGTAACAACCCAATTTGATATTGAAATCTTTGGATGAATATAAACTGTAAATATATTATAAGTAAGCAGCTTACAATGTTTCCTCATATTTTGAAAACCTTGTGAATAGTATATCTTGTCTTATATTTATATTATATTCACTTGTCTTAAGAATGTAAAAATCATGTATGTAAATTTATAAAAAGTGTTATTTACCTTTTTACATTTATTTGAATTTTTGTATTTGAGCTTAAAAATCATACATGAGTTTATGTGTAAGAACTTCTTAATTATAAATATTCTTGAATTTTGGTATTTTATTTTACTGTGTTGTCTCACATTTGATTTCTGTCTTGTCCCGTCATTAAGATTAAATGCCTACTCGATTCCTGTTTTATCCTACCATTGAGGTTAAATGGTCATATCAACTTATACTTGTGTTTCTATTAGAAATTGATTGCACTAACACCCGCGGGTATTAGAGTAATAATATATTCTTGACTTCTTTCATGAGGTATTCCTGATAAGATCTACTTTTGTGAAAAATTTCTGATTCTTGTTACAGCTACTGACTTTAAGTGTGTCTATTACTTGTTCCGAAGACTCAAGTAATTACTTGTTGACTAAACTTATGGTCTTTGGATGAACTATTGGTAATGGATTTAAAAACATTATACTTGGTTGTTTTATCTTGGTGGTATTTATTTGAATCTTGAAAATAATTTAACTTTGTTTAAACTGATTCATGAAACTTTTATATTCATATATATTAAAGGTTGTTTTAACATGAGATCATTCATTTTCTTGCAGATTTTGATATTAAAGACTAGTTCGGAGAAGGAATATGTAACATTCTATAATACTTTTCAGACTTAATTTTAGATTAGAATAATAAGTGATTACCTAAGATTGATTAGCTGATTCTTTAAACTTTCAAATAGTTGTAATTTTTATTTATGATTATTTGAAATTATGTGATTATTAAATTATCTTAATATGTAGACACGGTACTTGAAAAATATTGTAGAAAATAATTAAGACTTATTTATTAGAATTATTTGTTAAATGATTCTGGAAATTAGTTAACAGATTATTAAAAAGATTGTGAATTCTATTTAATGAGATTTTTATCATAAAATTGTAAAATTTATTAAAAAATATATCTTATTATTATATAAATTTAGCCTTGTATATCCATTGCAATATGCATCACATCTCAATTTCAAAAGCACGACAATATTAAAGTAGCATGATAAATGAAATTATTAATTTTAGATTTCGGCTAATTTGACCTTGTAAATAATATTTATAGTCTTTTCCACTGTAGCTACACAGTGTAAGTTATATCACGGCGCTCGAGACGTGACAGCTGGCTCCTCCAACATGTGCGCTTTTTACATGCAACCCCTTCAAAATACACGACTCAATGTTTGGCGTGTAATAACCAAGGTTTTATGGTGTGATTTCGATTTCAGTTTTGGGACTAACGAAATTGATACGTTTCGGTCGTTTCGATTTCGACCAAAAATTTTTTTAAAATTATTAATTGAGTATTGATCAAAGTTTGACTGTATTTTGATTTTAAATTAAAAATACGATAAAATATTGAAAAAAATTTGAAAAAAGTTGAAAAATTAGGAATGAATTTATACTTAATTTTACCATAATATTAAATATTATTTTAATTAATTAATATTAATTTTGATAGTTAGTTACTGATATAGTTTACTTTTAATATATATTAGTGTATCAAAAAACATACAAAAAATAATATGAATATGATTAAAAGTTAAAAATTAACATAAGCATATTTAACTTTTCATTAAAATGTACTTCACACATGCATAATTTATAAATTCTAAGATAATACAACTAATCATCATAATCATCATCAGTTGAATTTGAAACATCTGAGTGTGGAATTACAAATTCAGTACCTGGATGATCCAGACGAGCATTTGTAGGTATATGAGTCAGAACAACTAACTCTGCGGGATCTCGTGGCAGCGGTTCTAAAGTATAATCAGACATCGAAAGTCCAAAATGAAAATGATAACCATATTGATTGATAACACATAGTAAAAGTGGTTCAATAAACATCACACTGTACGAAGTGTTCAGGAGAAATTACGGCAAAACGCTTATTGATAGCATTAAGTGAACCTTGTTGAGGGGTACGCTGATTTTTTTTAGTTATTAATTGTGTGTTGACCACAGTTTGACTATATTTTGACTGTACTTTGACTTTAAATTAAAAATACGATAAAATTTTAAAAAAAATTTATAAAAATTTAAAAATTATGAAAAATTTTTTAATTAATTTTACCACAATATTAAATATTATTTTAATTAATTAAAATTAATTTTGATAGTTAACCACTGTTTTTATATATTACTATAAAAAAAATATATAAGAAATAATATGAATATGATTAAAAAATAAAAATTAACATAAGCAAATTTAACTTATTATTAAAATATAATTGATATATATATAATTTATTAAATATAATGTAATACAACTAATCATCATCATCATCAATTGAGTTTAAAACATCTGGATGTTGAATTATTGATTCAGTACCTAAACGATCCAGATGAACATTTATAGACATACGAGAACAACTAATTCTACGCAATCTCGTGACAGCGATTCACATGGGGATAAGACCGATACAAATTTTTTTTGCCTTTACTTTCGGTGGAACGATCATACACGCATGCACGCGAACAAAAAAATCAACGTGTTTCAATCAAAATTATTTTCATTTCACTTTTAACTAAAATATTTTTTTTATTAATTATATTTTGACTAAAATTTAACTTTATTTCAATTATTTTTTAACTTTAAATTAAAAAATTATAATATGTTTAAAATTTTTTTAAAATAATGAATAATTACGTGAATAATATTATATACGTGAACAGTATCTGACAGAAACAGATAAGGACGTCAAAATCAAATTGGCGATAGCGCTGACCCCAGTATAAGGCTGATCTCAGGTTGCGGTAGTACGGGTCAGGTCGGTGAGAGCGCGAGATAAGTAAGGGAGCGACGGTAGACTATGAGTGCGCAAGGTCCTTGGGCTCGGACACGAACCCGGTGCGAGGTCCCCCCAAACCCCCCCCCCCCGGCGCGAGCCTGGCAAGCTCTCCCCTGCGCACGCGAGCCCGGTGAGCTCCCACTCCTGTGCGCTTGAGCCCGCACGAGCTCCTGCCCGTACTCTCACCAGCACGCGCTCGCCCGTCAAGCTCCCGTCCGTGCTCGTTGGTGAAGATGAATAATAATGAACAATAAATCCTAACCGAAACCCAAAATAGGATATCTATTCAGGGCCGATCGAAATCGAGCCGTTTCAAAACGGCTCGATTTCGACCGAAACATCGAACCATGGTAATAACTCTCCCTCAAAAGGCTATCCGTAAAATATCAAAATTGTCAAACATCATCAAATTATGAAATGGAAAGGTCAAAATTTATATATACACCTCTTCATTTTGAAAGGCTTACGCGCTAAGGACGTATATTATTTTATTTTATGGATGAATTTTTGTCCTCGTCTGTCATAATTAAGAAAAAACAAGGAGTCCCATAAAAAAATTAAATATATACAAGAAAACAACGGAAGGAGAGAGTGCTTAAACTAATATCACAGGCAAGAAGCAAATCATGTAGTATTGAGGATACAGCCATAAGCATCAGTGATACAATTGTAGCAATAGATGATAATACAGTAGTAACATCGGAAGGATAAAAGCCATTATAGGTCTCGAAACAGAGAGAAAGAGATGGAAATGGTAGGTTAGATGCCAGGCTTCATACATGACAGCTTGTTGACGATGAGAGCATCAATTGAACTGAGGCTCCGCCTCAGCTACTGCTTCAGCAATGGGATCTGCAGTCTTCTTTGCTGCTGCAGGGTACGGGCTCTTGCTCACCAACCTGCAGGATAACCCATGCCTGGGATTAGTCTGATATGGGCATTACTAATACTAGATATAGGTCTTCGATCTTCGTTTACAACAACCAGATTAACTCTCAGGGAGTGGCTGTTGAAAGGAACCAGCAGCTAAAGAAAGAAAATTTTCACTTCAGGACAAGGATCAGTTTGTACGGTAACTTTGGTCGTGGGTGACCCACAAGACCCTAGCCCCAAAATGCACGCAGTGCTTGAGGGCTGTGGGGCATGACAGCTGAAAACGTCACCCCGGTGCCCATCAATATCCTATAAACATTGTGGGTGGGCAAGGTTAGGTCCACCAGCTGCAACTTTCTCGGAGGAATCTATGTTTCCTGGTCTCTATTTTATGGCACGCCTGTTTCATGCCTAAAAACACTCGGTCTCAATTCTCTCCGAACTGTGTTACTTTGCAAACTCCCTGATATTCAATCCATCAATTATTTTGTAGTATTCAATATTGAAAAATGAGATTTATAGAACTGTCTCATGGCCATGAGAAAAATTGCTCCATAGCATGCAACTCTTAAGGCACTATCATTCAGCTTACCGTTTGCTGAATGTCATCTTTCTTTTATTTTTGGCCTTTTTTTCCAAATCTTCAATTGAGTTTTACTAGAAAGTAGGCAAACAATCGATTCTAAATATCAGCGATTACGTTCTCCTAACAATATATTGCTTTTGGTAACTTTTTAAAGCTAATTTAAGCTAATAACAGTAATGAATGTGGAAAGAGAGAAATGGGCATGCACCTGTCCCTGCGCTTCTCCAAGAAGCGCTGAAGAGAGTGCCTCCTTGCAATTGGCAGTTCTGCAAGATTAACCAACCATGAAAAGAGTAAGCTGAAGCAGCAGCAACCTTCATGATCCTGTACTAGTGAGTGAAAAGATTTCAAGCATTACCAGCTTGCAGCTTGCAGAGCGAACTGTTACCATTGGGAAGCAGCTGAGGCTGTGTCAGCGGAGCAGCTCCTGCAGCAGCGGACGAGCTCTGCAAGGACAAACATCTGGTGAGCGTTGCAGAAGCAGCCGTAGCATTTGCTGGAACACTTGCTGTCAGTTGCTGCTGGCTATTGTTCTTGTTATTGGCAGAAGCTGAGGCCGCCGCCGCCGCAGCTGCTGCTGCTGAAGCAATGAGCATGATGGCTTGCGCCTGGAACAGCGTTAATTTGTTAGAAAACGAAGCGGTGATTCAGAATCTTAGGGAGTTGGTGAGATAGCCACCTTCTCAGGAGGCACGCCATCAAAAACGCTGACGGATCCAGCATAGAAAATGGTAAGCTGCGCCGGAGGAGGTGCTACAGCTGGTCCATTTTCCGGCCTCCAATTTTGCAACATTCAGTATAGAAAATTCAGAAATTAACAGTATTTAGCAATTTAAAACAACGACAACTGGATTTCCAACTTCCAATCGAAAGTTCGCTTTTTTTGCACTTGTATTTGTTCCTTATTATATACACAAACAAAAAAAGAATCAAGAATACAGGCCGTCCACATGGAATCTGGTTGCCGTCACAGCTAAATTATTCGCTAAAGAAATTGTTTGTCTTGCGGTAGCGTACAAGGCATGGAAGTAGAATTGCCGGAAATTTAAAAATCAAGAAACCGAAAAAAAGGAGAAATTTTGAAGATAGAGGAAGAAAATCCAGGACTTGGGGACAATTCCATGCACTGGAAACAATCAAATTGGCTCCAGATTTCAGACCAAAGATAAATTCAGAAACACGAGCTGAAATCCAAATGGTGATGGCAAAGAATAGAAAGACATACTTGTTGGCGGTGGCGTCGCCGGAGAAGGAGAGATCGGGCGCGCCTTGCTCCTTTTGCTCCGGGGACTCCTTCACTATCACAGACTCTTCCCCAATTTTCTTCGAATCCACGGGATCCATTGCTCCAATTTCTCGATTTTGACACAAGAGAAACTCCGACAACGAGCAGGACGAGGAGGAAGAAGGAGGAGGAGAAGAGGAAGAGCAGCGACCGAGTCTGGTTTGGGGAAACATCCCACGACGATGATGAGTCGATTAAACAAAAGGACAAAAGGGTCAAAAGACAGTGAGGCTGGCCAATCAAAAAATGCAGATGGAGATGGGTGCTCATTTCAATCACATGTTCTTTTATCCCGATACTTTATTAAGCTCTTTTGCTTAATCTTGTGGTTACTTTAATTATGACATTAACCAACCGACTTTGCTTTCGTTCGCCTTCAAAAACTTTCTCTAATCTCCACTTTCACTCGCTTTCTTTGTTAATGGTTTCTTCCACTTTTCCACCAAAATATCAAAATTAAAGGCCGTAAAAGTCAAAATCTCTAGAAATTAATTTTTGGGTAATTATTTTAAAATTGATATTAATGTCGCCTACCATTTACGGGTAAAAATTCAAAATCACGTAAGAGTCCGTTTGATTCGGGTTAAGTTCAAGACTAACGAATTATTTTTATAAATTAATATTTTTTTTATTAAAATTAAACATTCAATAATTTAAAGGTTAAAAAACTATTTAATTTTTTATAATAATTTAATTTAATAATAATATAAAATAATAAATATTAATTTTATATATAAAAAAAATAATTCTAAAAGATACTAAAACAAACGGAGTCAAATATTTTACTTGTTCCCGAGTCAAATCCTAGACCTCCGTAGGGTAAAAAGTAAGGGATTTTTATGTTCAAACCCTTAACATATATTTTATTTATAAAAGCTCTTTAATTTCGATATTTATCTGCAACATTTTTTAAATTTTGTAATCTAAATCCTAATTGAATTTTACATAAATTTTTAATAAAAAACTTCATTTTTACGCTTAAGTCAAATTTTATATAATTACTCAATTTTTTAAAATTTTTTATAAAAATTCTTATTTTTTTAAAATTATAAACAACCTCTCGTTTATTAAAATTTCACAAAAAATCTTCATTTATGTTAAAAAATTGTAAAAAAACCCATAATTTATTAAATATTTACAAAAATCCTCAATTTGATGAAATTTTGCAGAAAAATAATGAATTTTTAAAAATAGGCAAAAAAAGCCTCAATTTTTAAAATTGCAGAAAAATCCTTGCTTTTCTAAAAATTAACAAAAAAACCCTCGATTTCAAAAAACAGCAAAAAGAAAATTTGCATAAAAGTGCTCATCTTAAAACTTGTAGATAAACCCTCGATCTTTTTGAAATTTGTAAAAAAGCTCTTAATTTTTTTAAAAAATTCTAGACCAACTCTTAATTTTCTTCAATATTTGCAGAAAATATCTAAGATTTATTCTAAAAAATTTATTTTCTTAAAAATAATACTAAAAGCCTTTGATTTCTTAAAAATCTCAGAAAAATTCTCATTTTCTTAAAACTTTCAAAAAAATTTCATTTTTAAAAATTTATAGAAAAGCACTCATTTTAAAAAATTTATAGAAAAGTAATCATTTTAAAAAACAGTGCAGAAAAACCTTTTTAAAAAGTTGCAGAAAAATCCTCATTAAATTTTTAATAAAGTAAAGTCTTTTTTGCAAATTTTTAAGAGAATAAGAATTTTTGGTAAATTTTTAAAAATAAAGGTTTTTATAAAAAAATTATAAAAAATACGACTTTTCTATAAAATTTTAAGAAACAAAAGGCATATCTCTGGAATTGTAAGTAAAAATTAGTTAAGTCATATGTATATGTGTGGGTAATTATTGTATTTTAATTTAATCTCCCGAGTTTAATATTAATTAAACAAACTTTGAAATATTTACATATTAACTCTTAAAATTTGATAATTGTGTGTCTGGTTTTGTCATTTTAAAAAAAATGATAAAATAATTTTTTTTCGTGATATGTCAATAGAGATGATGTACCTAACCAATTCAGCATCACCATATCAGAACTATCTCTATACGATTAAATTAACTTAGGTTTATAAGATAGAATTTGAGAGGCCTAACGAATATCCTAATGTGAAAAATTCAAAATAAAAGGCTTTCGGTGGGACATGAAGCTTGATGGCAACGAGGGAAAAGCGTGGTTTTGATCATCAGAGCATATAGGCATCAATTTGTCTCAATCAACTCGCGTTCTTAAGTCAAAGAATCTCAAAATCTAGATATTTTTTTCTCTTTTATTTCTTTCGTTTTTGGTGAATTATTTGACGGATTCCAAGATATGATTTGTAGGATTATATCGAATATGATTTATGGTAATAGCTAAAATTATATTTTGAAATACTTGGTCTTATCTCTATGTTATATAAACTCAATATGTATAATTAGATCGAGATTATCGAGGTAACTTTAAAACTTATAGGGTTAAATGTTATAATGTCAGGTGTGATGAATAAGTCTCACATCGGATATTGGATAGATAGAGTCCAATAGATATAGTGAAAAAGACTCATATCCCATGAGCTCGAGCTTTTGGGATGGTTTGGTGTCCGGCTCGCTATATAAATCTGATTTGACGCTCTTACGACTCCCCAACAAGTGGTATCAGAGTTTCAGGTTCGAAGCTGTGCAAACTCTTAAGATCAAAAATTACCGCGATGATGCGACTGAATTGAGTCGCATGTTAATCTCATGACAAAAGACTGGCGAGAGGATGCGGCCGTGAGTGCGGGCCTAAGGGCTCGGGCGCTTGCACGAGGCCGACTTGAGGTCTCAGAGAGGGCGCATGCATTGGTGCTAGGATGGCGAGCCCACAAGTGTGGGCGCCAGAAGAGGCCGGTGCAAAAACATGGGTGACACGGTGGAAGTCCAATAGATATTGATATGAATTAGTCCCACATCGGATATTGGATAGATAGAGTCCAATAGATATAGTGAAAAAGACCCATATCCCATGAGCTCGAGCTTTTGGGATGGTTTAGTGTCCGGCTCGCTATATAAATCTGATTTGACGCTCTTACGACTTCCCAACAGTTAAAAGTGTGATATAGCAAAATAGTATCGTTTTAAAGCCATGAATCTTATATATACATTAAAATCTTATTACTAAGGTTGAGGATGGTATTAGCGTCTTGAGTCTATTTATAAATTATACTACATATGTTTATTGACTTTAATATTAAGGAAATGTATGTTATAAACTTTGATATTAGGATTACTATGATTGATTTGTGTTGGGCATGAGGTAAAGATAAATTTATTGTAACTCGTGTCCTTGATTAAATTTTAGACTTGTCTTGAAATATATAAATCTTGATATGTTAATATGATTATTTCGAAACTCATATTCATATTTTAGAGTTTAGTTACTAAAATTATAAGACTTGATTTTGGAGTAATGATGATACTAGATTTGATATGAAAAATAAGTTATCGCGACACACGTGTTATCAACCAAATCTTGTGTAATAATTTTATATATCAATATATATTAGATTAAGGTCGAAAGAGCTAATTGTACTAGAAAATTGAGTTAATACATTTGTGAATGATTATTGTGATTATGGTATATAATAAATTTGTGAATTTTTATATTTTACTAGTTTTGATTATATTGTCTTTCTCGTAATTCATGTTGTGGTTTTACCATTTGGGTTAAATAATGGTCACGTCAACATATGTATGATTGTGGAAAATCAGTTTTGCTATTATCTACGAGCATAAAAATAGCGGTATATTCATGTTATAGTCTCTTTTGAGCTATCGTGTATTTATGAATATTCCACTGATTTTAAGTATACTAGCTTATTCATAATTTGGATCACCTAACCTTATTTTGCAAATAAAATACTAATTTTAATAATTTTATCTTGTCTTGCGCTTTGTTTGAGTAATATAATTATTTTAAAATTTTACGTGTATTACTTACTAACTTTAAATATATATTTGTGTGACATGATTTAGTTTCATTATAAACGAGTTCTTGAATATTTTATTTTATTTTTTAAGATATTCACTAAAAATGGGATTACTCATTCTCTTGTAAATTTAGTAATTAGATGTGACTTGTTGAATATCGGTTAAGTTATCTTTCGATATGAAAACTTATATTTGGTTTATTTATCTTTTTATATACATGACTCTAATGTAAAATAATTTGAATATGTATAATCATATGGTTGAAATTTATTTTTTGTGATTATTGGTCTAGTTTTCGTGAGTTATTGATTTCTATAAATTTAAAATTGCCGTATCGTATGTTTACGAGATTTCAAGTTGATAAGTGCGTAGCTTTATCATGTGTCCAAGTCTACAAGTTTTAGATTCAGTCGTGACCCTTAATATAGTTTGACTTTAACTTTAAAATATTTAAAAAAGTCCTAAAAAATTTTTAAAAATGGGAAAAATAAGAAAAAGCAACAAAACTGATGATAGTTTTGTACTAATGCTACATCATTTTAAATTGAGTTTATTAATTACAAAATCAATATTACATACGATATATAATAAAAAAAAAAATTTACATCTGACAATGATTGGTTTTCCCAAGCACATGGCTTGCCTCCATCATGCTTTTGCCAGCAGATCCAAAAGTGCAATGGCTTCGAAAAGTATATTGGTTGCTTTTCTTCTAAAGAGATGCTACCGCTGATGAACATGTGACAGAATTGAAAGGTTTCTGGTTTGGACTCCAAGCCGGAGTCTACATATTCAGGTGAATAATACGTGAGTATGTCATGTCTCAAAATAAAATCATGTATTTGAATTGAAAATCAAATCACTTAACGTAGATTATTTACATCACAGTCGGACTTATTAATCATCGAGTCTCTTCTGCTATTGCTTTAGGAGTCATTTATACAATGAAGCTAAGATTCATGTTGCATGTGATGCAAAGTGGACATTTCACAAACGATATGATTTGATCATCACACAGCAACAGAATTTATTTATTTATTTATTTTTTTTAGGAAAAGAAAAAAAAAATTAAGCCTGCAACACGGATGCATAAATAAGTAAACAATTAAAACAAGTGACCCGACGGTGGAGTGATCTTATTGATACGGTGAATGTATAAATTTAAGATTACGGTTTTGTATGTTTGTGAGATTTCGAGTTCACAAGTGTGCGGAGTTATCACATATCCAAGTTTACAAGTTTTAGGTTCGAGACGCGACACTTAATATGGTTAGACTTTCACTTTAAAAAAATTTAAAAACTTTCTATAAAAATTTCAAAAAATGGAAAAAAAAAAAAAAGAAAAAACAACAAAACTGATGATAGTTTTGTACTAATGGTACATCATCTTCTAGTATAATTTAAATTGAGTTTGTTAATTACAAAATCAATATTACATGTGATATATATATATAAAAAAGAGGCTTCTTGGTTGTGACAAGATCAGTCCACGAGGACTAAGCATTGTTTCTGCCTCCCTCCCACGCTGATGATGTTGAAAAAAACAACTCATTCTTTGATGAAGCTGCAGATTCTGAAGACAAGCAGGAATCTCTGCGAAGAAAGAATCTCAGGAAGAACTCTGTTGGATGAAGGCCTCTCAAAATACTAGCTTTTGGTGTCTTTTGTGTACTACTTTCTTGAGTTATTTTGTGGACCTGTTATCTTGCTATATGCTATTTTTGTTGTGTTTTTTTTTGAAACTTAAGTCTTATCGTGTTTAGCAGAAAATTAATGTTATGGGTGCGATTTCAGTCTCAAATTTAACCTAATTTTGAGATTAATTTTTGAATTTATTTTAATCATTCAAATTTGACATGTGAAATGAAATGTGATCTTTTTAATAAAAACTTCAAGTGTTAAATAATAATTAGAACATTTTTAAACCATCATAAATATCATAATTCGAAATAATTTTCAATAATTTATGAAATTACTTATTTGGCATTTTTACTATGATTGTATTTATTTATATTTGGAATTAGAATCAAAATCAGTATCAAAATTAGTAAATTATTTTTATAAATTAATATTTTTTATCAAAATTAATTCTATAATAATTTAAAGTTTTAAAAATTATTTATCTTTTATAATAATTTAATTTAATAATAATAGAAAATAACTAATATTAATTTTATAAAAAAATTTAATTTTAAAAAATGGTCATCCTCATCCAATCCAAAGGGTGACTAAGAGTTCATGAGCTTGAATTTTATTCCTGATTTTTGCAATTTAAATTTTTCTAACACAGCTTGGCAAATAAAAAAATTATTGTGTACATGTTTGCAAATTTCTCTAGAACCCGCTGCTCGCTCCAAACCGACAAAGAGGAAGGCAGACTCAGGACAGGAGGCCGCGGGTGCGATCGGCGATGGGGTTGTCGGCGTCTCTGTTGAGCCTGAGCGCCGCCTCCGCCGTCGGCGCCGCTTGCTTTGCTCTCACCACCCGCCGTCGCCGCCACTCGTCATTCCATGACGGTGATGGTGATGTGCACAAGACGACGACGATCGCGACCAATCTCCTCTCCTGGGCCCGCTCTGCCCTTTTCTCCCCCTCTTCCAAGGCGACTGCCGCGCCGCCCGATGGTCGGGATAAAGCCAAGCAACCTTCTGCTCAACTCGAGATTGAAAACCTCGCCGATATCCTTTTTGACTTCAAGATGGTACTTGATTCGTACTTTCAGAGTTCCTCAAGTTGCTCCTGAAACGTGCATTTGATGATTTTTCCTCTGCACGCTTCAAACTAGTGCAGGTGCTCGTTGTCAGGAACGATTTGAAGATGGGAAAGGGAAAAATTGCGGCGCAATGCAGGTAAATGGCATACAATTCTATTGGGGATCCTCTTTTTTTCTTATATTTTACTATGATTCACCTGGCTTTGCTATTGGTATCTGGTATTAGAGTATCATCGACTTCATTTTTTGTTCCTCTTGTATTCCGAAATTCGAGCTTCATAAGAGGTTTGCTGCATTGGGCTGTCTGGTTTGGTTTCTGAGAAAAATTATTTGTTCATTTTCACTTTGGGAACTGCTACTAGTCTTTCAATAGCATAGAACTTCACGGCTAACTCAGAGAATGTTTGTTAAAAAGATGCATTACACTTAATGCAGCAGCTTGTCTTGCCAAGATAGCCTAGCGAATAAAATGTTGTTTTTATTGCTAAAGAAATTGTTTATTCGTCATACATGCAACATGTCGTATCCATAAGTTGGCCTTTAATCCATCATAACTGCTGTTTCTCACATTTTGTATTTCTCAATTTCTAGCAATGTCAATCTATTTATTCCCATTTCTAGCTTAGATTATTCTCTAATATTTATTCTTTAACTAAATCATTATTACGAACCATATGCTAGGGACTAGCGGCTTGATTATGCTAATAACGCAAGATACCTCTTTTTTATGAAACTACATTATATTTCTTGAGCTATATGACTTGCTTTGCTTGTTACTTGCTCTCCATATGCTTACAAAACTCTGGTTTCACAAATGGTTAATAGGGAATTTATGCTGAAGTATGCTTACTGCTTGTTTATGTAACACACATCTTTCACTTCTAATGTTTGGGAAAACATGGTCTAATTGTTCTCTTTTGTCTTTTCCTGCCAGTCATGCCACTTTGGGCTTGTATAAGAAGCTCCATAATGGAGCACCAAAAGCATTGAGCAGGTAAGTTACATCCCAATGCTTCCTCAACATATCCTCTTTCCCCCTTTTGGAGGTCTCTTCCATGTATACCATGTAAATATTTGTGCAGTTAGGTATATTTATGTGGGTCTATATGAAAATTATTCTTTCCTCTTTTTTAAAACACTTCCATTTCCGCAAAATGGGATTCCAGTTTACCTACTCTCTTTGTTGACTGCTAATTCCAGTTTTTTGACTCTCTCATATGCTTCCTGTTCTGTGCAGGTGGGAGACGTGTGGGCAGGTTAAGGTTGTCTTGAAAATTGAAAGCGAAGAAGATATGCTTGTGTTACAGGTAAAAAATAGATAGCATAAATCTGTGACCAGTTATAAGAACTTTATTGACATTGTACTTGAGTACCTGATTGTTCGCAGTTGCTAAGTAGCAATATTTAAAGCCTAGGATGTTGGATGTAGAATTCCTCTTCTTTCTTATTGATTTGACTGGAAAAAGCTTCCTGTAAATTTTATGACAAGTTCAGAAATTCGAGTTTGGTCATGTCTCGGCTAATTCTCTAGGATTGCAATAAGAAGTTGATGTGTTTGTAGGGGTGAAAAATGGAGGCGAGGAATAGAATAGGTGGATTATGTGGTTAACTAAGGACTTGCTAATGTAATTAGCTAAATATTCCATTCTTGCTTCAATTGGATGATGGCACTGAAAAGATTTGTTCAGGTGTGGTGCTTGTAGCTGAAACTTTTCTTTGAGTTGTGCCAGGAAAGAGCAAAGTCACTGATGCTGCCTGCTTATATCACAATTGATGCAGGGAGAACACAGATTGCACCTAGTGAGTTGCTTATTATTTGTTTGATTCTCTGCGTCTTTTCTTGGTCAGGGATTGAATTTTGTTTGTTTAATTTCTCTCTGCAATTCTATATTTTGACATTGTATGTAATAGCTTTGCCACAGTTTTTAATATATGACTGAGCTTGCATAATAACGTAGCCAACTACTGTCAAATATTTATTTTGTATTTCCATCTGAAAATCTTGACTATTTAAATCCTTTTTGACAGATTCACGGACAGTAATGGCTATTGTTGGTCAGCTTCCTCTTTTCCTTTTCACTTTGTTATTTAATTTAGAACAATGGATGGTACTTCACTCTCCCCTCTTAAGACTGAGATGTGAAATGAGTGTACTGTATGATTAGTGTTTTTTCAGTAGGACTGTACTGTATGATTAGTTACAGGAAGCCATATATAAATGGATAAAATTATAGTGTTTACCCATGAATATCAGTTCCCGTTGATGCTCCACAGTCAAGGTTTTAAGTTTTTTTTTTTCTTTCTTTTTTTTTTGTTTTTGGTAAAGTAGTCGAGAATTTAAGTTATGACTGTCTGTATTGTAGTTGCAGAGGCCTCTGACCTTTTTAAAGTTAAAAACTTGATATTTGTGACAGAAATTAAGCTAGCCTCCTCATTCTATGAAGTAAAAATTTATTATCCTTGCATAGAAGCACTGAACTGAACATAGGCAGCCTATTAAGTGGTATATAGCATGTGTAGATGAACACACAAAATATAGGATGGCCGAGGCTTGGTATCGAGATGGCAAACATGTCGTAATTATCCAGATTCCAGAGGTATCGAGTGAAGCGGCATACATTAGCAGAGAAACAGTAATAAAACTAAGGAATGCCTCCACATGATTCTTTATTGGTTGAATGAATATGAATGGATTTATTTTTGAGAAGGTATCAAAGTTGGGGTTGTGATGCACCAAAAATAATGTTTTCTTCTACTTTGTGATTTAAATGTTTACTCCTTGCGTTTTGAGTGCCCTGTTGATTATATTGCGGTTGCTGTGCTTGGGCAGGACCTGCTGAGGTGGTTGATGATGTTTCAGGTGGCTTGAAGCTTCTATAGAGCACCCCTATGGCACTAACGTATATTTTTGCCGTAACTGGTTAGAATAGATGTTTACATGCAATTCCTATGTATTCGTATTTGTAGTACATTGGAGTATCTATTTTGCTGATGTTATTTATAAGACAATAGAACAAACAGGAGCCTGAGCTAGAAATCCTAATAATCTGGGGGTGTTTGGTTTTAGACTAGAAAAGAGATAGCTTGACTAATAACCAAATAAATTATCCTAATTTAACTAGATAGTCCGAATAAAATCATACTAACGCTCAATTAACATTGTCTGTTCATATTTCTGACAAAGATATCAACTTCTTTCTTATCCTGGCTAATAATTAAATAAATTTTTACTGATTCGATTAGATAATCCGAGTAAAGTCGTACTAACTCTCACACAACATTATCTGTTGGTTTTAGAAAGAAATCATCCTTTTTCTTAGCTTGGCTAGTACCAAACGAATTTTCACTAATCTAACTAGATTATCCTATTAGAGCAGGACTAATTAGCTCTTAAACAACATTGTCTATTGATTTCAGGCATCTTCTTTCTTAGACTATCTAATAACCAAGCAAAATTTCAACTAAAAGCATATTAATTTGCAAATAACGTTATCTATTGATTTCGGGCTAAGCAATGATCGTTTTTCTTAGCCTGACTAATAACCAAATAATTTTCTGGACAGTCCGACTAAAGCAACGTTTACTCTCAAATAACACTGTTAACTCTCAAATAACACTGTCTATCTCGATTAACCTACCATCAACATTTTCTTAGTCTGGCTATAACTATTAATATAATATGATCAAAATCATTCCAAAGCAAAGCCCCCGTGGTCTTCCAACAGACTAACGGGTTGTTTGGATCATTGGAGTTTAATTTGCCCAATTTTATCATTTGATTATAATAATCCTGTTTGGAATGGTTAGAATTGAAATTTCCAAGCATTCTAAAACAGTAAATTTTGAATTCTTTTCTCAAAAATTGAAATTCACAATTTCGGTTCGAAAATGCGTGGGCCCATATTTATTTGGTTGGGTTAATAAGAAATTTCTATATTTTTTTGTTTCAACAATTAACATTATTTTGAAAAAAATAAACTAAATTTTTTATTTAAAATCATATGGAAAATTTTTTCCTCTACTCATTAATTTTTTTACATATTTTTGTAAATATTAATACCTATAAATTATCAATTTTTAATTTAAAATATATTTTATAGATTGAATAATTATTTAAACAATTATTTTTAACTTAAATATAATTTAATTATATTTATATTTATATATTTTTAACCACCAAAATATATTTTATTAATTTATTTATTAAATATTTATATTTTAAAAAATAAAAACATGAATAAAAATTTTTTTTATTTGAAAAATAATTAATTTTTATTTTCAATCTAAATACTGAAATTTATAAAATTGACAAAATTGATAATTTTTTTAATTTTATTTTAAAATATATTTAAATATCAAAATTTGCTAATTTCTTCCGAATTAATTGAATCGACAATTTTCTTAATCTCGAATCGAAATTGATCTAAACGGCCGCTAATCGACGCGATCTTATTACGGACTACCGTCAAAGATAAAACATGTACGTCGCCCTTCTTCCTGTCAGAGATGAGATGAGACTCCTAGCCGCCCGATCCCTCGTTTTCTCCTTTCCTCGTTGGGCCGCTTGATTCCCGAAAGAGCGTGAGGTGGCGTCGTCGTCGATCGAGATCCCGATTGGATCGATCTAGAGCTCCGACGATCGCATACGAGAGCTGACGGATCGAGATGTCGGCGACCCCGCCGGCGTTCCAGGAGGCTGCCTGCTGCGACGTCTGCAAGTGCACCTTCAGCACCTTCCGGCGCCGTGTGAGCCTGTGGCCCTTCTCCTTCGTTCCTTCTTTTCTCGAGTTTTTCAGAGTTTGGGCTTAGGGGATCAGTTTTAGTTGAACGATGAAATAATTTTCTGTTTGGTTTCCTATTGTCGTATAGCATCATTGCCGAAGGTGCGGGAGAACATTGTGCCATGAACATTCATCGAATCACATGGTGAGAATTTCTTCGTCTCATTTAAATCAAGGTGTGAACTTGATGTTCTTATTTTTTGTTTTTAAGATGTGAGGCATATTGTTGCAGGCTTTGCCTCAATTTGGCATCTACTCGAGCGTCAGAGTTTGCTCTGATTGTTTCAACAATGGTTACAGGTAATCATTTTAATTTCCCTTTGATTTTTTTTTTTTTAGCTGTGGCATCGTATCTATCCAAATATATGTTTTTTGTTGATGGATATGTCAATATATCGCTCAGAATAGCTTTGTCTCAGCTCCACTGCAGTTCTTTTGTTAATTATCGTAAGGCAACATGAAATTGGGTCATCTTTCTAACCTGTAGTTTTCTAATTGCCTTGTAATAATCTTTGTTGTCTCTCTCATGGGAAGCTTATTAAAATGCTTACCGATTTAGCATGCTTGCTCTTTAATATGAGCTCCTCACCTCAATCAAGCAGACTGTAGCACTACTAATATTTGTAAACACAATTTTGATGGTAGTGGTTATTGCTAGTACAAAACTGATTTTGTTCTTTCCATAATAATAGTTGGAAATTGCTAGTACTTAGTTATGTAAGCACTTAATATGTATGTATTGTAGCAGTCTACTTGAAGCATTGGGGGTGTGCCTTGCTGTCTTACCAACAGTGAGCTAGGAGACTTCGAGGGTTCGTGGCCTAGTCAGTCAAAAAAAGAAACACACTGACCTCAATGAACCTTTATAAAAATCAGATTTGAAAATGAAACTGAAATATGCCACTCACCGATCAAAGCTGATCTAAATTAGGCTATGCATTTTTTACTTTAAAAAGGTCGATTGGTGACTGAGTGAGTGCAACCACAAATCTCTATTTTTAATCTTTGGATTTGTTGTCAATCCTCTGAGGAGAAAGCTCATCTATTTGTATGAATAACACTGCAAAAGATTCTAGATTTGGAAATTCTGTCACCATCTAGGAGCTTTTTTGAACCTCTGCTTTGGTGTGAGGTATTATTTTTAAATTCTTTCAACTGCCAAAATCCATGAGGAGAATACATTATGTAGTTCATCAGGGCAAGAAGTCAAAAACCATCCTGTATTTATCCTCTTTATCTGACCACCTCCAAATGTATCATATTGCTATTTGCGATTCTATGAAATCTCAGAGGAGTCTTGAAAGTTTTGCATTTTGGCATATAAAAAACATTTTTGTGATGTTTTTCTCTTTCTTGTGTCTATGCCTACTTTTTCCAGGTTGAATCTGCTTGAGCATCTGTTTCTTTGATCCTTGCTGTACTATTTAGCATATATTTTCAAGACCTACTGCTGCGCCATATCTCTTTCATGTTTCACATTGTATGACTTATATACTTATATTGCTCAGCTTTCAAGACTCTCTGCAACCTCGTCTTTGCAAAATTCCATCATGATTTGTTTAGCCTAATGTTTTTTTATTTCAAAATTGTGTTTTCATTATCAAAAATTATCTACCTTCATTGGTCTAGGTCTACAAATGATGTTATTCAAACATCTTCAGACACCATCAGTGATGCAGCAGATGCACTCTCAGAATTAGATATTGGTGAGGTTGTGCGTGCAAATGATCAATTGGCATCAGAAAAACCCATTATGATTGTCACAGAGTGCAAGTGTGGTATGCCTTTATGCATATGCAAAGCTCCAGTCCCAGATCCTGCCCCTTTGCAGGTGAGCTTTTACTATTTTACATCTTGTTCTAGATTTCCTATTATCTTTCCTCACAAAAGAATTCCTACGATGCAAGATGCAAAGCACTACCATCTCAAAGGTGCAACCTAACAGGAAGCCGAAAAAGGCAGATAGCACTGAGTCGTCAGGCAAATCCATTTCAAAGAAGTTAGCTTCCTCTTCAACAAGCAAAGCAAGGTCTCGAGATTACAATCATTTTAATTTCAATTCCTCCATAATGCAAGCCAATCTACTTGTAAACATAATACCCATTCACAAGGTTGGGGTTTCTGCATGAAATCTTTATCCAATTGTAGTATCAGTTTTTGAAAATCTACCAAATGGCTGTCCATAACAGGCAGTATTTGTGTCATCCATATTTACTGTTTTTTTTTTCTGGCTTGACCATAGCAATTTTATCCTGTCTCAAAATTTATTGCTTTTTGTCCCTACTTAAATTTTCTTTTAACACAAATATTTTCTATGCAGTCCATTTATAAGTTTTGTGCAATCATCCCATGGTAATTTGGAGGAAACTCATACAAACTATGATGTCAGTGGAGAGGTACCTTTGTTTTGCTAAACCAAATAATGTTCAAAATGACTTGTTAATAAGGAGAAGATTCTTCTGCTATCATTGCGAGGTTACATTTCTGCTAAGCTAAAATTTGTTTCTATTTCAGGGTTTAAGAGAAGCCATTAAGAATGGAGACAAATCAGCTGTGAAAGAGCTTCTGACTAAGGTATCACATATTCATTTTCAAGCTTCATAATATTGCTGGTTTTAGCAATGACCTTTCTTTTTGTGTTTTCGCTCACTGGGCAGGGAGTAGATGCAAACTACTGTGACAAGCAAGGATTGACTTTGCTACATTTGGTATTCTTTGATCTTTTTCTTTGAATAATATGACTTCATCATAATTGTTACTTAGTATGGATACCATGACACTTGTATGGAAGGAATATTGCTGCTAATGTCTCAGATGGATACCATGACATTTGTATGTAAGGAATATTGCTGCTAATATCTCAGCAGCTTGGTCCTATGGTTGGAGATGGATGCCTCTTCTCTGGGGATTTGTTGGGGGAGTTGCTTTCTTTTTACGCCTGGTCTTAATCTGATTTCAATTTGGTGCAGGCTGCACTTTTTAATCAGACAGAGATTGCTTTCATTCTTATGGAACATGGAGCAAGTGCAGAAAGTAAGAATGCTCAAGGTAAATTTTTTGCGTATTATTTTTTTTTCTGATTATTATATTTCTTCGGCTGGATATTAGTCGGCCCATCCTTCATGGACAAACTTTGTTCATTTTTTGTATGTAATATTCCACTGAGTCTATTACAGGATCTTCAGTTCATTAATCTGTAAACCATTTCTTTAAAAGCTATTGGATATTATTTGACCAACTTTTTTATGTTGTATTCCATGTTCTTCTACATACTGATAGTACCTAAGTTCAGTTAGTTTACTATATTGTAATTCTCATATAAAAGGAACTCACAAAGGTCCCCTTTTTTGTCATCTGTAGCATCGTTTATGAAGTCAATCATCAAGCTTTGAGGTGAATACATTATCTAACCAGGGCATAAAGATAAATATACATTCTTAATATCTATTCTATCTGAGGCATTTTAGCAAATTATATTTATGTTTGAAAATTTCTGTCATGTTTGATTTGTGTGCCAAATAAAGTAAAGAATGAAGGAGATGCTGGACAGGCAGCTTTCTTGAGTGTAGGTGCTCTCAAGCTAAGGTTAGATAACTTGTGAAGTAACTTTCATTGAAGGCTGACAATACTGTGAGCCAAAAACAAAGGGTTTAATATAAGTTGGTGCTAGTTCATGGACCCTGAGAGGAGTGGAAGCTACAGAATTAGAGCCCTAGAGGCAACATAAATGGATTCTTTTGCTTAGGGAATTGAGCTTTGAAGAATAAATGCTAGGTGTGGATAATGGGGAAGGCAGCAAGTGGAAAATCTTGAATTGTGCATATCATATCGTCAGATCTTCTTGGGACAATAGTTTTACCTATCAAAATTGTTTTTAGAGTTATATTGAAGTTGTCTTCAATGCAAGGATTTGCATGCAACAGTTTGGAATGCAATTACTTCATATCGTGTATAAACCAAAGAATGCAAATTATAGGCTAAGACTCTTACAGAGCATACTGCATAAGTGGAGTTGAGTTGGCTACCAAAGCTAAAAAAAATATTCCTCAATGGATTGATCTTGAATTGGCAGCAAAATGGAGCAAATGATGGCCTGATAAATCTTGAGAAATCTCCTAGTGTTGAAGCCGAATGCATTATCAATGTAACATTTTTTTGAGCAACTGAGATTTACCATTAATAGCCTTGTCTAAGTAAGGTTTAAATTCACAACCTCTAACATATGAGAGATAAATACAACTACTACGCCAATACTTGAGATGTGCATTATCAGTGTAACATTGTTAAGAAACTCGTAGTTTCTTGATGTTTGACTCTAAAATGAATAGATGTATACTCATCTAGATATGTAGGATTGACGCATTTTGGGTGCAAAACCAAAGCAAGTTGGTTGGTCTGACTGATGTTCAAGGAGATGAGAAATAAACTTGCAAGAAAAATCTTGCGTGCTATTTTATTTTGATGATTTTAGTAGTTGTGAGCATATAGTCAAATGTGGCTGCCTGAGTTCCTGGATTGGACTGTCTAGGTGCCTATTGATTAGTGATACTAAGCAGGCTATCAATGTATACTCACTAGATTGGGATGTAGGAAAAGTAGAAAAGGTAAAGGCATAGTGGATCATTGATATGTACTGCAGCTAAAAGGTGTATATATAGCTGCAGATTTGATGTCTGCAGACTCTTCATCTAGGGATCATCAAATAAAATTTACAAGCAGTATGCAAAAGACTGTAAATAGTTGGGTACAACTACCGAATCCACCTAATAGATCCAGAAGTCATTTAGTTGAGAGTCTTGAGACTTTGTTTCTCTTCAAATGATTTGTTGCTGCTCTACATGTGTGCTTATTCTTTACCTTAATTTCCTTTAAGTGCCGTGCAAACAAATAGCATGCATTTCTGAGAGTGGAGTGTTTTGTTCCTTAGGAGAGACACCTCTTGACTGTGCTCCTGCAATGCTTCAATATAAGATGCGCAAGAAGTTGGAAGAATGTGCTTAAAAAAGGAAAGGTAATCAGCCCCTAGTTTCAGTCCTTCATTTTTCACTGTCTATTGTCTGATGATTTACCTATGAAGTATGTCTTTTCTACTGTGTGAATTTACTAAGATACATGGTGTTGGGAAATGTTCTGCACAATATTTATTCGAATAAACGTTTGATTTTTTGTCACAAGATAAACACATTTTGCACTAAATGGTTGACTTCTTCTTTTCATTGATTCGAGTATCCTGATTGCCATTGCCATACAGTGCATTATGACTTCATTCTGCAGCATTCAATTATTTTTTTATTTCTTGGTTTATGTTTCAGGTGAGAGTGGTTTGGTGAGGGGTGGATCCTATATCATGGAATTGATAGATTAGATTTGCAGGAGTACTGCTAATACTACTACTTCGAAATAGATCTGTATGCTTTAAACATTTTTCTTTTTCTGATTGCCCAACATGTCCTTAATTTACCAAATCATGCCAATTAAAGTTGAATATATTTTCTACTATCGGGATCAGAGAACAACATGAGGAGATTCTGTTGGATAGGAAAATCTTTATGTGGGACGAATGATTTCTAGATACTGCAGAGTGTTTCCTGTTGGCCAGAGGCATGTTGCATATTAGTATACAACACATGTATGAGATAAGACTTCCACTATCTAGGCTTTGTCGTTGTGATCCGAGTAAGTAGAAAACCTGTATTCCAAATAGTATAAATGATCAACCTGTCTGGCCAGAGTCATATCCTAACTGAACAATGGTTGGTCATAGGTCAGAGGGGTGGGTCTTGGATAAGGATTTGGTCGGCTGAACTATCTTTCCTAATTCTCTTTTTTCATCCATTTTTTGTGATTCCATCACCTTTCCATAGGCAACAAAGTTCAGTTGCGTCTCCTCCAGGATTACAAGAGACAGCAAAGAGGGCTGCTGACATACATACATCTGCTAGGAGAGAGGTACCAAAGACGCTCCTTCCTTTCTTTAAGCAGAGACATCCGATACAATTGGAATTAAACAGAGAAGATTAGCATGGTGGCTGCATAAGGATGACACCAATCCTTTGACGAGAGCAAAGGATTGGTGGTGCATGTTGTGTCTTTGTCACATTATGTAGCATTTTACGATATCTTTGCATGTGGTATGACGTGGTGATTGCATTGGGTGGGATCCAACTTGGATCTGATGCATTCTGACTAAGATTTGGCCCCCCATCTTCCTTCCTGTCTGACTCGGATCACACTAGACTCTTCTTTACCTTGCTTAAACTACTCAACTAACCAAGAAAACTAATTATTATTAATTCAGGAAAATTTCCAGCAGCTATAAGCTCTACTTTTCAACTCTGGCGTGCTGTAGTACATCCTACCTCTCAATAATACTGTTGCTTCTCCTTTCTTTTGCTGCTCTCTATACTCAATATACTCCTATCCCACAAACATATCAACAGCCATTCTGGGAAGCCAAACCAATTTAACTGTCTACATTATACCAATGTGACTGGAGCTTCAGCTGCATATGTAACAGCCCCAGGCTTCCTTCATTCCTCAAAAGAACCACGAGATCTGTGAGCACATTCTCGAGGGAAAAGCTTTGCATGGGGGACCAAAGCTTCTCCTTTTATTCAATTTTTAAAATTTGTTCAGTGAGAGAGGGCAAGCCATGATGATTACCACACCATTATCATCTCCTTTATACTTTGTTCTCAACTTTTTTCCCTAATTTTCTTTTGTTTGTGATTCTTTAGGCAAGTCTTGTCTCTTCCCAGCTGCGTTTCATCAGCTCATATACAGCTGATCGCAGCTCATACAACCGCGTATTTGCTGTAAAGTAAAATCATTGGGGGAAGTAGAATATGAATACAGAATTTTACTTGTATGCGCCCAGAAGGTGGTGGGGTTGCGAGTTGGAGCTGGTCCTCAAGTCTTTTTCTCTATTCTTCTTCGTTCTTTTGGTGTGTCGTTTTCTTATCTTGTTAAAAGAAGAACAAGAGAAAAAGAAAAAGGCAAAGATGAAAGCATCAAAGCAAGCTCACCCACCCACCCCTCCTTTTTGGCCTTCAAATACACCCCTTGCTGCATCCGGGTCCCTCCCCTTTCCTCTCCTCCTCTTCTCTCTTCCTTCCCTGAGCCCCCTGCTTTCTGCTTCAGCCATTAATCTGTCCCCTGCTTCACTAGAATAGCCAAGGGAAGAATAGAAATAGTTGATAGACATGGAGGATCGGTATCACTGGATCCTGTACAACGCTGGCCACTTGTTCTTCACCATGCTCGTCAGATGGCTTGTCCTGCCCTGGTCTGTTCTTTGGCACGATGACGGAGCCCAAAGCCACCACCATGATCAGAAGCAGCAGCAGCACAGCCTCTCTGCGCAGGTGGTCAGGGACACCCTGCGTGTCACCACCTACGGGGAGATCACTGCAACTGCTGTTGCGGCTGGTGGCACTGAGTGCTCGGGGTCAACGTGTGCAGTGTGCCTGAACAAGATGAGGAGCAAGGACAAGTTGTGGGAGCTGAGGAACTGCAACCATGTGTTCCACAAGGGGTGCCTGGACCGGTGGCTTGACCATGACGACCACCTCACCTGCCCGCTCTGCCGGGCTCCACTGGTGTTGCCTCCATCAGCCTCATCGGCCCCATCAGAGCCGAGCTGGGCTGTGGAGCGGCTCCTCTATCTCTTCGGAGACGACCTGCTCTTCTCCTCCTGCACTACTCCCATCTCTGTGCAGTCATCATCATGAACAACTGCAACATGAGGTTTAAGGTCAATGACGTGTAGGGAGGGGAATTTTTGAATTCTTTTCCCACGTTTTGTGTCGTATATACACAGACTAGAGTACAGATACCTACAGAGTGGGCAGCAGAAATCTGCCTTGTAGTAGTATTTTCTTGGGAATCCATCACCCGATATATATTTCGCTCAGTCTGGTATTCGATTTCCATTCATCCTCCGGTTTATTTAATTGTCTGAATCTTTTGTATTGTTAATTATATCCACAAACAGCGTTGAGGAAAACTAGAAAAATATTACTTAGTCGCTAATGTTTGAATTGTATCTGACCATATACTACTGATCGGTTTCCTACCAAGCAAGTTAAATGATGAATAAAAAAAGAAATAAAATGTGTGACGATTCGACAATCAAATTGTGCGGTGATGATTTGTACAGGGCGACAGCGTTGGGTGGTCGGCTAGAATCCAGCCGTTCACGATATAAAAACAGCAATTGGCGGTTCGAATGCAATCCAGCCGTTCATATTATAAAGACTGCAATCGAACGATTGAAGTGGGAGCGTCGTGTTTTCCCATGTTACGGTCTTGATTTGGCGTTTTGAAGACGTGACAGGCTAATCCGATGACCACTGTAACGACTGGATCCGAGTTCCGCATGAAGCTAGGCCCAACTCTTTCAGGCCCAATTACCAGAAAAGGTCCAGCCCGGCCCAAATAAAAAATTAACGCAGTTCTCTGTGGCCCAGTCCATTTCCTCCATCTCCGTCCCTCTAAATTCATTTCTTCAAACACCTTGAGGTCACACAGCCTTCGCCGCCCAGATGACCCCCACCAACCCTTCCTCCCCATTGCTTGTGGTGGCTTTCGCCCTCCTCCTCCTGCTCGCGCTTCCGATCGCCAGCTGCACTGGCAAGGTATCGACGGGAAGCAGATGGGTGAGCTTGAAGGCGATGTCTTGGGACACCAACATCACCCTCCTTGGCGACGCCTCCCTCAAGAACGGCGCCATTAGCCTCACCGGCAACGCCAAGACCTCCGGCGCCGGAAGAGCCCTCTATGGCTTACCCATCCGCCTTCTTGAACCCATCACCCGCGTCCCCGCCTCCTTCTTCTCCGAATTCACCTTCTCCATCACTCCCACGTCCTCTTCTTCATCTTCCTCTCCAGTCTTTGGAGATGGCCTCGCCTTCCTCCTCACGTCGGACCCCGGCTTCCTCGGCAGCTCCTATGGCTACATGGGCCTCTTCTTGGAAGGCGGAGAAGGCGATCACGGAGTCGAGACCATCGGCGTGGAATTCGACACCAGCCTGGACCCCGAGCTTCAAGACATCAACGACAACCACGTCGCCCTCGACTTCGGCACCATCTTCTCGGTGGCGTCGACGGAAACGAGCAACGCCGGCGTGAGCCTCAGAGCTGGGATCCCAATCACGGCCTGGGTGGAGTATGCCGCCTCCGAGAAGACAATGAGCGTCTGGCTCAGCTACTCCTCGTTTCGGCCTCGCCGTCCTCTTCTCGTCGCCAATCTCGACATCTCGGCTCACCTTCGCGAGTTCATGTACGCCGGCTTCTCTGCCTCCACCGGCCGCGGCGCCGCACAGCACCTCGTCGAGCGCTGGAGCTTCCGCACCTTCGGCTTCTCTTCTTCCGGCAGCGCAGCCGGCCTAGGCACGGAGTTGAACGACGGTTTTCTCGACCGCGAAACCCCTGTCGTCCAAGGAACAGGAAAGAAATCAAGGCGCAGTCTTGGCGTCGGCGGAGCTCTGATCCTCGTCTCCTTGATAGCAGTCGTCCTGGTCGCGGCCTGTTATCTTCTGAGCCGCTGGCTGAGGAAGTGCATCGGCCACGGCGGAGAAGGAGCCGGGGAGCTGAACCCGGTGGCGTCGAGGATTTCGCTGAGTGAGATCAAAACCGCGACGGGGAGTTTCCATCCAAGCAGGCTTCTTGACCATGGCGGCTCTGGGGCGGTGTACGAAGGCGTGCTTCCTTCTATGGGATGCAGGGTCGCCGTGAAGCGGTTCAGCGCCGTGGACCGCCAGCACACCGACTCGTTTGCGCGGGAGCTAGCGGCGGTGATCGGCAGCTGCCAGCACCGGAACCTGGTCCCGCTGAAGGGGTGGTGCTGCGAGAGAGACGAGCTGCTCCTGGTGTACGAGTACATGCCCAATGGCAGCCTGGACAAGCTTCTCCACGGCGATGCTTATGCCATCACCACAACTGGTGTCCTCCCATGGAGCCAGCGGTACAAGATCGTCCTGGGCGTCGCTTCAGCTCTCGCCTTCTTGCACGAGGAGTGCGAGAAGAAGGTCATTCACAGGGACGTCAAGGCCTGCAACATTCTGCTTGACGGAGACTTGAACGCCAGGCTCGGGGATTTTGGGCTGGCTGAGCTCAACGAGCACAGCGGGACGCCGCAGGCTACGCAACCAGCCGGGACAATGGGGTATCTGGCGCCGGAGTACGTCCAATCTGGTGTGGCTACAGAGGAGTCAGACGTGTACAGCTTTGGCGTGGTGGCTCTGGAGGTGGTGACGGGTTGCAGGCCGGTAGAGAGAGGGGTGTTGCTCGTCGACCGGGTGTGGGAGCTCCGGGGGAGCCAGAGGCTATTGGAGGCCGCCGACCCGAAGCTTGGAGACAGTTTCGACGAGGACGAACTGAGGAGGATGCTGCTGGTTGGGCTGGCCTGTGCGCATCCCTACTGCAAACAGAGACCGAGCATGAGGGCGGCCATTGCCATGCTCAGCGGTGTGGCAGCTCTGCCACCATTGCCAGCCACGAGGTCGGCCAGCAGGCTGCTTCTTCACGGCCCGCCGCGAGCTTCCGATGCTACTTCTGTAGGTACTGCCACATCCTTTTTCACGCCCTGCATCAGTTTGTCGCAGACGGAAGATGCCACCACCATTTGATTTGAATGCAAATGATTGTATAGCATTACAGGTAACAAATTCAATCCAAACTGTTACAGGTTCACAGAGATTACATGTAATTTTCTTGAAGATATACTGGCAATCAAAAAATGGAGAATCATGGCTCAATTTGTCTTGTAATTAGAGAAGAAGATTATTTCATTAACGTAGCACAGCGCAATACAAACCAGAGAGCATATGATCTTGAAAAGAGTATATCATCAGCAGATGAGCAGAGCACACTGTTATACAACACAACAGGAACTAACAGATTTGCACTATAGTAGTAGAGTGACGTTGCTACTACATGTACAAGGAATCTCAGCCTGCAAAAGCAGGGACGTCATCGACGGCTTTGCGGCTATGCAAGGAAGGGAGGGGGTGGTCATAGGAGCTGAAAAGACGGTAGGAGGATATGAGGGACAGCAGCACGTAGCAGAAGACGGCACCCAAGGTGATGCCCACCGATGCAGTGGCTCTTTTACAGAATCCGCCGAACACGCTGCACTCCTCGCTCCATGTCACCTCTTCGTCCCCATTGTACGCCAGGTAGATGATCTCCGCCGATACAGCTCCTGCCGCGAGTATCACGTACGTCAGTACCTGCACCATCAAGTAACATCAACTGGTAATTCTGCCTTCTCACTCTTTTCCTGGTTATGAAGGAATCGCATGCCTGATCAAAGAAGAAGACGGTCCAGGCACGGAACATGGTTGAAGGGCGGGGCATGGCGGTGTAGAAGGCAGAGATAATGGAGTAGCCAGCGCAGATGCCGTTTGCGTAGACCAGATACCTGTGGCGCATGAACATTTCATTGTAATGATAAACCACAGCATATGATCTGATGCCTGCTAGCTTACGTGAAAGCGCCGAGGTTGGAATAGGAGAGGGAGCCGTAGTCGTTGTCCTGGGCGTTCTTGAGCATGATCACCAGCGCCGCCAGACACATCCCCATCGGCACCACCCGCAGTAGGACCTCCGCTGTCCTCAACGCGCCTCCTACGTTACCAACTTCTGCTCTTTCCGCCTTGCCTACGCCAACTGCTGACTCCTCCCTGCCGACGAAAACCCCATCTTTTGTGGCCATCTTCGTCTTCTTCTCCTCCGGTTCCACCACCATCTTCATCATCTTGATCTCTCTCCTTATTTGTTTCTCTCTCCCAACGCGTATATGTCCGCTCGGAATTGCGAGCAAGAGTGATATGATATGATCTACTCCGCTGCTCGCCGTCCTTCATCTACCCGCATTAAACAGCAAATAATTTTGGGTGGTTGGGCACTGGTATCGTATTGAATGCAACGCGGACTGGATCGGGAAGTAGACGAGCGTGAGAGGGTGGCATCTCCTTTCACTGTGTGAGTTTACTCGAAAGAGAAGACTATCACCTGTCAGCACTGTGAACCTGTAGTCCATCGACACACTGAATTATTTTTCATGCTGTGCACGGCGAGAATTTTGTCCACATTGCATACAAACGATTAGGTTATGCCGTGCGCTTTTAATTTATTTTTAGCTTTTGAGATTCTAATCACAAGATGATTTTTTATTCTACCTATGAGAGATCCTAATTTTAAATTTCGTTGCTCCCCCCGAAAAGTTGTCCCCATGTTATGGACAGTAGAATTTCACTCACTTTATTATGCAAGTCTGTATAGAATTGATTATCGTTTCGCATTCATCAAAAAAACAATCAAAAATGCTGGCTAATACTGTCGCCACAATGACAGTATGGGAATCACTTTCCCAAATCACATCTTTTTGCCCTTGTCACTGCTCTCTGACCAGTGCAATAATTCAGTGGATGAGCTACCATCATTCAAAGTATAAGAAAAACATAAATGATTTTCTGACCCCAAGAAAAAAATAATACGCATTATCCCAAAAAAATGTCATCAAAATATTTAATTAGCACAATTGGCCAAAGTACAACTAAATTGGCCTCTCCACTGACCTTTTTCTTTTGATCAATCACCTCCTCAATGGCCTCTAACAACCCAAAGAATGGATGAGCCTAACTGCTCAATATATGAAAACAATTGCACAAAAAACATGCCACCAATTGAGGAAAAGGGGGTGGGATCAGCAGATCCAGCAGGGCACCTCCACTTCCCCTAGGCAGTTTTTTTTTTTTTTTTTTTTTTAAATCACCATAGGCAGATGGTCTCCCTCAGCTTTGTGCAGGGTCTGCATTCTCGCTTTGGTATCTTTCAAGTATTATATTACAGTTATTCATGGTGCGGGCATCCAATAGGCTATGATTCCATAGTTTTATCATGAATAACCTCCAACACCTGATCCAAAAAAGTTGAAATTGAAAATAAAAATGTATCAGGCACAAGAGGCATCAGATAGCCTAGACTGATACTCTACCAATATAAAGTTCGCAGTTCGCACATAACTTGAACTTGAAAACTAGGTCTTACCATAGTAAGACCGGTGCTCGTACAAGGTCTTGCCCATGAAGCTTAGAGAATGCCTCACATGCCCAAGGAACATGGCCATCTGCCAAAACTCTGAGAGGTGAACGTAGATGGTAATGAGCACCAAGATTGAAGACTTTTCTCTTCCAAAAATCAAATTGAATTTAAATAATGTCATATGACAAGCATATAGTATCTAAGCAAGTCAAGTACATTGTTGACACTTTAGTAAAATGTCTGAACTCATAATTAGCGACGTTGCAATTACTAAAAAGATGTGTATATGGACTGTTCCAAGAAAACAACTTAAATTATGATCTAACAAAGTCGGTCATATAAAGACATGAAATCCATATATTGCACCTAAACAAAACCATTGAAACCACTAATACAGAGTGCATATGCGCTGTTTTGAGCAAACGAAACTTTCAATAAGTAGTTTGGCTAAATCAATAGAAGTTCAAACATCAACAAAAATGTAGCAGTGGCAATGATGATTCCACATGTTATTTGTGGGTGCAAGGAAGTACATTCAGAGTAGCATCCCATTCCATGGTTTAAAACCTACACTACTATTCTGGCTACAGTATTCAAGATTATGATAGCAAAAATTAGAAAAACAGGTGGTATGATATTTGGGGGTTGGTTATGAAACAAAAAAACATCTAAAAATGTCCTGAAATTGGCTTCGTTTAAATTTTTGTTGGACAATACTATACACCAGGATTCAAAAAAAAAATCTGAAAAAAAAAAAAATCTTCTAAGAAAAATCTAGCAATGGATGAACAAGCAAATCAAGATACTGCTTTTGACAGACTGACCTTTGCTTGCGCACAAAAGAATTCCAGAGGTGCATGATTTGTTTCTCGTCTTTTGTAACATCAACAAAATCATCAAGCATCTGCATCATATTTTGAGTTAGCCATTTTACCTATCACCTACTTAAAATACAAGACAATTATGTGTTAGAAGCATAACAACTAGTTTGGGTACAAACTCCAGAAAATTCAGAAAACAAATTTTCAGAGTACTATACTGTTCATTTTCATAAATATCCGCAATTTTTTCCTGAACAACTGATGGATATCATAATGCTGACTAGTTAACTTTCTTAACTAATTTATAGACAATTAGCTCAAGAGACTAACATAGAGTTGGTTCAAGAAGTTTCCACTGACAATACTTAGAGGTGAAGTTCAGGAAAGTGACCCAGATATGCACCAGCCCAGAAGCATCCTAGACTCTGATAGTCTTTATAAAGATGAGTGTTTTTGCATGATAAAGCATCAACAAAAGCCCTAAATTCTAATAGTCTTTATAAAAGATGAGTGTTAAAGTATCAACAAAGGCAAGTGATCACAATTGTTGCTCATACCTTCCTATCTTCAAAATCAGCAATATCATCATCCACTTCATCTTCACTATCCCGGTCTGAGAATACTTGCTCCAGTGCCATTGGCTTCAAGGGGAAAAAACTAGTTGTAAATTTCAGTAATTGACAAATCACGAACATAATGCAATTTTCCATGATCTTTCCATATTAACAAACCAAAGACCTGGGCAAGACAACTAGACAGTAGAGCAAATCCAGAAAACAACATTCACTGATAATACTCCCAAGGTTACCCTTCTTGGGCCTCATGGCAGAGATCCTTCATTTTCATACTTAATATCAGTTCATATAAAAAATTATCCTTGGATACATTCGTTTCCAGCAATTGCTAGCATTTTGTTGCCTACAAAAGGACTGGAACAATAAGGATAGAAAGTGTTCAATTTACCATTTCTGAGCATAGCAAAAGATGAAGATAACTAAGATTTTCCTTAAACTTTCATGTCCATTGATGCAAATTGCATACAGAATTGCAAGCCCCTTGTTAGTGAGGTCTGCAAAGTAATAGTTGAATCTTAAAAGCATTATTGTTTACAAATGTTCAAGCATGTCAATTTCATCAGTACTTTTGCCTGCAAGCCACAAGTTGATATCAGTGTAACTAGAGGAATATGGTAATGTATTTTCTTTGTGATTAGTTGAGAAACAAGCTTTCAATGTTTCACATAATAAGTTTAGCAACTTAAAGTAAAATTTGTTAATCCTAGTCTAAAACAAATTCACACTTATCATGTTCAATTGTCTGCTTTTGGTAGTAGAAGCCATACTAACAATCTATCTTCAGTAAATAAACTCAAGCATTGACCATTCTGAGACACATAAGAACCTCATTCACTGATATTAACCATGCAAGGCCATGAAACACTGAGATGGCTCTGAGCCATGCCCAGGATTTACTACTCGATTTTGCCCTTCTTAACAGAAAAACCAGTGACAGGAAGATCTTACCATGCAAGGCCATGGAACACTGAGATGGCTCTGAGCCATGCCCAGGATTTACTACTCTATTTTGCCCTTCTTAACAGAAAAACCAGTGATAGGAAGATCTTACCATTGGTTACATCATCTATGTGATATTTTAAAAAATATAGATACCAAAAAAACAAGAAGTACTTCAAACTAAATGGAGATAATCTGAAATGTTACAAATGCATTACCTGAGCTCTGTGAGAATGAAAAAACTGACGCCTTTGTAGCAGTGATTGGCTGCAAAGAGAAGAGGATCAGTGAAAGTGAGATGATAGGAATTCCAGCGGGCAGCTGATTCTATTGTTAGAAGGCTGGACATGCATTATTTCAATGAAGAGTACAATCAAGAAATTTAAAAAATGCAAGTTTGCAAATTCACTTTCTAGGATCAGCTCGTTCAATGGATAACTTCCGTGATTTTCCAAATTGAAGCATTGTTGGTGCTACTAGATTGCTTGCTGGCAATGGTGGATAACAATCATTACAAGCAGACCTGTGAGCTGATGCAGCGCAGAAACCAACTGCATCAAGGCTAGATGTGACAGGTCCACATTCACCAGGACAATGGTTCTCTGAACCGTAGCTTTCAGATTCATGTCTTGAAACCAGAAAATGAGTCTCTCCATATGGTGCTTTCAGCAGCTTATCTTCATTAGAACCTGCACTTAGTTCAGTTTTTTAGCCCCTGGTAAGAAAGCATTCAACACTATTTAAACTGAAGCTCCAAAAGACACAAACTGCTCAATCCATTTGAAACCTAGCAACTATAAGACATGCTGATCACTAATGGACTTGTACCAGCATCCCTGCACAAATAACCTTCATAAGGATCTTCTCGAGCTGTTTTAGTAGAATCTGACTCCAGAACATGTGGGTGGACATGGTTTACATTCTGAACAAGATGTCTTGATTTCCTATTCTGCTTAAATTTTGACCTGTAATGACAATTTAAACTCCAGTTGAAAAATGTTTCACCATTTTATGTAAAATGATTTGTAGAAAAGCATATTTGAACAAAATGCTGATGGATTACCGGTAGATAAATGTCTGAAGCCGGGGATCAACTCCATCTGATGCAACCTAAGAAGTATCTCGATAGTTCAATTTCAAAATACTCTGTATCATAAATACATTTTTGCCAAAGATGCTAATATGAAAAGTAAGTCGATTTTTTTGGAGGTGAAGATGTCTCTATGATAAACCATAGGTACAACACATGCAGTCCCTTCTCACCTCCTTTTCCATGCAAAATGAGTCAGGCTGGATAAGATTATCCTGCAGCTATATTTGGTCAGAAAATCATTAGGTTGGTCTCAGGCAGCATTTTCTTCTTAAGACTCTATGCTAGTCTTTACAACCTGGCTAACTGCTATCCAAGTTCAAATTATAAAAGATCTTTCCTTAGGTTGAAATATTTTAAAATCTATGCAAACAATTGGATATAATAAACATCTAGAAAATATAATACAAGTACCTCTGATCTCCAAGTATCTGTTCTCACAGAGACATTTACAGCCTGATATTCTTCAGTTACCTGTGGAACAAGTAGGTTCATATGAGTCACTTCACATGGCTAACAAGATTGTTATGCTACTGAAGATACGAATACCAACCCAAAACTCAAAATTGAATAAATCATGAGATGAAATCAAATGATATCTGAGGCCCTGTGAACCAAAAAACAAAAAGGAAAATATCAGCACAGAACTTTGAATAGAGAGAGAACACCAAGACAAAGAAATGAAAAACAGAAGTTGATACATTATAGCGTAAAATTGAAATGGAAACAGGAAACAATGAACCAAAACAAGGTCTACCTTAAAGCTTGCACACTGCACCAAGCAAAAAGGGCAAGAGAAGTCCTCTGTAACTGTAATGTTTTTACAGAATGAAATGTAGTGGTTCAGAACATAGAAGCAAGCATAATAAAGCAAAAAAGCATTATGCCCTATGTTTGCCATATCAACTAGACTCTGATAGAAACTTTAAGAAATCAATGCTCTTCTGTTACACCCAAATAGCAAAATTTGATCCTAATCAAGATGCTCTAAACAACTAAGCCAAACATGAATTGGTTTCAAATGGTACAGATTTTTGTTTATAAGTTCACACTTGATTTCTGAAGTAAAAGCATGTGCCAAACGAGCCAATATAATTAACTGTAGTGCATGTGCTAGTATGGCAGATAACAACAAATGTGTACAACCACAACTAGCATCACAGAAGCTAGCTAGATGCACAAACTAAATTTGCAAGACAAAAACATGGTCACATATCCATAATCAAGATAAGAAAGATCCTTTACTGAGACCCATGAACCTGTAGGTTGTAACCTATACTACAGAGCTTCTATGTTCAAACTAAAATTAGTAGCATGCTTTCCATCAGCATCATCAGAGAGCAACATCAACCACTATATGCATACACAGGAACACATTGCTATTGGCCATGGGGCAAATCAGAATTGCAATCCACTGGAAATGAGCAAACTAATAGTTGATTTTATCATTATTATTTTGATTTTCTTGGTCTTTTGATGCCCAAACTATCCCTTAATATTTCTTCAGCAAGTTTTACATATTATGTTACAGGTCGGAGAAACATTTATTAAGCCAGAAAGAGAAAGAGAGAGAGAAAGAGAGAGAGAGAGAGAGAGAGAGAGAGAGAGAGAGCAAAGTTACCTTCAGTCTTCTGCAATGTATTATTGTAATACCTATAATTGAAGAGCACATTCCCGGTTCTCAACCTGGGCAGTAAATGCCAAAAGAGAAATGAACTGCTAATAGACTAACAAATCATAGAAGTAAAATGACATACAAGGAGAATATATACACAATTGAAAAGTTCCCCCTTAACGCTATTTCGTAAGGTAAAGTCTTGGATATTGGTTCATGACAATTAACAGAAGCATTTTTTTCATTAAGAAAATAGAGAACTACAGTCAAATGATCAACATTTCCTTCCAAATGTATGTTATTCTTTGAGGTAGGTTGACAACAATTCTATTCCAACATGACTTGAGTTAAATCCTAACAAACAGTCTACTATCTACAACTAAATATTAACATCCGCAAATTGTCCTCATTTTGTTGCATTAGCTTACATCGCCTATTCATATTTAATTTTCTAAAATATAGAGAATTTCCAAAAGACTTATTTGGTTAGAGTTTGTCTTGGGTCAAGTATGCTGAACATTAGCCAAAGGCATTTGCTAAAAGATCCATAGTTAAGCAGAGCGGCTCTTAAACTCAATTTTACTCCATCCAATCTCGACACTAAACAAGATGAAAGATAAATATGACTTTCAAGAGACATGCATAGTTTGAAAACCATGGTTGAAGTACAACGCTTGAGCAAAATGGAACATTTCCAGTTCAACAATGAAAATATACATAAATCAAAATAAATTAAACTCTCGTACCGCATTATATGAGGCAACGACGACATAGGAACATCATTGTATGTGTAAGAATCATAAGGGGACCTTTGCCTTGCTCCAATCTCTTGTGTGCATATGCTCACTTGCATTTGATATGATGAACCCTAATTGTTTAAATTCTAAATCAGTAAAACAAGAATGTTCACCACTGAAAAAGTCGAGATCAACTTACCATGGGATCAAAACAATGAGTTTGGAAAGTTAGGAGGCTATCCTGATCCAGAAAAGTAGGCTGCAAGAGAGGGTAATGTGAAATATGTTTGCAAGACATTTCCAAAAGTTCAAAACAAGTCAATTCGGATTGACTTCATAGTTAATCAGAAACTTCAAGATAGTTAAATGACTGTAATTTCATGCAATTATAAATTCCAAATATGAACTTGGATTTTCTTTTTTTGGATATAGTAAATTATTGGGGAAAATTGTTTCAATTAATGATCCTTAATACAACATTCTAAACATCCATACATCTCTCAGATATGTACAATAAAACTGTTTGATCTGCAGTCTGAACACATTTATCAGGAAATTGCCAATACATACATACATACATACATACATACATATATATATATATATATAACCAAGGCAAAGAGAATTCAGTATGAGTATAGGATGTGAACAGTAAGGATCCTTAAAGTTGTTCGATCGTATCACCTTGAAGAAAACCTAACCACTCATCCCAGATACTGGGAAACAACTGGGGTAGGTATGGGATTCATTTACTCTCTCTAACTGTCTTTACAGCTTATAAAGTAAAGGAACACTTAAATCTTCGGAAAATATTTGTGGCTCACATGTTTCAGTATTGGGCATACAACAAACCTTAATCTTCAGATTTTTCAAAGTTTTATACTGTACTGCCCATTGTATGATTTCAGACCAAGAGATCAATTCTCCAAAGAGACAAATCCAACAAGTAGCATAGAATAGATGAAAGCATGAAGACTTGAACCTCAGTGCATTAGTAGGTTTTCTCCAAAGTGATATGAGTCACAAGTTCTAGTTTCAAATAACCCTCCTACATGCAGTTGTGAGACAGGTAACATCTAACCTTTCTAGACATTGCTTTCAAAGGAGGTTATGTATCTTAAAATGGTAAGGGCAAAGGGCAAAAATTCCTGTTTTTTATTCAGGTTGAGAGATGATGGAAGCAATGGAAAGGGCAAACTTTTAGTTTATGACCACTGTTTTCCTTGTCTCCTACATAATATCAGTTACGATATGAACAGTCTTATTCTTTGAGGTTTTTGCATATACCACAATTGCGGGAATTGGGGGCATCAAGCAGCCAAATATAATGTGTTTCCAAGGAAAGGGCAAACTTTTGGTTTCATTGCTACTATTGATCACCTATTATGGTTCTTTACACAACAATGTGGCCAGCTAACCCCCAATGTTCTGAGTCCAATGACGATTGTAGGTATGGGAGGATTGACCCATTTTTGGCTAAGGAAGGATTAACTTGTTTGCAAGGAAGCTTGCCCATGTGCTACACAAAAAGGACACAAGAACAAGAATTACTGAGCTAATGAATGGAACAACAAAAACATTTTCATATATTTCAAGTCTGCCCCAATATTAAAATGTTGGTTTCCATTTATTCAATGGAAAAAGTTTTTTACAACATATAAAAAATACTGTTTAATAGTATGAAGAACAGATATTGAAAAGAAAATTTTTTCCACAGCTGAAAAGACCAGTTATCTCAAGAACTTGTCTGCAGCTTCTAAGATATCCATTTTACTTCAAGAATATGCCTTTGATCCTTTCGTAATCCAGAACGTCTAAGAAATGTAACTAGAAATGAATTCAGCTTGGGACTACAACACCTACCTTACTCTATTTTAAGTATCAGTCAATGAAAAGAGTTGGACAAGGAATCCAAGAACAGAAGATACCTAGCCCTCTTGAAGGCCCTATGACCAAACAACAAATGGAAAATAAATACCATCATCTGACATAGCATACCGTGAGAAAACCTGGGTGCATACTGATAGCTGAACGCACTTCAGCTCTATGCCCCAAACTCAAGCTGACACACTTGTCCAATGATGACCACAATGACTCAATCTGCAGCTTCCCCCATAAGCATTCTCCTTCAAGTTTTGCTGGTAGGGAGGAAAATCGTGAGAAGTGAAGAAAACCATATATATCAGGAACTATTAACAGAAACACATGAACCTGCAATCACTGAATAATTTATGTGAGAGAACCATGCAGTAAAGCATATACGCATTGGAGAGTAATTTATATCCAGAAAAGAATGTGTTTAACTAAACAAAAACTGAAACAAATCAAGGTCGAAAAGTAAATATTCTAAAACTAAGGAGAAATAAACAGCAGTTGTTCTAAGTATAAGCAATACAAAGGAACAATCACGATCAACCAACCAAAAGTTTTCTAATTCAACGGCAGCTAATATGTACATATCTCCGTCATCATCCAATTAAAATTCCAGGAATTGACACAATAATATAGTGTTGCAGTTTTTAGCACATTGAACCGAGAATGTCAGTGGCTTTGAAACAAGTTCAGATTTTGCAAAAAAAAAAATCATCTAAAAAAGCAAGGTTTACATTTTTGTAGAAAGGTCCAAGAAGGAAGATTGCCGCATATAGCCTCTATAACCTACAGGCCATACAAGGAATGAAGAGACAGATGACCAAATAAGATTATCATCTTTTACCTTTCTAGCTGAGTTCGTACAATATTTGGCCAAGACAAATTTGCGGAAGAAAAACTAAAATTAACATGCTATGGCGTAGTAATAGTCTGACAATTCACACAAAAAAGTAGCATCCATGAGCCACAATAAATGTACAACCCATGTTAAAGACTACAAAACAACAATCCTGTCTTACTTGGAAAAGAAGGAAATCCACCATCAACCTTCAATAGATGATTCACAACAGCACCATCCCTCATTTCACCTAGAAAAGTAGATTTTCTTAAAGGCATCAAGGAATAATTGTTCGATCAGTGCCAGTCGTGATCAACACCAATAACAATAGGAAAGCACTAAATACCATAACTAACAAAAAGGATGGTAAGGCTCCCAAGACGATTGTCAGCAGATAACTTCTTAATCTCAGGAATGATGAAGTTTGCTTCTGCTTGTTCCCTCTTGCCAAATTCACTAAAGCTTGTAAGCACACAAGCCCGACCAAGTTGATAAACTGCAGAATGCTGTTTGACATCACATCAGAGACAATATAACAAATTTCTAATTATTTTCATGAGTGTGCTCTGATAGTTCTACAAGACCTTTTCAGTGAAATTGTAGCAAGAATCTCAATAACTGTTTGTAAAAGTTACAAGAAAACCAATATGATGCATACTACCTCCGCAACATTAACAGCATCTAGCTGAGCCAATAGAACATAAAGGGGGAACAAATTCTGCGGCTGAATGTCACCATTTGCATTCCCAGATAGTGATACACTTATTTGGATTCTACACATCCCAAAATATTAAGAATTAATTATCAAATATGAAAACCATAATTCTGAAGAAATAAACATAAATTTTCAGCAGTTGACATCATAATATACACAAACGAGAAGGCTTAAAAACCTGAGATACATGCAGCAGTAATTATCACAATGCAACAAGTTTCCATGATAAGCAAGTACAAGTCAAAGCAATACTTCAATTGCAAAGAAACAAATCATAAATTTCAAACAAAATAAACCTTCTTTTTCTCTTTGCCTGTATCTTATAGCTCAAGCATCTCTGGAGAAATGATGGCTGCAACAGAAGACAACTTAGTTAGTGCTTTGCTCTTACGTCCAGTCCCCCCCCCCCACCCCCCACCACCTCCCGGAAAAAAACACCGAACAAAGAACAATAAAATAAATTAACAAACAAGTGATTCTAGAAGAAGCCAATCCATGTAATTGTGGAAAAAGGGCTGATTTTTCTTTAATTAGAGAGGAAGCAGAGATCTAACACTTAAAAGTATTACATTTTGTATAGCCCGACGCTGGATGATATTGTAGAGTTCAACCGGTTTGCAGTAAATGGAAAGACTTTCTTCAGCTGCAAGTTCCTCTTCAGCAGTTAAACAAACCCGTGAATGTTGGCGGCACATATGATCTGCTGTCCTAGAATGGCTGCAACAGCAATCAGTCATTGAGCATAACACACACAATTGTCATGCCATGCCAACTAGTCATTGTTTCTTTAGTCAGCAAACTTTGTTTGATGTCAAAGCAGAAGTGAGAGTGTAAGTTTAGCTCCAGAAAAACATAATAAGAATAACAATAAATAATACAAGAATAAGGGGCAAAACCCATATTTAGGTTCAGAGTTTACGTTGTTTCACAAACTACCAACGGTAAGCCTGGCATTCTGTATATATCCTCTCCAAATATCTAATTTCATAGCTTTCCGACAAGATTGATAATGTCCACAGGATAGCCACTAAGTAAGAATAACATTCCACCAACCCAATTTCAAACTGCAAATGAACCAAAAATACATTACTCATTATATGCACGAGAGGATAAGACACAAAAAATTAAGGATACTGAGGCAGTAATCTGAGATATTCTGGGTGCAAGGATAATCACTAAGAAATACTTTAGAAAATATAAAGGGAACATGATCTCCAAATATATAACTTGATGATGATGTTGGCAAACTTCAGCACGCAGAAAAATTGAGCATGACCATAAAATACCATCACACTGATGCAAATGGGCGCAACTCAGCAGGAGAGGAAAATGATGTTCTTGAAACATTTGTGCACGAGGCAACACACATCTACCATTCCCGTGCAATGTACATATCTACTCAGCAATTTACTTACATCTCGATGAAAAAAAAGCGATCTTGAGACTATCCGAATATTTAACGGAACAGATTCAACCAAATTAACACAGAGCAAGAGCGATTTCATCTAGCACCACTACAACCCTAAGAGAAGGCGAGATCAATCGCGCAATTAGGGCACGAAACCCGTTCCCAGCGCGAAACACCAACGGTTGGAAACTGGATTCGCTCAGGAACAACACTCCTTCGCCCGAATGGAACATATCGGGGAGCCCTAGGGCTCGGGATCGACAGAAGCCAGGTGATCCGACGACAATCAAGCATGAGATTGAACAAAGAGAAAGCGAAGAAAGTGGGGATTAAGAGAGGAGAGATCGAGCTGTACCTGCGACGAAGACGGAGGTACTGGGACTCTCCGGCGAGGGGAGGGGGTTTCGGGAACCTAGCGACCCGAAAGCTCCTGGTTTGTCACACCATGTGCGGGAAATTATTAAGAAATAATTATGATTTTGGTTTTTTTAAGAAAAACATATACCGCCCTGTTTTCACGTAACTCCATGTAAACCTTCTATTTACACTTTTGTCATTGAAGAATGAATATCTTTCTGGTGATTTACAGAAAAAAACTAATTTTAGGGGTTTATCTGCAATTCCGAGATTGCCGAGCATCCCCCGAGTCGGCCGTCGGCTTTGAAGATAAGACTGTCGTATATGTCTTGGAAATTACGATTTAGCTTTCCTTTGTCGTTTCTTTAGCGATATTTATATATTCCTTTTTTTCCTGAATTGATTGCATAGGGCTTTGCTGCGATGGACGTGATCGGCGACAAGGAGGATATGAGATCGTGGTCGAGGTCCCGGCGATCCGCCGGCCGGACTATCGCCCTCGTCCCGACGATGGGCTTCCTCCACGAAGGTCACCTCTCCCTCGTCCGCCAGGCCCGCGCCCACGCCGACCTCACCGTCGTCTCAATCTACGTCAACCCGGGCCAGTTCGCCCCCTCCGAGGACCTCTCCACCTACCCCTCCGACCTAGCCGGGGACCTCCTCAAGCTCTCCCGCACCGCCCTCGTCGACGCCGTCTTCTGCCCCCGCAATCTATACCATCAATCTCCTTCTCTCCCTCCTCCTGCCGGCTCTGATAGCAGTTCCAGCGACAAGGACGGACCTTCTCCCGTCTCCTGTATTGCGGAGGACGGCTCCGGACATGAAACCTGGATCAGGGTCGAGAGGATGGAGAAGGGCCTTTGTGGGCAGAGCAGGCCCGTCTTCTTCAGGGGAGTCGCCACCGTCGTCGCCAAGCTCTTCCACATCGTCGAGCCCGATGTCGCTCTCTTCGGGAAGAAGGACTACCAGCAGTGGCGTCTCATCTGTAGAATGGTAATGACCCCAGCTCTTCGAAACTCTTTTATGCGCAAGATTTCTCCTTTCCTGCCTTGCTTATCTTGATTGTCTTTCCCAATTTATTTTGTCCCAAACACCGCTGGTTCATCAATGTTTGTTCTTCGTTCCCTCTATGCCTTTGATGTGGATGCTGTTGCTCAAATTTTATTTTGGAGCTGGCCTTTCTAAGAAAAAAGAATTTCACTATCAGGTACATGATCTCGATTTTGCAGTAAGAGTTGTTGGTTCTGAAATAGTGCGTGAACCTGATGGTCTTGCCATGAGTTCTCGAAATGTGCGTCTATCATCAGAAGACCGGGAAAAGGTTTGTCTTTTACGTTCATATGTTCCATAACCTTTCTCATTTTCTCTGCTGTTAAACTTGAACATCTCGTTACTGTAATAATCTTGGTTTGTCAGGAAGATTTCATGACAAGTGGGTTTCATGTTCAAAAAACCTAGCTAGAACTGCTTAGTATAGGTAAAATTAACAGATTTGCAGTAATTTATTCATTAAATTTGATTGCACAATGTTTACATGGATATACCAAATGAAGAACTAGAATGTCTATGTTATTTAAGTTGGCTTATAGTTGGTTAAAAGTAACTAGCATGGAAAGATAAACGTGTTAGGCATATATTCTAGACAGTACAGTCAGATTCAGAGACCAACTAATTCACAGCCTGATTCTCTAGAATCTTTCTTCCCTGGCTATACCTCATGAACTCAATGCTTGGCATGTCAACTGATTATCACAATCAAAATAAAACTTGAACCAAAATGAACATGTTGTCTACATAATACTTTTCCCTGTTCATAATCTAGCATGTGATAATCTGCATTGTATTCATGTAAGCATGCAGGTTTTAAATAGTTTCCTACTACCTATGCTACTTTTCCAGGTCATGTTGATTACTGTTTTTTTTTCCTTTTTTTTCTTTTTTGGCTAATCCTGTTTGTTTTCCTAGGTTGTTTTTTGTTTGTTTTGCTTCTCTCTCGCCCTCTCTCTCACTTGCTCACTCATTTTTCTTTTACATACTCTGTTTTCACATGATTCCTTTGCTGCATTTCAGGAAGAAATCACAGGATGTCTGTGAATTTAGTGGGAGTTCTGAATTTGGTGAGACAGAACTCCTTTGTCAAATTTTAGGAACTGATGCAAGTTTGGGTAACATATCATAAAGAGGAGAGGATAGATAATGAGTTGTGCTCTAGAAATTCATGAAAAATAAAAAATAGAGAGAATATCTCAATAAAAATTTTTAGATGATGTCTAAAAGAGCATTTGAGTCAACATGTTTGAGAGAGAAAATACTTGTCACTTTTGATTTCTTTTTAAATGAAACTGTTTATTAGTTATAAAATGAATTTGGGAAGTCATAAATGCAAAGATAATTGATGCTTTCACTAAAAAATAAAGTTGGGGAGAAGATATCAGTCACATGCATCTATATGGGTGAAAAATACTCAAGGGACCCACTTGTTTTGTAGTTTGCAAATTATGTTTGTACATGCTAATTGTTTCCTGATATCTGTTTGCTACTGAATACATGATATTTCTATCAAAGTACTGATGAAATAATAAGTGGTTAAGACAAGGAAGTTGCTGAACCAAATACTAGATGTCAGAAAATTGGCAAATCAGTAGCTATTCTTTAGATCAGAACTAGTGGATTGTTAAATCCTTTTCCGAAGGGTGATCATGATATGAACATACTCTCTGGTTTCATTTCCAAAAGTGTTCTCTTTTATTATGAATTTTCTTACTTATTGTAGGCACTCTCCATCAATAGATCTCTGTTCAAAGCTAATTTTTCTGCACGAAATGGGCAATTAACCTGCAAAGATCTGAAAAGCCTAGTCATTCAGGAGATAACATTGGCTGGTGGCAGAATTGATTATGCTGAGGTAACAAGGAATTGCTTATAAAAGTCACTAGCTTCCAACAAAGCAGACATGTTTTATGTCTTCATTCATTGAACAAGCATTTCAAACAAAGAAACTGATAAACTTCCGTTCAAACTTCTTTAATATCTGGTAAATGGCTATAGTCCAATTAAGGCAAACATTGCAAGATTCACATTGCATGAGTGGATATTTTGTTCGAATGGAGATTGTTGAATTGTAATAAATGTGGAGGAAGCAAGAAAAAAAATTATGAAGGGACAGTCAAGAAGTTTTCATAGAGCAGCAATAATTAATCAAAAATGAAATGCAAATATTGCATTCAACATACTATTCTTTTGTTATGGTTATTGCTCAATTGCTTGATATAATAGAATTGCTACCTTATTGATTAGACATGCTAACCCTATCGTTGTTTTGATACTAAGTGATTCATATTCAACTGTAAGATTAGGCAAAACTTAAGAAATTTAGTACTTAAAATCAATTGATGCATGCTGGTATTTTAGAAGAGAAATTTTGCAATTTTCTGTTGATCTCCTTTATGGTGTACTTTTTTGTATTTACATGTCTATGTGTTTTTTTTTTCCTTTTTACTTTCATCTAGGACGTAAGTTTTTATAACTTAAGCCCTTATTTCCATGTGTAGATTGTGGAGCAGGAAACTCTAAGACCTATGGAAAAAATCACCAGCCCTGTGGTGATGTGTGTTGCTGCATGGTTTGGAAATGTTAGGCTAATTGACAATATGGAAATTAATTTACAAGCGAACTATGAATAATATTCCCATAATGCTTTAATAATTTTCTTGTATTTTTTTTACCAAAATGTCTCTTACATTTGGGCAATCAAAGCAATAAGCCCCACTATGGAATGTTTAGTAAATTTTCATTTAGAATTTGTTTGTTTTGTGAAATTTTAAAATTCTAAAAACTATACTATTTTAGAACTTTAAAATCTTGTATTTGAAAGTTCTGATAATGTGTTTGTTTTGTTAAATTTATAAATTTCATATTTATATGTTTTGTGTTTGTTTGATTAGAACTTTATAATATAGTCACTACAGGATTTATACGGTGAGATTACCCACTTCAAATTTATTTAATATTTTATATTAAACAATATCAATTTTTGATATTTTAATGATAGATTGAATTTCTAATTAACAAATTTAAAAAATAAGCTAATGATATGATAAATTATATATATAAATATACAAAAAAAATATTATGAGTCATTTTGACTATCACCTTTAAATATATATTCCAATTTAAAAACTAGATAATATTTTTTATTGTGTATAAATTATAGAATTTATAAGCAAATACACGACAAATGAGTATCATAATTTAAGTAACTATATATAATCCAATGTTATAGAAATTAATACAATAATTTTGGCATTTATTACAAGTTTTTTCTCATTATAATTTCTGTCAGAAAAAAATAATCTTTTTTCAAAAGAAAATAAAATCATATCAATAATTTATTTTCTATCAAGTTCATCTTTGAAATTTATATTTGCCTTTTCCTACTCAAGTTATGAATTATTTAGAAATAGTTCTCCATGTATGTAGTCTGAATCAAGATTAAGGTAATATAACAAAATTTCCTTTAAAAAAAAATATAAAGAGCATTACAAAACCAATAAATTCAAATATTTGTGAATTACTCTTAAAGGCATGTATTTCAAGCTAGCTTAAAAATCATTTGATCCAATTAAACCTAAAATAAAAAGATTCATGAAAAATATTGTCATGAAATTAAAGACGATGATCAACTAATGGATTTGGCGCATTACTAACATGCAAAAAAGAATATATCTCAAATTAAAATTTTCAAGTTGGCATTTGCATTTGATTATCAGACTGTACAATAAGAATTGCTTCACATTGATAAGGAAAAATCTAGATATATACGACTAATAAATGTTACTAATAAAGAAGTTAAACTTAAGTGTAGATCGAAAAAAAAAAACAAAGATAAATTTTATCTTAAAAACTTCTTACTTATAATGTTAAATTAATTATGTAATTTAAAAAATCTGACTCCACATTCATGAGAAAAATACCAACAAATTTTAAAAAATTGTAAATCCAACAAATTTTGTTTCAAAAATTCATCCTTATCAACCATCAGGTATTGGTACCGACAATTGAAAACATTAAAAAATTAGCAATAATTTTAATAAACAACCACAAAAAATTTGCTCCAAATATTTTAAAAAGGAAAATTAACCTTACAAAGATCAATTGAAAAAAGTGTAAATATAAGGAATCGGATAAGAGCAAAAGAGATATTTGATATAAAATTTTACATAAACACAGATTTATTACATGTTAAATTCTCAAATCTTAAATTTTAAAGTTTAGCCTATTTTGGGAAACCTTCGATTTTCATATTCCACAAAATAAACAAACCCTTAATTGATTGCATAATTTTGTGTTATTTTTAAGAGAATTTCTTCAACTATCAGTTTGTTGATGATTATAAAAAAGATTAATTATTAAATCTTTGTTTGGTAAAATATTAATGTTGACTGACTAAGTTTGTTTAAATCACTGGAAGTCCGATCCAGTGCATTCAAAAGGAAAACTTGCCTTGGAGGCCCAACAGTTACAGGGCCAAAAGTTGAAGAGTCATAAGTTTTATTTTTTCACCCTTTTTTTAATGATCAGAGTTTAGGATTGACATTGATGCTCAACTGTGCCTTCAGAAGGGGCTAAAATTTTGGTGTTGCCCCAATAGGGAACTATAACCTGCAGCAGCACAAAACACATGACAAAAGTAGGAGCAACCATATATGATATGAGAGTTAAAAAACTAGTCTTATAGGACATGATACTTGAGCATAGACATTGAAGGTAACCCATCTTCATCCATGTATTCTTCAGCTATATGAGCAAGTCTATACCCTATAACTTACCAAACAGAAAACGCCTGGAAATTCAGCTGTCAGTCAGTACCATGGAAATTTTACTTATCATACCAGGATATGCTAAAAAAACCAGAGAAAAAGGAAAAGAGCAGGCCAAAAATGTGTTCACAATCATTGGGGTGTTTAAACCAGATAGTCTCTCAATGCAGCAACAGAGATGCAAAGACAAAACAACAGAGCATGACATCAGGTCCAGTTTAAAGCATCAGGTGATACAAAAACTAGATAGTGCCCAGGGCCTGAATTATATCAGCCTTCAAATCTTCGAAGCCTTCAATTCCAAAGCTGAACCTGACCAGGTTGTCCTTGATCAAGTATTTGGTTCTCTCTGATGGACTGTCCCTGTTCAACACAAGCAGTTGTGTCAGGACCTGCGTACACCAAACATTCTATGCCAACATCTAGCACCAAAACAAGCCGTATACAGTTGACTTTTTCCTGGGGTTTCAAATCATCATTAAGCCTCAAAAAATTGCATGGAATAAGAGATATGAGGTAAAATCCTCTATAGCCCTAGTTAGATCAGAAGTTGACAATCCAAAAGAAGTAATATATAACATCCCAAACAGAACCGGTAAAGAATAATACCAGTAGGACATGAGTGCAGGCTGGTCAACAAGACTTTCACAGCCTCCGAAGGAGGCAGAGATGTAGGGTATCTTCAAAGAATCAACAAACTTCATGGTAGTCCGCAAGTCTCCAGCTACCTACATCAATAAAACCCCAAAGAAATGAAACCAAGAGATAACATAGAGAGCATGTATGAAGAAGCCAATAACATTACATGACAGCCCACCTCAAAACTGACCACACCACCAAAACCAGTCATTTGCTTTTTGGCAATGTGATGCTCCGGATGACTTGGCAGTCCGGAATAATGAACCCGGGTAATCTGTAACAAACCATATCAGTATGCACTACAACAACTAAATAACTCAAATCACAATTATGATCCAAAGCAATCAAAACTGAAAACTCAATATAATGCTCACAGTTTATTCAGCAAAAGATAAACTGCAAATATTAATCAAACAATAGAAACTATAATTGGTTTCAGCAGGAAGTTCCAAACTATTGGGCATTCAAAGCATGGTCATGTCATTTGACACCCATCAATAGAGGACCCTAATGCCATTTGCGAAGGAAAACAACTACTCATGAATGAACTGTTTCTCTCAATTGTGATGTTAGGAATAGCCAAAATAAGAAAACCCCGTTTTCAGCATAGCAACAACAACACATGCTTGGCTTGATAAATGTCGAATGGTGGTTGCATATTATGATTCTGGATATTGTTATTGCACCAGAGACATCAACTGAGATTTGCCTGGAGAATGAAATCCTGCCATTGCCAGTTTGGGGGGAAGCTAACTGGATGACTAAAATAGCACCTCTTGATAGGGAATTGTCAAAATTAACAAGGAATTTGGTGAAGACACTATACCAAAAGAAAGATAGTTTTCAAAGTGAAATGCACACACTTTGCTAACTCTTCTTCCAAGCCAAGAAAAAAAAGAAGCTTTCTATTAAGCTATTCCTCCTGTTCTGATAGAGTGATAATCATAATGTGAAGTAACGAAAAGTAGTACCTTAGGATGTTCCTCCAAAAACTGGGCCATCCTCAGTGCTGTATTATTCTGATGCTGTACACGAAGATATAGTGTCTTCATGCCACGAAGAATCATGTATGCAGCATTCTGAACCCGTGCAATGTAGTCATCCAGAAAAAAAAGGGGGAAAAAACCAGCCAATTAGCAACCATCAGCATAACTATCAGTAGATACTGGAAAGGCACTATTAAGGAATAGCATCAAAGTACATGACCTGAACCTACCACAGTTTCCAAAAAAAAATACAGCAGTACGCAGTGAAAAATCCTCTAATCCAGAAAATCCAAAGAAAAGAGTGCATAAAGCATGTGAGAAAGAGTTTCTTGTCTAATTTTCACAGGAAATTATTGGCAAACTCCTCAAGTTTAATAAAACAATGTCTAAGTGCTCCTGAAGACCTAAATGATCATGCAGTTTCGGACTACTTAAACAAACATAATATTCAATGTATAAAAAGGAATTACATAACCATTAAAATATTCAAGGATAGAAAATAAGTATATGGCCACTTTTCTCCTACCCTTGTCCCCCACCACATACAATGCATATGTCTGGACCTGATAGTTACAACCAAATCCCAAACATTAGAAGTATGCAATTACCGGATTGAGAACACCTCCAAAGACATTATGGTATTGGCGTATTTTTGAAATCAATTCCTCTGAGCCACTCAAGCAACCTCCAAGAACCTAAAAGAAAAGGCTTGTGACGTCAGAGGCTAAAAAGAGCAATCTGCTTAATTCAGTGGTGTCATAATTCAGGAACCAATGAACTCACATCATTATGGCCGCCTATGAATTTAGTAGCAGAATGCAAAACAATGTCTGCACCCAGAGTCAAGGCCTTCTGATTGACAGGTGAGGCAAAGGTGCTATCTATGCAAACCAGAGCTCCTTTGCTATGGCAGAGTTCTGACACAAGTTCTACATCAACGCACCTAAAAAATGGATTAGTTGGGGATTCTGTGAAGAATAACGATACCTGCACAAACACAAGGTGTTAGGCCTGAATCCCAACATGGATAAAAAATGCACAGAAGACATGAAATAAAAGTTAACATGAAGGAGTTCACTCACTTTATGCTGATCCAATGCTTTTTTCAAAGAGTCTATATCAGCTGGATCAATGACGGTAGTCTGTATCATGAAGCAAAGCAAAAATTATGAATACAGATAAAGCAACACTAGATACAGTAGAAACAGTCCAACCTATAATGTGATAGGCCAACCTGAAAACTAAGCTCAAAAAGATAGCGTTGGACTTAAGATTTTCCAAATCAGGACAGATTTCGGTTAGGATTTTCCCAGAATTACACCCAAAATGTCTAGAGCTGAAACAACTAGTCCATGAAACTAATGGCAATAAATCCAATACATGAATAATATAAATTCCTATTACAAAAAAATGTCAGAAGCATCAGTTCACACCCTTTTCATCAAGTTCACATAGTATTTGGCGAGTGATAATTATCACATGCTTAATAATACCATCTGATCGAATTATATGCAGAAAGACGAATTGCAACAATCTGAAGTAAAAAAAAGTAGCCAGGTAGATGGCTTTATTAATATACAATTTTTCCAGATATAATTATTATCTTATTTACAAATGCCAAGTAAAAAATAAAATTATATTCATAAAGGCACCAAGCTTGTAATCTACCAATGACAAGCAGGTTAAAGCTACTACAGGCTATAACAAGCCAAAATATTTCAAGAGATGGATGACTAAAAAGCGGGATGAAAGGATGAGTTTGCACAATAGAAAAGCCTCTAGTCATCTAGCTCCTCAGACTTTCTGAATCCATCATATAACAACAAGTTATTGAAATTTATAAATTGAAGCCATGTTTAATTTAGAAGTCAACTCAACAGACAGAAGAGAATCAAATTTGATATGCAGTCGCACAGACTTCCTCATGCAAATAGTAGAACATAGAGAACCCCCTTACAAAACAAGGGCATTCAAAGTCATATACCTAGAAAGATGTAACTAATCACAATGCACTTGATCCCCATGAATCATATGCTACAAATCTCTCTAATGAACAAAAACTCTTTCTTGCTTGTTACAGGAGAAATTGAGTCCTATGAAGCAGCATTAACCAAAGAAAAAAAAAACGTATCCTAGCTCCAATGAAATCATGAGACAGTACAACAATATTTGCAAAAAAAAGGAAGGTTTAAATGGTATTGTCCATGGACAAAAGCAAAACAATTTGAGAAAAGTATACCGTGATCCCCATCTTAGGGAGCTCCTTCTGCATGTATATTCTGGTCTTGCGGTAGCAATCGGTGGTTGTGACAATATGACCACCAGCAGGAACCAGGGCTGACAGCATGCAGACAACGGCATACATACCAGAAGCCATAAACGAAGTTGATTCAGCTTTCTCTAATGCACTGTTCCACAATATAAAAAGCAAGTTATTCTTTTTTGGAGTTACAACACCCCAAGAACAGCCAGAATAACTGATGGTTGAAGCATTAACCTCATCTTCTCCTCCAGAACAGCAGTAGTTGGGTTCCCATAGCGTCCATATTCATAGCTAATATGCCTGCCCTCCTGCAAAACAAATCCACAGTGACCATTTGTCTGCCGTTGGGATTTTGAAGATGAAATAATCATCGACGGAGGATGTTTACCTTGAAATCCAGCAGCTCGTCAGAGGTTTTGAAAAAGAAAGCAGAGGTGTTGACGATAGGCGTCGTGATCCCATCCGTAACTATGCCGCGCCCAGATCTCTCGCCTGCGATTAAGCATTTCACATGTCAAATACCGAAAAAATAGATCCATGATATTTTCGATCGATCTGTCTCGAAGGAAACATTCAAGCAAGCAAATTCATATTAAAAATTAGAATTTTTTTTTTATAGATCTGGAAATGAAGGTGAGTGAAATGACCGGCATGAACTGCGAGACTGGCATCGGAGTCAAATGGCGACTGTACAAAGGCGCTGCCGTTGCCATTGGCGGCGAGGTCGGCAGCAGGTGCAGGGTCGGGGACCGCGGCGGTGGCTCTCTCATCGGCGCTGGTGGCGTTGGACCACGAAGCGGCAACGACTTGGGCGACGCCGATGTTGCTGCAGTTACGGCGGGCCTTGGTGCTGAGCTGGCGGACGAAGTTGGGGGGGAACCGGAGGATCAAGGCGGTGGAGAGCCCGGAGATGCGAATAGAGGCCGGGGAAGGCTTGTGGAGGCGAGGCCTGGCAGCGGAGGGGCCATGGCCGGCGGCGCCAGAGCGGCAATCAGAGGCGGCGGTGGCGGAGGCCATGGGAAGGCTGGGGAGACGGCAGCAGCTGGAAGGGACAGCCATCAGAGCAAAAGGGCGTCACCTTTCCCCCGGTTTTCTCTCTTCTGGTGAATATTGAGGGAGGGGCGAGGAGGAAAAGCAGAAAAAGCCCTAGGCGATGGCGGCCAGCGCCCCAAGAAACAAAATGGATGGCATATGCAAGTGGCAATTTTTTTTAATTTTTTTCCTCCGCGAGCGAGAGAGAGAGAGAGAGAGAGAGAGAGAGAGAGAGGAGAGAGAGCGAGAGAGTGACAGTGAGAGTGAGAGAGTTGATTTTGGAATCCAGGTCAGATGCAGCAACCAATATAATTTTTTTTAAAAAAAAAATAATTTTCCATGAATTTGATTTTGGATTTTTGCTGTAAAATCTAACAATATCTCCGGAAAATAACAACAAGCTTGAAAGACGTTTTATTCTTCTGAGATTTTCCTTAAAAACAGATTCAATGTAAGCTATTTTGGTAAAAGTATCATGGGATTTTTAATTATATACTCTTAAAATAAATTAAAATTATATTTATGTTTTTTTTAAAATTATAATTATTTTAATATTTGAATATTTGATTTTTTTTATTCAGATATCCCTAATTTATGTTAATGTCTATCTATTTTTGTAAATTTTTTTAAGTTATTATTTAATTGTCTCGTACCGATTGTAATTTAATTCAAAAGAATATTGATGAAAATTGACATATATAGGTTTGGTGGAAATTAGGTTCAGCTAAGTCAAGATCAACGAAAATCATGGTAACCCAAGTGGAGCTTCGGGATGCGGGTAAATACTGGGAATCTTCCAACCTAAGATGCGGGCAATTTATGGGTACAGTTGGCTTAGTAAGAAAGACAAAATGATGCTTTTAAAGAGGTCCCTTGCAAGTGAGGCGAAAACTACAGAGGAAATGTATGCTACAATCATAGATTCCATGAGATCGAGTCTGAAGTCCTTAGAACATGACTTGATGGTGGTAAAGAGAGCAGTGGCAGACTTCACTATTGAAGGCGGAGATCCTTTAAAGGTAAGGGTCCCGGAACCTCATTCCTTTAATGGTTGCAGGAATGCAAAGGAGCTGGAGAACTTCTTATGAAATATGGAGCAGTACTTCAAAGCTGCTCACATTTCGGAATGGGAGAAAGTCACTATCACCAACATATACTTGAGTAAAGATGCCAAGTTATGGTGACGTACCAGAGCATCGGAGAATACTCGAGCTGGGAGAGCTCAACTAGAGGATTGGGAAATCCTCAAGAAGAAACTAAAGGAGCAGTTCCTTCTGTGCAACATAGGGTGAGTTGCACGAGAATCCCTAAACAAGCTGCGGCATTCGGGGACCATAAGGGAGTATGTGCAGGAATTCAGCTCCCTCATACTCGACATCACCAACATGTTCGAGAAGGACAAGTTATTCAACTTTCTTTCTGCTTTGTAGCCGTGGGCTCAAGCTGAACTCCGATGGAAAGGAGTGAGGGATCTTCCTTTGGCCATTGCTTCTACAGAAGACTTGGTGGATTTCAAGTTGGCAACAACCACTAAGAAAGCCACGGATGGAAGGAAGATAGGGTGTGTAAAAAAGGATGGCAAGAAGCCCGAGGGTAAAGGCAAGAAGGTTGCGGAATCGAGTCAGTCCAAGCTGCAACCCACCAACATAGAGCAGGGCTATTTTATATGGAATGATCCTCATCGGGCAAGGGCATGTCTAAGGAGGGAAAAGTTATTTGCTCTAACTCTCAGGGAATCTGAGGAGGAAGAACATGGTGTGGCGGCAACGCCACGCATGAATCCATTGCAGCTACTCAATTCAATGATGGCAGAAGGTCAGCTGCCTTGCAAAAAGTTGATGTATGCACCAATGCTATTAAATGGGAGGCCTATTTTTGCTATGCTGGACACAAGGGCGACCAACAATTTCTTCTCCCATAAGTTAGTAAGTGAATTTGGTTTGTAGATTCAATAAAGTTCATAGAAAGTGAAAGCGGTAAACTCAATCAACTCCAATTCATGGAATGGCCAATGCAACCCTTAAAGTTAGAGCTTGGGAGGGAGAGAACGGTGTGACAGTTTCAGCGCTTGATGAGTTTGAGTTTATCTTAGGGATAAACTTCTTCGTCCAAGCTAAGGCTAGCTTGATGCCTCACTAATCAAGTATGTTGATTTTTGTGGAGGAATCACTGTGCTTCGTACAGACAGCATATGGAGGGAAAACTGCAGCAGCGGGTATGCAGTCTCCTCAACAGCTGAAAGCGGGTCTCAAGAGAGGCGAGACCACCTATATTGCAGCACTAATCGAGATATAACTGGATCAGGTTGTGGAGGTACCTGATGATGTTGCAACTATTCTGGTGGATTATGTGGACGTGATGCCACCAAAACTGTCCAACGAACTTCTCCCTCAGAGGACAATTGACCACAAGATTGAGCTGGAGCCAGATGCTAAAACTCCTACTCAAGCCCATTATTGATTAGCTAATGTCGAGATTTTGGAGCTGAGGAAGTAACTCAATGAATTGTTGAATGTGGAATTGATCCAACCGTTAAAAGCCCCATATGACGCTCTGGTGTTGTTTCAACAAAAACAAGATAGTTCACTTTGGATGTGCAAGGACACTATCGAGCACCAAACAAAGTGTTCTCTCGGCTTAGAGAATACAAGCTTTTCATGGAGGAGGATAAATGTGAGTTTTATCGGGAGTGACATAACCAAGTGGCGGATGCATTGAGCTGAAGGGAGGTGCAATGCTATGTAGTTGCACTGTCCACAATGCAGCCAACCCTGCTGGAGAGGGTTAAAGAGCAAGCCGACTCGGACCCAACATATGTCCAACTCAGGATAGAGGTACGCAAAAGGGTTATTAAGCATTATTGACTTGAAGATAACTTGTTGTATGTTAGAGGCAACAGGTTGTACATCCCGAAGGTGGGAGGGCTGAGCCGTGAGCTTTTATGAGAGACTCACAATTCTCAATGGGCAGGACATCCTAGAGGGCAAAGGATGATAACACTCTTGTCTAAATAATACTATTGACCAAAAATGGAGGAAGACGTCGAGATGTATGTCAAGACTTGTCTTGTGTGCCAGCTTGATAAGACGAAGAGGAAGAAGGAGGCAGGACTGCTGCAACCCTTACCTATTCCGGAGAAGCCATGGCAGTCCATTTCCATGGACTTTATCTCGGGCTTTCTCAAAGTGGATGGGACGAGCTCAGTGCTAATCGTCATCAACCGACTCTTGAAGTATACGGTGTTCATACCAACACCACATGCATGTCTAGCAAAGGTAGCAGCTGGGTTGTTCTACAAGCACGTGGTGAAACACTTCAGTGTCCCGAAAGACATTGTGAGTGATTGAGATGCTCGATTTACGGATAGGTTTTGGACAACAGTTTTCAACTTGATGGGTTCAAAGTTGAAGTTCTCTACGGCTAATCACCCACAAACGGATGGCCAAATGGAGCGTATCAATGCCTTAGTGGAGGAATACTTAAGGCATTATGTAATGACCAGCCAACAGAATCGATTAGAGCTGTTGGACACAATCCAATTTTGTTATAACATCCATAGGTTGTCGGTTACAGGAATGAGTCATGCAGAGCTTGTCATGGGACAACAGTCTCTCACTCCTCTCGAGTCGGCTCAATCGACGGACTGAGGAAAGTGCTCTGCTGCCTATCGCTTCGCTAAGGAGAAGTAAGAGCTGATAGAACAAGCTCGGGACAGCTTGCGCAAGGCAGCAAAAAGCATGAAGAAACATGTAGATAAACGAAGGCATTCATTAGAGTTCTAGGGCGGAGACATGGTGTTGTTGAAACTTACTCCACAGATATAGAAGAAAATCAGCAGTAAGACCGTACATCATGGGTTGGTACCAAGGTATGATGGTCCTTCGAAATGATGAAGAAAGTCAGGCAGGTTGCTTACCGGTTGAAGCTACCCGACAGGCTGAAGGTATACCCAACATTTTATGTTAGTTTTCTCGAATCTTTCAAAAGGGACTTGCTTGGAGATAGACAGTAAGCCAAGAGAGTTCCACCAATAGTTCGAAAGCAGTTTGATAAGGAGGTCGAGAAGATCCTTGCACACCGGACTATGGGGCAAAGTAAGAAGAATAGATGAATTGATTTTCTTGTGATGTGGAAAGACGGCAGCGAGGCCGATGCCACGTGGGAGCGGGACTCTATGCTATGATAGTTTGAGAGATAAATCAAGGAGTACATAAATTCTACTCCGACGAGAACGTCAAACTCTTCTGATGGGGGTGGTTTGTCACACCCATTATGAGTGGTAGGTGCCACCACAAAGAGATCATGTAACGGATCTCATGATCTCAGAGGCAATGGAGTGTCTCCAACGTATGTGTGCATAAGCAGCACACATATGAGGAAACAACCAACTGTGGTGGTCAGTGCCACTACGAGGAGTATCATGCGAGGGAGCGTGTGATCATGTGAAGCAACGGACTGCCTCCAATATATGTGTGCATGGGCATCACACATTGTAGCAAGTGACGGAGTCACAATATGTTCGAATGGAGACCCAAATAGCCCAAATAGTCCTGCAAAGTGAGCAGCGGGACAGATTGGCTAAAGTGAGCTGCAGGAGCGTGTGAACAGCTTAAACACTTGGCGCCGCATGCTGAAAACACATGGCTACAGGTTGGAGAATCAAAGTTGCACTTGTCAAGGGACATGTGACCAGCAAATAAGCAATTGAGGGCTTATGGGACAGGTGGCTGCAGTTGGAGAGAGTCAAGAAAACTGCAGGGAGAATATTGTGAAGCATATTCTTCATGATTCCAACATGTGGACTGCAGGGAGAATATTGTGGAGAATGTTCTCCATAATCTCCAACAGCTGAATTGTAGAGAGAATATTGTGGAGAATATTCTCCATGATCTCCAATAGATGAACTGCATGGAGAACATTGTGGGAGCATATTCTCCATGATTTTCATGGGTGGCTCACAGTCAAATATGTGTATTATAAATAGACTATGGTGTCTATTGCGCTTAAATACACACAAATAGAAAGAGACTTGTAGTGTCATTTCGCATTAGAGTTATATTCTTTTTATGTGAACAATAAAATGTTGGTAAGGTTACTGTACTTCTCTTCTCCTTTATACTCTTGTGGGTTTGTGCGAGTTTGGTAGACTAAGATGGGTGAACCTTGGCGTCATCACGGGAAAATTTCAAGGTATATATATATATATAAATAATTATAATTTTTTAAAGAGCATAACTATAATTTAAGCTTTTTAAAATATATATAACAAAAAATCCCAAATATCTAGTTATTATAATTGAAAAAAAATAATTGACTTTTAGAAATTCACCAGCAATAATAATTTAACCAAAAAAGAAGAAAAAAAAATTGTCCTCTGAAATCTTGACTCGCTGAGTTCTGAAAGGTCACTCAATTCTGAGAGCTGCTGAGTTGGATGGCACCCCTTCCGCTTCCTGGCTCCACGCCATCCTAATCTCATGAAACCTTTTCTTTTGTTTTTTTGCTCAAGTTGAATTTTTGATTGGATTGGATCCACACGGAGCCACCCAAGATTGTCAAAAAATTAGAGCTGGGTATATAGACTAAGTTTTATTTTTAAAATTATAATTTTTATATTTATTATTCCAATTGGCTTCTTTTATTTTTTGGTTTGATAAACGATTCTAAATGACTTTTCAATTTGAAATATAATTTAAATTTTTAAAAACGACCATTGCATTTCAGAGACTAACAAAGTTTGCACAATATCTATTATGCAGGATGATGATCTATCAAACTTAAGAAACCATGATTTCCCACACATTGTTTTAGGCCTACTTGCCAGGTACAGGGTCGATTCAACATAACAGCCCACAACAAGGAAACAAACTCAATTGAATCCAAAACTCATCCACGACAGGGACATACACCTCACACAATAAAATATCCAAATAAAGAGAAACAATCGTATTCTTTTGTCTACATGTTCCACAACTGGATCGCTTTGAGATGACCAGAAGGAGAAAACCTGAAGATGACTTGCACACAGCAGGACAACAGCATGTTTTGCTCCCACTGTAAAATTCCTCTTCAGGGGTCCTGCCATGGAATGGCTTATGATAGAGGTTGAAGCCAGTTCACCACCGACCAAACATGGAATAACTGATGATCAACGCCTTTGTCTTGCCTCTGCCATCGTTACACGGATATTTCTGCCATCAAGGTCCTGCAAAACAAATTATAGATTTCACAACATGACAATCACCATACTAACAAAAGATGTCATTTGCACTCAAGGAAAAAGTAAAAGATATTCTCTAAAAGCAATGCTCTTCCCAAGCTTTAAAATATCAGCCAATAACCGTGCATATCAACTGAAATACATTAGTATCAGCTGGTGTTGATGTAGCTGACGTAGGCTAATATGGAGATGATAAAGCCAATAATAAGTGACATCCATACCAACAATCCAAGAACTTTATTACCAACTTTTTTCAAGGCAACGGACTAAACTAATGAAATAAAATGGGCTAAACTAATGAAATAAAAAAGAAAAAAGAAAATGCTGTGAAATTTAAATTCTAAATATTCCCAAAAGCACAATGAAGCTCCTATCAGTAAATTGACAAGCATAAAGTTGAGCACAAGCAAGCCTGAGCTTGGCCAGGGCCTAGAGCTCCCATGTCCTAAGCCTAATTTTTTTAGTTAGGCTGCAGCCTATTAACTGCCTAATTAATAAGCTGCAACAATAAGAGTAGTCGTGCCAGAATGTGCAACCTTTTGGATCATAAGAAAATGTCAACAAAACAGATGAAGAACATGGTAAGATCTGAAAACAATATAAACTAACAAATGTAATGGACCAAAGAATAATGACACACAAAGTTAGAGATTGTTCCCTGCTCTAGTATTAAAAGATTAATTTAAGACTGGGTTTTTCGAAGTTGTGATTTATCAAAAAATAGCAGCGTGGTTGATGCAACTTACAATGCCATTAAGCAACGAAATGGCATTATTGACCTCGTCAGGAGTGCTGTAAGTGACAAAACCAAAGCCTCTTGATCTGCCACTCTCCCTATCATACACTACTTTGGCTTCCATGACATTTCCTTGTTCACTGAATAGTGTCTCAAGTGCCAAGTTGTCAACACCCCATGCGAGATTACCTACATGTACCCTGTTGGCAGCATTAAAACCGGCACCAGTTCGAAATCCTCTTGATAGGAGACCATCTTTAGGAGGAGGCGGACCTGAACTCACCCTCAATGGTCTCCCTTCAAATTCCTGTCAGATTTTTAGAATAAGCTCAAGGTTAGCAACTCATTTGAGACAAATGGAACAATTTGGGTATGACTGCCATGATATGTTGCATACAAAACTCTGATGCAGGTTGTCACAATACAGTCAAATGTATGTCGATAAATGAATTAAAAAATTGACCTTACTAACAACAAGCATTAAACCCTGCTGCCAATGAAAGAAGAAAACAAGGTCAAATGCATCCTCCAAGTCTCATCTATTCTCAAAAACAAATACCAAAAGATATAGATTTAGGAGAAAAAAAAGCAAACAGTTATGATGTCATTGAAAGCAAATAACTTCAGCTAGAGCCAACAGAGAGAGCTGCTGATAACTATATTTTGCTTACAACTGCCTATCAGTCAATTGGAGGCAATAAAAACAACTCACACTCAAATAAAACAAAATTTTGAATAAAACATCGCCGTGGCCACCAAAGACTAGGCATCATCAAGTATATTAGAAATCAAGCTTGCAAAATGAAACTTCATTATTTTCTGGGACAATGAAGGGAGATGCCATCTTGTGGGTTTTGGCTATGGTTCACAGAGAAATAACTCATCTTTTCTCACATTATGTAATTTTCTAAGAAGTTCCATATATTCATATGAGATGGGAAAAGATATCAACTTTCAGAGAAACTTGAAACTAGAAGAAATAACATAAAAGATTCAAGAGAAGCACTTGACATATAATAAGGCTGTAACAAAATGTTCAGATGCATATGTATACTCACATAACCATTGAACTGCTTTTCTGCCGCCTCAACTTCTTCGACGCAGGACATGGTCACAAACCCAAACCCTCGGCTTTTTCCAGTTATCTTATCATATATAACCTGCACAGAGAGAGAATCAAAACCTACGAGGAGTTCACTCAACAAAACAATCCATTGCAATTTAGAGGCAATAGCCAACAACAGTAACCGAAGTGCCAACATTTACGAACACAGAGAAAAACGGAAGAGAGATAGGGATGTGTGAGAAGTGTACCTCAACCATCTCCACCGTCCCAGCGCGCTCGAAGAGCCCTGCTAGTTCAGCGCTGTCGACGCTGAAGGGGAGGTTGCCCACGAACAGCTTCAGCTCAGAAGCGAAGCTCCGCTGGTCCTCCCCCTGCGCCACTTCTTCCTCCTCCTCCAGCTCCAACTCCGATGAAACGTCGACTCGCGGGACGAAGACCATGCTCCCGGGTGCCGCCGGAGATTCAACAAAAAGGGGGCGGCTGCAGATGGGCCGCGACAATAGAGAGAAGACAGGAAGAGCCAGCGCCGGCGTCCTGGGCTTGGCGGAGACGATGAGGGTTCTGGGCGAGATGGAGGCGGATGGGAGGAGGAGGAGAGACGGCATGGCGATCGTAACTCGTAAGATAAGGTGGAGAGTGGAACGAAGGTCAGGGGTTTAAAAGAAGAACTGAGGATCGGTTTCGGTTTTGGTCGACCGAACAAAATGGAGAAATAAGACACCCTTGAAGATGAGGAGAAATCACAGGATTACCATTCCCGCGGCGGCCGGTGCCAGCACGTTCATTCTTCTTCTTCTTCGGTCCCTCCCCCAACGGGGAGCAATGCATTTCCTGATTTTTTTAATTGCAAATTATCGTTGCTTCTGTGAGAAAAAGGGGAAGATGGATGCTTGCAACGTGTTCGACGAAAATCCTCTGTAAATGCATGACTGTGTCTTGTTTTGATTTCTACTCTGCTTTAAAGAGATGCATTTCTCACAGAAATGTAGGAGTTATTCTGTGATCACCGATAAAATTAGGTTGTGTAGGAGCTATGTGTCTGTGGATAGATGTAAGGTTTAGTGGTTCTGGAGAAGTTGAATAAATTAATGAATTGCAGACATCATGGCGTGAAGAATTAAGTGTAGCATACTCCGTGTTTATGTGAATTTCGGAATCTGGCAATTTATGATGTCTGGATTTACATGCATGGCTATGAAAAACAAGTGAGCTATGTTTGGATTGAGCAACAACTTCTTCAGATATGGCTTTCCTGAATTTTTGATGTGGAATGTTAGGCTGATGAATATTCTGTGTTCTTCCACAAATCAGAGCAGAATCACCTAGGCTGAGTTATCTTCGTAGTTGTGTGATTCAACTAAGTTGTTGAAGATATCAACAGACATGCATGCGGAAAATGGAGAGAGTTAATCTTGACAGAACTTCCATGTGAGAGGAAAATGGTTGATATAACAACATCAAGAATTCATGCTTGGTTGAGAGCTGACTGCAAGAAGAAAAGGACAAGTGGGGCGGTTTATAGTTTAAATTGGCTGATTAATTTGCACTAACTTGTGAAAACTACCCGTTTTAGCTCCAACTGCCACAGATATCATGTCCTTAAACTCATGTTTCTGCCAGTGAAACGTATGTATTAATCTCCTCTAGATAATTAACGGAAAAATTATTTTGCACGCATACTAGAGAAATCTGACTTATACTGTCAGCATGTGCAGAAAATTTGAAATGAGTATTCCCATAAGCATGTCAGAATTCTATAATTCTTATGGTATTTGTGTGATGCAATTTGGAGTGATTGCACCAGTAATAAAGGCACACTGCCAGTTCCATCGATTGAAAATTTGATCATAGATGAACAACATACACAAATGATTTTAAATTTTCTTGTTGGTTGGTCTGACAGCTAACTGGATAATATCCCAATAGCTTGTAGTATTTGTTATAGTATGTTATCCACATAAGCATGTTTCCAGTTTATCTGATGAGTCTATTAGTAAACTTCAAATAAGAGCCACTTATCAGCTACCATTGACTATCGCTACTAGATATCCCATTAGCATGCAAAGGCAATGCTTGAGAACAACATTTGCATCTCATTCTCTAACTGAGATACCATAGGAAGAATAACATCTAGTTTATTCATTTAAGTTTTGCACTGTTCCCATATCTCTAGCCAAGGATGTTTTTCTTTAGAGCTGACTAAAAGGTGCAGCAATAAAATGAATTGGGGTAATTCAGGATAAATCGAATTTCCCCATTCCTTAACCAAAATGGATGGCTTTGATTGGAATAACTATTAGGATAATTAGTGACATAAATCAGAACCGAAGTGTTTTGCTAGAAGTACTGATTCTGATTAGGATTTCTGCTATTAATTAACATAAACTATAGTACTTCAGAATACGATTATGTATGAGTATCATTTAGTTGTAATATTAGATGATAATGTAATACAATAATATCATATTTACCTATTATAACAGTTAGTATCACATAGAGTTATCTTATTTTTATTTACTTCACTATTTATATGATCTTTTAAACATTGTTTGATAACAAGTCCTGTACAATAATTAATGTTTGTTCAGCATCAAAGTTAATATTTGACATGAAATTACAAAATCATTTATGTGAACAATGTATACTATTATTTTCAATATCTTATGTGTTAAATAGTGTTGCTTGGTAACTAAAATGCATTATATGTACAAAATTCTAAAATAATTTAGGAATTTTGTAAAAACATGTCATAGTAATATTTCTGAGGCAGTAGGTATTAGTGTTTATCATATCTGTCCTTTCCGATCATCTTATACTTTTGGAGTTTTATTTAAAAGCACTTTGCATTTTTTTTCCAAAATGTTTGAGTAACTTGATAACAAGTCCACTTATTCAACTCAGTATGAAATTGTAATTTGGATTGCATAACTTAACTCTATCCAAGTATAGGCCAGTGCAAAATGGGCCTCTGGAACCAACTATTCAAATCCAACCATTAATGTAGCAATGCAGCTAATTTCAGTCCATACCTGTCTAAATCTGTCTCAAAAATTGAAATGCAAGCAAACCTTCTCCTAACCTCCTATCCCATGTGTAGCATCTTGCTTATTGGCTTAATAAACCTATAAAGATCACAATTGATGTCTGAATATATTAAATCTCCAAATGACTATTTCCCTCTCTAAGCAATTTCAGCCAAAATGGAAGAAAGTCATCTCTTCAATTTCTTTCAGCCTAAAAGTTTCTCAAGAAAGAAAATGGATTCATCGTGACCATAGACCACTAACACATCAGATGCAAGTCATCCTCAATGTATCATCCAAGAGATATATGATGCAACAATCAAGGAGCTTAAAATCTCAGCTGGGAAAAAAATCTAATCTTAACATAACAAGGATTGGTTCACTCACTGATAGAAAGTTAAAACTCAGAGTTGCTATTTCTTTGCATATGTAGAGGTAGAATGACAATATGAAAGGGCATGGTTAAAGAGATTTGGCTTGCACGTCTCATATGGATGTCAGGTCTTTCACACTTTTTTATCTTAAACTCAGGAGTTGGGTTTCATACCGAAGGAAAATATCTTCCTCCTCGAAGCTTGCTATCTTATTAATTGTTTCGTTTTCATTACAGTTAATTGAGCCACTATATGGGTGAACTGTCATTGAGCCTATCTCAATTTTAATCTTGCCAAGGCTCATACGTTCAGATTATGTGGATCTAAAATACTTTTGCTTCATTACCTTTATGTGTCATCTGGGAACCATTGCTTGCCACTGCATAATTATATGCTCATTTGTCCTTCTTAAAGGATCTAACCCTGACATGCTTGCAGATCCACTGAACTTAGCCATCTCATTTGCATTCTCCAACGGAATTAAACCAATTAATTTCTTTGAGTTGACTTCTGAAAAAAGGCTCAATTATCAAAGCATCGATTTAAATCTACAACAGGTTGTCAATTGATGCGGTGGCTGTGTGCCATATCAGCATTCCCAATATGGAAATTTTGCTTCAATTTTATGCATTTTAACCCTTTGGTTCTGGGTTTGTACTTGATTATGTTGGCAATTTAAAATAAAGGTTGATCATCTAAGTCCTTGGTGCTAATTATCAAGAAATAATTGTACACTGTTTGCAAAATGAAGCTAAATATTTGCTAGCTGAGTGTACAACTGGTAAGAGACCTACAATGTGTTACATGGTAAGAACAACACGGCTAATTTCTTTATTGAGTAGCTGAACTCTTTGGCATTAGCTTTGTTGTTGTATTGACAGCTTGTGACAATTTATATATCTACTATCATATGATTTTGAGACAGTAACAAGTGATGACAAAGAGGGTGTGTAAGTCTTCTATGATCCCAAGCATTGCCTTTGATGAACCTCTTCAACTAAATAGTGGTACCCAACGGTGTCAAGAGGTCACCAGGAGATTGGAAGAATAGGTCAAATAATTTGATGGTGACTGATAACAGTTTAGGGCCAGGGCTCTCCGTCTACCACCAAAGATAGGGTGTCCTTCATCTGTTATGGACCAGCTTGCAGTCGGCTGATACTTGATAAATACAGGAAGAGAAAAAGAAGAGTGATTCACGCTTTACCTGAGACGGCATGGCCACATAATCTTTTCAACCCTGGTGGGGGCCAATTGATTTCTGCCAAGACCTAGTATTTATGGTTGCCATATGCTGCAGTATTGATAAGATAGGACATTGGTCCAGATGCATTAATGTCGAAATAAGTTTTATTGATCTGCATTGAAAATTGTTAAAATAAGTTTCACACTATGCTACTCTCCTTCTATGATGATCCCACTCTTTTGGTGTCTGCTTCATTCTCAGGCAATCCCTCCTGAAGATGCTGGCAAGAAGAGACTACCATTCCTTGATATCTATATCGGGAAATGTAACTACTTACTCCAGGTGCCATGAATTGTGGTTTTCCTAATAATAGAAGAGCACTTGAAAAACCTCTTTTCTTTACAATGCATCTTATCTAGCTAGTTGATTCTTCACACAATCCACTCCAAAACAAGGACCAAAAACATCTGATCGTTTTTTTAAAGTTATTATTTGTTCAAGGAGGACCTCAGATATCAAGAAATTTAAAGGAAGTTGTACGTGGTATCTGTTTCCCTTGGAGAATATACTGCTAGAGGGTAGCAATCATCAGCAAGCGATCAGACAAGACAGTCTTATTTTGATCTCGTGTCTACCATGTTCCTTTGTCCACTTCACACAGATTAGATTATCGTAAAAGATTTTTACTTGAATGAGATTGATAACTCAGTTTAATTGGTAAGCTAGCAATCGGTGAACTAGTCTATGGTGTAAATTTTCAACAAACAAGTATAACATATAAGACATCCTGTAGACATAATTCTGTTTTTTCTTCTTCTTTATCATTTCCTTGGATTGTCTTGTTCATGAGCCAAGTTGGACGATGAACAAGGATCAGAGTTTGTTCGTAATAAAATCCTGGGTTATGTTTCATCAGTAGCTGCTGAGATATAAAGATGGTTGATTAGGTTCTGATACTTGTGTGCAACCAAGAGTGTTGATTGTAGGGATCCCGAAATATTTCTTGAAGTATAATCTTGAAATCGCACCAACTTCCCTTGTTTACTTTGGTAACAAGAGTTGGACGGGGTGACAAGGAACCCCCAAGAAAAGCGAAGTCTGGAATCCATTGAATGTGCCAGCGCTTCAGGAAAAAAGAAAGAGAAATCCAACCCGGGAAGAAGGCAAGGAGACAAATTAATAAATGGCCATAGCAACAATAATAGTACTATCATCACCATAATTTATGAAAACAATATGACTCCAAGTCTAAAAGGCAACCATAACCACCGGCACATTCAATTGGGGTCGTTATTCCTTTCTTACAGATTGCTTTCAATCCATGCACTGCCTGAAAATTACACTACTAGATCATTTTGAGAGAGATTCTAGCAGCTAGTTTACCTTCTTTTTTCATATTTTCCTACAGGTGGAGTAAAATTGGAAAGGAACACAGTGTGGAAAGTCCAAGAAGTCAGAACACAGTGAAGTTCCTAGTTGACTAGGACAAAGGGACAACATAAGCAGCAGACAGATGAAAGCTTGGCTCTACTTGCAGTCATGGCCCGGAGTCCAAACAGTATCTTGAACTTTGGTGGGAAGGAGGAAAAGGATGAACAAATAACAATGGGGATGGAGGCACAAGTATATATCCATATATATGATTTGGAAATGGGAAGGAACCGGCAGCATCTAGAACACAGGTGGTGGAGATCTAGATGGAGACGAGGAATTCACCAAGTTGAGAATGCTGTTCCAGTATTTCTTGTCCTCTTCTTCCTCCTCTAGGCTGCTGCATCCCTCTGCATTATCAGATTCACCGCATCCCTCTGCTGAGTTCTGGTCATTTGACTCATCTAGCAACAGTCCTGCTCCGAAGTCCCCTCCACTGCCAGTTCCAACCATCGATGAATCTGAAAGCCATGCTGACTCCACTCCAAACACTGTTGGGTCCATCGTCAAGCTGTCTTCCATCTGATCTTTAGTGCCCAACATATTCATCGGCTTCCCATAGCATTTCCACTCCACTTCTTCCTCCTCTTGACCACCTTGATCACCAAGTGTAGAGCTATAGATGTCCATATTTAGTCCCACACTGGTGACTGGCTGCATCATGTTACTAGAGAAGCTCAGAGTAGAGGTGGGGGACTCAAGATCAATCGCTGGACCTTGTCCTGGTTTGGATGAATCGTTCCAGCCCCTTTGCCATGCAAGGAAAACATCAAGGCAGGGTGGCGGCGGCAATGGGATTGCAGGCTTGCCATTAGGTTCAGCAGAAGCCGGTGACGGAGAGGAATATGTGGAAGAGCCCAGGGACTGTTGCTGGTGGAAGGCAATGGAGCTGGACCTGAGCTTGGATTCCTTGGCGAGCCTTGCCTCGGCTTCAAGCCTTGCACTCTCCCACTGAGCCATGTGGTTGAGGTTGGCTGCACTCTTGGACTGACCATCAGCAGAGCCAAGAGCATCGCTATTTGGCTTGTGCGTGACCGGATCAATCCCCATCTTGGTGAGCCTCTTCTTTAGGTGTGTATTCCAGTAGTTCTTGATCTCATTGTCTGTTCTCTTTGGCAGATGAGTCGCAATTGCCGACCACCTGAAGAGTGGACACGAAAATGGTTAATTCCAGTGTCTAGCTAGCTCCCTCAAGCTGAGTTCTATGTACTTATACAAGAGTGAAAACCGAGCAATCCATGAGAGAATGGTGAAACAGATTAAACACCTGTTGCCAAGGAGTGCGTGGAGTTGGATGATGGTCTGCTCCTCCTGTAGGCTGAATTTGCCACGTTTTATGTCGGGTCTCAGGTAGTTGGTCCATCTCAATCTGCAGCTCTTGCCGCACCTATGGAGTCCTGCCAATCCACATATATAATGCACATTCTTCAACACAAGCAGTAGGCAGTATGAGCATGCATGTCTATGGAAAGAAGTGGCTCACCAGCCTTGGCAGGCAACGCTCGCCAGCTGCCATGCCCATGCTCCTCAATGTAAGCCAGCAGTTTCTGGTCCTCCTCTGGCGTCCAGGGGCCCTTCTTCAGGCGTACCTTCTCGCAGCATGGCGATCTGCCCATTCCCGGAGAACGAGGTTGGTCACTACCGTCCACTCCAGCATGCATATATGTAGAAAAGACTGATTCGATGGAAGGGAATTGAAAGAGAAATGGAGCAATTTCGAAGAGAGTGACGATGGATAAATAGAGACGAAAGGAGAGAAAGAGATGCTCGACCAAGACAGGTCAGCAGCACTGCAGCAGCGGCATAAATGGCGTGTGCAGGATACTCGTAAGATTTTATTAGAGCTGCCTTCCCTACTCTAAACCCTGCTGTCAATTGTCGTTAACTGGAATTCCAGCTTCTTTTCTCCAAGGGATAATTTCTACATTTGTGCCTCAGAAACAAGTCTGGGCCACAATTATCTGTCTCTTCTCGGTCCATGAAATTTTATCAAAGAAGACTATAGTGGCTTCTATTCATTGCTGCAGTGATTTTGGGGCTGACTGCTAAGGGTGCCCATGCATGCGCTGGGCCATGCATGCCGCAGCTGACACTGTGAAAGATGATGACGCGTTCCTTTCAGGACCAAGAGAAGTAATTAATCTCTCCCGTTTGAACTCCACGTGCTCCTGGACTATTGATTTAATTTTGTTTTTATCCCACATTTTTATTACTGCAGCTAATCTGTGACTGGTAACTTGCCAATTCTCCCAAGAAAATGGGAGGCAATTTTGCATTCCTCGACGAGTATGATGACAGAAAATGTGCAGAAAAGAAATGGTAACTCAGTAATCTGAAAGCATTCAAGAGCTGGAGAGAGAGACTAGTCACCGTTGTATTTCGAGCTCGTGTCGCTTGTCTGTCAGCAAAGAGTCATCTAGTACTAGCGGCGCCATTAAGCCATGAAAAGCACGAGACACTGATCGGTGATAACACATACGAACTGTACAAGCATTCTTGAAACTTTCACATAGATAGAAGAGAAGATGAGGTGGGGGGAAGAAAAGGCTAATCAATGATGTACTTCGAATGCCAGAGAGGAACTCGGAATCATCTGCATGTAACTGCATGAAATATGCCATTACACATACCCTCTTTGGCAACCAACCTAATTCCATCACCAACTTCATCTAATGGCCGAAGAGCGGCTACCATTGGTGGACAGGTCCATGGCAATGGTGCTAATTACAACGCAACCAACTTGAAAACGAAACTTCACATGTACAGGACATTCTGTTTGTTGAATACGAAGGAGCAGGTAGAGATGGACATACATGGTCCACTCTGATTTGCCTTGATTTCCATATCATCGACAGGAGGGATGGGATGAGATTTGCAGCTGGTGCAAGTGTTTGCTTCTCCTGAGGCCTACTAATTAATTCAATGATTTGCTTAATGAGGCACCGCTGTCTATGAAGAGAAAGAAGGGATTGCTTCCATGCGGTAAAATACCAGTGTTTAATGGACAAACTGGCAATGGCATACTTCTCTGGCGATGCCACCAAAGAAAGGCAACATTGCCATTTGCTCCTGTCCCCTGCCAGAGGCATACTACTAAATGTTGCTTTGGAGCAATGAGCGCCGAGTTCCATACAGTACGAGTTTGGTATGTGTCCCATTTGCAGCTTCTCCCTCCAACTTGTCTTCGCTTCCGTTTGCCTCCAACGCTGCAATTTAGTTGTCAAGAACAAGATGGCGCGAGGGACAGACAGGATGGAATCCAGCTTGCCTCAAGTTACTTATCTGTCTGCTCAATTGAACAAGATTAGAGCTGCAGAATAAAAGACACTCTGGTTAAGACACTAATAAATGACTTTTAACGCCGCCTCTACACCTTTCAATGCATAGGCCCCAGGGTCAATCCAAGCAAGATCCTTATCTATGAAAAGTTAATTTCCTCATCAAAGTGTGAGAAGATGCTTGATGCTTGGCCAGTGCCTGTGCACTAGTACACGTCTAAGCATAGTAGCACCACAACAGCATTCCCCGTGCTCTTACAGTCTAATGCCGACAAGCTTTTATTTTGAGTAAAGGAGGATAAACCACCAATCATTCATTAGGAAATCCCACAAAACTTCGCCGCTAAGGTTCATCAGAAAAATGACTAAAAACATCCAGTTTGTCAAGAACCAGTGCTGCCTTGAAAATGTAGAGGTAATCGAGATTCTTACAGCCAGCTTTAATTGCGGACTACTGCTTATAGCTCTGCAACACTAACCTGGTGATGCTGCTGCATTGGCCAGCCTACCCTGTTCACAAACAGTATTGAGCTGAGCTGACTCTCCACAAATACAAAGATATATCCTATTTCAGTCTCAACAGTTTTACAATATCTATATGACCACAAATCGTTTGATCTGAATCTTCACAGAGCAACGTGTGTTTCTTCTTGTTAGATGAAATGGAAGTAACATACGCTGAAAAACAGTATATTAAATGTCAGAAAATTTTGTGCGGAGCAATAAAAAACTGCAAGAGAATGTGACGGGATAGAGAACATTTAGAGAACAACACAGAGTCTTGCCGACTCAGAAATTAGAATGGAACACTGAAAATTAAATATAAGAAAGCTGATCTTTTATCTGATTACAGAAAGCAGTCCTTGCTCGAAAGTTATAACAGTTAAAAGTAAAAGCACAGAGAGAAACTTGTATCAGATGTCAAGTATGGAACCGTGGCATCAAGATCATAAATAATCCTTCACTTGCATGTGTATCCTCTTTGTGGGACACCACTAGGTAGTCCTTAAAACCCATCTTGCCCTTTTTGTGGCACTTGAAGTCTCCAGACATGCCCTAAAAGTAAGAGGGTTACCCTAAGGTTATTGCACCTTCCTTCTACATTGCACTGACAATGAATTCAAGTTTTTGCTTGAGTGAATGGCTAGGGTGTTTGCTCTGCAAGCAATGATTCTTCCCATATGTCCAGTAGGAAATGCTACAATTGATAATGTCGATAATGGAAGGTGCATTAATCAGTGGTGGATGCAGGAACACATGCCTAATTCATCAGAGAAGGTGGGCTTCCTATCTGTTAACATTTACTCTTCAGAGACAAACATCAAAAGGCTTGAGTGCTCCAGTGGTGGTTAACATGCTTTGGCCGCAATATCCATCTGCTTGATGCCTTTTTGCTGTCAAAATCTTGGTGCTTGCAGGCTTTGGTAGATTCAAAAGAGAAGATAATACATTATATTTTGCTCTCTTAATTCAACCACAGTAGCCGGTACACAGTTGCAGGGACACTATTTTTATTTTCGGCTGTCCTTTTTTCTTTCTTCTTTTCTCATATGCTGTTGACGAAAGCTGTGAAGCAACTTTCATGATCAATTGCTAAAGATGATCACTGGCTGTTATTTATAGACAATCATAAAAAACCATATAATCTGTTATTCGGATCTCTTTGTTGCGCATTAAACAGTAAACTAATCCCAAATAGAAACCTAATTAGCTGGTGTTGTTAAGAAGAATTTGAACAATTTACAACTAAACTTGTTTATATCAACAGTGCATCAAATTTGTCTCAATTGGGAGAATTGTCAAATCAAGGAACACAACAAAATTACCAGATATATGGACAAGGGTGCAGCAGTCAAGCTCAGCTTCCCATGTTGATTCATCTACAATGACTATTGAGAATAAAAATAGTTCTCCACGTCCATAGCAATAGGGTCTATTTATGCAATTATCAGAAATTCTAATTGAGTAAACTTTTATTTTCTTAAATTCTAAACTGAATACAATTTAGCTCAAACCCTTTAATTGGATTAGTAGAAGTCCTAAATAAGTTAACTTTAAAAAAAGACTTAAATAATGATTCATCTTTTCTAAGTGCTAAACTGAATTGAATTGAGCTCGAAATCAATTTTTAATTAGTAAAATCTGAATAAGAACTAATTGACTTAAAATAGGAGAGACTCGTAACATCATAGTAGAAAGAGTTTCAATATAAAAAAATACTAAATAAGATAAATCCTAAATTAAATAAAAGAATAAATCAAATTATTCATCGTGATCCTTGACTTCTAAATTAACTTCTTTTGATTATGAAACTTCAGATTTTTTTTCTTTGAAAGTCCTAAGTCAGATATTCCTGGGAATGTTTGACCAATCCCTTTTTGTTTGGTCTTCTTCTTCTTCCTTGTGTGCTACCATGGCATCCTCCAGCAAATTATGAATAGAAATAGTATGGTCCGGGAGCACTTGATGATCAGTTAGTCAAGAGTTAAAAAAGAATCAAACTTGAATGATCTAGTGGAAGGATATGTTACATACCAGATGGGGGGCTACTATTGTTCTGCTTCTCCATTCCCTTTCTTCCTTTCTTCCGATCACATTCAATAGGAAGTTGCTTGTGAATCAAACAAACATCAAATATAACATGATTTCTCAGTAATTAAAAAGAGATGATTGGAATCGAAGTGCGATTTTTTATCCAATCTAATATGAAAACATTGAGAAGGTTATAATTGACCTAGGCGATGCTCCTCGAAAATTTATGAGCATTCTTGCAATGACTTCATTCAAAGAAAATTCATATACGGAACAACCATGAACGAGAGGATAACATGAAAATTGATGTTCACGATCGCCAAATGAAAGATTTAGCTGAATCTTTCTTCCAAGAAGATGAGGGAATAAAAGAAGAACAAAAAACTTGAGATTGCACAGATTCTTAATCAAATTAAAAAGAAAAATGTAGGCAAAAAAGGATTTTGATGTGTATACGAAAATTGAAGCATACCAAGAAATAAAATTGCATTGATCTAGCCGTCTTAAAGAAATCAGAGACCATATTCAACCCAGGGGCTTCAAACTGAAATCAAACATCAAGGACGAAAAAAAAAAGAGAGAGAAAAAGGAAAAGAAATCAAGGAAGTCTGCATGGCCTACCTTGCATTGGAGCCCAAAAGGAACACAAGATAAGCGGTGGCCGGCTCCAAATGACAGAAAAGTAGCAATTTTCACTGCAGAGAAAGCAGAGGAGCATGGGTCGAGGACGACGAGGCCACGACGAGGACGCCGGCTCTTGTTCTTGTCGATCTGAATTGGGCTTGGGCCCCTCTTGGCCGTGTTGTTTTTCGGCTGGCTGCAAAAAACGCCGAAGTGGCCTACTACGGGCCTCGGGCCAATTATTTTACACGACACCAGAGCCCATTCGCCACGTCTCGGCCTGTTTTTTTTTATTACTGTTTTTGGAAAACGTCTCGGACCCTGAAAAGGAGGAATATTCTTTTTTGACTTAGGAATATTCCATTTCATCGTTAATGTTCAATATATACATTTGACATGGCATGGAATCATGGCACCAAGATAAGATTCCATTCTGTTAATTTTCTTATGTTTTATCTGTCCTTTAAGATACGTTTGACAACAGATTAAATGAGAAATTAGGAGAGTTAATCAAGTTTTTTTTTTTCAAATAAAAAATAAAAATCAATCTAATCTAATGCTTGTCATCTTTAACCTTCCAAACTCGTGTTAATTCCAAAAGAGGAGTTTCAAATTTAATCTCTCTTTATACGAAAATTGAGAATAAATTTAAATTTTAGGGTATGTTGGGTTATAGAAAATACTTTTTTTATCTCTTATTTTCATCTCTATTTCTATATTTTTTATTTTTACAAAAAATTTTGAAAAAATATAAAATATATTCATTTGAGTAAAATATGAAATTAATTTTTTAAATTAAAAAAATCATGTTATTTTTTATTTAAGAAAAATTTAAAAATAAATTAATATTATTTATTCTTATATTTTATTAATTTTATGTCTATTCTTCAGGACTATTCATTTTATTTTTATTAAGTGAACAATAACTCTCAAATAAAAAATATTATAAAAGTCTAATAATTTAAATATAATATAATTATATATTTTTTGTACAAAACATGTCATTCAAATAATACAAAAGTAAAAAAATATAGAGAAACACACATTTTTCCTTAGAAATAAGTTATAAAGAAAACTTCAAAAAACAACTTTAAATAATTTTTCAATATCTAATATAATTTTAAAAAACAAATAATTAGTTGTTAATTTTTTAAATTTGGAAAAAAATTACTTTTAAATAATATCTCTAAATTTTTGTTAATATAGAAATATTTTTAGAAAACTAAAATAATTTTCTGTAACTCAACATGCCCTTAATCTTTCCAACCAAATAGATCCATCTTCAAAATTCATATTAAACCCTAACACTCTTATGAAGAGGGTTAAATTAAAGGGATAATTACGGATAATCCCTGTAATTAGTCTTAATTACGCTTAATCTCCCGTAATTTCCGTAATTACCTCACCCTCAAATTCGAAAATATTTACTCACACCCTTGATTGTTATTTAATCAAAATTTTACCAAAAAATTTCGCTTTTACCACCGATTATTTTACACATACACTCCTAAAAACTTATTTTTTTTATATTTAACCCTTCGGAATTCGGATTTTTGTAAATAACGCCCCGAAATAACTCAGATTTACAAAAAAATCATCGAAATTCGAATTTTTGCAAATAAACCCCCGGAAATTATTCCGATTTAAAGAAAAGTCCCCGAAATTTGGATTTTTGCAAATAACACCCCGGCGCGGGCGGGAGCGGAGGCGGAGGCTGAGGCCGTTCCACCCCCACGTGCCGGGGACGGAGGCCGAGGCCGGCGCGCCCGCGTGCCGGGGACGGACGGCCTTGGCCTTGGCCGTTCGCGCCGGCCTCGGCCTCCGTCCCCGGCACGCGGGGGCGGAAGGGCCCAGGCCAAGGCCTCCGCTCCCGCCGCCGGCTTGCTGGTGACCCGGCCTCCGCCTCCGTCCCAGGCGCGCGGGCGCGGATTTTTGCAAATAACACCCGAAATTATTCAAATTTACAGAAAAGTCCCCGAAATTCGGAGTTTTGCAAATAACACCCTGAAAGTATTTCGAATTACAAAAAAGTCCAGAAATTTCTTATAAAACCCTCTTCTTCCTGTGTCTAGACGGCCTCTGACACTAGCCCCGCTCCTCCCCTTTTGCCTCTGACACTAGCCCGGCGGGACAGGAAGAAGAGGGTTTTATAAGAAAATTCTGGACATTTTTGTAATTCGGAATAATTTCGGGGGTTATTTGCAAAACTCCGAATTTCGGGGATTTTTCTGTAAATTGGAATAATTTCGGGGTGTTATTTGCAAAAATCAGCGCCGCATGCCGCGACGGAGGCGGAGGCTGGGGTGCCGTCGAGCCGGCGGCGGGACCGGAGGCTGAGGCCGAGACCGTTCCGCCCCCGCGTGCCGGGGACGGAGGCCGAGGCTGGCGCGCCGGCACGCGGGCGCGAACAGCCAAGGCCAAGGCCGTCCGTCCCCGGCACGCGGGCGCGCCGGCCTTGGCCTCCGCTCCCGCTGCCGGCTTGCCGGCGCCCCGGCCTCCGCCTCCGCTCCCGCCCGCCCGGCCTCCGCCTCCGCTCCCGCTGCCGGCTTGCCGGCGCCCCGGCCTCCGCCTCCGCTCCCGCCCGCCCGGCCTCCGCCTCCGCTCCCGCCCGCGCCGGGGTGTTATTTGCAAAAATCCAAATTTCGGGGACTTTCTTTAAATCGGAATAATTTCCGGGGGTTTATTTGCAAAAATTCGAATTTCGAGAATTTTTTTATAAATCTGAGTTATTTCGGGGCGTTATTTGCAAAAATCCGAATTCCGGGGTTAAATATAAAAAAAATAAGTTTTTAGGGGTGTATGTGTAAAATAACCGGTGGTAAAATCGAAATTTTTTGACAAAATTTTGATTAAATAATAATAAGAGGTGTGGGTAAATATTTTGGAATTTGAGGGATGCGGTAATTACGGAAATGATGGAAGATTAAGTATAATTAAAACTAATTATGGGGTTATCCGTAATTATTTCTAAATTAAATCCCTTTATGCAAAAAAATAAAATAAAATTTAATCTAATCTAGGTCAAATTTAATCCGAGTTTTAATCCTCTCAACCAAACGCGGCGTTGATGTCCATGATCGATTGCAAAAGATGATCACAAGATGTCATTTACAGACAATCATAAGAAGCAATACTTAAAACTAAACTTGTAGTCAACCTCAGCTTCCCATGTCGATCCATCTGCAACGACTCCCGCGGTCGGTGAACTCAAGCACGGTGCTTTGGTAGGTGCCATCTTCCAAGTCGAACACCGTCAAGTTCTCTGCTGTGTGGGCGGTTCCGGGTGCAATAGCATACCCACCATAAGCATACCGGCACGCATACAGGAGCTCATTGAGCTGATAGACTTTCTTCCCTACCCCTCTCACCGACATCTGAGTCCCCTTGCTTGTCAAGAAAGCACCACTTGTTCTCCTGCTCGGACTTGGCCATCTCCAGCCAGGAGAGCTTACCTGAATCATCCATACCAAGCCTATAGAACAGGAACGACGTTTGGTATTGATCCTGGGCTTCAGGGGATGGACGCAGCTCAGAAACCTTGGCAACCTCCCCGTCGTACTCCACGCTGAAGCCCGGTCTCGAGTTGCATAACTCAGGGAAGGTGAGCCAGCTTCCATCGGAGAGATCATAGGCGCACATCTTCCCACTCGAATCGAAGCAGCAAACCCGCGCCTCATTGTGCATGACGAGTCTAGCAATCACACCCTCCCAATCACCGCAATGCTGGAAGGTGTGCTCCTCCCACATTCTGTCTCCTAGGCAGGCCCCTCGCAGGATGATGCCAGCATCCTTCCTGTAGCTTGCCTGTACGATTAGCTGCGGTATGCGCTCGCAGCTGGATCTGGCAATGATTGCTGGACCGACAAGTGCATTATGTTCTTCACGGATTTCGGGAAGATCTATGACAGCCCCAGTGACTGGATGGAACAATCGGATAGTCTTGTCCATAGCCTCACTCAGTCACTTGCACTAGACTCAGTTGGTGAGCTTCTTGTCGGCAATTTCTGTGGCCTCCCAATATGTAGCAATCGGCGGCGGCGGCGTGGCTGCCGATGTTCATCATCCACATGTAAGAGAGAGATGACACTGTTAATGTAACCATAGCCCGGAAGAGGATGAGGATGCATGAGAAGCCAGCCATGCTTAGAGCTGATGCACGTGGCGCCCACCAAGAAGTTTGGGATTTTGATGATGGATAACTCTTCAGCGGAGAGGTCAGTCAAAAGACGGTCGACGGGCTGGTTGGTACGGGGACGGCAGAAAGCCCAAGGAATCCTCGGCTGCAAGTCGGGCTTTTTGGCGGATTGCCAACCATTGCAGACATAAGGGATTCGCATTCTGTCCAAGGAGGTCAGGTAGGTCATCACTCCCCATATGACATTCCCAGGAATGTTCGACCAATCCCTCTGTGTCTGGTTTTCTTCTTCTATCATCCCATCTTCCACCACACTATGAGCAGACATGGTATTGTCCGGCGGCATTTGATGCTAATGATCAGGTAGTCAAGAGAGAGAGGGAGAGAAAAAAAAAAAATAAAAAAATCAAAATCGAATCAGTTACTCTGGTGCTGCTTCTCCATTTCCTTCCTCTCCTCCTGATCACATTCAATAAGAAGTTGCCAGTGAATCAAACCAACATCGACTATGTGTAATTAATTAAGAAGAGATGATTGGAATTGAATGGCGGTTTTTTATCCAATTCAATATGAGAACATTGAGAATATTATAATCACCCGAAGCGGTGTTTAGATCAAGGCCAACCACTTTTATAAACTAATAATTTTTTTTTATCAAAATTAATATTTTAATAATTTACCATTCGAAAAATTATTTAATTTTTTTATAATAATTTAATTTAATAAAAATATAAAATAAATAATATTAATTTTATAAAAAAAATAATTTTAAAATGGGCGGATCCTGATATGATCCCAAATCATAAGTGTTTTTCTTTTCTCAAAAAAAATTTTCTGCTCCACCTCAAATTAAAGACTATTTAATTATTCAGAAATAAATAAAAATATATTTAAAAAACTTCTTTTTTACTTTCGATTTATTTCAAGTCATCTTGCTTGAATGAAAATAAATCTTAAAAATATAATTATTAAAGTAAAATTATTTTCATAATTAAAATCTTGTATATAATAATTTATGTAAAAAATTATTTATTTAATATTTTTTATAAAATAAAGTTTTTTTTAAAAAATCTTATTATTGTATATAAAGTTATTAATATTATTATAATTTAAAAATTATAAAATTAATTTTTAAAAATTATTTCAGATTTAAAAAATATGAAAAAAAAATTAATTCATTTTTTCACTTTAAAAAGTAAATTTTCTCTGAACAATTAAATAATAAAAGTGTGAAAAAGGAAAGGTGCCCACTTTTTTACCAACCAATTCTCTCATGTTCAATTCTTCTGCATCGAATTCCACCTTTTCATTTCATTTAGTATGAAACTTAATTTGGGCGTCAGAGATCTTGTTAATTGCAAGTCGACTGTAGAGGAAAACAGGGCTCCCCTTAGCCAGAATCAAGGGGCCTCAACAGCACAGATTTTCGAACAAATTACAGACAAAGATGAATGCAAAATCGGATTTTCCAAGAAACAAAGTAGCATTACTTCAGCACAAGTAAAGAAATCAAAGAGAATATTCAATCCAGGGACTTCAAACGAAATCAAACGTCAAGAACGAAAAGAAAACAGAGAAAAAGGAAAAGAAATCGAGGAAGTCTGCGTGACTCACCTCGTGTTGGTGCCCGGAGGAACACCAGTGTGTGGGAGCTGGCGGAGGAGGGCAGCGGTGAGCGGCCCCAGATGCAAGAAGAGTAGCAATTTTTACTGAGCAAAAGGAGCCCTAGAAGAACGGCGACGACGACGACGACGCTTGCAGGCTTGTTCTTGTTCTTGTTCTTGTGGATGTTGACGTCGATTGGAAATTTGGAGCCGTTGGGCTTTCTGGCCTTCAAATGCGGACTCGGGGGCCCTTGTCAATTTGGGCCGGGGAGCCCAACGGTTGCGGCCCAGTTCAGTGCCCTAGGCCCAATTATGCACAGCCTAATCTGCACGTCTCGATCGGCTTTATCTATTTATTTCTGTATTTTCGTAAACAGGAGCATAATCATTAAGAAATTTTTTTCACTTGGCAATATGTTGTCATTAGGGCCACCGTCACGGACCCGGCACGAGCGAAACCCTCCATTTCTTATTGCTCTCGCTTGGAAGACTATCCACATGGATTTTCCTCATTATATTTCACAAATAATTCTCGAAATCCTCAATTTTGTCGCTCATGGCCCGTGTAAGATTTTACTAGATTCAGACGCATCTCGTTTGAAAGAGATGCAAAATTCTCCCAGTGATGCAACGGAGAAGTAGGAAAAAGAAAACGAAAAAGGAAAAAATGATACTAATGGCATTCCCTCTAGTCTGCATGAACATCGTAATCCAGGTGATTAAGAGAAATCATTAAGAGTTTAAGACCATAACCTTTCATTTTTCTGATGATCAGAGAGAGATAATCTCTTCTTCTTCATCAACATGAAGTACCTGCCACCATGAAATACTTCTGAACTTTTCTTAAAAAAAATCTACATAGATCCATGACTCAGTAGGTGACCCAACAGAACCAGTCGGAGCCCAAATCTCCATGTTGAGTAATTAATTAATGATTAGTTAACTAATGACATCCGAGTAGGCAGAAATCAAGATGGCTTCGTGGGTGAAAGAAATCAATCGTATGACAATGTACATGATGCAGAGAGAGCCCCCACACCCACCCACCAAGCAGAGGACAGAACCCTAATATTATTGATTGATGTGGCCCATATGACTCAGTTTTCTTCTCCATGATGATTGTTGAGCAGGCCCCATGCTTCATAATATGATGATGACGATGATGACGATGATGCCGCATTGCCATGCCAACCAGCTCACCAAAATTTTATCCATAATTCAACCTATTCAGCTAGATTACACATATCTATTTGTATCTTGATGATCACAATTTTCAGTAATAAATCATAAACAATGAGATTCATTTACATCAATCATATTAGAGATAATACAGATATACAAACAAACCACTGATGGACAATTATGTACAGGCCAATTCTGTCTTGCCTGACTGCTGTTGGTTTCAGCAGCTCCAGAGACTCTCATCAAGCTGCAGAGGCTCAACTGAGCTCGAAGGAACAGGAAGATCAAAAGGAACAGGATCTTCCTGGTTGTTGTTGTGGGAGACAATTGAAGAAGATATCTCAGGGTTCATGTCGGAGGTGAGCCCTGTCTCCTGAGAGATGCTTGTGTTGCAGCTGTGTCTGATCCCATAACAGCCATTGCTTTGAAGCAGTTGCGCCAAGCTAGCAGCACTTGAGGGGTAGTGCCAGTTCCCCAGGTTTGGAGCATAGATAGTGGCTTGCCAGGAGGACGGCGAGGGATCAGAAAGGTTTGCGGTGGAAGAGAGGAAGACAGAGTTGAAGCTCTCTGTAAACAACTCTACATGTCCTTTCTGGTCCCCCGTGGTATTGGAGAAGCAGGTCACGTGGGCGGGAACGGGGACTGCAGCAGCGACGTCCATCAGTGGAGGAAGAAGAGAAGATCCCACCACTCTTGCTGCCGCCGTGGGGCTTACTATCATGGGGGCCTTCTTCCCTGCTGTGCCCTTGTGGAACAGCCTGCATATAACCCACTCATTCTGCTTCCATGGATCAGGAGAAGACGTCACCTAGATGATCAGCAAGAATGAACGAATTCAAGTTGAAAGGATTCATTGATACATACTTTGGCAATAGAGAAGTCGCCATCGAGCCGGTATTCGTGTATGACCCAGTTGGTCTTCTCCCCCTTGGGAGCTCTCCCTCTGTAGAACACGAGCGTCTTCTTCATCCCGACTAGGTTCTTCCCTCTGTGAATCTCCTTGTCCTTTCCCGTCGCCTTCCAGTACCCGGAATCCGTGGCTCTGTTCGTCCTCAGTCCTGTCGGATACTTCCTATCCTTGAGGCAGAAGAAGTACCACTCCTTCTCCCCCATCTTCGCTCTCCCTATCTCCATCCCCCGATCCATCACAAAATCAATCAGTCAACGATCTGATCCAGAAGCCGAGGGAAAGAGAGAATGAAGTCATGAACTATACAACTTACACGGCAAGTCCCACGGCTCACACTTGTTCAAGTCTGCTTCACCTATGGCTCTTGTGACGAAGCCGTCGTCCGCTGCCTTCTTGGAGAGATAGTGAGTGATGAGCTCTTCGTCAGTCGGATGGAACCGGAAACCCGGCGGCAAGGCCAAGCGATCCTCTCCGCCGTACTTGTTGACGACCACATCGTGCTGATCCATTGCTTGCTGAAAAGATCGAAGATGGCGGGAAGATGGTACGAGACACATATATAATCAAAAGAATGCTTGGAAAATGAATGAAAAACTGTGCTAACCTTGGAGATGGAGCTTGGAAGAGGCCGTTAAGAGAAAAAGAAAATGTTTGTGAAGAGAGAGGACCCCTTAAATGGGTACTGAGCCTTGGATGATATTTTGTAGAAAGACGATGATTTGTTCGATAAAAAAATATAATATACAGAGAGGCGTGTGACTGCAAGAAAACCAGTTAAAATAACTTAATTAAAACTATTAATTATTAGATATTTAAATAATCGATCATCGAGCGCCTTTTGATTATATTTCACCTGCCCATTGAATTGTGAGCTGCGATTCAGAGAGAGGCGAGGCTAATTGGTTAAATGATCCGGAAATCAAGATGGCGGAGTCTAAAAGTCGTGAAGCAAATACACGGACGTCTTGTTGTACAAGGTCTACGCTCGGACCTCCCTGCGCTCAGAGACCTGCTGCTTTCTATGCCCTCTATCCGCGGCACCATGGACTATGCCCTCAAGGTGTTTGCGGAAATGCCTGAACCGGACCTCTTCACGTGGAACGCCATGATCAGATGCGTAGCTCATAGCTCCGACCATCCGTCAAGCGCCTTTCTCCTTCACGCCGAAATGAAGGAACGGTGCGTCAGGCCCGATAGCTTCACATTTATATTCCTTCTCAAGGCTTGCGCCAAGCACTCAGAGTCCTCTGCCGGCGCGCAACTGCATGGGATCGTAGTTAGGCTTGGTCTAGAATCGGATGCCTATGTCAGGAATGCGCTTATTCATATGCACGCCAACTGTGGGGACTTGGACATCGCTGGTGCTCTTCTTCGTGAGTCGAGCGAAAAGGATGTAGTTGCTTGTTCTGCTTTGGTTGCCGGGTATGCAAGAAGAGGACTTCTCTATCCAGCTAGGCGTTTGTTCGATGCGGCTGAGATGAAGGATTTGGTTTCTTGGAACATAATGATCAGCGCATACGCTAGATACGGCGACATGGACAAGGCCAGACAACTGTTTGATCAAGCGCCAGAGAAAGATATAGTTTCATGGAATGCAATGATCGCGGGCTATGTGAAAATTGAATCGCATGAACAAGCATTGCGTGTCTACGAGGAGATGCAACGCGCAGGCGAGAGGGCTGATGAAGCAACTGTAGTGAGCTTGTTATCGTCGTGTGCAGCCTCTGGCGCCTTGAAACTCGGCACAAGGATCCATCACTCTATTACCGAGAAAAGTGCGGGAACTAGTTTGAGCTTACTTTTTGGCAATGCGTTAGTAGACATGTACGCGAAGTGTGGATGCATCAATCGAGCGACGGAGGTCTTCAGAGAAATGAGAGAAAGGGATATTTGGACATGGAACTCGATCATCGGAGGATTGGCAATCCATGGGCATGCAAAAGAAACCATACAACTTTTTGAAGAGATGAGAAAGGAGAGGGTGAAGCCGGATGAGATCACCTTTGTCAATGTCTTGACTGCTTGCAGCCATGGCGGAATGGTCAAGGAGGGCCGTAGATACTTCTCTGTGATGAGAGATGAGTACGACATTGAGCCCAGCGTCAAGCATTATGGCTGCATGGTTGATATGCTTGGGCGCATAGGCTTGGTGGAAGAAGCATTTGAGCTCGTAGGTGCGATGAAAACACAGCCTAATTCAATCATCTGGAAGGCATTGCTTGCAGCTTGTCAGGCTCACGGCCATGTCAGGCTTGGTGAGTATGCCAGTGCGCAATTACGAAGAACAATGAAGGGTGCAAGCGGAGACTACGTGTTGCTTTCAAACTTTTGTGGCTCTGCCGGCAAATGGCGTGGATCAGAGCAGGTTAGGCAATTGATGGACGCCAATGGAGTTGCCAAGGAGGCCGGTCGCACTCTGATTGAAGCTTAAACCACACAGGAACAGCAAGTAAAATGGCCTTTATAATGCACGCCTTCCAGTAGATATCGGTTCTGTAGTTGTTTGACAAAAAATTTGACAAGTTTAGACCATTGAACATTAAAGTATCCTCGTTATATTTGTATTGAAGACAAGGAAAGAAGATCCCAGACCATAAAGAATGCACAATTTCTGTCCACAAAACAGTAAATCTGTGAATTCCTTTTGTTAACAGCATCTGATACAAACAAGTATAAAGCTATTTACAACATGGCAGCTCATAGATTCTCAAAATACAAGAAAGAAAAGAGTTTAAGATCTTTTTTTCTACTTGTTAGCCTGCCACTCATTTCGATCTGCCTCTATCTTTGCATGCACACTGGCATGAAAACCGGGGTATGGTTCATAGCCAAAGAAAATTTGAAGTACCTGGGAGTCAAATAGATCTGGATCAACAAAAATGTTTCACGGGAGACACTTTCAGGTAGTGAGATCAAGATTCTTGCCTCTAGTAAAACAAAAAAAGGAACCATCAGAAGCGCAGGCGCCCGTTTCTGAAAGCATTTACAAACGAGCCAAATTAATTTGCATTGGATCAACAATATGTTTATTCGTTAGCAAGTGTTGGAAGACATCATTACTATTACACGTAATTACCTCAAAAACACCATGGCCTATAAATTGCCCTATCCAGCAAAACCATTGAGACGCCAGGACGACCTACAAAGCAAGTTATATTTACCATCAAACTCAACCACCACAACAACAGCATATACACAATTACTGCCTTCCTTCTCTCATTGCCCTACCTAAACTGGTAAACAAAAAGCCAAAGAACAAAGAAAAAGAGACCATAGGGCATGTTCTTGAAATGCATTATTGTTGGTTATACTGAAGAATTATTTTCAACTCAAGCAGAAAAAAAATCATTCCTCAGAATATACTACACAAAAATAGCCAAAAGCCTCCACTAATATGATGCAAACAAATAGCATGCAACAGGGCATATATGCAGCCAGAAAGAAATACTTGAAAACTTTATAGTTAGCACTAAATTAGTATTGCACATGAATATAGGATTTTGACCATCTCGACTGGCTTAAAGTCCCAGTTTGTACTCTATACATCATTGCACTAAGGCCCAACAACGGTATCACTTCTATTCTATGAAATAAAACGCATGCAAATGCACAACGGGACAATTGAAGGTCACATGAGTTATCAAAACCAGTACCCTAAGTTTTGTGGGCATTTATGACGGAATATCCCATTGACTATGTTTAAAACATGATAATTGTGAAAACTTAAACAAAAATTATTTACAAGGGCTATTATGGACCACTAATAGAGGTTAAAAGAGAGTTGATACACACAGTTTGTTTGAGCCTAGAACAAGGCAGAAGTGGTGACAGTAAGGGAAAATGAGGAGGCATTTCTGTTTATTCTCTTACATGACAACCAATACAATAATATTCTTTTGAAATAAGTACAAGACATTGGACAGGCTGTGAAAGGTATGAAAATTTATTATTTATTCGAACAACCCATTTCAAGATGCAAATACTTGGATGGGTATTGAGAATGAAGGGTCAGCAAAAAGACTCATTGTCCTGATCATACAGTAAACTTTGCAAATATCAATACCAGGTCATCATAAATCTTCTAAATGAAGCCTGAATGCTATGCTGCTATCAGTGTCAACTAGTAGTAGCAAGTGAGCAAAGCTAACAACAAGTTTGCACCGAACAAATTCAATCCTAATTGGGAAGAAGGTAGACCTTGCAATATATGATTTGATCCGAACTCGACTCGAATTAAATGTGCTCAGGTTTGTTATAATCAAATGTGAGTCATAATCAGATTAGTCCGTTTAATCCGTTTATAATCTGACTAATATGTTTATCTAGTTAAATCATAAATGAGTTAGATCGGATCGGGTCAATCGGATCAACCAATTTACAAATTAATCAAATTAAAGTTATTTAATATTTTATTTTGCAATTTTTTTGTAAATTTTATAAATTATTATTTGTAAATTAAATATATTGTTGTGTTTTTAATAATATTGTTGTTTTAATTATTTGAAATATATTTAAATTATTAATGTTAGTCAAACATGTTGAGTCAACATAAGTTAATTTAGATCAATTCAAATCAGATCAAATTCTGATCCATTCAATTAAACATGTCAATTTGGGTCCTTTCAAGTTTAGGTTTGAAATTTTGACCCGTTTAATAAACGGATCGGATTTTGATTGATCCGTTTAGTGTAATGCTATGGGTTTGACACAACTTGCTCCCAACTTGTGAACTTGAATTGCCAAATCTACCTTTCAAGAACAATTATTTACCTTTAGAGAAGAGCTTATAACATGCAATCACACATGCATCACAAGGGCAAGTATTTGAATAAAATTTGGAGATGGTTGTAATCATGAGGTAGAAGGTATTCATGACTCACAATGACTAGTCTTGATCATTGAATGACGTTAGAGATAAGGCCATGCTACTACAATAATAGCTAGTAGGAAATACATAATTCATTGGTTGGGAGCCAGAGAAATGAAAACAAAATCTGGATCCTGCTAAGAGCTAGAACTATTCAAATTAAATCGAGTATAAATTGGATGCCTATAATGAAAGAGCTAAAAGGAAAATGTTTTTAGGTTAACTCTGTTGACATATGGACAAAATACAGCATAACACCTCGGATAGCAGTCCATTCATCTTATCAGTGCAGATAATAAAATGAGAACAAAATCAGCTTCTAAGATAAAGAAGCATTAAAAAAAGATGGATATGACAAAATGACTGGCCAAAAGAAATCCCAAAAATACTAAATGGTCCAAGCTGCCAAGTGATCCATAACGAAGAAACACCCACAATCAAGCTGTCGCCTACCTCAATTTCAATTGAAAAAAATACAAGTTTTCGCAGTATATATTGACTATGTCGAAAACGGGATCCAATTTTCATTGATTCAATAAAACATACCTGACGGTGGTAGATTTCAAGGAAAGATAAAAAAAAATAATAAAAAACTGATCTTAAGAATGCAATCACATCGGAAGATGAAGGACAAAGAATTCCCGATACACCCAAATTCAATCAGAAAACATAGAAAGAATCGACGCATAAACCAATGGAAAAAACAGAACAAGAAATAAACAAACGAGAGATTAGATTGAGAAAAGGAGCAATATTCCAAGCGAGAGAGAAGCCAAGGCGGCCGGCGAGGGCGTGGCCGCCGATCCAGCAGAGCATGCAGAGGAGGCCGGCCAAGGAGCCGGCTTTCCTGTCCATGAAGATGAAGAACAAGGCGTAGAGGAGGGAGAAGAAGAAGAAAAAGTCGAGAGGCAGAGTTGAAGAATCCCCGATGGGGACGCCGAGGAGAGGAGGGGTGAAGTGCCAGAGGATGAGGGAGGTGTAGAAGCTGAGCCAGACGAAGAGCATGTGGATGACGACGTTGACGGGGTTTCTGTGATGCCCCCGTAGAACGCGAAGTGCTTATCTAGATCGAACAATCCCTTCCCCATCGATTTCTTCGAAGAAGAAGAAGAAGAAGAAGAAGAAGAGAAAGCTGTGATCTCTGCGACGGAGAATTGAAAAGGGAAAGGGAAGTGAGGTATGAGACGAGGTCTTCTCGAATGGATTTTTTCAACTAAGTGCAATATATTCTGTAATATTTGTAAATTGCACCCTCATAATGAAAAGTCTAGGGGTTTGGCGAAAATGCTACAAATCGTAGGGGCCTTCGTGCAAAACTGGGAACAACGAAAACCTACGCAACCTGGGTCTGGCGGCACCGCATGAGTTTTGTTTAATGAAGTGGGCCCGTGCGGATCTTTAATTTAATTTTTGGATGATATGTAATTGAATTTAATTGTTTCAGCTCGCAGGTTGCGTCCTGCTGCGGCTCCCCATCGCCATTAAGATGTTGGAATAATTTAGAGTTTCTTTGTGATGAAATACTTCAGTGTTTCTGCGAATAATGTAGAGTTGATCATGTAAACAGCATGATTTTCGATTCATAGACTATGTTTAACAAGAGACTGCCGACTGAATTAAAAATTAAACTTGCAAACGATACATTAGTTGCTGGAAATAATGGTTGAGAAGATATGACAGCTAGAAAATGATTCAGATCATATACTTCCCACAATAATCTACTTTTTCATGCTTGAGAAGTTTTTTTCTCAATAATAAAAGATACAACATGAATCTGTCCAAGGAAAAAGAAAAGGAAAACAGTTGAATCTAACAAGAACAAAAGACCTCTTCCTGAACCACTTACAAAGCAGATTCAAACTCTCTTCTTGGTAAAACACCTTTGAAAACCTTCAAAATTTTCAAACCTTGTTCTCCCCGAGAGTGAAGCGAATGAACCTCCGAACCTTAATGTTCTCGCCGAGTGCAGCAATAGTCTGATTAACCAGATCCTTCACTTTGATACTGTCATCTTTGATGAAGGGCTGTTCCCGGAGAGCTAGCTCTCCTAGCCTCTTTGATATCCTCCCTTCCACAATCTTCTCCCTAATGTTCTCAGGCTTCAACTGCAGGTCCTCTCTTTGCTTCTCTACTTCTTTCTCTTTGTTCACGATGCTCTCTGGGATCTCCTCCACTGAAACAAAGTCCACTTGGGGACATGCCACAACCTGCATAGCTAGGTCCTCTACCAGCTCCTTGAACTTCTCACTCCTGCCCACAAAGTCAGTTTCACAGTTCACCTCAATCAGGCTGCCAATGCGGGAGTCATGGATGTATGCAGCAATGCGCCCCTCTGCAGCCAAGCGGGAGGACTTCTTGTCGGCAGACGACAGGCCTTTCTTGCGGAGGTACTCCTGGGCTTTTTCAAGGTTTCCACCAGTCTCTGTGAGAGCTTTCTTGCAGTCCATCATGCCAGCACCTGTTTCTTCTCTAAGTTGCTTGACAAGGGCAGCTGACACTGTGGCCGCAGGTGGTCTGCAAATAGAAGCCTCGAGTTAAAATACCTTCAAATGCTACCTTATCCAGTTTAAGCTAAAACTAAACCTCATTACCTTCAAAGTGATACCTTATCCAGTTTAAGCTAAAACTAAATCTCATTAGACAGTATGTGGATCTATACATACTCTCCAGAATGATAGCATGTTTACGAGGACTAATCATGAATAAACTACAAAAAGATAAACCACAATTCATGGGTAATTTTGTGAAATCTAATCTACACAGCAGGTGAGAATGTTTATGGTAGAAATTTTTACTGAAGTTACTAGTCCACTTAAAAGAGTGACCTGCTATAGCTGCATCAAAAGTAGAACAAATGGGCAAGAAAAGAGAACTAGCAATGTACTTTTCAACAGTTTCTTTGCTTTCTGCAGATTGATCAGTTGGCACTTGAGGAGAAGCCGATCTAGCTGCAGTCTGAGCAGCCACCTCAGCAGCAAAGTCTTGGCTTTTCTTTTCCAAGCCTTCGCCAAGATTGTAACGAACAAATCGTTTGACTTTTATATTTTCTCCAATTGTTGCAATTGTTTGCTTCACCCAATCCTTGACCACCAGCTTATCATTCTTAATATATGGTTGTTCAAGCAGTGCCAACTCTTCAAGTCTCTTTTTAATCCGGCCATCTACAATTTTTGACCTAATCTGCTCCGGTTTAGTCAGAAGATCTTCCTTTTGCATTTCTATTTGTTTCTCCTTGTTCACAATTTCTTCAGGGACATCTTCAGTGACCAAGTATTGTACTTGGGGACAAGCAGCTACTTGCATGGCTAGGTCATCAACCAGGTCCTTAAAAATTTCACCTCGAGAAACAAAGTCGGTTTCACAATTGACTTCAATTAGGACCCCGATCCTGTTGTCATGGATGTAGGATCCAATTCTACCTTCTGCAGTGGCTCTACTTGCTTTTTTATCCGCACTGGCCAACCCTTTCTTTCTGAGGAACTCATGAGCTTTCCCAATGTCACCCCCACTCGCTTCAAGAGCCTTCTTGCAATCCATCATCCCTGCTCCAGTTTCTTCGCGCAATTGCTTAACGAGAGCTGGAGATATGGTTGCTGTATTTATACATAAATCACAAACAACACAATTTATTAGAATAGGGACTATCGACCAGTAGACAATTCACATATTTCTGCGTATTTACAGGCATGAAAACATTTGAACATTGGGATCTGAAATGGAAAACCTTATCAAGAGTATCAGGGTGCATATCTGCTACAGTTAAAACCATGACTACTCTTATATGTAAAAATAGAGATAAAAATGAGCCCAAGTGAAAATGTATTTAATTTCATGTCATCTACTATAATTCATTGATTGGCATCTTGACTATCATAAGGGATAAGAAAACATGGGGATATGACAAAAGCATCATAAGATTCTTCAGGTTGATGCAATATTCCTGATGACCTACTTATGAGTTCCACCCTTTGAGCAAGAACAACCATCCTTCTATTTGTGGCCAGTTAATTTGTGATAATCTGAAATTCTAGTCAAATCCTGAAGCCTTTTGTATCAGTTCGAGGAGTAACTCTAGAAATTAATCCAAAGATTTGTGGTCCACTACACTCTTGATCATGTGTTGCTCCAGAGAGAAATTATTGGTTAAGCCTTTGAGATTTTGCGAATGTATATGCTTGTGTCTGTTTAGTAGCAGTTTTATAATTTTGTTACTTTCATGAAGTCATGCTTTAGTCCAAGAACATAGAAGTGTTCTATCTAAATATCTCCAGCAAGAAATGCTCTCCTGTTATAAAAAACTTGAATAAGTATTGTACAAACCTTTGATTGTGGTTCTTTGATTATCATTGTCACTTTCCACATACTGGGCATCGGAGGTCCCCATCTTTGCTTCTTTTAAATCAGCAGAGGGAATTTTATCCTGCTCAATATGTGTTTTGGTTTCCACTTCTGAAGTTACACTATCACTAATTGGTTTACTACCATTTATTTCCTCAGGATTCACCTTCTCTGCGACAGGACTCTCATGTGTTACAGAATCCGTTGTGGATGGCTCAGTCACTTCCCCATCCAAAGCCTGAAAACCATCCTCATTTGCCGAAACACTTCCACTTGTGCTATGAGCCTCATTTACTTCCTCCTTTCCAGCTTCCACACCCTCGTTTGTAACAGATGCACCTTCTATTACAATGCTTGCAGATAGTACGTCTGCAGAAGATTCAACTTGTTCTGAACTTGAAGATTTTGGACTTACAACAGCTTCCTCAGTCTTTGTGCTTTCAGTACTGTAATCCTTCTGGTTATCTGGTTTGGAGATCTCACCTAAAACTAATTCTGCAGAAGACCCACCCAAATTTACAGAATCCTCCTTTTCTTCCAGTAATTTTTCAAGTAAAGAATCAGAAGTCTGAGTTGAAGGGATTCCAGCCTCTCCATCAGTGTTCACTTTACCTTCAGGAATAGAAGTCTCATTTAAAACTGGACTTGTGGTGGACTTGATTGAGGTTCCAATGGTCTTCTCTTCAAGAATTGCATTTGCACTCTCCTGTACAATGATCTCAGATCCCTCATCTGACTTGGTGGGAACTAAATCCACCACAGAATCTTTGTCAGGCAGTTCTTTGGGAGAGGCTTCTTCAGCCTCACGTTCAACATCTGAAGCAGAGGGGGCACTGACCTCTTCAACGTCAGTTTTTATGATGGAGTCCTCTACTTCAAGATTGTGAGGCTGCGTTTGAATTTCAGCCAGATTTCCCCCTATTTGATCTGGAACTTTTGAAGCTTTCTGAGCTTGCTCCCTGTCATTCAAATATGCAGCGATGTCCTTGTTATTGCGGAAAGCCAACTCAAAAGGGTTTGTTGCCACATGTACAACTCCCTGATTAAGTTGCTTGTTTAGCTGTTCGACATCTTCCTCCTTTTTCCTAGTTAAAGTCACTTGTCCTCTTGTAATCCGCAAGACCCGTACATTTACTTCTTGGCCAACCTGCAAAGAACTGTTCCCCAAAACGCTTGCAAGCCCCTCAGGTTCCTCAGAGTGAGGAAGGAAACCTTCCTCTCCCTCAGGAAGTGAAACAAATGCTCCAGATCTTGTTAAATTTTTCACGGTGCCATCAAGAATCTGTCCCTTGACAAACTTGGATGTCTTCTGTGCTTCATCCCTTTTCTGATTGGACCTTGCAGAGTTTCTCCTGACAGGCCTTGGCTTACTAGTATCTCTGCTGCCACCAGTAGGAGCATCTTTTTTCTGCTCTGGCTTGGTGGCATCCTCACCATCACGCATTGTAAGAGAGATCCGTCCACTTTCCATATTTACTTCCACTATTCTCACTTTAACCTCTTGCCCAAGAGAAACAAGGGTGCCCACATCCTTCACAAATCCATCACTCAATCTAGAAACATGCACAAGGCCATCTGTAAACGCACCAAAGTCAACAAAAGCACCAAACGGTTGAATAGATACCACTTTCCCTGTGAAAGTTGCACCTGGAACTAGTTCTTCATTCTTTACAGGCGGCATCTCGCTCTTCCTTAGAGTTCTTGGCCGCTTTCCTGTAGCCTTGGTAGTTGCAGTGGGGTTCCCTTGTGCAATATCACTTGATCCAACAGCATTTTGCGGAGCTTCTGTGACTTCATCGGTCTCTTCTGATGGAACAGAGTTTGATTCCTCTACTGTCACATCAGCCCCGACTGCCGCTACAGTTCGGATACTTGACCATTGTTTCAAGCAACAGCTGCTTCCATTAGACTGAAATAACCGTAAAGATGATTGAAGTAGCAAAAGCCTTTGGGAGGCTGATGTTAGTCTTGTAGGTTTTCCAGCAAGACTACATCTTGTTACCCGAATATCTTTACTTGGGATAACTGTGGTTGTAGGAAGCACGCTGATATTGCCCACGGAACATCGTATTATGGATGTCATGGTTGATGTAACCTACTGTCTTGAGAAGACTATCTATATCAGAATTCCCACATACTCCTTTTCTGAAATGCATATGACAGACAACTTTTGTGAGTTATTACTGAAGAAGAATGATATTTGGTGACGAATATCAGATGTAGTATAGACATATCCAGCCTACCATTCACTTATACTTCACACACAAAAAAAATAAAAATCTAGTACTGGACATCTAGCAGAACTATGACCTAACAAGGTAAATAACATGCATAAGAGGACACAAATATGCAGTTGTTGATGAACAGAAGTGTTGCTCGTAACTTCTAAGATGCATCATCATGCATACTTGCCATGATTTCATAGATGATTTTATTGTTCTTATCATTGTTCAAAAGGTAACAAATGTTCCACCATTGTTTGAGAATATTCATGCAGCAAATCAAAGATATGAAACAGTAAACTCATCAAACAATACAACGAAACATCAGCATGCCTGAGCGACTCATAATAGTGAACACAATTCACAGAAATATCATGTGCTATAAGAGAAAGAAAAATGTGCATTGGGTCACGGACAAAGCACCAAAAGGTAATAACAGATGACAAAGAATTAGGCACAGAAAATTTGTTTCCCTGGCTAAAGCCATAAGGATATCCTCAAAAGGAAAACGTAATGTATTACAACATTCTCATGAATTGTTTCAAAGCATTCAAACTGTAATTGCCACATAAGCAAAATTTCCCCACGTAATTTCCTTACAAGAACAATGAAAGGACAAAAAAAAAAAAAAAACAACATCCAGACGCACCAAAAACCTTCCAGCATATGTGAAAAATAATAAATGGGCTAATGCAAATCACTTGAGAGGCAATTCATCCCGACGGCCACTCCCATTCTATATGAAATTGTTCATGAACACAATAGTTTTCAAATAATCACTCAATTTTGAATTCAAACTAAGTCCTAAAATCAATATCCAGTAGATACATGTTTCCAACGAATAAAGTTCCTCCCTAGACAATTCCAAAATTCTTACAAACAGCTCATCATGTCAAGCACGCAAATCGAGCAATTGCACAAAAAAGGCGAAAACCAAAATTGTTCACGCGCCAATTCCTTGCCCGCAGCACTTGTGCTCCCAACACACCCCATTGTCCCAATGACAAAGGCGGTTACGCCATGTAAAACTCCTCTTCAACGATATTTAGCAAGTTACTCAGCAAAGAAGCCGATGAAGAAGAAGGAAATGAAAACCCCAACGGCGATGGATAGAACAAGGGGGGAGGCAGGAAGAAGAAAGGAAAAGGGCGCACCTTTGGCCGAGCTGAACCAGGAGAAGAGCAGTGGTGGAGGAAGCGGATGGCGAGGAAGAGGGAGGGCGGGTGGATTCACAGATTTATATCCTTATCTTTTAGAGAAGAAGAGGCTGTGGAGCCTGAAGACGTGCAGCCTGCGTTGGGAGAGGATGATAGGAATGAGCTCAATCCTGTCCGGATCCAGAGAGGTTCGGGTTTCGCCCGATCCGTTTGAAATTTGGGTTTGGAATTGCATGCTCGAATCCGATTATGGACGGTCAAGATGCTATCTAGAGTATCTATACACAAACACGGGTGATATATAGGACTCGCACCATAAAACCTCTGCTCTCCGTTTTACCCTTCAGAAACGACCGCCTCTCAGAACACCGCCAGATAAACAGTGAAGAGGAAGGCCCTCGAAAAACACAAATTAAATCTTTTTGATTCCCAGCGCTCGATTCCATCCTTCTGCCTCGGCGGTGGGAGGAGGTGTTGTCCCGGGAAGCGGTAGCCCTAGATTCTGGAATCAAGCGGAGATGTCGTCGGCTTCCAGCCAGCCTCAGTTCAGGTACACGCAGACCCATCGAAGGTGCTCCACATGCGGAACCTGCCGTGGGAGTGCACCGAGGAGGAATTGATCGAGCTCTGCAAGCCCTTCGGCAGCATCGTCAACACCAAGTGCAACGTCGGCGCCAACGGCAACCAGGCTTTCGTCGAATTTGTATGTTCTTTCTTTTTGTTTCTGTTTTTTTTCTTCTCCGTGCAATGAGCAACTAGTTGCAATGAAACTTCATATTTTTCTTTCTTTTTATTCGTATTTTGAAACTGCAAATGATTTTGGGAATTGCTTTCGTGAATCTTCCCTGGTCTATTTGATTTAATTTTCTATTAAGGCGGATTTTTGGTGCATAAATAGCTATTGAGATTCTCATGAGGAGCCAGCGAAAGGGAGACATTGGTTGGATTTGAAAGTTGTTCACTTCTCTGGTTTGCTTGTTTTGCAGACATAGCTTGTGCTGGTGGACAAAATGGACTTTGATTTTACTCGTTGCTAATTGTTCCAGGTTGGGTATCAAAAAAACCTTTGTTTTATGTTGATTTTATCTCTAATTGGCGTCTTTTATTGCTGTTATAGGCGGAACTAAACCAGGCAATTTCGATGGTCTCATATTATGCTTCTTCCCCTGAGCCAGCACAAGTTCGTGGCAAAACTGTTTATATCCAGTACTCGAACCGGCAAGAAATTATTAACAACAAGAGCTCTGGAGATGCTGCTGGCAATGTCTTGCTTGTAACTATTGAAGGAGTTGAAGCTGGAGATGTTAGCATGGATGTCATTCATTTGGTGAGCCTTGTTTGCGGGTTTTTTAGTTCAACCTTTTTCTTTTTGAGCTGCCTGGTGAACTGATTTTTACTTATGTAGTGAACTTTTCGTTTTATTCAACTGCAAACAATATGGTTTCAGAAGAACCCCTGTGAGATTGTTATTTTCAGGGCTATTATTTGCTAAGTGAAACCCTCTTTGTCATCTCTTTCATCAGTTCTATTTTAATGTATTTTGCATGGTGTCTTCAACCATAATGCCAAGCTTCAATCTTGTGTGAATTCTTGCTAGTCGTTTAACAAGCTGGAAGCTCTGGCTTGCTTAACCAGTAATTTTTTTGTAGATGAAAGATTGCTATGTCCATTTGCACCCAAAGATTCTATAGTATTTTATGGAGTGATGGGCATTTGCTTCATCTTGATCTGGTTAAAATGTTTTCCACAGGTTTCTTTGTCCATTCTCTTTCTGAGATCTGTAGATAATGTGCATGTTGGTTTCCCCTAATTTTTTAGGGGAATCTTATTTTGTCTTTTGAATGAATTTCAGGTGTTCTGTGCTTTTGGCTTTGTCCACAAGATTGCAACATTTGAAAAGGCTGCTGGTTTCCAGGTGGAGTGGGATTGGTGTTGGGAAGTTGTTTTCTAGTATTCAGTTCTTTGTTAATTACTAACCATATTCCTAAATGCGTACCTCTATTACAGGCACTTATTCAGTACTCTGATGCGGACACTGCTTCAAATGCAAGAAATGCATTGGATGGAAGAAGTATTCCGAGGTTTAGTCTTTTCTTTGTTATGGAGTAGGTGCAGTTTTCTTTGTTATGGAGTAGTAGCAGTTATCTTTCTTTCGTTTTCTCCTTTAAGATGTGCGCTGATGGAATCTTGCATTTCCAGGTACTTACTTCCACAGCATATCAGCTCATGTCATTTGCGAATCTCTTCCTCTGCACACACTGATTTGAATATCGAGTTCCAGTCACATCGTAGCAGGTATTATGAAACTTTTGAAGTTCTCACATGCCTGTCAACTTTATTTACCATAAAGTACTTTTGCAACAACAAACATGACCTGGAATTCTTTGTATCTAAGAACCGCGTAGTAAGCTAATTAACTTTGCCCTTGCTTATATAGGGATTAGAGAAGCTCAGCTGCCTCGGTTACAGATGTCTTTTAACAATTGTAAATCCCCTCATCTCACAACCATAAACTTGGTCTATCATGCCATTTAATTTAGTATGACATTTTAGGTATCACTGAAAACAACTTTGATCCATGCATGTCTGCCTCTTGACAACAAAACTACACAATGAGGTGAGTCACTGTTTTTTGTATTGCTGCAATGAGAAGTTCAATACTTCTCTTTTCACTCATAAAAGAATATGGTGTATTGCGGTGTATTGTGGTTCTCTTGCATTGAAATATTTGAGTCATACTTACCAACTATTTTGAGTTATACTTTTGGAACATATGGAACATTGTCTATCAGTAATGTTTATGATGCTTGGCTATGATATATACATCCCCCATCTGTGATGGCAAGATCAATTAGCAGAATAGCGGGTGGACTATGGCCTTGATGGAAGTATGATGCGGAAGAGAAAGGGGGAGGAATCGAGGGTTGAGGAGATGACGCCATCGTTGGCCCAGATCCGCTGTGCAGATTGCTTGAACAACGAGGCACGTGGCTTGTCAGCGAGTACTGCGAAATTTTGCGTGGCGGGGAACCATTGGATATCGGAGGTGTACGGTGGTGGGGAAGTTCATAGTATACTTGGCGCCGACGGATGTAGACGATAGGGTGCCACAGGCATTGACACCTGTCATTCATTGAGATCGTCGTCTGCAAAAAGAGCTTACTTAGATGCCAATGTTTTACTTTCTCGTTTTCTCACAAGCAAACACGTGTTTGCGAGATATGCATCCGACGATGCAGCAAGTGTTTTTTAATAAAATTTTAATAAAAAGTCCCGTAAAAAACAAGCGAGTTCGCTGTTACATCTCAAACCCAATATCTCTAATCTTGATTACGTAATAACACGACAAAATTGTGTAAATATACAAAATTAATTTTTTAAATATATATATATAACAATCTATAAAATTATACTAACTTTTTAAAATAAATTTTAATAATATCACTATAAATTCTCAAATTATATTATAGTGTCTTTATATATTTTTTTATTAAAATAAATAAATTTAATATGAATGTATACATTAATTTATAATTTAATTGATATTTAAAAACTCATATCTAGTGGTTAAATTTATAAGAAAATGAGTAATCTAATATTAAGATAATATTTTTATATACATTGTATATAACTTCAGTAACTAATTTTAAATATAATCAAATCATTTTAAAGATTTAAAATAATTATCACAAATATAATTTTTATTAAAATTTAGTAAAAATAATGTTATTAAATTTATTAGTAAGAATTTACGTAAAAAATCACAAATCAAGTCAAAATAAATTGATTGATATCTCCTACACAAAACAATAGACTCACACATAATGATAATCCGAAATATATGCAAATTGGTACACTTAAAACTAGTGGTTCTAACAAAAATTAAAGATTATACATAAAATGGGTCTTATCAAAAACGTGTCACCATTTAGATGCCCATAAACGGTAGAGAAATTGATTTTTATAAATCACAAATATATGCCAACATGGTCATTATTATCTCCAATGACCGAGGTAAAAAAGAATATCATTATTATTCCCAATGGTTAGGACAGAATACAATATTATTGTTATCCTCAATGATAGGGATAAAATAAAATATCATTGTGATCTTTGATGGTTAGAGTATAAAAAAAATGTTATTGTTATCCTTAATGATTGGAACAAAATAGAATACAAGTGTGAGACGATCAAGCCAACGTAAATTATAATACTGAGATCTAATAATATTTACAAATTATATAATTCTTATTCATAATTTTATGCATGATTTTTTACAAGGTTTTATAACTCGGTATCAGTTTCGGTTTCGGGACCCAGCGAAACCGATACGTTTCAGCCATTTCAGCCATTTCGGTTTCAGTTTCGGCCGTTTCGGTTTCGGCCGAAAGATTTTTTTAAATTATTAATTGGGTGTTGACCAGAGTTTGACTATATTTTGACTATACTTTGACTTCAAATTAAAAATACGATAAAATATTGAAAAAAAATTTGGAAAAATTTGAAAAATTAGGAATGAATTTATATTTAATTTTACCATAATATTAAATATTATTTTAGTTAATTAATATTAATTTTGATAGTTAGTCACTGATATAGTCTACTTTTAACATATATTAGTGTATTAAAAAAATATACAAGAAATAATATGAATATGATTAAAAGTTAAAAATTAACATAAGCACATTTAATTTTTCATTAAAATGTATTTCACACATACATAATTTATAAATTCTAAGATAATACAACTAATCATCATAATCATCATCAGTTGAGTTTGAAACATCTGGGTGTGGAATTACAAATTCAGTACCTGGATGATCCGGAAGAGCATTTGTAGGCATATGACCCAGAACAACTAGCTCTACGCGATCTCATGACAGCGGTTCTAAAGTATAACTATACATTGAAGGTCCAAAACGAATATTATATTTTGATTAAAATTTAACTTTATTTCAATTATTTTTTAACTTCAAATTAAAAAATTATAATATGTTTAAAAATTTTTAAAAAATAATAAATAATTACGTGAATAATATTATGTACGCGAACAGTATCTGACAGAAACCGATAAAGACATCGAAATCAAATTGGCGATAGCGCTGGCCCCAGTGTAAGGCCGACCTCATCTTACGGGAATACGGGTCAGGTCGGTGAAGGCGCAAGATAGGCGAGGGAGTAGCGGCAGATTAGCGAGTGCGCAGAGCCCTTGGGCTCGAATATGAAGCGGGCGCGAGGTTCTCCCTCCGCCGCCCCCCCCCCCCCCCCCCCGCGTGAGAGCCCGGCGAGCTCTCGCCCGCCCGCGCTTGAGCTCGATGAGCTCCCGCCCGCTTGCGCATGAGCCCGGCGAGCTCCCGCCCCCGCGCGCTCCCACCGGCGTGCTCCCGCTCGAGTTCATTGGTGAAGATGAACAGTAATAAATAGTAAATCCTAACCGAAACCCAAAATAGGGTTTCGGTTCGGGACTGGCCGAAACGGCTCGATTTCGGCCGAAACTGCAAACCATGATTTTTTAAGTTCAAAATGCATAAATTTAAAACAAGGTCAAAAACTAATTAATTACTTTTACAAACCACATATATGATTTTCATATTTGAATATAATAATCTAAATAAATATCAAAAAGATAAATAACTTTTTTATAATTTTATATATATGACTTTTATATTTTCGAGATAAATAAGTAAAACATAAATATAAAGCATGATACAATTCTCTTAAAAAATCTTCAAATTTTCAAGAAGTATTTAAAGAATATATGTAACATATAATCATATTTTATTCTTATCAAATGATATAATTTCACAAAATAAGTTGCTAACTTAACATTATCGGGAATCACTCATTTTTTTACTTAAGAAAGAATTTTGCAAACATAAAGAAAGTAGATCAAGTTTTCTTGTCAGAACCTAAACTATAAAATGAATTAACTATATCTTCTAATATCAAGTAACATGATTTCTAATATATTAATTTGAATATAATCTTAGCTAACCTCTTTGACTTTAATAGATACTAAAAGTATCACACAAAATTTGATCAAAAACACATATTACAAAAGTCTTATCTTAACTTCACATCCAACACATGCATTAATCATGATAATTTTAAGATCAAAATTTATAACATATACCCACCTTAATATTAAGATTAACAAATACATGTCACAATAGATCTAATTTAATCTCACGATAATGTCATCGTAAGCTCCAGATTAAAGTCTTTAATATAAATAACTGACCTCCAAATCATGTATATGAACTTCTTACAATTTTTAAATAAAATATCAACTTAGATGAAAAAATATAACACAATAATCTCTTGATCTTATTAATAATATTTCAAATCATACTTGAAAATCATGACTTCGATGTATTATATGAATTACGTTAAATTCTAAGCATCAAGATAATATCCCAAAAATTTATTAGCAAAATTTAGTTTAATTTTAAAATAGAAATAACTATAATAAGACTAGGATGGGCAAAAGAAATCTAGATACTAGGATTGAACATGCTAGTCCATAAAAATTCCCAAAAATAGAACAAGAATTAATATAAGAATAGAACCAAAATTAAAGTCTCAACTCTTAAAACGTGAAGAATATAAATTAGAATTTGATTGAGAGAAAAATGAAAACATTACTTACTTCGATAACCCAAAACTTTAAGAGAAAATTAAAGTCATGATTTTTCACGTATTCTTAAAAATCGCAGGAGGAGGAAATCGCGGGTTGAAGGATTTTAATTGGCCATTTTACGAAAAGTCCGTTAAATTTTTAAAAATATACAACTAGATCTAAAAGCCTTTTTTTAAGGTTCTCACCATCGCCCAATTGAAATTGTTATATTTTTGTAATAAAAATAAATTTTTTATACCTACCAAAAAATTTTAGGTTATTTGCACAAAATTTCATTAATTCACCTTTAACTTTGGAATCGCTATTAATGATCATTTATAGTCTCAAAATCCAACTAAACATGCCTCAACTTATAAGAATTGACTTGTTAGGACGGAAAGAAAGTTAATAATATAAACCACACTTTATTAAGATTTAAAAACATCAAAAATCTTAACAAGGAAGAGAGGTCCATTAGACCAATAGTAAAATCGATTCAAGACGCATCAGACCGAAGTTAAGTTAGGTCGGCATCCCGACCAGGTCAATATCTTTATTTACGTGAATGATAATTGAGAGAACTGGACATCTACTGTATGGCATACGTTGCGACACCATCTATTACGTTTCCATACACATCACCTGTACGTTGTCAAGATGGACATTAATAATCCAAATCAATATTAAACAATGAGGATTAGATGTCATAATTATCGCCTACAATAAAGAATTATTGAGAGTATTGTGATAACTTTCTCAGTAGAGTAAAATCTTGTAGCAAACGACGAATACTTGACATTAATATTTACCATGACAGAAGAAGTGATGGAGTCTTAACTTCACAAAATTACTACGAATAAAATTATGTTGTACTTACCTCGAAATATACTAACCATTCTTTGATCACATCGTACTAAAACAGCATCTAATCCTGGATGGACAACAAGTAAGGAATTTTGGTCCTTTCAAATAAATTATTTTTCATTTATATTCTCAAAGTACTTTTTTATTTAAGCCTATTTATTTAAATTTTTATTTTTTCCTCGAACTTATTTTACAAATAAAAACTTGACCAAAAACTTGGATTACATCCTATCCTAAATTGGAACATCCATGCTCCATCAAACAGCAATTTAGTCCTTTTACATTTTTACTGCCAATATTAGACGAAATCTTAATAAAATTAATATATAATGACCTTTTGAGCACCATTTAAATCAAAATCAAAATCAAAATTATTTATTTTATATCATTATTAAATTAAATTATTATAAAAAATTAAATAAATTTAAATTTTAAATTATTATAAATTAATTTTAATAAAAAAAATTAATTTATAAAAATAATTTACTAATTTTCACTTTGATTCTAATGTGTATTAAACGGTACCTCCAAATCTAAGTAGATTCTTTAAAATTAAAGTACGGACATTTAAATTGATGTTTTTTGGAGCATCCACGTGCAACAAAAACCCTAAACGACAAGTCTCATCAAATATCCCACTTTTTCTAATCTTTTTCCAATTTTCATTTTTACCTTCGCCGTCGGATTCAGATATTTAGGGATCCAACGGCTAAAAAGATCTACTGGCGGCAAATAACGCGGACGGCGTCTTCGACTCTCGCTTCCCCGCCAATGGCGACCCTCCGGCTCCATCTCCAACCTTCGCCCTCGCCTATGTTACGCCCAAATCCTAAGGCCGCTTCGACTCCTCACCGAACGTCGCCGATCCTCTCCTTCGCCGGCGACGCTGGCGCCCTTTTCCGCGAGAAGGTCCTCTACCTGGAGCGGGACCTCCGCCTCGATTCCTCCCGCGTCCTCGCCGCCAACCCCGCCCTCCGCTCCGCTCCCCTGCCCACCCTCCGCACCGCCGCCTCTGCCCTCCTCTCGCGCGGCTTTCGCCCCGAGGACGCCTCCCGAGTCCTCTCCCAGCACCCTTCGCTCCTCACCTCCGACCCCGAGGACCCCCTCCTCGCCGCCATCAACTTCCTCCTCGGCCCCGTAGCCATCCCCCTCCCTTATCTTCGCCGCGCCGTTCTCCGCTGCCCCCGCCTCCTCGTCTCCTCCGTCCGGCGCCAGCTTCAGCCCGCTCTCTACTTCCTCCGCCGGTTCGGCTTCGTTGGCCGCCACAGCATCAACTACCAGACAGCGCTCCTTTTGGTTTCCAGCGTCGAGAATACCCTAATTCCCAAATTGGAGTACATACAAAGCCTGGGCTTCTCTTATAACGAGACTCGAACCATGGTTTTGAGGTCGCCCGGGTTGTTGACGTTTAGCATCGAGAACAACTTCAAGCCCAAGGTAGAGTTTTTGGTTGAGGAGATGAGGAGGGACGCCAAGGAGTTGAAGGATTTCCCTCATTATTTTGCGTTTAGCTTGGAAGAGAAGATCAAGCCTCGGCACCAGATGTTGGTGGAGAGCGGGCTGTCGATGCCATTGGCCGAGATGCTGAAGATTAGTGACGGTGCTTTCAAGGAAAAATTGGTGGATATGCAGCTAGCAACACTGGATCAAAGATTGTAGCTTCAGATGTGAGTATATATATATATATTTTTGAAATTCTGTAAAAGAAGTGCAATATGACGTTTTTATGTGAAAAAACTTGTTAGTGGCTTGAATTTAATGGTTAACATGTCAACTTTCATTTCGAGATTCTATTCAACTTTATAAGAATGAGTAGAACTCTTGAGAAATTGTGAAATTAACATATGTTGTTATATCATCATGTATACGATGGCATGGTCATTGGAATTGTGATTTAGAAGATAATGTTATATCTTCTAGAGTATAAAAGAGGAAAGTTTGATCTTGAAAATATAGAAGGATAAAAAGGGCTGCTTTCTTTTTTGTTCTTGTGATAAGAACCTTCCACGGTTGAAAGCTTAACAGGCTTAAACAGAAAATCAGTATAGTGTGTGCTAACCATTCTTCTTTGGATCCTATTGTGGATTGTAATAGTTGATCATTGGTTGGAAGCTGCTCTTTCCAGAGTGAATTGTGGATCTGAGTGTGAATTGGAAGGACTGAGGTGAGAACAATCTAGAATTCAGAATAGTTTTTAGAAAAAATTTCCAACAAATTACTAATGTATGTAAAAGATATGGTGTTGCGTCTATTTCTTCATGTATTACCCAAAAGAATGTTATTCAGCAGATAATTACTTAAGTTGTCAATGCATAAAATCAAGTGCTTTGTGGTTTCTCTGTGTCATATTATAAGTTAAAACAGGATAGATCAGATAATTCAGGTAAGGGCCATTCTTGATCTTTGCACTATAATCAATAAACCAGCTCATTTTGATGTAGTTGAGTGTTGACACACTTTCTAGCAACGAAAAACAATAAAACCATTAATGATTTATTTTGCATATAACCCATGTCCTATGTTTCAATTTTAGTGCCCCCGAAAAACACCCGATCACAATATCCGATTATCCTTTGGGTTTTAAAAAAAATGATAATTCCATTTGCAATATTCATTATTGGAGGTGGTCTCCTTTGAATACTCCACTTCTGACAGTATATTTGACGGCGTAGGAGTTTTGTGCTGGATGTTTGAAGGTAAACAACTAATGGAGGTGATCTCCTTTGAATACTCCACTGCTGACAGTAAACTAATAGAAGTGTTTCTCTTCTTTACGACTTTATATCTTTGAAGGAACAAAGGGTTAGTTGAAAGGGATAACCCAGGATATCAAATGCCTTTATAACCCCAAATCTTTGGGTATTTGGCTTACACTTGTGTTGGATACTGATGCCAATATAACTTGCTTCGTTGAAGTGAAATAGTTTATTTGGTTTTGCAATCAGCACCTCTTATTAATTGGAAAGTCTGGAATTTTGCTTTTTTTTATTGATATGAATGTTTTAAATTCTATGTTGATATCAAAATTACTCATGATCTCCAAATGTATTAAAGGTTTAATCCTGGTTGGACTCTGTTATCAAAGTGTTAGACCTATTCTAGTGTTTCATATGGTGAGTAGTGTTACTTTTGACTGTCTAGGTTGTGATCAAGAATGTTAACCGAGTGATTTCTGTTGATTCTCCATATGGAATCAGGGGTCTACTTCTGATAAAAAATGAACATCAACTGCATGTGGCGGAAGACTGATTACTTTAGCGTAAGTAATTGATTACCAAAGAGAACATAATTAATCCGTATTTTTTCTTGGAGGTAGTGGTGCTTTTCTTATCCATTGAGGCTCAAAAACTCATAGACCTGCTGACCTGCTTGAAGTGGGAATTCTTCTCACCCACCCTGTTCCTGGTCTTGGAGTTATTTGAGGAATAGCGAATGGTATCTTACAATTCTCGCTAATGAGTAATGCCCGATTTTCAGAGAACAGTGGAATGTCAGGTCTATCTGTTCTTGAATTGATTGTCTGACTATGGGCAGCTGCATCTGCTATGATCAGTTTTTCTTATAAAACATAGTATTTAAGACTTGTTGACAGTTTGTTTACTTGCAACAGTGAAAGAAGCATGTTTGTCTTACTGGTTAGAGTTATTTGAAAGAGAGTAGGAAGCTTTTCTTATTGCAGACCTTCATATGTAATCTATCAAATCTCTTCTTTTCTTAATTGTTCTAAAATGCCTAATCTCTTTTCTTATGCGATACTATGGCCAATGTGTTTTTGTGTTCTAAATATCATTAATATTACTTCTCTTTTTTGTTCCTATGTTGGAACCTGAATTGCAGAAGGTTTTGATTTTTGGTTATGACATTATGCAGCTTAACTGGAACAGGTGGATTGCCCCTGCATATGTATGTAGGAGGCGAAGTTTTTTTATATGTGGTTCTCGCTTCTATACTTCTGGGAATATGCCTAACTGCATCTGCACCCCTGTTATGTGTAATTGCACACTAAAACAATTGGTTTAGTGCCTGCATCTCCTTGAGCTCCCTTTTCCATCTGAAAAAGATCAAAATGTCCCTTCACCATTATATTTACTGCAATATGGTAGTTAAGGTGTTCTGCTCATGTTGGGCTTACAGGTAGCCCTGCAACAAATGGACCACAACAACGGGTAATGGCATCATATATCTGCAACCCCAGTTTTCATCATGATGCACATGTTTAGACTTCCTTGGGATATACATGCAGCTAGACATACTTCCAAAATCATAAATATCAATAAGTCTTCTCTTTATATGTTTGATTGTTGTCTTGCTTGGCATCCTGGTTTTGATAGTAAATTCTTTCACAACGATCTATTGTGGATAATTTTGAATGTCCTTTTACAGGTTTTTGTTTGATCAATTGATCTTTTCGACATGGCTAAATTGTATGAGATCACAATTGTAGTTTTTTTTTTTGTTCAGCTGCTCACCATCAAGAATTACCAATACGGGACTTAGCACCCAGAATAAGACAGCCTTCTCCATCTTATATAATTGTTGTAATATGCATGATTGGGTTAAGCATTGATTTTGCATTTCAAGCTTAAACAGTTATTCTGTACATGAAATCAATCATGGGAACAGTTTTCTATTATTTCTTGAATTAGCTACATCAGTTGGATTGAAATTTAGATATCCTTTAACTTAAAAGGCTGTTGATAATGAACACTTTTGCATGGGATTGTGATTGTAGCATAATCTCATGTTTTTGTTGTTTCTGGTCACCAAGATCTGAAGCTTATTGGTGACACAGTGAGATAAAAAGCTAATAGCTTGTTTCAGTAGGTTTTGAATATATTGTGTAGTTTATTGTTGCATGACGCTAGTGGTTTATGGTCATAGTTTATCATTTGCATTTGTTTTTCACTGCTAACCTCATCTTAGACAAATGGTTAAACTTAGCATCTTATTTCTTGATTGGGATGAATTCTTATTTCTTTAGGAAAAATTGCACCAGAAGGAAATGTTTCATTCATGGATCATTTTTTATAGTATATGTTGTTGAAGTACATCAGAATTTTTGTTTCTGCTAGGATTTCTGCCTGATATATTTTCCTGCTTATATTTCCTACTTTTGTACCTTCCCCAGTCAAACTAGGAATCCAGGTATCTTGAGAATCCGTACTGTCTCATATTGGACTTGGGGACTTAGTCTAGTTAGTAATCTAGTTGGAGTAGGACTCTTATATATATATATATACCTGAGAGGTCACAGAGATTGTACTGGTTTTTTCTCTCAGCTTGAATAAAATTTCTACTTTTCTGGCTCTTTTCGTATTTCTTTGTGAAAACCCTAGCTTTCCTGGAATCCTAGTTTCTGCTACTTTTCCCTGTCAATGCTACAAGAAATCTGACATATGTATCCTTGAAACTTTGCATACTTTGATGCAATTTGTTGAGATTAAGGGTTGGACACTTGGAGTGGTGTGTGTGAATAGTAATGGACTTCAAAAGTGGAGAACTATATATCAGATTAATTGAGAATTAAGGACAAAAGGTGGGATGATCAGCTTAAATTAGTGCTACAGAATTTGGATGTCCATGTTCAGACAATGATGGAGCAATTGGAGCCAATTATGACCCTCAGATTGTATTAGGAGCTATCCATGAATAACATTGTCATTTGCCAGCTGCAAACAGAATAGTTAAAAGACAAGCGAGTGAAACACAACTGACTAGCAATAGGATACTGTTTGGAAGTTCTTTTTTATGAGCAAGGGACCAAAGGGAGTATGATATTTCTGTAATACAGATCAAGAAAGTTAACTCTTCACATGATTTGGCGGAGAATATCCTTCGTCCACTGATGATATCAGCTTTTGTTGTGATTGCTGCCTGCTCATATATAGAGTGTAGCATGCTCGTTGACCATTCAATGGTATACAAGTTTCTTGCTTCTATTGCAGACAATGATGTCTGAACTTTATTCCTTGGGTTTATCTCTGTTATGGCTTTACTTTATCCATTGTATTTGTGTGCCAGCAACTTCTTTCTGCTGCTTGGCTTACAACAGTGATGATGTGAGCAAAGCTCTCTTCCTTTGTTTCTCAGTATTCCTACGAAGCTTTTGTGGCAAATCAAGGAGCGACATGGGATGGGTCCACTTGGCACTATGGTAGCAGGCTGACATCAATTGCAAGGTGCTATCTCGTATCCATATTTTCTGCATCTGCATTTCTTTGACGCACATGTCAAATGAATACCGACATCTCTGCAGACCAACTTTCAGCTTTTCTTTCTCTTCATGTGGCTTCCGTTTTTCTTTACTTGGATTGCACATTTTGCTCACATTATCAGTTGTTTGTACACTTGACTTTCATTAGCAATTGCCTCTTTCCAGAAAACTAAAATAAAATATGTGCTAAAGGAGTTTTTGCTGGAATGTAGTTTTGTAAGTGTACAGCAATTGCACAAAATCATTCATGCAAACTGGATATTTATATTAGGCATCATTAATGCAATTCAAAAACTTTGTTTTGATTAGATGCTTTTTTTCAAGAATCAACAGACACGATAAAATGCTTTTTCCTTCAACTGCCCTACTTACCACCTTGTACTACATTTTTTACCGAAGAAGGCAAGTAGCTTGGTGAGAGGGCAACCTAGTTAATGCCCATATCATTTTTTTTATTCTGATATTTAGGTTGTCTCAGACTCGGAACTTAGTTTTAGGGCAATTTATATCCTGCGTGGGTAAAATATGGTCATTGTTGAATTTCAAGTCCTTAATTCATTTCTTGTCTTATGGAATGTCAGCCCATTTGAAGTTTAGTCAAAAAGAATATCTCCAAACCAGTGATTAAAGTAAATTTCAAATAGGATGTTTCCTAGCATGCTTGGCATGGCTTCAAATCTTTGCTTTAGTTGTGGCCCTCTGCTTTCAGGAATGCAATCTCTGTAAAAGTCACTTGCATCAATGACCCCAGCACTCCATGTTCACATTCTGTATTGGTATGAATACAACAAAAGTTGGTAATGGACAAGGTATCAGATGAGAATACTGCTAAATAATTCATTGTACCATATCTCACCTTTTTTTATTGTGATACTTATAATATAGGTGATTTAGTTATTTGATAAACATTCTACAGTGTCATTGTCAAGGGGGAAATCTCTGCATAGTTCATCAGGAAAATCTATTTCCATTTCCTCTATGTTTGCTTACGTTTCTTATCCATCTCATAATTCTGTTTCTGACGACCATACAATCAGGCAAAGTTCCATTGAAAGAATCATTCTTTTGTTGGTCGATTTGCAACGAGAGTTTCTAGTATCACATTTGTTTATCCAGGGTAAAAGTCGTAATTATGTTACAAATGGCTTTGTTGAGTTAAAAATTCTTGATTTTTGTACCTTGTTTGATTGGTGCCTTGTTCTTTCTAGATTGTCAAGTTGTCCAGTTGCCTGGATTTTGAGTATTGAGACTGCATATCATTTCATTCCTTGAAGCTATTTGTTGGAATTTTCCTAGTCGTTGGATATTTAGCATGTATGCTGAAGAGGGAGGGGTCCACTTGGGTACTCTCCGGGAGGACATGTCTGGTGCGTGCTTGTTTGCATCTGTTTGTTGGCTTTCATGCATGAGATTCATCATCTTTGATTGCCCAGCGGAATATTTCGCATCACACTTGCTTCCTCTTCTTCTTTGAAGCTGGAGCTCATCTTTTTCAGTTCTGGAAAAAGATTTTGTGGGAGGGAATCCCCAGCTCAGGACGTGGACGCATTCCCTCCTTTCTGCTACGCCTACAGCTAGAGACAAACTGGTTCCCCACCCGTTCCCGCTCCTCCTTGTCCTCTTGCTCTTCCTCCATTTCAATCCACAGGAATAGAATCATCATCATCTAGAGACAATATCTTATATTCGATTACTCGTTAGATGGATGATTCAATTTCATTTCTGTAGCAAAACACTGGATAGTATTTGCAAGGAATTAAGAGTACTTCAGTCTCATCCCAACTCCCTTGCTAGTAGAACCTGAAACCAGCCTTCACTGTAACAACCATCCATGTCCAGCTTCTGATATATGATCCAGGCTTGGTTGTATAAGTTGACTTGGAACAAAGCCACTAACGTTTAGATTAGACATCTTAAACAAGTATTATAAGTTGACTTAATGATAATGATTATGAGGTGGTGGATATGATCCCAAGAATCATACGACACGATCATATCAAGCAAAGTAGCAGACCTCCCAAGGGGAAAGAGTACAAGTAGACCGTGCACTGGGAACCTCTAAGCTTTGTCTTTTCCGTAGACGCAGAGGGGCTTCTGTTTATTTTGAAAGAAAGAAACGATAAATAATAGTAGTAGGTTTTGTCCATGAGATTTGATGGAAGTGCTCTGGTCTCCCTTGCCTGACACCATTTATATCCGCGTCCAAATCCAACTGCTGCTGCTGCTCGTGGTGTGTGTGGTTCACCATCAGCACACGAAAGGAGACAACTTTGAGAGGTTCCTCGTCTCTCTGTACGCAGTGTCCGTTCACCTTTGGCCGGGTGGGGTTGTTCTTCTTCTTCCTTGGAATTGTATGGTAAATTTAATCCTCTGATAACGATTGATTGGACCCACGTTCAGAGATCACTGCTCTCCACCTGCAAATGGAAGACTAAATTAAAGCTGCCAACAAGTTTGTTTTTTGCACCTGTATTATCAGTAGAAAGAAATAGACAATTCTCTTCAGAAGATTATTATTACTGCAGCAATAATACCTGGTGACTTGAAATTATTTAGATAATAAGTTGGGACTTTGCATTTGTGAATACCTGATCATTTCTTGTTTTTTCTCCGAGTTGATAGTTATCTGTCCTGTGCACAAACCACAGTTGCCATCATAAATGGCCGTCACATATCATTGATGCTTTGGCAACTGAAGCATCAAGGCGGGTTCGTTTGGTGGTTGAGGAAGCATGGGCGTGTCTGTGCGGATGGATACGCTGAGGATCTGGTGTTAGACTTGCTGCAAAAGAAAAGTTCAGTAAGACGTGGTGGGGGTGAAGCATTCATAAATCATGGTTCTCTCTCTGGGTTCACTGCACATATTAATGTTTGAGGTGAGAGTCACATGTACTTACGCTGTCCCATGGACCATGACAACATGTCTTCTTCTCTAATATGCCATTAGTGCTAAACAAAACTCTTAATATCTGTTATTAATTCTTTGATGACATTTCTAGTAGATTATGCTTGCTATGACCATCCATGATCCATCCATAGGTTTGCCGTTGAAGTATGTATTTGGTTGGGGTGGCAATTCTGAGTTTGTAGGATGGGATCTCAAAATCTTTAATGAAGTGGGCGCATGTGCAGAGTTTGAAGCCAAAAGCAGTTGATTCCTTTGGTTGTAACCACATAGCACTTCCATAATTCAAGCCTTTATGTGTATATAAGGGTGAGCTATTTATTCCTTTCATCTTTGTGCTTTTGTCTCTCAATTCCACTTTGTCTTGTATTGAGGAGGGAGGGACAAGGTTCCTCATATGGGGGGTGGAGGCTACACCATCCATTCTTTTCAAGCAGTTGCAAGAAAATAGACCAACAAAATCTCATGTTGTAGGACCCCTCCACCAATCTATGGTGGGGCATCTAACTAGTAATTTTCCAACATTAAGCCCCCATTTGTATTCAACATCAACCATGTTCTGCTCAAGCTCTGTGTTTTCCAATGAGCTTTGGATTGCCTTGATGGCCTTTTTTCTCTGAGTCTCCCCAAAAGCATCTTGGTGTTTCCTCGAGTCCATAATAACAAATCATGCAGCAAGTGTAATCTTTTCTCTGTTTTTGTATCACAATAACAACTTAAGCCTAACAGCAGATTTGTTATGATGTGATGGATATCCGGCTAACTACCCATATGCCTAACTTTGCCCATGTTCTTGCTATTGTCGACTTCTTCTTTTCCTTTCCACTCTTTCCCCATCTCTCTAGTGCAACCAAAACAGTGGGTATATGCTGCTACTGGTTTACAGAGCAAGTGAGAGCTCAGCTGAATATCGTTTATCACCCTGTCACCATCCAAATGGTTGGGATTCTTGAAATGAGATTGCATTGCAAATCCTCCTGATTTTGGCCATGGAAGATTTTGTGCTGGCAGCAATCTTTGCCAAAAGCCCTACTTCCTCACTAGGTTTCGGATGCTTGCTTTCTTTGGGTGGGTTTGGAGCATGGTGACCCAAAGACCCCTTTGTCTTCTGTTCCCAGAGAAATAGAAAGACTAGTGCGGTGGAGTGGGGGGTGGGTGTGGTGTGGGTTGGGGTCCCTCTCTTCCATCCCACTTCCATCTCCCATTACATCATAACTAATTCATGCCATGCCAAACTTTGCAAATCTCCATCCCATCCATGTTTTTTTAACAGTAATCCACTTGTAGATTTCTTGTTGGGGTCTCAAAGGTCCCTATACAAGAAGATGGACAGGGACTTTGTCCACTTTGCATCATAGACCACCCAACAACCTTGTTGAGCCCTCTGGGCCTCTCTCTTCATATGACTGACATGGTTGATGTTTTGAATTAGCTGCCCACCTTTTGGTTTGTTTGGATGCACTTATGGTGGAAAGGATGTCCTAATTGAACTTCTTAATTGCATCTTACTGGTTTCTTCTGAAACAGTGATGTCCCAACGACATGGAGGAACTTGTACCATCTTTTGGTTCATCCAAGCGTTGTTTTTAGTTATTCTACTTATCATGACCAGTAGCTGCTGCTGCTACTGCAATGAGACAACTGCAATCAAAACTCAGGTTCTTATCTGACCCCTGGAAAAGATTATATTTCAGCACTGTAAGCAGTGCTGCATAACTGGATACCAAAGAGGCCTCAGTGAATTCATCCATTCTCTCATGTTTTTTACTTTTTTCAAATTAAGCATATGAAGCAAATTCCACTGACGGACAAACATGACCAGGGCCATGTGAAGCCATCCTCCTCCATAAATTCTTGCTGGGTCTTCTTCATTTATGAGGTATAACGAGAGGGTCTTAACGGAAGTTTCTCTGGCGTGTAGCTTTCACAGCATCAAACTTGATTGCTTTACCATGTGGAGAATTGTTGGGAGAGTATAGCTTTTTGAGTGCTTGTTGGGGGGTTATGTTAGATTTTGAATGATATAATCACACGAACCTTTTTGAATTTCTTGTAAGTTTCTGAGCAAACTGCCAAAGTGTTCGTGACAATGTGATTAAAGATGCTTCCAAGAGAATGTCCCCACATTTGTTCACAGCCTTTTTAGTTTTAATATCTTATTAATTCACTGAAACCAACCAAGCTTCCATGTATTATGTGTCCCAATTATTCTAATGTTTAATACCAAATACAGAATATCTTCTTTGATTTACTCCTATCATAGGCCTGCATTATCTTTTAAAATATAATTCTGATCCTGGTATGCCATAAATGAATTTGATGCCACTTATTGCAACTGGTCTTGTTTATGTTCTTTGTTCATGTACGCTTGGATATTATGTTTTATGTTCTTTCCCTGGTCTTCTTTGCACACATTTCTGAATACAAACTCACTGCATTTATAATCATTTCATTGCCGTGCACTCTTGCTTCCAAAGAGCTTAAGAGGCTTGAGTACATTTGCATGTGGCCACGCCAGCACACTGTAGCCCTAAACACAGCATCATTAAAGAAGCAATTGTGCCGGCAAGTGTAAAACATTATGTACTTATTCCTTGCATGCATGAAGACCAATTTTATCTCTCATTTAATGGTTTGTTTGGTTAGGTTGCTGTTCTTCATTGCTGTTGCACTTCTACCTTCAAAACAGATGTATGCCTTGGAATTTTCTTTTCGTTTGTTGACTACAGAGTCTCACTTCTTCCCCTTGGTCTGCAGTGGAGGGAGTACATTCCTGTGGCTCCTGTGGCTCCTGTGGCTCCTGTGGACACATCTGATTGAATGCAAACGTCTGCCACTGGTTGAATACTGAATAACGGAGAAATGAAGGAAGACCTCCATAAATGGGTTGCTCTTTTTACAAGGGGTTGAGTGTTTCAGGAAATGGGGGTGTGGGGGCAGTACATTCCTCAATTGGAAACATCCGAACCCTTGCCATGTTTTTAAATAGTTACAAAGCATTGTAGTAGCTGTTGCTAGCTTGCTCTCTGTTTGAGCTTGTGGGAGGAGTCACTCACAATAAACAGGAGGTAAGACATTGGTGAAAGGTGTGTGGTTTCATGTTGGAAGGAAAGGTCATAACTGAATGAGAGGTGACTTTGACTGAATAAAGGAGTGATTTCATGAATGATTGCAGAAACTTAGGAGGTTTCTTTGGTGCTAAAGAGGCCTCAAAGTGCACAATGACGCACAAAAAGAAACCACCTGGTTGTGGTTTTCCTGTTCTGTATTGTGCTTGGGAAATGGGCTTGATGAGAGTAGGGTTTTAGATGGAGACGAGATGGGTTTTTTCTTTATTTTTTTGATCTTGTTTATGAGGAGTATGACTTGATCGGCAATGCCCCGTTCTGACGGCTTCGATTAATCAACAACTTTCTTTTATCTGTTGGTTCTACACTTCAGCAGGAGGTTGTCTGAAACTAAGTTGACCCAACTCATAAGTTAAACAACTCTAGAAAGAGATGGAGACCTTTAGGTCATCTTTTTACTAGGCTTTGTAATTTTTTGACGTAGGCCCTTGCCATGGCTATATTACTCTGCCCTTTGAAAAGAAAACTAAGTGGTGTACTATAGGATAGGCCTCTGCAGAGCTCATACTACCAGTCATTAACAGTAGAGGTTCCTTTGTCAAGGGAGAGAGAGACAACCAATGAAGAGAGAGGGGGAGAGAAAGATGCATTACTTGCACCAATACTCGTGTGAGTAAAAGACATCCACACGTGTGACAAGAGTTTCGGGGCCTTGTTAAATGATAAACAAGTGGTAGGAAACAGCTGGGCCACAGTCATGGTGGTGAAGATGACAGGAGAGAGTGAGAGAATTATGAAGCTTGCGTGAGTTCCTCATATACTCAAAAACACACTTGCTTTTCTTCCAGTGGTTCTTTCCTTCTGTCAGGCCATTTCCTCTTCCTCCTCCTCTCCACCTTCGCTCTGTTTCTCTTTCTCTTTCTAAATATGGCCTTGCAGCAGTGCAACAATATCTACAGCTTCAGGAGCTCCTCCTCCTCCTCCTCTTCCCTGTCCAAAGCAGTGTTTGCTGAGTTGGGCTCTCTTTCCATCAACCCAACTTCTTCTCCCGAGAGCTACCACTCCACCAGAGCCTCTGAGAAGATCTCTTGGACCTTACCCTTCATGGGAGGCTGCTTCAATCCACAGACAAGTACTGAAGCTACCAATGACTTAGCGGAGAACAGCCACAAAGAAACAAACAACAACGGCCACATGAATAATGTGGAAGAGTTTCAAGATGGAGAGACCACCAATGAGGGGTGTCTGGGTGGGAAGGAGGTTGCAGACTCTGGCCAGTCGAAGCTCTGCGCCAGAGGGCACTGGAGGCCAGCAGAGGACTCCAAGCTCAGGGAACTTGTAGCTTTCTATGGCCCTCAGAACTGGAACCTCATTGCTGAGAAGCTGGAGGGCAGATCAGGTAAGGAGACAAACAAACTCCCTCTGTTCTTCATTTTTGTTTTTGAAGTTTTTTTGTCAGTGATGTCATAAAGAACAAAAAGAAAGAATCCGACTGTTTTTGTGTTGGGAGTGAAGGGAAGAGCTGCAGGCTGAGATGGTTCAACCAGCTGGACCCCAGGATCAACAGGAAGGCCTTCACTGAGGAAGAAGAAGAGAAGCTGATGGCTGCTCACAGGCTGTATGGGAATAAATGGGCCATGATTGCAAGGCTTTTCCCTGGGAGGACTGACAATGCAGTCAAGAACCACTGGCATGTGATCATGGCCAGGAAGTATAGGGAGCAGTCCAGTGCTTATAGGAGGAGGAAGCTCAGCCAAGCTGTCTCCAGGAGATTGGAGGAAGCTCCTCCATCCTCGAGGCCGGCTTCTTCTTGCTTTGTCCACCACCATCCAGCAACTTTCTATTCTTCTGCAACTTATCTTTCCCATGGTGGAGACGATCATCCGGCTGCCCCCCGCTGCTGCAATGGTGCCGCAGAGCTACCTCCATTTGACTTCCTTTCTGGTTTGTGACCATCACTTTCTTCTTGTTCGTGTTTGCTCCAATAATGGTGGCAGAGCTGCCTCCTCTATGGACTTGCCACCAAATTGCATGCACTGTTGTTTTCATCTATAAGCCTACAATATTGGTTGCAATGTGCTCGTGACCATTAGTTTTCCCACCCCATTGTAGGGTTTAATATCCTGCAGAACAAAGTCTGGTACAGCTTCTTCCACTTCCCAGGCTCACGGCCAGGTTAAAGTTTGCTTGAAATGGGAAGTGTTAACACCAGGACTAGATCCTGCAGGAACCCTAGCAGGACTAAGCTTGGACAGAAGTTGTACCTACTCCCAACCCCACACAATGCCCAAAAGTCATTTTAGTTTCTATTGCCCATCAGGCAACATGTGAAGAAATTTTACCATGAAAATGAAAGCAAGGAAAAGGAAGACAAGAATAAGCTCCCTAAGCCCATGCCAAGAACATACAACAAGCCAAAAGTCATTAAAGCTGTTAACTTGAAAATCCAAGCAGCTGGTTGTGTTCTTTGATAAGTTTTTTTCCTGCTTTTTTGTTTTGTTTTTTGGCTGTTCTCTTTTTCTTTCATGGTTTCTTCACTGTTTTGCTGTTTCAGTTGCAGGTGCCAATGGGCAAGACAAGACAAGCTCCTATGACAACAGGAAGAGTTGGGACGAGCCATTCATGGGGTTTTACCCGCACTCTCCGCTCATATTTGCTGTGCAACACTCAGGCTATCGACTGCATTACTCAGACAGCACGGCAGCGGCATCAGCAGCAGCAGCTCAAGCTTCAGCTACTGAGTCATCATCATCATATGAAGGGAATCGGGATGGTAGCCATTTTGAATCCTCTATCTCACCAACTTTCATAGATTTCCTTGGAGTAGGCGCCACTTGATGCACGACAGAGAAAAGTCCAAGATCTGGAGAGAGAGACGAGCGAGAGAGAGAGAGAGAGAGAGAGAAGACTGGATTTCTCTGGAGAGATGATGCAATGTGACGAAAACCATGATAGGAACATGAAGCCAGTGTTCTTGAATAATCTGTGTGAGCTTCTCTTCTCCAACACCTTTAATGCTGGACAATAAAAAGTTGTAGTGTTAGTTTAACTTGTTGGCCCTAGTTGCTTTCTTCCTTCCTTCAGTTTCAAATTCAGCTGACAAAACTCGACAAGCTGCTAGAGAAGAAGAACCAAAGAATACTCGCAGTTATTGCTCCTGTAACATAATTGCTGTTTCACTTCATCCTGCTTCCACTTATTCTATACGTTAGACGAGAAGGATTTTCCTTGAATATACAAATCGAAATTAACTAACAGGTAGTTTCTTTGTTTTGTGAGCTGAAAGAATCTGCGCGAAAGGTGGCAACTCAAACCCTAGTTTCCAGAAAGAATCAGTTGTGGTCGGGATGTCTTAGCACCTGTGCGTGTTTTCTTCGTGTTTTGGAATAAAACTAAGATTGAGCATGAAATTTCATAAACGACAAGTAAAATGATGTATACACACAAAATGAGCCCACATACCTGTAAATCATCAAGCTGATGAATTTTTATAAATTACTCATTAAATTTTCTAGGAATCTAAATAAATTCTTTCTTAAATTATTCCTAAAGAAAAAAGAAAAAAAAAACAGATTTGTAGGTTTCTTTAGGCGCAAAAAGATGAAAAGTATACATACATACATATATATTTGTGATTTAAATGAATATATTATTAAAAATGAGTATATATTATGAAAAATTATCAATCGGGTTAATTTTTATAATTTTCTATGAATATGACTAAATCCTAATTCATGTACATGAGTTTATTTCCTAAAACAGAAACAATTCATAGTCTGTAGATTAGATGAAAAAAAATAAAAAAACACAATTGTTTTCAACAAGGCATGAACCTTAGTCACCCAAAAAATAAAATATCTTACCATTCCATCTAAACATAAACTAAGATCATAAATAAAAAACATTATAAACGAAACTTTTTGGGCCATGCTGGGGACAAGGAGAGGACCAAAATTGGATGTGGGGTGAAGAGGGGGATGCTCGCTGGAAATAAGACATTCTCTTTCTCACAGCGACAGCAAATGCACTGTATTTTTGTAGGCAGAGGGGGAGGAGGATCTGTTCCCTGCAAAACAACAAGAGAATCATGGCAGTAGCTGGTGACGCTCTACTAACCGCCCTCCCCACAATGAGACCATTGGAGCCCTGTGCTCCTTTGTTTCCTGTTGGCCCTAGTGATCTGAACCGAACGAAACGGTCTGGACGACAAGTGAGATCTTATGCGTGCTTCTTTTGGACACATTCAGACACCACCTTCAGGAATTTCTGGACTCAAATTGCAGAGACCTATCTGTCCGTATGCGTAGCATCAACCGTAGACGAATCAATTAGCATCAGATAGATCTTACAGGTTCAGCAGCACTTGACAGTAAATAAGTTGGCAACAAGTTCACTTATCCGGACCCGGACCCCACTTCAAGAATAGATTTTGAAAGATGACACATCAATGACATTGTAGAAACAATGAGAGATAGACAATTCAATCAAAGCAATGCATTATCAGTAGTAAAATTGCAGCTGCTACAGCCTAAAGATCCCATACAACGATAGAAAACGCCTTTGTCCTGATTTGCTCAAAACTTGGTGGAACTTGAGTATAGATTATTGATTGTGTTGATCTTGATGGCATGTCATCCAGCATGAGAGCCAACGAAATGGTCGCCTTGCCTGTGGAAAACATAGGTTCAAAGATCAAATCCGACTAAAATGTTTAAGCAAGAAGCGCGAGAGTTGGCTTCTTGCCACCTAAACTTGCAGAATAAGAAGACAAATAAGTTAAACAACACCTAACAATGGATTTCAAATTCTTCAGGTTACGTAAACACAAGTTGTGAGTCGCAGACCAATTATTACTGTACAGAGAATTTACAGACAGGCACCTAGGTATATCCAAATTGCAAGTTTGAGGAACTTGTCTTTATAAATTATATTCAGCCGGCAAGGACACACAAAATCCTCAGGCATTTCAACCAATTATCAAGGAAAAAACAGAATCTGTAGACATTTTAATGGGCATTACCCACTTGTCACACAATAAACCATCAGAAGGACCAAGCAGGGAGACAATTAGTAGCTTAATTTCATTTCTCCAAAGATATATTGACACAGGAAATAAAGGAACTCCTAGAAGTTGAAGAAGAAACATATTGAACAGTTTGTTGGACTGAACTATCATAGAAATTGCCAAAAGCTGAAGGACTCCTTTTCTTTTGGAGGGTGAATTCTATTCAAACGGAAACAAAGTGAAACAAGCCAAATACAATGAGACGACAAATAATTCACATAAAGTTCTTTTTCATTTCAACCTGACAGAAACATAGTTCTTTTCATTTTTTTTGAAATGGGTGGTACAATAGAAAACTCTTGAATCAGTTTCTAGCAAGCAGAGACCCACTTTAGTTGTGGTCCATGGACTGAATGGCTATTGACCTTGATAAAGGAGGACTATATCCTAGATTAGTATATCTATAAGATAATATTTGACTTTAGACTATTTTAAAATTTATGCAGAAGGAAAGAAAATATGGAGCAGCCAAAAGGAGAAATCAAGTGAAAAATGGGCATTTCAGAACTAAATGCATTTGTGACAGCATCAACTGGAAGATTTGGTATAATCGCCTGTCTACTGCCAAATCTATTTCTGCAACATCTTCAGCACAAGAAGATTTAGGTTTCACAGTTATCTTACCATGTTCCCGGATGGAATAATTTTGACTTGAAAGATGAGTTTTAGCTATTACAAGTTCTCAGTATCAACAATATGACAGAATGATGCGTGATAGACCCATCAGTAGCATTTCCATTTTAATTTTCAGTAATCGGATGCACAATAAAAGCATAAATAGGAAGAGATCCAGAAAAAAAACACAATCATCAACTGAAAAAACTTGAAAAGATAGTATTACTACTTAAACCACAATTATGCCACAATAATCTTCAGGATATAACAGAGTAGATGTCAGTCCTACTTAAAAAACAAAGAAATTAGAACAATGAAAATTATAAACAATAAAATTCCTAACCAAGGCGATTTGTCACATCATCTAAAATGAATGTACGTCTATTCTCAAAAAAAAAGTTTTCATCATCCAACATATTTACCTCCTTGTTTGGTACCCAATTGACTGAAATTATAGCATCAACAAAGTGTAGTGTTTCCTTCCACGCACCATTAATTCAGAGACGTCCTATGAAACCCAAACTTCTATTATTGACCTTGATATCAATTTTTATGAATATGATGTACTCTAGTCTGTCACTTCATATATGAGTCCTGTTATTCCTTTCTCATCAACAATGACACATTATCTAATGCTTCATAGGGGTATCCTTCCTTTTGGAAGTCAATCAGTCTATCACAAGGCTTAATCCTATTTTCTCCACTACATAATGATTCAATATCCTTCCCAAAAATCAAGATGGTATCTTCGACAATTAGATACAACATAGATAACTTGTAAGAACTTTTCCTCCAAACTAGTAGCTGCCTTGCACATGTTTCAGTTCCATTGCAATAATGCTCCATACATTGCCTTCCTCTTGGAATGCTCATGAAAAAACTTCAACGGAACTTATATCAATGTGTGGTTTTCCTTTTAGTATTTTGATTATACAAGCAATAGCAGTCAGTTCAAGTACAATATTCAGGGACTTAATTAGGTGTTGACGGAAACCACATCACAAAAACAATATTGAATATTTTTTCCAGCCATATTTTGATGTCTTCCGTGTGAAAATCATGGGCCTCGTTATGAGGAATGACTTAAATGACAATCTCATAAAGCACACTCGAAATGATATCTGCGTACCCTAACATGGGATTAGTTCAACAACCACAAGGGATTTCATCTGATCTGCATAAACTATAAACTAAATAAGAAATTTCCAACAAGCAAACACTCCCCCGTGTATGCAAATAACGACTGCATGGATCATAATGGTGTGTAGAAATCAAGGTGTCAGCGAAATTCATAATGATAAAAGATTCTGAGTAAGAAATGAAACATTGAGAACTAAGACCTAGATGCAAGAGTTATTGAATGAGAAACCAATATCCAATTCAGTAAAAATGCTGGTTTAGATTAGATTTTCTAGGATTTTGACTTGAATTTACTAAGCTACATGACTTGATGATCGCGTACCATTCATAGAAGGCTTCTTTTTTCTGCTTCCAGGAGCTAATACATGATCCTTTTCCCTCCTTGCATTTGCAGAGATCCTATTTTCCATTGTTTAGTTTTCAGTAAGAATGTAGAGGCAATAACCCAGCGAACTATACCAATTCAAATATTTTATACAGCTCCAAAGTCTAACTTCAGTCAATGATAAGTGAAAGCATAAAAAAAAGACGGGTGGAAGGATCAGCGACCAATTCGCAGAGTTTTACAACTCAAATTTCAGTCAAATTTCATTCAGGTTCATTCAATAATCAGTGACCAAATGAAAATGGCAATTAACAGTAGTGGATTTATTTCACTTCAAAGTCCAGACACATGAAGTGCTATAGCATAAAGTTGGCCTGCTGAACAAATGATAGATTGGGGGCATGGTTGCACCCTAGGACAGCTACCTTCTAACAAAAAGTTAAAAACTTGTCACCTAATTCACAAAGAACCGGATCAATATTCAAGAAATTGTGCAGCTTTCATATCGGTAGTCCACATTATGTGTTAGGATATTAAGCGTATTTTCTTTCATAATTGCATGGTATTCTACAAATATTTGCCAATAATGCAGAAAGGAGATATCTTAAACTGAATTGTGCTTAGACGTATATCGTATAAAATACATGACAGAGCAAAAAATGATTGTTTGGTTCAACCAAAAAAGGACCTGATGAATGTCTCAAAGAAACACGAGCATATGATGATTGTCTGATAAACAAGAATCTCAAAGCAGCATTGGAGCGAAGAGATTTTGAAAAATCAGAAGAGTAAGGATTTCAGAGAGGAGAGAAGCCCAACGCTCATTCTCGAAAAGAATAGAAACGAAGGCGATCAAAGTGCCCCGCTTTTTAACATGATTCGATTGGAAGAAAAGAAAGAAGAAAAAACAAGAGGAATCAAACAAGGAGACATAGATTACCTCGACAGCAGCAGCTGGGTGTTTCCCGCATCAATGGAGATTCACGACCAAACATTTGCTCGGACGAAGCGAAGAGAATCGAAGCTCATTGGACATGCAAAAGCAACTGTGTCCCCTGCGAAGGAAAAGCGGGCAGATTTCAGAAGACGCCTGTTCAACGCAGTCAAAGACAAGTCTGTTTGTCAAAACTCAGTGATTTAATAATATTGCTTATGAGGCGCACGTCACGATGGAACATAGGCCATGGGCCAAATACTGAGCAAAAAGATAGCCAAAGTAAACATCAGAGTCACACCGGCCATGCACATGGAGCCATCGTCCCCGGCGAACCTCACCGGAGGATGGAGGACAGACAGACGCGTTTTACACATAATTATCGCGGCATTTGGACATGTTGGGCTGTTCCAGGATATGGTCGTAGGTAGGGTTGCCAACCGGTCCAGCTCGGGCTTGGGCAGGCTCAAAACCAACCCGCATAGATTTGAGCCGGTAATTTTTAGAAATAATTATTTATAACCTTCTATAATTAGTCTTAATTATTTATAATTTCTGTAATTTCCAAAATTATTCATATCTCAAAAAAGTTCGATTTTATCCTCGGTTATTTTTATAATTAAACCCCTAAAAAAATTATTTTTTATTATTTAACATCCCGAAATTCGGTTTTTCGCAAATAATATTCTGAAATTATTCCGATTTACAGAAAACTCCCTGAAATTATTGAGACGGCGGCGAGAGTGGTGGCATGTGGGCGGCGACGTTGGAGGCCGAGGCCGTTTGCGCCCGCTGCAGACGCGCTGGCGGGCTTGCCTCGGCCTCGGCCTTGGCCGTTCGCACTCGTGTGTCGGCGCGCCGGCCTTGGCCTCCGTCCCATGTGCCGAGGCCAAGGCCGAGGTCGTCCGTGCCGGCCTCGGCCTCCGTCCCCAGCACGCATGCGTAGACGGCCTCAGCCTTAGCCGTTCGTGCCCACTGGCCGGCGTGCGGGCGTGCCGACCTCGGCCTCCGTCCCTGGCACGCGGGGGCGGACGGCCTCAGCCTTGGCCGTCCGCGCCCGCATGCTAGCCCTCCGATGCGCCTGCCTCGATCGGCACTCCTGCTGCTGGCCTCCGGCGTCACTGTCTGCACGCCGCCACCCTCGCCGCCGTCGCAATAATTTCGGGGACTTTTCTGTAAATCGAAATAATTTTGGGGTGTTATTTGTCCGAATTTCGAAGACTTTTCTATAAATCGGAATAATTTCGGAGTGTTATTTGCAAAAAATTGAATTTCGGAGTGTTAAATAATAAAAAATAAGTTTTTAAGAGTTTAATTATAAAAATAACCGATAGTAAAATTGAAATTTTTTAAGAAAAATTTGATTAAATAACAATCGGGGGGTGTAGGTAAATATTTTGAGAAAAGGGAGATGTGGGTAATTCTGAAAATTAAGGAATTGTAGGTAATTAAGGCTAATTACAGGAGTTATAGATAATTATTATTAAATTTATTTAAGATTTGGCCCATTAATATCCGTAAATATCTACGTTTATTGTTTCTAATGATATACTAAAATGATATTTAAAAATAAATTAATATATATCATTAGCAAAATGGTATTTAAATGAACTTTCAATGAATCTCAACAAATTTTTTAAAATAATTGTAAAATCTAATGAACTGTGCATTAAAAACCCTTGCATATTTTGAATGAATTTTAAATAAATTTTTAATTGACTCGGCCCGTTCGGGACATCCAAGGATTTGGTTTTTGTTGGATCTAGAGTTAGGGGTTGGTCAAATTAGTTGTGGATTTGGCTTAATATTGGATTTAATTGAGTTGATTGGGTTGGTTCATTGAATAGAGCTAATGGAGTTAAGCAGCTGGGTTGTAGTGGAGTCGATGTGAAATTGTAGCTCAATCGGATTGGGTTTGAGTCCAAATTTTAGCATGTTTAAATCGGGGCTTGAGATGAGTCAATTGAACCAGATTCTAATTTTAATTAAATTAGATTTAATAGAACATAAGAAAAAATATTAAAATGATAAGATGTTACACGTAAAAATTGTTAAATAAAAGACTACCAGAAACTGCTTGTAAATATTATTATTGTAGGGGTTTCTTTGTAAATAGAGATATAATTTCTAGAATTAGCATGAGACTTAAGTATAAAAGTTTTATTTATAATTTGTGATCTAAATGTGAATTTTATCAAGTCAGGGGGTTTTATTTAAAATGCCTAAGTAAGAAATAATTAAATAATAAACTGCTATTAATATAAGTTGATTAATTATATTTTTGGGGCTATTTGTAAATCAAAATTTTAATTTTGCGTAATTTTATTGTTTAAATTTCAAATTCAATTATTCAGAATTTATTGGATTTTTTAAAAGTAGAACTCGTTTATGAGTTTAAAATATCTGAAATCAATATTCTATTATTTTAATTTTGGTTAAATAAATTTTTTGAATATTGTATTTTTCCTTTGGTCATTCTTTACAAACGACGGCAATAATTGAGAAGATGATTTGGGTTGATTTATATGAGATCACCTTATCTTCTAAGGTACAAAGAACAGTACTTGTGGGTGCGATTTTTTTATGAAATTATTTAAATCACCGGTCTTCGATTATATTAGAGATATATTCACTATGATGGATGAACACCGCTAACTACTTGGCAGGAGTGCATATGAATACTATTTTGGAGAGGTTTGAGAGGTTTGAGAGTTAGTCCATACAAAAATGGCTATCTTCTCGAAATAATCCATTGCCATGTATTTCTCTAGAATTGCTGTTTTTTTAGAATTATCCCTAAATACAGTGTTAGTTATTAGATATTGGTGGTTAGTGATTGATTGTCAATGGTTCTTTCAATATTGATATTTTTTTTCGATTAATCATCGGTTGTCTTTTTTATATTGATTTTTTTAATTAGTTATTTTAATAGTTTAATATTCCTTTTCTAATTATATTTCCTTTAAAATTGTGATTTCTCACTATCATTGTTCAATCTATAAGCTTAATATATTTATCTATTGAGCATATTGACATACTCGTGATATTGTTGTTTATGTGTCAATGAGAATCACCGGCTAATATTAAAGAATAATGTACACACTTATCGAAAATAAATTTTATTTTTCTTATGAGTTATAGTAAAACTTATTTTGTAGTGCATCGGATGTGATTTTTTTTATTTAGATATATTGTTTGAATTTTTATTCAATTTTAATAAATAATTATCATGGTTTTGTAGGGTGTTCGCCCCTGTTACATTATGGAATCAATAACGGACAGTAACCGGGCATGACAATATTAGTAGCAAAGGTATAGCTTTTGCTGCTCAGTTAATAAAAAAGTTTTGTTTGTAGAAAGCCTATTTTACTTACCTAATCCAAATTATTGTCAGAGTCGAAAGGACACATCTTTATTACCTTACATGCTGCAAACTGTTTATTGTCAGTTTTTGCAATTTCAGGACAAAAACAGATTCTAGGGTTTGGAGAAGAATAAATTTGATTGCATGTTTCATATCTTCTCGTAGCAAAAATTCATCAGTAACTCTTCTTTTCCCAATTATAAGAGACCATGAAGAAGAATATTTCTAAAAAAAAAAAAAAAAACAAGAGAGATCAACAAAAACAGCTCTCCATAAACTTCATAAACTCATTGAAATCAATCCGCCCATCCCCGTCCTCATCATGCATCGCAATCATCCTGTAACAGGCATGTATATCTGATCCTTCTCTGAAGCTCAATCCGGTGAGAAGTCTCTGCAACTCCATTTCGTCTACGTAGCCATCGCAGTTCTCATCAAACACAGCAAAAGCAGCCCTCGCTTCCTCCAAGCCGGGTTCCTTCTCAGTGTACGATCCCCGAGAAGATGAGAATCTAAAAGAGAATTCTTGAAGCATGAAGAAACAGTTAATAACTACATAAAGGAGGAAGATCCTAATAGGTTCTGCCAAGGAGGAGGAGTGGAGGGAGCTTGTTGATGAATTTTCTATTGACCTCTGGATTTTGGAACTTCTAAGAAAGGGAGAAAGATGAGAAAGAAGAGCTCGCTGGACCCTTGTTTACCAACCCATGTCTTGTACATATATATGTTTTCTGCTAGAAACAAAACTATGTTTTTCTCATTATTATTTGCAAAAAATGCAAGAGAAAGAGGAGTGGTCGTAAGTGGCTTTTGTTATATGAAAAGAATTTCCAGCAAACAAATGCTCTATAAAACCTCATGAAATCAGCTGCAATGAGTCCCAGTTCAAAGACGACAGAAAGAATCTAACCCGAAGGTGGCCATGACTTGCACGACATTATGTTGTCACGGTTTGGGATAACAGAAAGAGATTGCTCAACAAATCACCAAAAAATGCTGTGGCTCCAGACCAATTATCAAACAAACAAGCTCAAATGCCCTCTATTCTTCTCATAGTGAAGAAGTGATCATAAGACACAATCAAATAAGAAATCAAGCATTGATTATTAAAATTTGCAACCAAAGTAACCCAAACACAAACGTTCATTCGTTCTCACCATCACAGGAAGATAAAGATCTTTCTTGTAATAGTGGGAAAGTAAAAAAGCTTCTAAATTATGTTAATCAGGTTATTACAAAGCGTCTTTGAACTTGGGACTTTGTCATCTTTGCTTGGACAGGGTTAGTCTACTTCCAAGGGATCGCAGGGAAACAAGTGAAAAAAAGGACCAAATGCAAGGAAGGTTACGTTCACTAAAAATTCTCGGAATTACATCTCACGCACCAGAAGATCAAATTGCCATGCCCATACATGTCCATAAGTAGTCTCCTACTCCATTGGTCCATTCTCAGAATAAAAAACTCTCCAACAGACCATTCATGTAGACCTAATCTCCAAATTCCAACTTTGAGTTGCAAAAGATCTCTTGCTTCAACAAATGTGTAAAGCATTTGAAATTGAATCCCCAAGTGACAGCTATCACTCAAGGCTAAGAAATGTCATGGTAAGTAGTTGAAATATTGTACAAATGTAGTTGCCATCTTCAGCCTTCACCAACCTTATCCTTGTTTTTTTTTTTTTCCTCTCTAATTTTCCAGCATCCTTAGAAATGTTCGGTTGAACCAAATGGTGAATGGAGTCTTCTAAGTTTACACTTCATTTGCTATACCTTCTACTCTCATTAATATTTCCCAATCTAATCTAGGAAACTTATATCTTCAGCCAAAATATCATTCTATTTGCCTATCCAACCATCTGACAACTTTGGCAGAGTGCTCTCATATCATATTCTACTGCTAGTCATCCTTTCTCACTCTAATTGCTTTCTGTTATGATCTGATTTTTTATTGGTTGGTTGAGATTTAATTAGTTAAATTAAATTCTATAATTTGACCCAAAAATTTTAATATTTAAATAGGATGATTTTATATTTTTAAGATTTAAATTTTTTGGATGGCGACTGTAGATGGAGAGAATGTGCCAATGACAACATTGGCGACTATAACTATGCTTCAGCATGGAAAGTGAGATGATTTGGATACCAATGACATATAGAAATAGGTACAGACTCTTCATTATCATTAGATTTTCTCTTTTTTAATTTTTACATAATTATAATGATGATTCAAAAATGATACTTAATGTCTATTATATGAATTGATGAATGGTAGTGTAGAAATTAGTTTGGATTTTGATACATCATAATTGGTGTTATCGTATATCAGACAATTGTGATCAATATGTGGAGTAAATTATTCAATTTGATGGTTATAATTTTTTAATATCTTATGAGTTCAAAATTAATTCTTAAGAAATTATTTTTGAAAGTTATGATACTAGAATAATTCCTGTAGAAATGTGATTAATTAAGCTTGTATTTGAATTTGATATTAAATGAATTCAATTTAATTGTGATGATATTTTTAATTTAGAAGATGCTATGTGGTTAAACTTGGGTTTGATTGAATTTGAATTATTGGGGTTTAAATTTGAAATTAAAAATATTGGATTGGGTCAACTTATGATAAATCTAATTTATTGTATTGGATGAGTTAAATTTGATTTGAATTATATTGATTATGCTTAGGGTGAGAGTTGAATTAGGTTGAATTAATCTTGAATTTAATTTGATTTAGGAATAAAAGTTGATTGGATTTAAAATAAAGTTAGTGTATAATGATTGAATTACGGTTATACTATTGAATAAAATTATTGTAGAGTTGACTTTTTTAATTTGGGGTTATATTTGATTTGTGATATAAGAGTTTAATTTGTGATTTATAAGATTAAGGACTTCATTATAAATTTATGATTAAATGGTCATAATCTATATTGGTAATTGGATTGGTTTGAGGATTAGCATACAAATTTAGTGTCTTACTTTAAAGTAATAGTCTTTTAAAAATTATTTAAGGGTTTAGATATAAATAAGATTGTAAAGTACATTGATTCATTATTTAAATTGATTTGATGATTTTTATTAATAAAAAATTGATTATAAATTGATGAATTTAGGGGATTATTAAATATATTGATGCTAGAATTAATTAAATTTGGTTGTTATGGAGAATGTGCATTATAATTGAGGTTATTCGAGTATTAAATAGTTAATTTGTGAGTCCATGTTAGGATTGATTTGTGGTTAAAAATATATTATCCTTCGATTGTTGATCTAGTTGGTATATTTTGAAGGATGAATCGTAATTGAACGACATAGAGAATTTATTTGCCTAATTTGGAGTTATGATTTAGTAACTTTATTATTTGAAGATTTGGTTTATGATTGTATGTTGAAAGAGGTGTTAAGTTGAAAGTATATATCTCTAGATTGGAGGTTTTTTCGAGACAATCGCTCGCTATGTATTCTCTGAGTTACCATGATTATTTGATTGTACTGACTGATTTGGTTATCTTTTATATTAGTAGTAATGACTCTTTTTTTAATATTCTATTGTTTTATTTTCATATTTGTGTTGATATATTTGAGATCTATTATTGTTATTATTATTGATATTTATATCTCATTTGATTTCTTGTTGTGAGAGAATCCTCTCTAGTGAGCATATTTTTGGCCCACTCATTTTCTTTCCTTTCAGAGATACAGTTGTTATTGTGTATAGTAGACTAGAGTTGTTTTGAGTTGAGAGATCATTGATGATATTATAATTATATTTATTTCAAATTTATTTTAATATTTATTTTTAGAGAGGTTTGTATTACTTGTCCTATTTTAATAATTTATATATTCAAATATCGGGGTGTTACATCTTCTGCATCTTAGAAGAACAATGTTGTCACTTTGAAAAAGGTAGTGTTGAGGTGGGAAGTTGGTTTTGTTTCCAACAGCATCACTATAAAAATTGATGCTGTTTGTTAGGTAGATGTCCATTTGCTACAGAATAAAGAGTTTCTGCAACTTTTTTGCCCTGGTTGTGGAAAAGAATGTTTTTTAAAAACAAAACCATGCAGTAAACAAAACGAAAAGAGAAACCATATGATCAAGTAGCAATGCTAACTCTACTATGAATTTTCAGACAAGGGAAAGGATTCTTTCGATCAGCAAGTGATTCTTTTGGAGTTCCCTATCAATTCATCTATCCTGCTATCCCTCTTCACACTGAGAAAACACAACTCTGCTAACTCTACTCCTAGGAAGGAATTCTCTGACATGCGAAAGGATTCTATCCATCAGCGAACGATTCACACAGAAAACTAATTGCATGAATTTCTTTTGCAAATCAAATTGTTTTATTAGTATATTACTCTTAAAATGAAGTGAAATATTGAATAACTAGAAAACTGCTCATGTTTCAGGGCACCTCCTCCAACTCTAATCGGATCCTCATTGCGATGCTGAAGGCATGAAGTCCTCTTTAACGAATTGTTTATGACAAAAATGAACCACATCTTACTGAAAACATAGAAGGGAAACACGTCCAATGTCAAAATCAGGATAAGAATGTGAAGAAAACAAAACAACGCTAGTTCAGTTGAGAAATGTGAAGAAAACAAAACAACACTAGTTCAGTTGAGACCCTCGAACGAAAAGGTAAGATTTTTTTTTTTTAAAAAAAAGCACGAACTTGCAACAACATTTGATCCTGCACCCCTAGGCTTCTACCTCTTCTTCTTCTTCTTCTTCTTCTTCTTCGTCGTCGTCGTCGTCGTCATCATCTTCTTCTTCAGATTTCAAATCTTTACACTTCGCAGCAAATGCCTTCTTGCCTCGTCGGAGTACTCCGAGTCCCATTTTTCATCTACTCTTTTGAAGAAAAATCTCATGTTTGATTGATGTCCAAACTCCAAAGAGAATCAGCGCGGAGACACTGGACTACGGTCTCAACGAATCAAACGTCGCCAGCGAGATGGGCGGAGAGAAAAAACGCGACCTTTCATTTCCGGGCTCGGAAACAAAGAGGGGGCGCGCAACAGCAGAGAGCTCTCAGAGGCAAAGTACCAAACACTTTGTCTGCAGCCGATAGTTCGCGGTGGCGGCGGCACGCCATGGACAAAACTTAGAAGCCGGCGGTTGAGGCGCCGGTTTGATTGAGATCACATTCCTTGCCTTGAGATCAGCTCCAACTCAGTTACATTCCTTGCATTGGTGATTGTTTCGCTTGTTTTGATTCTCCTTGTTGTGATGTAAAATACCGCGATTCAGTGATCATAAATATTCTATATTGTCTTAGCTTGATATCTGTTGTTTCTAGGGTTTCATTTTCTCAGAAATGGATTGAAAAATTCCTGCCTTTTCAAATAGAGAAGCAAGGATTGAGAAATTTAGGTTATGCAACTCCTGCTACTGCTTACTTGGTTGCAGGAAACAACTCTGAAATTGATTTTTCGGACTTTGTGCTGCTTGCTTGATCTCCTCTGCTGAGTAGATCCTTGCAAGGTAGCTTTCAGAAAACATGTTATTACCTTTTATCATGAGCATGTTTGAATTACCAGGATGAACTTAGGACCACAATCTTTTTACATTGCATTGGTGCATTTGCATATGCAAGATCAGCCCCTTTCAATAGTTTTTTGTATTCCTTTTAGGCAGGAAAGAATCATAGGATCTGCCAGGAGGAATAAAGATGTTTTCGAGCTTCTTTTTAGGTGTTTAAAGTTTGCGATCTCTTTTCCTTCTTTTTTGTCAAATCAAAGATTATGATCTTGGATTTGTTCTATATTTGTCATACACATCATGAATTTTTAGAGTAGTTTTTTGAATTATTATGTGCAATGTGATTCCTCATGGTTCAGCTGTTACCTGTTGTTACAACAGTGTGGAAACCGACATAACCAACTTGGAACAAGCCATTCTCTTTACAACAATAATGCACAATTGTCATAGGATGCTCAGATTTGAATTGGAGCTATTGGTGTTTAGCTGTATAGCATCTATCAGGATGCAAAATTGCAGCTATGAATATGGAAGTCATTTAGGTGGGGTATCTTGTTTGTTCTTTTCTTGATTCCTTGGGCCATATCCCTCTCCTCCCTTGCATGCTTTGGATTTTAATGATCAGCTTTGATCAGTTCTTTAGAAATTATTGATTCTTATCTTTGCCAAATGGCTTATGATTCATTCATCTACTGCTGCAGAGCTGGGGTCTCACTAGCATCATCCGAGAATCTGCTTTACTTGTTTTGGAATATAATAAGGTAAGAAAGCATTCTCAAGTACATCAACTAGTTAAAGAGAAAAAGGTACCTTCAATTGCTCGCACATCTTCAATTTTTTATAACGTTCTGTGTGGATTTGCGAGCATCTCCTTTTATGTTGGATCGGCGGTTAGCAACATTAGTAAACCAGGGAAAGCAAAGCATATGCAATAGGACATTTGAAATAAATGACTGTTCCATAATGCTCCAAAGAGATGCATGGTTGGGTGCATTATGAAGGAAATGACTCATTTCAATTATTAAAGTTTGATTGCGGTACTTCACGAGACTGACTAGTTTCAATTGCTATCCTCACATTGCATTTAAAGGTCTTTCAGGATTTGCCAAATAGGGTGATCCTGCACCAACATCGTTTTAGGCCATCTTCTCCTTCCTCCTGTTTCTCCTTAATCAGCATCTAAACACTTGCAGCTTAGAATGGTAAGCATCCTGGAAGATTGTTTGGCAATTATGAGGTGGCAGCACTTCAATGCTCAACTTTTGAAATTTCTGATTACCTCAATCACATTCCTTGCCCACATTCAAGAAATAGAAGCATTCAGCTTGCCTTTCTGGAATCGAACAAAAGTATCCTCCTTAAATATCTTTTCTTGGTTAAAATATAAACTGCAAAAAGGAAATAACTGCTGTTTCTTTGAGGCATATGTCTACTGTTCTTTGCTGGTCATGTCCAAGCTTTTAGTTGAAGGATATGCACCACTTATGGCTTTACATTGGACCAAACCAAAAATGTTATCTTATCTAACGGAGAAATTTACAGCAACTTTTTGAGTTTCCAAGGAATAACCCAATGACATTTGGTGATTGGCCTAGCAGTGGAAAATAGCAGAATTGTCGTCTAATAGTATGTCTTAATATCCATTTGTGTTGGTCTTTTCTGGTTGAATTAGTCAGGGGCTTATTTTTTCAAGTAATTAAAGGTGGTCCTTTTCTTGAAAATATATGGATTAGTTTGGAGGTAAAAGGAGGAATATAAGTACCAGCACTAATTGCCACACAGAATTCTAACATGTATGAGCAGATCAAGTCACCATCTGAAAAGAATATTGGGCTGTTTCACTGCTTCCAACTACTTTTTCAACCAGCCTTGTTTTGGTGAGAGGAATCATTCCAATTCAAATGTCATTTTCCTCCTTTTGTTAGCTTGCTATCATTATTCTCTCGGTAATGGACTGTTTCCATTTTGGTTTGTTTTTATCCATGGACTAATGAGCAAGGTAAGTCTTGTTTTTCTTTGTCTGAGATCTGTATTGGATTCTTTTTCTTCTTCAATCACCACAAAAGCCAAAGGCAATCTGCCAACCGAATTAAAGAATATTTGTTGCTTCCAAAATGTGTGAGTTCTTTGCATTCAGAGGAGAAACAATGGATTGAAAGCAGTCAATACTGATTTTTTTCACTTCAAAGGTATGTGCCGTGGGAGAAAGTTGGGCTTTCATTATTCAATGTGGTGGGGCTCTCTAGTGAGGGAGAGAATCAAGCAAAGGGGAGAGAGACGTGGGAAACCAGCAAGAAAACAATGCCCAAGCTTTTTATTTTTCTCTCCTTTTGAGACCCAAATTCGAGCTGTTTTGCTTTTCTCTGTTTACTGCCTCAAAGATTCTCTCCCTTTCAAGTCAAAGAAGTGAATGAGAAAAAAGAGGAAAAAAATTAGAAGATGGATGAGATGTAGTTGAGAAAAGATGATCCCCAGCTCATGCATATATTCCTCGACCCCCACAACCCACTTGTGAATTCATACATGGGAAGTCTGAGCGAGGCCCCCAGACACCGAGACGGCATCTTTCTTGTTAGTTATATGTTGAACAAGAGAGGTGCCAAGCTCTCTACCTTCTGTTCCTACACGTTCTCCATAGCTTCTTTCACGCCTTTAATCTTGATGGTGATTTGCAGGAAATGCATAACCAAGTTGATAGCAAGGGTCTGTTCCTATCTGCGGACGCTAAGCCAAGGCTCCGATGGACTCAGGAGCTTCACGAGCATTTCGTTCAGTCAGTTTCCCAGCTAGGAGGAGTTGATAGTGAGTTGAGACCTTGTTTGCTAAGTGATTTTGATACTGTCCTGCAATTCTCTACTGATACTTGACTTTCAATTGAATCATTTTAATTTCAGAAGCTACACCTAAGTCAGTGATGCAGATAATGGGAGTCCCTGGGCTTACCTTGTATCATCTCAAGAGCCACTTGCAGGCAATTCTCACTAATCAAATCTGACACTTGTCTATTTCTAGACACGAGAGACTTTTCGGAGTATGTAATTCAGACTACGTAATGTGTTGCTTTGTATTGCAGAAATACAGACTTGCAAAGAATCGAGAAATGAGCAACTTCAGGGACAACATGAAGCAAGGTGGAGTTCCTCTTTCTGAATTCCGAAATGAAGTTCCAACTTCTGTTTCTGACAGTCTTACTAGTTCTTGCTTCATAACAGATAGCAGGGATATCATTCCAAGAACAATAGCAAGTGGGACTGCTTGTGAAGAGCAAGACACTGCCCAACCTCAATTCAATGAGTAAGACACAAGGAAACTTCAAATGATTTGAAGTGTGAAAGCCTTGGACTGCTATGCTAAGCATTTCTGTGTTTCCAGGACTATGTTACAGATACAAATGGAGATGCAGAGGAAACTGCAAGAGCAGATTGAGGTGAGAGACAATATGGCACTATGAGAACATAATCTTTAACTTGCAAATTCTGACTGTTAGTTTGAAAACATATTTCCTCAGGTGCAGAGGCATCTGCAGCTGCGAATAGAAGCACAAGGAAAGTACTTGCAGTCAGTGCTACTAAAAGCACAGGAGACGCTCGCAAGCTACATGTCCAACTCCATGGGAGTTGAAGCAGCAAAAGCTGACCTCTCAGAACTGGTATCCGCAGTGGACACGGATTGCCTGAGCTCAGCTTTCTCTAGAAGGAGCTTCGCTCACAAACAAACTCAACATGCTGATTGCTCCACCGACAGTTGCTTGACTTCGTCAGAGAGACCAGAGACAAAGAAACCATACAAGCTAGAGCACCACAGCTCTTCAATTGGGGACTCCAGTGAAGAATCTGATGAGTCTAATCCAGGCTGCAGGAAATCAAACAAGGTGGACAAGAGAAACTGCTCTAGTGTTTATGGTGAATTTCTCGTTGAGCAGCATAAGGCAGGCAAAAGGCTCTCCCATCAAGAGAAGAGTTTTGAGAAGCAACAAGGGCTTGATCTTAATAGCTAGTGTCACCAAAACAATCTGCGGATCAAGAACTAGCCGTGTACTGGACTCAAGAACAATGCCTTTTGGCTCCGAAGAACCTGGGTGAATCTTTTTCTCGTTTATTTGGGTTAGCTATGCTGTGTGTGTGTGTGTGAATAGAATGATGAATGGAACATTGCAAATATTGTCTTTCAACTGGAGGTAAGGTATTATTATCCTGTATCAGATCAGAACTTGTCTTCCCAATATGTTCAAGTAGGGCTCCTGCCGGGCCAATCGATTGGGATGGTTGTGCAGTTACGTGTCACCCGGGGATGGTTGTGCAGTGTAGGGTTGGGCCAGTCTGAGGCCATCAAAGTGAGAGGAGAAGAAGTTGGAAGTCTGAGTCACACCATTCAGTCTCAGACCTTTATATAAAGCTTTGTCCGGGGCCGACCAAAGCGTGACCCGAGCATCATTTTTAGCTACTCTGAAGCATAGGCATTATTAAAGCTGGTTTGCAGAACTCATTGGATACACCATTTTGATATGCAACTTAAAATAAAAAAGCAAAATTTGCATAAACGTTTCATAAGAGTTGAAATGGATCACATCATTCAGCAATGTCATTGTAACATGTTAATCACAAAAAATGGTGAAAAATGAGAATGACCAACGTTTTGACTGTCTCAGCTAAGAATTCCAAATATCTTTGCCAACGAGGCCAAAGCCCATGACAAGAAATGCCGCAGCTTGTAGATAGATGTATATGTAGTAATAATCTGATCCAAAAGCGACATTGTAGCTTGCGCAGAGGAAGAGAAAGACTGAAAATCCAAGCTCTGAGAAGTTCAACCTAGAAAGAAAGTGTAGCTTAAGTGGTTATAACTAAAAGTAAATGTTCAACTAGAGACTTGTTATTGGACTTCACCTTTCCATCAACTTGATTGGTGGTTTTTCAAGTATTTGTGCTTCAGGCCTTGACTTGACAGCATCTCCAAGTTTCTCGGTAACAACCCATTCGTTCACAGACCTGGCTTCCAAGAGGCCAATTACCGTTGCCTTCATCCGATGCATAGACATGACATTCTCAAACAGAATCCAGAATGGCATCAGATGAACAGAGCTGTGGAAAATGGGATTAAACCTCATATGCACATACTTCGAGCTATACAGAACTGCATGGAGCAGAATGAATAGAGGTAAAGATAGTTTGGAACCTTGGATTTCTAATGGCAGTGAGAAGGCTGATTGTTGTAGGGATGTGCACCACCCCCCATATAGGAATATTGACCTCTGGAACTAGAACAGAAAATGGAATCACGACACAGTACAGAAAGAAGGTGACAATGTGTGAGATGATCTTCCGCACGAAGAAAAAACTGTAGGCAACATGAAGCTTCTTCCATATGGATACGTCCTGTTCCATAGAGAATATATGTTTTTAACAGCAAGTACTAGTAGTTGCTCAAGTATTTGAACTTTATGTGTATGTGACACAAAAAATCGTATCATATCATTAGATGGAAATTGCACCTTCACCATCACTATATCCAGTGCCATTTTTCTAAATAGATGTGCAGCCCCACAAGTCCAGCGATGTTGTTGATGACGGTATGCTTTGAAGTTACTAGGAAGTTCACTTCTAACCTGCAAAAATTGCATTAGACTGAGTAGGATTGCGAAGCAAGAAACCATAAGATCTCCAATACTACTGTTAGGGTTTCGCGAAGACAAAGACTAAAGATGATATGTAACACCAAAATCTTCCTAATTCCATCTCATATCCCTTAGATTTTTTATTTTTGTTTTTCGAAAATTTCATGATATGTTCAATTTGTTGTTCTTTTAAAGCATCTTGGCGTCTTTGCATGAAAAACTTTTAGTGCAACTTGGCTATGATACAAGAACATCAAGAAAAAAGCAGATGTAAATACAAGTGTTGGTTAATTACTGATATACAATTTTTGCAACCCTTCCTTGATGACATGCTTAAACTACAAAAGAAGCCAATACCTTTATATCACCAACATATAAGAACTCCCATCCTTTGAGACTTGCACGAACAGCCAAATCCATGTCTTCCACTGTGGTTCTGTCCTTCCACCCCCCTGCTTCATTAATAGCTGATATTCGCCATACTCCGGCAGTCCCTTTGATCAACAGATTTCTTAGAATAATTGTCATTGTTAATATCTTTGTTCAAATTAATATTCCTGTTCTTGAACTATGATTGTTTATGTTTATAATTTTTTTCTTTCTGCAGAAAAGAACAACCTTAAAAAATTTGTTTGGAATTTCATTTTCTTTCACTATCCCATTTGAGTTCTTTACATGGAAAGCACAAATGTTAAAAATGAAAACTCCATAGGTTTCATTATCACACTGTTTTGAGTGGTTACTTACCATTAAATCCAAAGAAAGCAAATGTCGATGAACCTGCTTCCTGCTCCACTTTGAAGTGATAATCTAGAGACATCCTCTGAATCCTCGTCATCAGGCACTCATCAAAATTCACTGCAAAACCGCCCGGGAAATTCCACATCAGCAACAGCCTGTCAATTGAACAATAAATATATCAGACCTAAGGCTAAAATTTGTTTAGCATTCTTTTCTTTTTAATTTGCAGGATAATCAACTCAACACAAACCAAGATTTAGACAGCCAAAAAATTGCAGTCTGCTCTCAAATATTTCATACAGCGAGGCTCACCAAATTCCCAGCGTGCTTGGACAAGAGCAATCTTAGGATTGTTGACAAGGAAAGGGATAGTTCTCATAAGAAAATCAGAGTCAGGTTGGAAATCAGCATCAAATATTGCAACAAAGTCGCAGTGATGAACATAGTAATGCTCCATTCCTTCTTTCAAGGCACCTGCCTTGTAACCTTTCCTACTGTTCCTCACTTCATAGTATATATTCATCCCCTTGCTTGACCAAACCTTGCATTCAAGCTCCACCAAAGCCTACACTCAAATAGAACATTTTCAAATAGTGCATCCAAGGCATCCAAAATGCATTTCGCGCGATGTCAACTCAGCTACTGTTTTTTAAAAAGTAAAATAAAAAAAAGAAAGGATTTAATGTCAAAACTCAGAAGTTAATGCTTCAAACGCTGGCTATTCATCTTCTTGAAAGCTTTTCCATTAAAGTAGTACGTCAATTCAATTGTTCCAGATTAAATGCTACCGTCCAACATAAACTATTAACTGAATTAATGAAGAAGATCATAGCGAATCAAATAGAAGCTTTTCTTCTCAATTGATTTAACAACTTTACCATGATCCTGCATGTGACAACCTTCTGTACAAAAAGATTACCTTCTTCTACAATCAGGCCTCTGATGTTTTCCATGTTTACCCCAGCAAAACTTCAAATTTTCACATATATCTTTCCAAAAGCTGATATATGTAAGGGCATATATGCAATTTCAGAGCTTTGCGAATTTATATGCAAATCCACTGTCTTTTATTTTTATTTTTGCCTTTTATTTTTTGACAAAATATTAGAGGAAAGGGCCAATGTCTTTTTCTCAGAGTCAAAAATTTAATTGATGCTACATTGAACATTAAATGGCCCACTACGCATTGAAATGTTCACTGTAAACAGAATCACAAAATGGTGTTTCTTTCAGCAAAAAGCACAAAAAAAAAAAAGAAACACATTATAAATGGTTTTATGAAGAAAGTAAAATGATAAACACAAGTTTGCATGTGTTTTCATAGTAAGAAAAAAATCAAACACTTTCAGCTAAATTACCTTAACAACGGGGTCCGTGGAGTCGTCTAGCACCTGGATGATGATTCTGTCCGTCGGCCACGACAGCCCGCACGCCGCCCCAATCGACAGCTTATACACCTTCAACATCAAATCCATCAAACGAAAAGTGCAAAAAAAAAAAAAAAAACACAAATTTTCAAAAGAAAAATCAATTTTAAGGAAGAAGAAGAGAAAAAAGACCTCTTTCTCATTGAACATGGGAATCTGGACGAGCACCATGGGAAAGGCCGAGCTGCTGCCGCCCAATTCTGCGTCGTCATCCTCCTCCTCCTTGAAGGCCTTCCATTTGTACCATTTCTCCGGTTTTCTCCTCAGAATCATCACACCCAAGCTCACCGCACTCATCACCAGGTACTCCACCAAAAGCATCACCGACATCACCAGGCACGCGCCGCAGGCCGCCCTCAGCACCGGAGCCACCGCCGCGGCCCTGAGAACCGCCCATGCGCTTCCCGCCCTCTGCACAACAATGTGCAAACAGTCTTCGAGATTGGAGGGGGAGCTGCCTGCAAGGAAGAAGAGTGTGGATTTCAAGGATGTCAGCTGCTTCATTTCTTCTTCTTCTTCTCTTCCGTTTTCCGTCCCTCGGTTTCCTCTTTTCTCGTTTAAATAAACTAATAATCCATTTTGTACATTTTACACATAACCCCCCTGTTCACTAAATATTTATCCATCGGTTGGTGGAGATACAACCCACAATTTTCAGAAAAACCCTGCCGCAATGGTTTCCCATTGGTCCCTTCCCGACCTTACCGCCGGACGCATGTCGGAGCTAGCTGTATTGGGTTTTTTGCATATAAAATCCCAACAAAACTCTATAATTGCATTATTTTTTTTCTCTTCTAATGTGTATCACATTCTACATAAAATTGGAAGAATTTTATATATATTTGCTGAGACTAATGGGCCATGGATTCTGCGTTGAGCAGCACAGTAAAGTTAGGGTTTTGGATGCATGATTGGCCAATGCACAAACATTGGCCTGTTTGGTGGTTGACGATGCTCGACACGTGATCGCGAGGGACCAGAGATGGTACTGCATGCATGTTCATGTCGAGCTAAACTTTTTATCCTGCGATCTTTTCTGTATGAATCGTTAATCTCCAGAGTCACGGCTTCTACTGTTACATTAATTGTGTATTGCTTAACGACAATTTATTGACAGATAATACTGCGCGTGATGTATGCCACGTTTCTGCAAAATGCTTTGCCATCAGAATTTATTAACCCATGTCGAGTTAATTAACACGAGATTGAGAATAGATGCTACGTGATCTTAACTCGTGATGAAGTTATTCCTCTGTCGCGTCTCACGAAATAAAACTATGTTCGGATATTGTTTTATTAACGCACGCCCGTTGAGAGAGAATACTGCATGTGATGTCTCTGCTAAATTTCTACAAAAAAACTTGCCATGCGCTGCAATTTTTGTTTGTTATCCCCAACGGGCTTAAACTTCGGGTCAGATTTTTTTTTTTTTTTTTTTTTTATAAATTTTTGGATCCAAAGTTTAACTTAAAATTTCAAAATCTCATATCCGAATTTTTAAATTTTGAGTCTATTTTGACCCAACTTTCAAGCCGTTCGAGCCTATTGAAAAATCTAAGGAGATATTTGGCTGGAATCCTAAATTCTGAAATTAAGAAAATTTGAAAATTAATTTTTTTAATTTCACTATTTAGTTTAATTTGAAAATCTCGAATTAACAAAATTAGATAATTTTCTGTTCTCTTGGATTTTGTATTTGAATTCCTTTTTTTTTTAAAAAAAAAAAACACCAATTCCTAAAGAAAAGCGGTGAGTACCACGTCTGTTTCCCAGCTGGAATTGCTGTCTTTTCCTCCTGAGAAAGCTATCTTTCCATCCCGATCTTCCCAAACCGTCAATTGTTTGGATCTCCTCGTACTCGATTTGCACCTTCCACGCCGTCGGTCCAAGCTTATCATTTGTAAGTAGCCTAGCAAGGAGTTTTTATACTTTGTGGTTGCTATGTTTTATAGTCCAATCTCATACTTGAGTTATTTTCATTAGCTACATGTTAAGAAGTAAATTAATTTGTCAAAAATGCTTCAAGCTGAGAATGCTGACACTTGAGTCATCTTTCTTGCACTTGTAAAGATTGTTTTAAGCTATTATTTTAAAACTCGGTCGAAATTGAATCGTTTCGGCCGGTGTCGCAACAGACCGATCTGTTGCGGTTTAAGATTTTTAGTGAGCGCCTTGCGGGCGGGGCGAGCGTAGCACGCAGGAAACTTACGCGGGGAGCTCACTCTGCGAGCTTGCGCAAGCTTCATGTCCGAGCCCGCACCCTCGTCAAACTGGCCCCTGCACACTCGCCAGCTTGCTGCCACTTCCTCGCTCGCCTCGCGCCCTTGTCGGCCTATCTCTTGCTCTCACGAGCTGGGACCGATCTTGCACCCACGCCAGCGTCGTAGCCATTCCGGTTTCGGCGCCCTCGCCGGTCTCTACCAGATACTATTTACGTGCATAGGATTATTTACGTAACTATTTATTATTTTAAAAAATTTTAAACATATTATAATTTTTTTAATTTGAAGTTAAAAAATAATTAAAATTAAATTAAATTTTGGTCAAAATATAATTAATAAATAAAAAAAAATTTTGGTTGAAACTGAAATGAAAATGATTTTGATCAAAACGCTTGATTTTTCGGTTCACGTGCATGCGTACATGACCCGTTCCACCGAAAGCAAAGTCAAAAAAATTTGTGTCGGTCTCACCCCCATGTAAATCGCTGTCACGAGATCACGCAGAGATAGTTGTTTTGACTCGTATGTCTATAAATATTCATCTGGATTGTTCAGGTACTAAATTCATAATTCCACATTCAGATGTTTCAAACTCAACTGATGATGATTATTAGTTGTATTATGTTATAATTAATAAATTATGTATGTGTCAAGTATATTTTAATTATAAGTTAAATTTGCATAGGTTAATTTTTAATTTTTAATCGTATTCATATTATTTCTCGTATATTTTTTTATATAGTAATATATAAAAACAGTGGTTAATTATCAAAATTAATTTTAATTAATTAAAATAATATTTAATATTGTGGTAAAATTAATTATAAATTCTTTCATAATTTTTAAATTTTTATAAAAAATTTTCAAAATTTTATCGTATTTTTAATTTGAAGTCAAAGTACAGTCAAAATATAGTCAAATTCTGGTCAATACACAATTAATAACTAAAAAAAATCTTTTAGCCGAAACTAAAATCGAAACGGCTGAAATGACCGAAACGGCCGAAACATATTGGTTTCATTAGGTGCCGAAACTGAAATTTAAAACTTTGTTTCAAACAAAAATCCTGGTGTCTCTTGTAGAGACATTTTTATAATAATCAAAATGAAGAGGAATCTAGATATAGAAAGTTCTTTAGCAAGGAGAAGGATGCTGATGGCATTACAATTTTTTCTTAAATGTCACCTATAAAGCATAAGTGAAGCTTTTGTGGATAAGTTGTATTTTCTTGATGCTTAAAAGGTTTGTATTTTCTTGATTCTTGAAAGGTTAAAAAGATCCATTGAACTTGTTTAGAATGACTCTGTGACTTGTGGGTGAGAATAAGAGGCGTACTTTGTCTTTGTGTGAATTGAGGGTTGGCCACCAATTCTCTTCTGATTTTTTCTCATTCTTGAATTGTTATGAACTATGTTTAGCTTGCAAGTTTATTATTATTATCTCTAGTTTATTTCATTTTGCAAATTTAATCTTTGTTTTGACTAATGTGTGAATATTAGACAGACAACGGTGGTTAGATTTGTTGAGAATACAAGCTATTAGATATTATATTTGATGACTGCATATTTGATAGTATAAATATTGATTAGAAGAAGAAGAATTCAACTAAACATTGAACCAACAGACAATAGAGAGTTTCTTAGGAGTGACAATCTTTAGAATATTTTATGTAATGGTAGAAGTAATTATCTAGACCATTTGAGGATGGATGTTCCTATATTCATGCAGTTGGTCAGTATGTTACGAGATCAAAATTTTTTCTACGATACACAACATGTCACTATTAAGGAGCAACTTGAGATATTTTTGCATTATGTTAGCTTTCATTCAAAGAATAAAAACATGAAGATAGTCTTTGTAAGGTTTACTGAGATTGTCAGTAGATACTTTAATGCATGCCTCCAAGCTATATGTGAAATTAGAGATTAATTTATGTCTCAGACAATAGCTTCGACACATTCTATCATAAAAAATAACCCTAACTACTATCTATGGTTTAAGATATATTATTATAATTCAATGAAATTCTTTCCTTAAAGATTTATCTTTAATATTTGATTGGATTTTCTATAGGATTGTATTGGACTAATTGATGAAACACATGTGCATGCTAGAGTACCTACCAACATGATTGCATATTTTTGTAGACGTAAGGGTATTATACAAAATGTCTTAATAGAAATTGACGCCGATCTTAGATATCTGTATGTTTGGTAAGATGGGAGGAGTTGGCAGATGACTTCACAGTCTTGAGAGATGCTATTTCATGACCTTCTCTTGGTCGTCTGAAGTAGATAAAGGTATTCATTTTGATTAATAACTATATTGAGCATTAATGTATGTTGTGTTGATCAAAGTAACTTTTTTGTAGAAAAATACTATTTTGTCGATGTTAGCTACTCAACAATAGCTGTATATATTGCACCATATAGAGCTATCAGATTCCATATGAAAGATCAATCCGATCGTCCACCACAAAATACCAAAGAATTGTTTAATTACAGGCACACATTTTTGAAGTCTAAAATAGAATGTGCATTTGAAATTTTGAAGAATTGTTTCCAAATTTTTGATGGGACTCTTTTTTTCTGTTCAAAATTTAAATTGATATAGTTCTAGCATGTTGTATCCTCCAAAATTATGTCATGATGGTCAATCCAAATGAAGAAATACTGAATATGATTGTGGATGTGGATGGAGAAAAAGAGGGAGAACCATCAAAAGAAGTAGAGGACAAATCTTTATATACTATTCCGATGATCAAAAAGCAACGTCCGAAGGACCTTGAGTGGATTTATTTGAAGGATAACATAGTAGTTGAAATGTGAGAGGATTATAATCATTACTAGGACTTAGTTGTGTTCGTGGATATGTTATTTTTTGTTTATTATTTTATGCAGACATCAAACTATTTCGTTTCTTGAGGTATTCGTATGAATTGTATTATGGATGTACTATTATTATACTTCTTTTGGTGTTTTTATGCATATTTTTTTTTATTATTAATTGTGTATGTATTATTTATACTTGTGTACTAAAGCCTTTGTTATTGGAATCTAGGTATGGACTCAAGACGAATTTGAAGGTCTAAACTCTAACTCACTTGCTGACATAATGAATTGTAGCTTGGAAGTAACTATTGTCCAACAACGAATAATAAAGACCACTAAACAAACTAAGAACCATAAACCATATAAGTTATGGTCTAAAAGCTGCTTTGAGTTTCTTATTACTTTTTTAGTTGAACAAGTACAAGTTTAAAGCAAGACAAATCTTTTAAGAAGTAAGCATTCGTGGCAGCTACAAATGTTGTGAATGCATGATTCAAGACTGAATTCACTGCTGACAACATCGAAGGCCATTATAAGAACATGTTGAAGAAACAGGTTGCAACCATCAAGAAGGTACAAGATTTCGGCAAAGTGGGATAGATTGAGGATGAGAAGAAGATCATAGTATCTAGACAAGTCTATATTGATATTGTAACTATAAGGAAGAAATTAATTTTTCCTATTTTTTATTGTGTTCAAAATATATTATGAGTTCATGTTACCTCTAATATATTGGAAACATAATGTTACAGTAAATTTCGGAGGCTAAACAAAATTTGAACACATGTATACCCCTATATAAGGAGTTGTTGTTGATTTTTAGATCGGACTATGCTACTAACAACATGGCTAGATTTGCATTTGACGATTTTAAAGAAGATCTCGATAAAGAAGAGACTCAACAACAACCTCCCTTGGGTGAGGGTGCCCCAAATGTGAGTGATACACATGGTCCTTTTACCATGAATAATAATATGAGTCAGTTGAAAGGCATGCAACATGCCTCTTCTTCAGAGGATACATCGAGGTCACATAAATGAAAGAAGAAAAATATTGATCATATGTTGATGAAAGAGTTGATGACCGGTATGTGCGATGTGACATCCATAAATCCGAATAGTCGAAAAAGATTCTTGGAAGAAAAAATGTGTATCCAACTTTGATGAGGCTTAGATAGGAATGATTTGGCACAATTTTTTTGAAACTTGCATGTAGGCATTTACTTGTTGACAAAATTGACGGTATGACATTTATTGATAGCATGGATGATGAGGCTAGAATTGAATGCCTTCAGGAGTTTCTGGATGATATAAATATGTAGTTATATATTTTAGACTAACCTAGCAAATTGTCTTTGTAGTACCTTTAGATCATCTTAATATTTATCATGTTATTTATCCAATAATGATACTTTGTTCGTGTAATTATAGAACACGTACTCTTCTAGATTGGATGATTTAATATTGACTTCATACGGCTGCCATATTGGAATCAAGTTAATTGTTTTAGTTTCTTTTCAAATAAATTGCAAATCTTATACGTATCTCTTGTTGAAATTGAACATAATTGTGTGCTTTTATCATTTGCTTTTTTTTGGTTTGAATGTACTGTAACTGAGCCACAGTTTATCTCCTTCATGAGAAGTGAACTTATTCTATGGTATATGGATTGTGTATTCTATAAGCCTTCGTTTTCTTACCAAATCAGTCTCAATTGTAGTATTTGGAAACCTTGTCTACGTGCCATGAACATAGGTAACTTCTTTTGATGATTTGCATCAAGATTTGGAAAATTAGAGAAGAAAAATAGTTCTCAAACACATGATTTGATAGCCATCTTTGGACTCCTCTATATTCACTCAAATTATTGTTGCATTCATCAAGACTCAATCTATATTCATTTCAGGTATCTTTTCCATATAAAATATATTGTTCAATTTGTTTTAAACATTGAGTTGTTGTAAACAAACCAAATTGAATGATAGCATATACCAAGTGTTGCGTGATTTTATATATTATGTGTGTTGTTGATTGATAGCTTCTAGCTATTTGAGTTCAAAAATATGGTGGAAAATGATTATCACTTTAGCTCTTATTTTGACATATTGCTTGTAGGACCTTTAGGTTCCTTATGAATGGTCTAAGTAGTTGATCATCATCCTTTTTTTCATGTTAAAAATTTGTGTATGCTTATGTGTGTCTTATTATACTTTATATTCATGTCAAGTGATATTTATAAATATTTTCAGGATATTTTACTATATTATTTTTCGTGGGAAATGCCAAGTATTTATACTGCTTGGCTGGATTTTCATGATCAAGTCAATAATTTTTCAAATAACTGCTACAAATCTTATAGTACTTTCGAAGAGGTAACCGAAGCTGTGCAAGTTTACGAGGCAAGAATAGGAGAAAAGATAAAAGCAAAGACAAATTCCCAAAAAAAAATTTTTTTTGTATTGTCATATAAAAATATGTATTTCTTTTGAGTTTGAAGACTATTATATATTTGTATATTTTAATTTGAACAAAACAGATAATTAGTATTTTTTGGTATTAATTGTGTCTCCATAGTTATATCTCAATTTTTCATAAGCTTAGTCTTGATGTGTACACTATTTTGAAATTTTTTGTCCCTTTCTATAAATTTTTATTAATTATTTAAATTAATTTAATAATTATAATATTACACTTATTATAGTTGCTTACAAATAAATTATTTTTTTACTATAATTTTGTATATTTTAAGTTTATTACAAATTATTTGAAAAGAGAACCACAAAATTATATTAAATAATTCAATAAATAGTTACAATTTACTTATATTACCCTCCATTTTTGCCTTTTTTGTAACTTCATTAATTTCTGAAATTAATTTAATAATATTAAACATACATTTATTATATTTATCTAATTACTTACAAATAAATTATTTTTTAAAATATGTATGTATTTCCTATGTTAATTAAAAAATATTTGACAATAGAACAATAAAATTATATTAAAACTATTTCACAATATGACCACAAAATTATATTAAATAAATTCATAATTAGTTACAATTTAATTTTATAACCTGTTATTTTTAGGCCTTTTTAAAAAATTTTATCAATTTTGCACATTAATTTCATATATTTAATATTAAAATTATTATGCTTTTCTAATTACTTACAAATTAAATCTTTTTAAAAAAGTATGTAATTTTTCTTTATTAAAATTTATTTTAGAAGAGAACAATAATATTATATTAAACAATATAATTATATGATGCTTCATTTGTGCATCTCATTGAAAAATTTTATTGCTATTTTAAAATTATTTTACCAATTTTTTTGAATTAATTATATTTTCGTAATAATTTACACATAAATTACTTTCTTACACAGTATGCATTTTAATAGGCTAATTTCCAATTCTTCCTCCAACCAAATACTAGAATTTGATAAATTTAATGGAATCGTTGAATTCCATTTATTAACTAAACAATAAATTTTAAAATTTTAGCAAGTTGGTCAAATCTCAATTCCATTCAAAACATACTTATCTCAATATCAAAATTATCCAATTCTCTAGTTCTCTCAATTTCTCAAAATTACTCAATTCTCTCGATTTCACATTTCCAAATTCAAAATTTATCCAAATACCACCTAATTGTAAATCCCAAATTTTATATATTCTTCTCTTTGTTAGAAATACAAAAAAATGTAAAAATGAAGGGGCTGTATGTAAATTGGCCGAAGTTGTTGACCAAAACACCATGGGTTGCCCTGTGCCGCATTCATGCCAAGACACATGCGCAGTATGAGATGGTGGAATGTGGATGACTTGCATATTTTTCTTCTATTTGTTAGCTACTGATTGTAGTTTTGGAATTGCACAAGAATGAAAAAGCTATAAAATGAGGAGAAGCCAGAGGTAAAGACACAAGTCAAGCAACACAAGCAAGAAAGAAGAATGTGAGACAGAGACCGGAGAGGGTGCAAATAATCACAGTGAGATTGTTGAGAATGACAAGAAAATTATTCTCATTGATTCTATCCAACATCGACTGTTGGCTGGTAGTTCACTATCCAAGTTGAATAATATGTTTGAATTTTTAGTATAATTACTTACTGATATCATAAAAAATAGCATTATATTCATATTATATTACTCAGTAGATTTTGATGCCCATATTTTTATTTTTTATTAAAGAATTTTCTATACATTTTATTGTTATTATTATTTATTTGATTCACTGTGCAACTGATATATACGTCGGAAAAGTCTTTATTCTCACCATTTATTACTTTTAGGGCATGAATCATAACATAATAACCGAACGAGAAGTTTCTGTCCGTCATAAGGCTCACAGCAGGGAATCTTTTGCCATTTTATTTTGGATTAAATTTTTGTCTGAGCAATAAGCACATGAGAATGCTATCAGCACTCATTTACAAGAATTGGGTGGGATGCTCCTCCCTCATCATGCTGTGTATGAACAAATGCAATGGAAGGGGGTTGGTGTACATATTCTGACGAGGAAGAAAGCAGCAGAGCAGTACTGCATGATGAATGTTGAAGCACCATTTTGCCTATTTGCCGCTAGATATGAAGGTGCCAACGTAACCGAAACCCATAATCAGGAACGAGATCGATAGCGGGAAGACGTATAGGAAGTAATGATCAGTGTTGAAAGCGTAGTCGTAGCTTGCGCATATGAAAAGGAATCCTCCAATTGCCAGCTCTGTCACATGGAACCTGACAACAGTGGAGGGCTTACTAGATCAGCAGCACAGCAGAGCATAGGTCATACAGAAGGTTACTGTAGAGTACTTATACCTCTTCCAAAACTCGGTTCGGAATTTCTTGACAACGCTGGCAGCTGGTTTGGTCTTCAACTTGTCTCCTAATTTCTCAGTGACAACCCATTCGTTCACTCTGTCTGCTTCTGTTAGGCCGATGAAGACGGCTTTGCAACGGTGCCACGACATGACATTCTCAAACAAGATCCAAAAGATTGTCAGGTGAATTGAGCTGCAACCACAGAAGAATACACCACAGTTGAGCAAGATAGCGACACTTTATGTCTTCGCCTTCATCTTAAGGTGAGAAAGGAAACCTTGGAGTCCCGACGCAGTTCAGTAGAGTGATGAGTGTCGGAATGTAAACGACGCCCCATCTCGGAATCACGACTTCAGGGAAAAATACAGATACGGGAATCACCACGCAGTAAAAGAAGAAGGTGACATTGTGAGACACGATTCTCCGGGCGAAGAAGAAGTTGTAGAGGAGGAAGAATTTCTTGATTATAGACACTTTCTGCAACACAGACAGAACACGGCCATCACGCAATACATCAATCAAGAATCCTTCCTTTTTCTTAATGATTTAAGGATAGAGAGAAATGACTTCAAGGACAAACCTTTGCCCTCAAAATCTCAGGAGCTACTTTCCTGAAGAGGTTAGCAGGGCCACAAGACCAACGGTGCTGCTGAAATCGGTAAGCCTTGTAAGTGCTTGGCAGTTCGCTTTTCACCTGTAGAAAATGGAAAATTGAATTCGAAAAAAGCTGTGGAATGTGATCGTACAGTATATTACATTTTCAATCAAGTATTGATCAAGAACAAGTACCTCTATGTTTCCAACATAAAGAAACTTCCAACCCAAAAGGCTCGCTCTGATCGCCAAATCCATGTCCTCCACAGTTGTTCTCTCCTTCCAGCCATCGGCTTCTGTCAGTGCCACAATTCTCCAAACACCCGCAGTCCCTGTATGTGATTGCAGTTCAATATGTATTTCTCGAGAGTACTTAAGCATCTCTAAATTCTCAATATGAATGGGCAATCACCATTGAAACCGAAGAAGGCAAATGTGGATGAACCAGACTGCTGCTCGATCTTAAAGTGGTAATTTAGTGACATCTCTTGTATTCTTGTCATCAAGCAATCATCAGCGTTCACTGAAGCATTCCACGGTTGAATTATATTTGTTAAGAATTTTGCAGCAAAGCAACATATATATATGCAGAAGAGCTCACCAAACTTCCATCGAGCTTGAACGAGAGCGAGTTGAGGATTGTGAACGAGGAAAGGAACAGTGCGCATGAGAAAATCAGATGCAGGTTGGAAATCTGCGTCGAAGATGGCGACATAGTCGCATTCTTGGACATAGTGGATCTCCATGGCTTCCTTCATTGCGCCTGCTTTGTATCCATTTCTGTTGTCTCTTGAAATGTAGTGTATGTTCATCCCCTTCTTGGCCCATCTCTCACACTCGCTCTGCACCATGTCCTGCAGGTCACAGTGCAGATTGCTCTGAATTGGCACATTTTTTATTAAACCTATGGCATTTCCATAATTTTCATCCACGACCTCCTAATATTTTGCCAAGTTTATGAATTGTCCTCTGAGTTAATGAAATAATATTTTGTTACTGATACAATCACAATATGAAAATGACCGAAATGCCATTTATCTGCCATAAATTTGCAAGTATGGTAAATATATCGTCCATATCCTTAAGAGGGTAAAGTTGACACCTTACTTCCATTGCTTTTGCTTTAATTGTGTTTTATGACGGTTGATTAAAACATTAACTTTTTGGGTTTTTAAAATGCAAAGGGTACGCGCAATTTATCAGAATGTGAGGGGTTTGCATGTGAAAAAGCTTTAAAATGCAATAATTGAATAGAGCCAGAAAATGTTATCCAAGTCTGGAAACTCTGTCCAGATTAATGAAGTGGTTTATTCATATAACTCAGAATATTATAAACATAAGAGGAGTGATTTTTACTGATACTAATAAAATAGATAATTTTTTGAAAATTGTGGTTTTTTATCAAAAAATTAAAATTTAATTGTTGTCTGCAAAAAAAATAAAGAATATCAAAATAATTTGAAAAAAAAACATGGTGCTAAAATGGCATACTCTGATGGTTAAATCTGTGGAGTCATCAAGAACTTGTATTATGAGCCGCTCAGAAGGCCATACAAGGTTGCATGTTGCTCTTATAGAAAGCCTATAAACCTGCAAATCCAAATCACCGCAAATTAAAAACTTCCCATAATTTGATTGTGAATATATATATTATATATATATATATATATATATATATATAGACATCATGTAGTAGATCACCATATGCAAGGTTATTTTTTTTTTTCCAGTAAATGAATAACAGACAATAAATGTTTTTTACTGCCAGCCATCATTCATGGTCAGTAATTTTTTGGTACAGTGAATTCATCGCCAATCATGACCAACACATTATGATCTGTCATTCTTTTAATATGGAATTTGAGAATTTTAATGTATTAGTTGCCATGCAGAATCAAATATTAGAGTTGTATGCATTTCTGACCTCTCTTTCATTGAACATGGGAACTTGGACGAGGACCTTGGGGTAGGCCAATGTCGCAAGCTCCACATCCTCCTTGATCGTCTCCCATTTGTACACCTTCTCCGGTGACCGCCTGAACACCTTCACAAACAGGCTTACCATGCCCATGGTGAGCTTCTCCACGACCAGCATCACCGACAATATCAAGCACAAGACGATGGCGACCTTCAGCACCGGTACAAGCACCGTGTTCCGGACATGACTCCAGATCTCGCCGATGTGGTCTGGCACGACGCCGGTGACAGATGAGAATATGAGCTCGTAGGCACGGGCGACAGTGAGAGCCAGCGGGCGGGAGGCTTTGGCTGCATTCCGGTGAACAATCAACCCCATCAGTAGAATCAAAAGACCAGAGTTAACTGAGCTGGAAGAGAAAGCAATGAAGCTTTTCCGGCAGACGTGTACCATCCACAGCCATGGCCTCCATCTGCTGCTACACTGCAAGAAGTGTCCGGTGCCTGAGAGCTTCTTTCTGCCTTGTAAGAAGACGGGCTTCTTATATGAACCACATGAGAAGCAGAAGAGTGCAATGATGGGCTGGGGTTTGTCAGTGGACTGCTATGCGCCTTCTTATAACGGCTATTTTGCATGCATGTATTGAAAAAAAAAGTGTGCCTTTCTTTCTTTGAAGCATGTTTTAGATTAATAATTGAGAGAGAAAAAATAATTCTGAGGTAGAAGAGAAAAAATTTAGTTTGGAGATGAAACGCGATCAATAATTCAAGAGCCTCGTGACCACAGCTGCCAACTCTCTATACTTCGCAACAATATTCCAAAACGGATGGGGTCTTTACAGATTGGCATACTTGCTCATTTTGTGCCTCAATCTTTTCTTACTCACGGTGGAAAGATAATTCTTTGCAAACTAAGGGATGAATGAACGTCGACGTACTGTGCTCGCCAGGGTGACACGAGCAGGCACATGCTGTTTTTGGCACTACCTGGAAACCATCCAAACTCTGCCCGAAGTCTGTGGCTTGCCTGTCGGATCTGGATCTCGTCATTTGAATTCCTGTTGCGCCGTCTGAGTAATTCATGCAGATAATAATAATCATGTGATTGCAAGTGATTAATCTTGGCACAGTGCTTTTCAGTCTCACGTCATACTCATACTCTTGGCTCAAATCACGGTTGTTTAGCAAGGAAAGAAGTTTGTTCGAAAGCAAGATCAGAGGTTTCCAGCTTGAGCTCGCGAGATCCAGCGGTGCCGCGCATAAAGGCTCCTGCTGGGGAAAACCAGAGAAGCTAGGTGATCTGCTGTTGGATTTGTCTGAGCTGTCTAACAAGCACCACAATTTGTTTTTTTCCATGGACCCGCTCGTCGCCCCCCTCTTCTTGTATCCTTTCTTATCTTCTCACGACATTATAGCCAGAGACAAAAAAAGCATCAATATTATTGACAGAAAAAAGGCTCTGATCATGCAAGAAACACGTGAAAATTTATGTCAAGTGTCGTGCTTTTCCAGACTGCTATCTGTTCTAATTCTTTGTTTAGTTTACTCTTGAATGATAATTACAAAAAGACATAGCGAGACCCTCATGCAAATAAAAAACTATATTGGCACAATATTCGTAGCAGTTTATTCCCTCCTCGTGTCCATTGGCATAGGATCTCTTCGCAGATTCGGAGTGGACCAGGCAAATTAATGATTCTTGCATCTGGTTCTTCTTCCCTGCTTCATCAAGGGCTAATGCTCAATTAGACGATGGCCACATTGTGCCAGTCATTTGCGGTCCTATATGGCATCAGCTTTATATTTTGGAAAACTGCGTCACTCATGGTTTCTTCTTCCCTGCTTCACTCACGCAAAACTACTTCATGTCTATCTCCAGCCTTTCTTTCGCCCTTCCTCGGTCTACCTCTTATTATTTTGGTCTTGAGGGAAATATAAACATGTCTTGCTTGAGCTGGTAGGACTTTACTGGCCGTGCATCATACCACCCCTGAAATTCCTACGAGACAGTGAAAAGTTAAAAATATTAGTATGACATATAAATTTAATCAAATATTTTTAAGATACTGTTTTATCTGCCACCCCTCTTAGGACGTGGTGGAGGAAGAATTTGGGTCAGTAATTAACGTTGTTGTCTCTATAGTAGGCTCGTTGCAAAATCTTGAGTAGTGTCCGTATTTTTTACACCAATTGATGTCGATATCTTCTTTTAATGAGGGATTTAACTTTACTCATGATCCTCTTTTTCTTTGACCTCTCAGCCGATCTCCTTGCAGCTAGTAGAAGGATAACATAGCTAACATCAATCCTAATTTATTGCGAAAAATCAACAAATGGTGTTTTGTCTCCATCTAGTATGTTACCATCTACTTGTTCACATCAAATATTTATGCTTTGCCACCTTTTGCAGTAATATTGTTTTTTTTTCTGAGAATAACATCATGTTTGCAATACATCCCTTTCACCTTTGTCCTAATATTATTATATTCGGTCGTAATATACTCCCCGACTGCTTGCTCAAAATTACAATGTGCTTTTGCACATTGGGAACAATCTTCGTCGCTGGACATTGCCATCACTTTTGATCTGATAATGTCCAATAGACTATTTGTTGATATGCGTTTAGGATCTGAAATCCTAGTATTGAAAGATTCTGAATAATTGCTTGCAATGTAATGGCAATTTACGTATACGTAACAAGCATACATGTGAAAAATATATGCACGCGAGAAGAGAATACCTGAAAAGTACACACGCGAGAAGAATACGCTTTGCATATCTGATGAGAGTATGGTACATCACCTGTACGAGAAGCATGCACAAATTGTCATCCGCATAAGAATCATACCTACACAATGTTAAGTAGAATAGTGGCGGGGCGAGCTCCCAATCCCCAAATATGATTCCGAGATCGTGCCACCCACAACTTGGATACTGTAAAGAACCCAATAAATTCATAAATATTGGCTACTGATTCCTAATTAAATAAAAAAAATGTAACGAATTGTGTCAGTTTTGGCTCCCCATCCGACCCAAAACCCTTGAATCTCCAGGGGGAGGGCGGATTCAATCCGCGGAAAAACTCCGGCAGCATTGCCGTCGAGAGGCGGCGAAACACCTCGCCACCAGCTGCGCGAGCGGAATTCCGATGCGGGACGTATGCTGCCAGGGAAGGTTGCGGCCGGGGGAAGCGCCATACCGAGAATGTTGGAGATGCTGGTAATCCGGGGTCAGGGATGAAGAATCTGATGTGGAAACAAAGAATAAATAAATATTTGAACTAAATATATTTTTTTATTATGATGAGGGGGTTTTTGTAAAATTGCCATTATAATAACCCTCAAACCCCCCGAGCCGTCCCATCGTGACTTGTTTTGCTGCGGGACAAGGGCAAAGGCGGAGGCACTTGCGTTTAGGGTTTCGTCGTATGGGCGGTAGACCTCAATTTTCCCCATCAATTCACGTTCTTGGAACTGAAGAGTTACGAAAGCGAGACATATCTTTCTCCCTCTCCACCTCTGTCTCGGGGTGTTTCGATCCGAGACTAAACATGTGAAAATTATTTTTTTTTCAAAATAATTAAATTTTTTTAAAATTAAAATTAATTTTCTTAGTAAGTTTTTGAGATTTTTTTTTAATATTTGGATCTTGTCATATGAAATTTGGTGCAAGAATGTAATAAAGGCCTTAATGAGTAATGATGATGTGATTGTTCTCGAAATTATGAATCTTAAATTTACATTGAAATCTTATTCCTGACACTAGAATGATAATATTAAAATATTATTATACTATGTTTCTTCCTAATTTGGTTTATCCTAGAATTATTAGGAATTTAGGCTCGTGAATTAGAGTTCGATCATTTATATTATAAATTTTAATTTTGAGATTATTGTGCCATTTGATGCGATATCAAATTAATTTCTGTGTGACATGTGTTATTCCCAAATCTGTATAATATTTTTTAGAATGTGTAGAATAAGTTAGGTTAGTAATTAAGTTAATATTATTAGTTAAAATAGCCTCATAATTGCGTTGATCCACTTTTATGCATTAGATTTGAGCAAGGTGATTTGAACTAATTTTTTTTATGTTTATTGTGACACGTAATTCCATGACTTGAAAAATAAAAAAAATTATTAAAACCTATCACATGTTTGTATTTGTTATATTTAACTTGTAAAAATCATACATGTGTTTATGATAAAAAATTTCTAACTTGTGAGTATTTTATTTTTATTTTTTTTTTTGTTGGACTAATAGTTGCTTAACTTCTTGAACAATAAAATCCCTTTTATCATTTTGTGACATTTGAGAAACAGAACCCGGGGTCCTTCATTTACAATATTGACAAAATATCGGGTGTTTTATGCAAAAATTCAAAACAAAAACCACACCCCGGATTCGCAGAAGCTCTTCCTATGGATTTTACTCAAACCATCGTGCGTTCTCTGATACCTTTGCAGGTCCGTTCTTTCATCCATATCAGTTTCAATTTATTTTTTTATTTGTAGGTTTTTGATTTGATCTATGATTTCCAAATTTCTGTTGACAGAGTTTTCAATTTGCGGCAATTAGAATGATCCTCCAATGTCGACTTTTGTTTCTGAATTCGTGCACAACATGTTAACATTGTTTCTGGAATCCTCAAAAGACCACCTTTTCCCCCTATTTTAATAATTTTCTGCATTGTGGGTGAAATATGTGTTTCTGTAGGGTTTTGGAAATGCATAAAGACCAAGTGTTGTTTGCCACAGGAAAGAATGTTGTGTAGTTCTGCGACATTTGCAATTAGGCATTCAACAACAGCAATGAATATTAGGACACAAAAAGATTAGTAGGTCATTTACCAACCAAAAGGTTTGACTGTGTTTGTTAAGCCATTTTTGTCATTAATCACCCATTGGATGGAAAGAATCCAAAGCAAGCTACATGATGCAATTAGATGTCAACAGAACCTTTATAAGGACATACAAGTGACCCGTTTGTCCAAAAGAACAAAATGACAAATTCCTTTGCCTAGGATACAAGGCTTGAAGCTCAATTACATGGAGGCCCTTTTGATGAATCACCTTTCATTTTTGTCTGTGTCGTGTTGATCACCCATCCCTGCTGGGCCATGCCTGCAACAGCATCACGATTGATTTCTTGCATGACTACTGGTGGCACCGCAGCATGCGATGCTAGCTGGGCTGGTACATTGTGCATTGTTTAAAAAAATAAGATATTGCTGTCAAAGGAAATTGAAGAATAATCATATGGCACTGTTTTAACTGGATCCAATGATCTATTTAAAAGATATATCTTGAGATCATTTCTGTGGCCTACATGTTGCATTTTTCTCAATTATAAAAAGAGGGCCTCCATGATGCATCTTGATTGAAAAATAGGCTACAAAAGATTCTTGTATACATGAATGATATATGGGAGATCAAGATTAAACTGTGGGTCTTTTTTTTTTTTTTTCGTTTTTTAGGAGAAAACCTGTGCGTGTTTAACAGCTATAAAAGCATTATCCACCTTCTCTGTTAGGATGTTGGGGCCTTTAGATCTATCAGAATGCAGGCCTGCTCCAAAGGGCAAACAATTGAAGCTTGTGCTATTTTGGATCACCACAAATTGTCTTAGAAACATTAGTGACTACAGTGATAGAAATAATCAAATTTAGTGAAGGAAGACAGAAAATTCTGATCTGAAACATTATTGAGCAAGATTGTTTTTCTGATGGCAGTATTGATCTGCCCTTAGGATCATGGACAGCTTTCTTTCTTACACTACACTTTTGGCATAGTTTTATTAGACGTATCTTTATCAATTATCTTCAATATGTCATCTGTTGGATACAAAAAACTGATGAATTGTAATATAGTTATGATTAGGATTCACGGCATTGGAGCCAAATCTTTTAACTTCTAGGTAATATTTAAGCTTGCTAATACGAAAAACAGAGATATTGCTTCTCAAAAAATTTTCTTTCTTCTATATTTAGGTAATAGCAACATCTCACTCAACCATATTTGCATGTCACTCTTCCTATTGTGTGATTTATAGCAAAGTATAATAAACTCTGGCTGACAGGAAAACACCTGCCAACCATTTGTTAAACAGTTACAGAGCAGAAAACACATTGTGCAAATTAAAATTTTTAGGAAGGCCAAATATGTCTTTTGGTCACTGCCATAAGATCCTAAATCCTGAATAAGATAGAATAAGGATGAAATAGTTGAATGTACAATTTTCCTTCTTCTGATGGAAAATGCAATTGGACAAAACTGTTATGATTGGGCAAAAATGTAAAATCCTCATTATAACAAATGACTGAAAAAAATTGAGAAATGAAATATGCTATAGATCTGTGACTCTACAAGGCCACAACTAATGCAAATATGCACTGTGGTCGAGTTTGATGCTTATGTCATTGCACAAGCTCATGAAGAACTTGGAATAGATGTGCCAATATATCCGATTCCTGTTATGAGAAATGCTACACCTTAGGGGAAAAGGTAAATAAAGTAACCATGTTTTTCAACCGCAATATCATAAACCCCGCATAATAAGAGGAAGAATCCAACCCCAAGCTCTGAGAAGTAGAATCAAAGAAAACCATTATTAGCACTATGGATTGACACATTTAAATGGAACATTCAAGTACAGCAACTTGTTTAGTATGAACTTCATTCCTTTTCATGCAGCAGAACTAGATCTGTTTCAAATGAAACTTCACATTCCCACATTGTTAAGGGACTATTGGACCATTATTTTAAATGCTCCCTAGTTTTTTCTGAAATCTTGGCACCTAGTTTTATTAACAGGGAAGATTTTTCTATAGCCTTGTGATGAGAGTTAGGATTTGGTGAGAGTTAGCCTGCTGAAGTTAACGCTGATAATATTGCACACACCTCTGCATGTAACAAACAAGGACTCAGAAATAACCTGAAAAAACCCAAATATTTCTCACTCCTGCTAACTGAACAAAATCATTTCCTCAATAGAGAGCCCCAGTAAGAGAGGTGAATAAATCTTGTTAGTTGTCATGTTTGAATAGTCAGTGGAGGCTTGGGCCTAGCATCTGATGTGGCAGAGTTATGAATATGCATCAGGAACAGAACCAATCAAAGGACAATGGTCTTTCTTCCTATACTAAAATAGGTCAAAGGACAATGGTCTTCCTTCCATATGCCAGTGCAAATAAAAAGAAATACCTCTGCCAAAACCTGGTTTCTGGCTTCCTGTTTACTTCAATACACTCAGGTGGCTCTTCAATGTTTACTTAGTGTTATTGGTTTCTTCAGCAATTGGCTTAATCTTATAAGCATCTCCTAACTTTTCAGTGACAACCCACTCATTGACTCTTCCAGCTTCCAAGCTACCTATTACAGCTGCTTTTATCCAGTGCAATGACATTACGTTCTCAAACAAGACCCAGAATACCAGTAGATGAATAGAGCTGTAACAAAATTAATGTTACTTTAAGAATTGGTTTGAATTGTATGATGGATATGACTTAGGTGAACAAAAAAATGACACCATGTAGACATTTTTACCTCGGAGTTCCAACTGATTTGCAGAGGGTGATGATCATGGGGACATAAACCATACCCATTGAGGTATCACAACTTTGGGAACCAAAACAGAGATTGGGATCACAACACAATAAAAGATTAAGGTTACTGTATGAGCTACAACCTTTCCAACAAAGAAGAAATTATACAGGACATGAAGCTTCTTCCAATGGTACTTTCTGCAGATAAAAGAACAACAGCTCCTATCTATCAGTCAATTTTATTTGGCATAATTTGCAAGAAAAACACTTAAAAGAATACGGGTTGAAAACCTCATTTTTAATGATATCAACAGCCATCTTCCTGAATAGATGAGCATGTCCACAAGACCACCGATGTTGTTGATACCTATAGGCCTTGAAAGTACTTGGCAGTTCACTTTTGACCTATGCAGATGAAAAAATGGATATAAGAAGGCAAGAAGGGTCTTGATGAGAGTATTTGAAGTAACAAAAATATTTTGACATCCTTAACCAAAGCTTACTTTGACATTCCCAACATATAAAAATCTCCAACCTTTTAGACTTGCTCGAACAGCCAAGTCCATGTCTTCTACAGTTGTTCTATCCTTCTAAAGTTGATAGCTGCAATCCGCCAAACTCCAGCTGCCCCTGCAAACCAAGGATAGTGTACCGTTCATTGATCTCTTTCTTCACTAACATTACTAATTTTGAGTGTAGAATAGTTAAATAAACTGGTTAATTTGGTAGACTAATTGATACTAAACCATTTTACAGGAATATACATAGTTTGAGACCCAAAAAGAAGTTTAATTGTAGGGACTTTGCATACCATTAAAACCAAAGAAAGCGAAAGTAGATGAGCCTGCTTCTTGCTCGACTTTGAAGTGGTAATCTAGTGGCATCTCCTGCATTCTTGTCATTAAGCACTCATCTGCATTAACTGCTTGAACATTCAACCATGTCAGATATTATCCTGGTCAATTACCAAATGAAGTATTCTAATTTTGGACTGTTACCAGAAAATTTCACAATCATGACTGCCATTCGGCATCATCACAAACATATCAATTGTTTTTCAGACCATATTGGGAAAGAAAATATAAGCCTAATAACTCATATTTAAAATTTTTCTGCTGGCATACTCATTAGCATTTTCATTTGTTGGTAGGGGATCGTCGCTGAACGAGAAGGAACAATTACTTCAGTCGATTTCTATATTCATTGTTTCTCATTATATTATCAATTCTAGCAATGTAGTAGCTATGCTGGAACGTACTACATATCATGTTGTACAAATAATAAATGAGCATGTCCAATCAGACATATGTCTCCAATGCAATATTTATCCTTTTAAGCTGCCAATTCTTAGCTTGATTTTAGGCTTAAGAGAAAAACTTACCAAACTTCCAACGAGTCTGAATAAAAGCAACCTTTGAATTATACACAAGGAAAGGGATGGTTTGCATCAAAAGGTCTGATTCAGGTTGAAAGTCAGCATCAAATATAGCAACATAATCGCATTCTTGTGCATAGGCATGCCTCATTCCTTCCTTTAAAGCACCTGCTTTATCCATTTCTGTTGTCTCTATCTTCATAATTTATGTTCACACCTTTGCTTTTCCATCTTTGGTATTCTAACTCCACCAAATTCTATAATTTGTCAAAAACATTGACATGTAAACAGTTCCATTACAACAAACTTATGGAATGATGTTACCTAATGACAAACTTTCTTTTGGTTTTGGCAATATTACCTAGTGACAGAATTGCAAAAGTTAACTGTTAGGAGTCAAATGTCAGCCTTTCCAAGTGTGTGTGTGTGTGTGTGGGGTTCGTGGGGTGCTGTTGTAAGTCTTGGTAAATTGGTGGGTCAGTAGGTAGGTAGTGGATCTATAACTGGCAGCAGTTGTCTTTAACCCCACATCGACAAAGTGTCAGAATTGAGACTGAATTAAATATGATGACGGTTGTAGACCCAACAACGAGGTCTTTTCCCAGGGAAGGGAAAAATAAAATCCTAGGGTCGGGTGGGTTGCGGACCATAGACGCCCAAAGACAATATTGTGCTGAGTTGGGGGCGTCACATAGTAATATCAGAGTCACTCCGCACATTTGATTGATGTAAGCTAGCTCAGCGAGTATGCTAAGTCCTTGAGGAGGAGAGATTGTAAGGCTTGGTGGTATCAAAGTCACTCCACACCTTAGATCGATGTGGGCTAATTCAGCGAGGACGCTGAACCCTTAAGAGAGGGAGATTGTAAGTCCCGGTGAACCGGTGGGCCAGTAGACAAGCAGTGAGCCTATAATTGATAACAGTTGTTTTTAGTCTCACGTCGATAAAGTGTCGGAATTGAGACTGGGCTAAATATGATGACTATTGTAAACCCAATAACGAGGCTTTTTCCCAGGAAACTGGGAAAAACAAAATCCTGAAATCGGGTGGATCGCAGACCGCAGACACCTAGAAACAATATCGTACTAGGTCGGGGATATCACAATTGTGGCCATGTTAATGACTAGAAGACGAAAACAAAAGAGATGACTATTCAATAAGATGTCGATACTGAAACAAAAGGAATTTTCAAGGGACAAAACATCTGACATGCTGCTGGCCATCTTAATGACTAATGATGCTTGTGAGATTATTTTCAGCTTGAGCCAACTCTGAAGTCAAAGCCCTGCCTGTTTCAGTTAATAAAACTTGGAGTCCTTTCCAGACTGTAATGAACAAATCATATGCATTTTCCCTGAAGAGCAGACCCAGATTTAAAATAGACAATTGATCGTAGACTATATAAAATATTTTTCTCTTGATTACTGATCGTGTTTCTCTTTTGTATACTAAGCACTTAAATTAAAAGTGAGTGGGCTTTTCTGAAAGCCGAATGTATTCTAAAACTCAAGAAGAGAGTCAACTGTGTTTCTTGCGGCAGGCCATGTATCAAGTGAGAGCCAACCCATTCATGCTACCTTTCCTGTAGCAGATAGCTACAGGGGTAATGCTCCATCCCACAATTGGCTCCTTAATGATGTTCCTTTCTTTCTCTTTGTCATGTAAGCCAGCATAAAGAAATGAATAAAGTAAACTAATAAAATAAGCACTTCTTGAAGTCAACCAGAAAGCACCAGTTTCTGTCAAGCTTAGGAGAGTACTTGTCTTGATGTTAGTTATTGTTTTTGTGGATTTGTTGAACAGAATGCGAACTGGAGTTATAGAGTACCTTAACAACTGGATCAGTGGAGTCATCCAACATTTGTATTATCAAGCATTTTCCATGGCCATTCTAGTCCACATGCAGCTCCAATGGAAAGCTTGTACACCTGCCAATAGAAGCAAAGAACTCAAGCAAGCAACACTAAGAATCACAGAAGAGCAAGGGAAGCTTACCTCTTTCTCATTGTGCAAGGGGATCTGAACAAGGGCCTTCGGATAAGCCACATTGCCCATCTCCACATCGGTTTTCATGGGCTCCCACTGGTATCCTTTCTCTGGCTTGAGTCCATAGATCTCGACAACAAGACTCACTGCACTGACAAAGATCTTCTCCACTAGAATCGTGAATGTCATGCCCAAACAAAAAAAGACTGCTAGCCTTAACAATGGTGCAATCACCATCACACTGGTCTGCCTCCATGTTGACACCAATCGCTTCACAAGCATGTTTCCATCAGATGGTGTTCTCAACGACTTCCACACTTGTTCCAGCTGCTGTTCGACATAATCAGACAAGAACCGAATGACGAATGACGATTGGTGCAGATGAGTTGCCTGTATGCATTGTATGAACCTAGTGAAATGAGGAACTCCAAGAATGTTCAGTGAAAGAATATGAGCTAGTAAATTACCTGTGCTGGTAATTGATGCCAGAGTACTCGGCGCAAGAGTAGGCTGATGACTGCATCTATTCTTCCTACACTTAAAGTTATAAACCTTAGAGAGATGGTTACAGCTCATGACTTGGCTGTGGGGTTCCTATGAAGATGTGGGCATATCCAAGCTTTCCTTGTTTTAATAAGGACTAATGTTTTCTTAAGCTTGCAATAGATAAAACAGCAAGAACACCATCATTTGTCATTGTAGCGCTACTCTTTTCAGGTTCCACATGTGACAAGGAGTTGGGACCATGTAATTCTTCCAAACATCCCAATTACTTCTTACATTTCTCATCATTCTTGTTACCATGAATAACTCGTGGATTTGTTAGGTGAAACTTGTATAATACATAGTTGATGTGAAATGAAGAGTTAAACACAAAAGAAATAAAGAAAAAAGCAGAGAAGTTGTGTTTTACATGGGTGGTTGATGTTGATCCATACCTATTTTGAGAGTAATGTGTTGTAGCTAATCGTAGAATGATTCCACCTTCGACTTATGATATACTTAGACAAGTTTTAATTAAGCAAACATTAAAAGACCGTGGAAGAGTAAATGATCAAATTTATTGTGCCTTTCAATAACGTTCACTTAACGCTATTAATCAGCGTCTTGCCGTATTTTTTTCTGAACACTTCGCACAGTGTGATATTTATTTCTCATGGGTTATTGGACCACTTTTATTATGTGTTGTTAATGAATATGGTTATCATTTTCATTTAAACCTTCGATATATGGTTATACTTCAGAACCGCTAGCATGAGATACCGTAGAGCTAGTTGTTCTAGCTCGTATGCCTACAAATGCTCGTCTGGATCGTCTAGATACTGAATTTGTAATTCCACACCTAGATATTCTAAATTCAACTAATGATGATTATGATGATGATGATGATGATTAGTTGTATTATGTTATAATTTATAAATTATGTATGTGTAAAGTATATTTTAATGAAAAGTTAAATTTGCTTATGTTAATTTTTAACTTTTAGTCATATTCATATTACTTCTTGTATATTTTTTTAATACACTAATATATATTAAAAATAGACTATATCAGTGATTAACTATCAAAATTAGTTTTTATTAACTAAAATAATATTTAATATTATGGTAAAATTAAGTATAAATTTTTTCATAATTTTTAAATTTTTTTAAATTTTTTCTAATATTTTATCGTATTTTTAATTTGAAGTCAAAGTACAATCAAAATGTAGTCAAACTTTGGTCAACACACAATTAATAACTAAAAAAATATTTTGGTTGAAATCGAAACGACCGCAATAGCCGAAACGTATTGGTTTCGTTGGGTACCGAAACTGAAACCGAGATTTAAAATTTTGTTGCAAACTAATTGGTTAATAAATATCTCAATTTCAAAATAAATAACAAACTCCACAATCGCTACAATTTTTTAGTTACCATTTAATTCAGTATCAAACTCAAACTCAAACTTAAAATTAAGATTAAATTATAAAAAAATAGTCTAGTCAAATTTTTAATATTTGGATGTTAATCTGATTAGTGAATGGTTTAAATTTTTTTTAAATCTTTATGTCTTTGGATATATTATTTATTAATATTTAAATGAATAAATATAAGAGTAATATGATAATTTATTTTTTAAAATAATATAAAAATAGTTCGACTAATTTTTTTTGTATTTAAATGACAGATTGATCAAAACAGAATGAATTTGATTCTGATTCTGATTTTGAACCAAATGTACCCTTAATAAAAAATAAAAACAACCTAAGCAAAGAGAGCCTCCAAGCATAATTGCACCGAACAAGCTGCTATCGTCTCCATAAACAACAGTAAGTTATTTTTTTAATAAAGAAAAATAACAAAGTAAGCCAATAATCGCTCAATAAAAAATTACCGTTCTCAAATAATAAATGAGATTAACAATGAAAAAAAATTATGTGAGCCATTGACATCTATAATATGAAATAGAAGTAGAAAATGATAAAAAAATGATCATGGTATTCGTGATAATTAATCGTTAGTAACTATGACTAAATACTATACTATTAATCTTCCGAGACTGGTCATACATCAAGCAAGCAGGATCAGACTAGAATATACATGAACCAGCATAAGAATGTGGTCATATCTTCTTTTAAGTATATCATACATATTATATTGTATTTTTAACTACTAATGAAGTGACAGTCATTATTTTTAATATCGACTACAGTCATATCTAATAATTTTATTAATTTTTTACCAAAAAAAATACTAACTAATAATAGACTAAAAAAATTATACCGCATATCTCAATAAACCAAAGGGTTTATATGTCAACGGGTGCCGAGTCAAAATTAACCACCATTTAATTAAAGTATATTTGACTCATAAATTGAGGTTACTTTTTAGTATATATCACAAAAAAAAAAAAAGAGTTTTTTGGATTTCTAATAAAAAAATTTGTATTCACCTCGAAAATATATGCAGTTTACAATACTTTTTAGTTATATCACAAATCAGGAGGGGATTGTTGCTAATTTTCTAAAAAAAGCAGGGTAACTGGTAATTTGGAAAGTCAGAAGGAGCTTATTTATAAAAGTAAAACTTTTCCGAGGAGGTTACTGTTAATATTCCCTAAACCATATCGTTGATACCGTCTTCACTACCTAAATCAAGTATCAAATCTCTCTAAAACCCCAAAACAGAATCAGAAACAACATCCTCTATCAATCCCTACCGCCCATCTCCACCAATCCAACGGACCTAAACTCGCGGAATCTCCGCCACCCTATCCATAACCGCGACAATAAAAAGTTAAAAACCCAAAACCCCGCGAAAAAAGAACGTAAAATGGCGTCCATCTCCGCCGGGCTCCGCCGCGACTTCCTCCTCGGCTCCCCTCTCGAATCCCAGCTCTCTTGCAAAGGGTCGCGCCATCCCCCTCTGCATGGTCGGCAAGTTCGGCCTCCCCCTCGACATCATCGACCGCCGCGTCACCAAGATGAAGATGATCTCCCCCTCCAACGTCTCGGTCGATATCGGCCGCACTTTGAAGCCCCACGAGTACATCGGCATGGTTCGCCGCGAAGTCTTGGATGCCTACCTCCGGGACCGCGCTGCGGAAGCTGGGGCCGAGGTCATCAATGGCCTCTTCCTCAGCCTGGATGTGCCACAGGAGCCCAATGGGCAGTACTAGATGGAGGTCGACGCCGTCGTCGGTGCGGATGGGGCCAACTCGTGTTGCCGAGTCGATTGATGTAGGGGAGTACGAGTACGCCATTGCTTTCCAGGTTCGTAAAATCACAACCTTTCACTTCCAATCGCAAGGAAAAACTTTTAAATTGGATCAGAACTTACCTAAATCCAAATCAAAGTTTTAGACTTTTAGTAGCTTAGAACTGATCCTGCACAGCCATTATGTGTATATACTGCAAATTCTTGCAAATTTTCTAAATTCTAAGTTAAACATTACTATCTGGATAATTTTATTTGCTTTATTACATAGAGATTGTGAAAACTAAAAAAAAACTTAATTATAGATTTTTTTAGTTGGGGGACTTTTTCACAAATAGTCATTAAAAAACACCAAAGCTACTATTTTTATTTCCTCTTATGACACAGGTATTAGGCAGCAGCTTTTATAAAAAAAAAAGAAATTTGAGAAAAGTAATGGATAAAGTTTGATAAAAATGATGTGCTCGACAACGCTTGAGTAGCCCAGACTTTGATTTCCTCTTGAAATCTTAAATTTTCTAAGTAGGTAATAAACTCATCTTTTTCTGAATTAAGTCTTCATTTATGTTTTTCTGTGTTCTCAGATTTAATACTTTAATCTTGTTTTTATTCTTATATCAGTTTTTACCCCATTTTTAGGAATCCTCAGGAATTAGCATATTTGATCCTGGGATTTAGATTTTTTTTGCTCTATTATGATCTTATTATTGTTATTTCTATTTTGAAATTAAATCAAATTTTGTGAGTGAGTTTTTGAAGACTATCTGGATGCTTAGAATTCAACACGATTCATATGAAAACTTGAATCCACGATTTTCAAGAATGATTAGGATTATTATTAATAAGATCAAGAAGTTATTATATTATGTTTCTATTAAAGTTAATATTTCATTCTAAAATTATAAAAACCTATGTATATGGTTTGAAATTGTAAAAGCTCATGTACATGATTTAAAGTTATTGTATCATGTTTCTATCTAAGTTAATATTTTATTCTGAATTAATAAAAACTTATGTACATGATTTAAAGATTAATTATATATCTTAAAGATTTCAATCATGAGATTATCATAGCATTAAATATAAGATCAAATTAGATTCATTGTAACATATATTCATTAATCTTAATATCAAGGTAGATATATGTTACAAGTTTTTATTTTAGAATTATTATGGTTGGTTCATGTGTTGGACTTAAAATTCTAATAAGGCTTTTGTAATATGTGTTCTCGACTAAATTTTGAGTAATACTCTGATATGTATTATATTAATATCAATATAAGTTGTTAGATTTCAAGTTAAGTCTATTTTATTGATAAACATATTTATATGGCTTTGGATTGTAAGTTAGTTGGTTTTGGGTCTTAAGTTCGGACGTGACTTGGACCTTCATATACTTATTTTTATTCTCATAATCTTTTCATAAGTAAGTGAATGAGGGTCTTCCAATAATATTAAATGATTTAATTTATGAATTTTTATGCCTTCTAGTGATTTATAAGTTTTCAAGTATTATATTTATTAAAATAATTTTTTTGACATACTCTTGATATGAAGTTATGATTATATCGTGATTTATGATGTATATATAATTACGTGGCTTGAAAATATTAAAAATCATGAATGTGAATTTATGTAATATTTATTAGATCTTTATACATACTTGTATTTATTTATAATTAACTTGTAAAAAAAATCATGCATGTACTTGTGACAAGAATTTTTATCTCATAAATACTTTATGATTTTTTATGTTTTACTAGTTTTGACTGTGTTGTCTCCATCGTGATTTGTGTTATGATCCTACCATTGGAGATTAAATAATGGTCATATTAATATATTTGTGATTATGAGAAATCAGTTTTACTGTCACTCGTAAGTATCAGAGTAGCAGTATATTCGTATCATGGTCCATTGTGAGACATCATGTCGTGGACCCGTATAGGATATCATATATTTGTGAACAAACCACTGATTTTAAGTGTGTCAAGTTACTTCAAGTCATCCATTGTGTATTTGTCCATTACTTATTTAGTATACACCAGTCTTGATAATTTTATCTTGTCTTGTACTTTATTTGTGAAATATAATTATTTTAAAGTCTTACATGTGTTACATGTCGACTTTAAACATATATTTTTGTGACATGTATTTTGAATACTTTTTAAAATGATATAGTTTACTCATAAACGAATTCTTGAATACTTTATATAATTATTTTAAAGTCTTACATGTATTGTTTTCTAATTTTAAACATATATTTTGTGATATGTATTTTGAATACTTTTTGACATGATTTAGTTTTCTTATAAATGAGTTCTCAAATATCTTATTTTATTTTAAAAATGTTTACTAAACATAGGATCGTTCATTCTTTTATAGATTTAACTACTGCATTTGAGTTCTCGAGTATCAATTAAGTTGTCTCTTGATGCGAAAACTCATAGTAGATTTATTTATCCTTTTTGTTTATAAGAGTCTAATATAAAATAACTTGAGAATGTGTAATCATATAGTTGAGGCTTATTTTTTTAGTTATTGGTCTAGTTTTTGTGAGTAATTAATTTGTATACGTTTAAGATTGTGACTTTGTATGCTTATGATGTTTCGGTTTCATAGGTGTGCAGTATTGTTATATTCCCGAGTCTATAGGTTTAGGGCATGGCAGAGATGTTCAAGTTCATTTCTTGTATAATTCTTGGTTGATCATCACAGGATGGGAAAATTTGTGAAAACCAAAATTTCTTTAGAGACCAAAATATAAAATCAGTAAGTCTAGAAGTTTTTTTGAAAAATAGTCAATTAAAAACCTCTCAAGTCACGGCTTCCCTCTTGCTGTGAACTTTTTGTTTTCCTAAAGTATAGTGGCAGCGGCGACTGCTAAAAAAAGTTGAGAGGAGCAACCACTAGGCTTTAGCAACAACGATGAGCTTGACAATGTGGGAATAGCCAAGATTTCAGTTTTCTCTTGAAGTTTTGGGTTTTTTACTTAGATAATAATATCATTTTTCTCTCAATTAAATCCTAGTTCATATTGTCATGTTCTTAGATTTGAGATTTTGATTTTGCTTCTATTCTTATATCAATCGTCTCCCTATTCTTAGAAATTTTTTGAATTAACATATTTATTCTTATGATCTAGATTTTCTTTGCCCTATTGTGGTCTTATTATAATTATTTTTATATTGAGATTAAATCTAATTTTATTTAAAAAATTTTGGAGGTTATTTTGATTAAAATTTAGCATGCTTCATGTGATATCTTAAACCTATGATTTTCAAATATGATTTGGAATGTCGTTTATGAGATCAAGAGGCAATTGTATCAAATTTCTAAGTTAATATTTTATTCTAGAATTATAGAAGTTCATATATATTGTTTGAAGGTCAGTTATATATGTTAAGAGTTTCAATCTTAAGATTATTGTGGCATTAGATGTGAAACTAAATTAGGCCCATTGTGACATGTATTCATTAGTTTTAGTATCAATGTATAATAGATATATATTACAAATTTTGATCTTCAAATTATTATAATTGGTTTGGATATTGGATATGAATTTAAGATAAAGCTATCATGGTACGTGTTCTCGATCAAATTTTTAGCAATACTTTTAGTTTGTGTTAAGGTCAAAGAGGCTAACTAAAGTTGTATTTGAATTCATGTATCAGAAATCATATTATTTAATATCCTAGTTATAGTTATGTTCATTTTATATTTTAGGTTTGGACGAGAAAACTTAAGTTAGTTTTTTTTGTAATTGTTATGATTCTCTTTCAGGTAAGAGAACGAGTGACTTTCAGTAATATTAAATTAGCAATATATTTTGGTGAATTTATATCATTTGATAAATATAAATTATGATTATATATTATATATGCTTTTAAATACTTCTTGATAATTTAAAGATATTTTTAAAAAATTATATCTTTGTCTTTTACTTATGTTCTATTTACTTGTTTTAAAATTATATAAACCATGCATATGAGTTTATAAAAAAGTTATTTTTCTTTTGATATTTATTTGGATTCGTGTATTGAACTTGAAAACCATGAAAGTATTTATGTGTAAGAATTTCTTGATTTGTAAATATTATTGGAGCATGGTATAATATTTTTATATTTTTTATATTTTACTGTGTTATCTCCTACTTGATTCTTATCTTATCTTGTCATTGAGATTAAATGACCACTTGATTCCTGTTTTGTCCCGCCATTAAGGTTAAATGGTTATATTGATTTTGTTGTCATTCTCAGACATCAGAATAGTAATATATTCCTAGTAAGACCCATTTTATGAAAACTTTCTGATTCCTATTACGGTTACTAATTTTAAATGTTCCCACTTGTATGTGATTTAAATCACCCGTTGTCTATATATCCATTACTTGTTATGAAGAAACTAATCATTACTTGTCTTACTTGATTTGTGCTTTTTAAAATGAGTTCTTACTGATGATCTTGAAAATATTATGTTGGGGGAATCAAAAGAGTGTCAAATTGGAATAATATAGTAGGTCGGATACCAAACCATCCCAAAAACTTAAGCTCATGTGATATAAGTCTTTTTCGCTATATATATTGGATTCTATCTATCCAATATCCGATTTGGAACTAATTCATTACACCTGACATTATAATAATCTTCCCCTTTAGGTGTGATTTAATCATATCAATTTAACACTTTTAATCAAGAACCCTTTTACTTGACCAGTTCATCGTGTGACCCATACTAACGGGTTTTTTGTCTCAATTTTTACTTTTTTAAGAAAGACTAGCATGCAACTCAATTTTTGATTTTTTTTTAGAGAGACTAACATACGATTTAATTCAGTCGCATTATCATGATAATTTTGATTTAAAGAGTTTACACATATTCGAACCTGAAAGTCTGATACCACTTTGTTAAAAGAGTCAAAAGAGTTTAAATCGGATTAATATAATAGACCGAACACCAAACCATCCCAAAGACTTAATTTCATAAGATATAAGTATTTTGCACTATATATATTGGACGTTGTCTATCTAATATTCAATGTGGGACTAATCCATCACACCTGACATTATAATAATCTCTTTCTTCATTTGTAATTTAACCACATCAATTTTAATACTCTTAATTAAAAACTCTTTTACTCAACTAGTTCTACCGTGTAGACCCATACTAATGGGTTTTTATCTTAATTTTTGATTTTTTTAAGAAAGACTAACATGCAATTCAATTCAGTCGCATCATCACGGTATTCTTTTATTTAACCAGTTTCACTGTGTGATCTATGCTAACGGATTTTTGTCTTTGTATAGTTTCGAACCTGAAACTCTAATACCACTTATTGGAGAGTCAAAAGAGTATCGAATCAGAATAATATAATGACGATACCAAACCATCTCAAAAACTCAAGTCCATGGGATATGAGTATTTTTTTACTATATATATTGGACTCTATCTATCCAATATCCGATGTGAAACTAATTCATCATATCTGACATTATAACAATATATATTGTTGTTAATTTCAGATATTTTTTTTTTGTATATTTTCTTGAATTTTTTAAAAAATTAACTTTACTTGAACTAAATCTTGAAACTATATGTATTTGTATATAAAAATTGTCTTGAATATCATCAACTTCATTTTTGGCCTTGAGTTGTAATTAACTGAATGATTTCTTATTTTATAAATTTTAACCCTATGTTCTTATTAAGGTTTAATAGAATTCTATTTATGATACTTGTTTGAATTTTAAATAAATTTGATTGTATTTAAAAATAATTTTAAAAATTTTATATAATATATATAAAAATATTGTCTTAACATGACATTATTCATTCTCTTACAGATTTGATCAATAAATATGATTTTTGAATACCAGATAAGTTGTAGAGTGATGTAAGAATTGAGATTGAATTTGTTTATTTTAGTATTTGAAAAATGTTTCGAGTTATGAAAAAATAATTTGAAAAAATTTAATGATATTATTGAGATTTATTTTGTGAGATGCTTAATTCTTGTAAGTTATTAATTTGTATAAAATTAAAATTGTAATAGTGTACGTTTATGAAATTTCGATTTTATAAATATGAGGTATCGTTACCTATTCCAATCTAGAGTTTTCAGATCTGGGACGGGACAAAATTAACTTGTATTTATCTTTCTATACTGAAGTGCAAATTTTGCATTTCTGTTTTGACAAGAGACAGTGAAGATTCCGGATGATAAAATGAAATATTAGGAGGAGGAGCGGGGGAGATGAATGTAGGGGATGACGTGTCTCCAGATTTCTATGGATGGGTGTTCCCTAAGTTTGACTATGTTGCTGTGGGCACACGAACTGTCACACATAAGAGCCAGATCAACCAAGTTCAAGCATCGATCAGGTTGAGGGCCAAGGATAAGATTCAGGGTGGGAAAATCATCCGTGTAGAGGCGCATCCAATTTCCAAGCACGCAAGGGCCCGGAGGTTTGTACTCAATAACAACAATCAATAATGATGGGTTGATAAGATGGTGCCAGATTACATCACGTACTTTACTTCATTACTGTCAAACTGGATTACATTGTCATGCCTATTTCCATGCTGAGATTTAGTTTTTTTAGATATTACAAAAAGTGGTTTTTGAAATTTGCGAGAGTTACATCTTGATAGTACAATTAACAGCGGTAAAACATAGTGGTACATGAGAAAATAAGTAATTAGTAGAGAGACAGCAGTAGTAATATAGGTGCTGATGATGCCCCAAAACACTACCAATTTGGGAATAAGAATAGTTAGAGCTGACGGTTAAATGCGATAATGCCCTCAATGATGCATTTAGAGAAGTTGGTTTTCTGTTGATCTCCTTCTTCTTTTTTATCTGAATGTTAATAAGACATTCACAAACCATAGGAGTTAGCATTCCAAGCACGTTTCTAGCATTCCAAACATGGTTCTAGCTCTGGATTTAACTCTATTTTATTCTATTTTATGATCTCGTGCTAGAGTAATTTCAGTTTAGTTAGGCAAAACTAATTTTGTTTTCTTTGTGTACTTGAAAAACATACATACCGAAAAGAATTTTTTTTAACAGAAAATCTTTGATTGTAGCTTATTCATATGAATTCAACTGCATCTGTATCTTTATGAGTTTGAAATTGCTGTATCCATCAGGTGATCAGGAAGAGTGGCCCTTGTAGGTGATGCAGCAGGGTACGTAACAAAATGCTCAGGCGAGGGGATCTATTTTGCTGCAAAGAGTGGTCGCATGTGCGCAGAGGCAATAGGCGAAGGATCTGAAAATGGCAACCGGTTGATTGATGAGAGCGACTTGAAGAAATACCTCGAGAAGTTTGACCGGATGTACTGGCCAACATACAGAGTGTTGGATGTGTTGCAGAAAATGTTCTAAAGATCAAATCTAGCGAGAGAGGCATTTGTAGAGATGTGTGCGGATAAGTATGTACAAAAGATGACTTTCGACAGCTACTTGTACAAGCGAGTTGTGCCCGGAAATCCCTTGGAGGATCTCAAGCTGGCGGTTAACACAGTCGGAAGCTTGGTGAGAGCGAACTCTCTGAAGAGAGAAACGAACAAGATCACCATCTGAGAAGGAAGAAGGCACTATCATAGTCCTAGCAAAAATAAGGACTATCACAGATTGTGAGTTAGCTAGTTACTCGATTGGGAATATTGAAATCCTTAGTCTTGAGACGCAGGAAGAACAGTGTAATCACCCGTTATTCCATAACGACCCATTATTCGGGCCCATAACCCACAACTCAATAACCGCCTTTATTTATAGGTAATAACCACCAACTAAATCAGAACGGATAGAGAGCCGGTTTGAAGGTAGAGAGAGAGTCAATGAACAATCGTTGGGGAGGCTTACAGAGTGGCAAGAAGATTCGAGACGATCGTTATCGAGATTCGAGGTAGGTTAAGTTACTTTCATTTGTTTTCTCCTTACCTCTATTCGAAGTAGGTGATGTTACTTTTATTTGTTTCTTTTTACCTCTATTCGAGGTAGATTTAGTTATTTTCATCCGTTTTTTCTTTACCTTTAAGCCTGAGACAAGTTCATATTGAATAATCGATAAACTTAGTGACCCTCATAATATTTAGCAGGCTGATGATAACCTAGATCTAAGTAAAACTGAGTAGAGATTAAATATATTTAATTTTTGACGTGTTATACCGATCTATAGCATGATTGATAGTAGAAAGATTAGAGGATTATATTTGCAAAATCTCCATCTTCTTCCCCGATCGTCCGCTGTGCTCCGGCGGCCGGCAGCGGAGGCGGTGGCGAGCGGTGCGGCGGCGTGCGGCGCTGATGCGTGCGGGCGTCGTGCGCAGGCAGCACGGACCCGGTGTCGACGCAGTTCTGGCGCGTGATACGGCGTCGGGGGCGGCCGGTGGCGTGCGCACGACTGCACAGGCCGGAGTCGGCCAGCGCGCGGGGCAACGCGGGTCTGGCGACGCCGGAGGCGGTGGTCTGGCGGCAGCCACGGCCCAGCGGAGAGGTCGGCGTGCGGCGTGGCGGCGTGGCGGCGTGGCGGCGTGGCAGCGGGGCGGCCTGACGGTGGGATGGCCTGGCGGCGGCGGCGGCGGCAGTAGATTTAGGGTTAGGGTTTTGAGGAGGAAGAAGGATTAGTTTAATTAAGGTTTAACTTAAAGTTGATTATGGTTTTGGTTTAATTCGAAAGTTGGTTTCGGTTTGGTTTAGTTAAAAGTTGGTCTAGGTTTTGGTTTCGTTTAAAGTTGACTTTAGTTTAGGTGGAGCTCAGAATCGGTTTTGGTTTAGATTCTGTTTTTGAAATTGGTTTAAATTAGACTTGAGGATTAATCGAACTAACGGTGAGGCGAATGGTTTAGATCAAGTTAAGTAATCTGAATTCATGATTTGGTTCATTGAAGTGAGTCTGATTATTGCAAACTGGAATTGAAATTGAATGCAGATTAGATTGGAGGAATTTAGTAAGATCGATTAAATTGATTACCGTCAGTTAAATCAAATCATAGTAAAGAATAAATATCATCTTTCTCGGATTGACGATCTCTTTGATCAGTATAAGGTACTCAAGTGTACTCGAAGATTAACCTAAGATCTGGCTATCATCAATTAAAGGTCAAGGAGGAGGGCATCTCGAAGACGCCTTCAGAACTCGCTATGGACATTACGAATTTCTTGTCATGTCATTTGGCTTGACCAATGCACCTGCTGTCTTTATGGATTTAATGAATAGGGTATTCAAGCAGTATTTAGATCAATTTGTCATTGTCTTTATAGATGACATCCTAATATATTCCCGAGAGTCATAATGAGCATGAGCAACATCTCAGAATTGTGTTGGAAACCTTGAGACAAGAGAAATTATATGCCAAATTTGGAAAGTGTGGCTTTTGGTTGTCGGAGGTGGTTTTCTTGAGTCACGTGATCTTTGGTGCTGGTATATCAGTGGATCCCAAGAAAATAGAAGCTGTGTTGGACTAGAAGAGGCCCACTAATGTAACTGAAGTGAGGAGTTTCCTTGGATTGGCAGGTTACTATAGAAGATTTGTGAAAGGTTTTTCCAAGATTGCTACTCCACTGACCCGATTGACTCAGAAGAATGTTAAATTTGATTGGGCTAAGGATTATGAACAAAGTTTTCAAGAATTAAAGAGAAGGTTGACTACTGCACCAGTGTTGACCATACCTTCCGATGGTGATGGGTTGGTGGTATATAGTGATGCTTCCATCAACGGATTAGGTTGCATTCTAATGCAACATGGAAAAGTGATAGCCTATGCCTCTAGGCAATTAAAGACCCATGAGAAAAATTATCCCACTCATGACTTTGAATTAGCAGCCGTCATTTTTGCATTAAAAATTTGGAGGCATTATCTTTATGGACAGACATTTGAAATCTTTACAGATCATAAGAGTCTGAAATATCTTTTCACCCAGAAAGAACTTAATATGAGACAGAGGAGATGGCTGGATTTCCTCAAGGACTATGATTGCTCAATCAACTACCACCCAGGTAAAGCTAATGTTGTTGCAGATGCACTCAGTAGGAAATCGGTAGGATGCTCAGCACATTTATTGGTAAGAAGATGGAAGATCTTAGAAACCTTGGAAAACATGAAACTAACCATTATAACAGAGACTCAACGAGGATTGCTAGCTGGATTGCGCCTAGAGTCGGAACTGGTGCTGAAACTTAAAGAGTGCCAGTTGAAAGATCCTAGGTTGCAGGCCTTAAAACTTGAGTTAACTCAAAATTCTAAACCAGGGTTTGATGTGACTACTGATGGTGTGATTCGATATCAGGGTCGGCTGTGTGTCCCTGATGACTTTCAATTGAAGCAAGAATTGCTAAACGAGGCTCATCGCTCTCGTTTCTCAGTACACCCAGGCAGCACAAAAATGTACCGAGACATGAAGCAAAATTATTGGTGACATGGCATGAAGAGAGATATTGCAGAATTTATTTCCAAATGTTTAGGGTGTCAACAGGTCAAAATTGAACACCAAAAACCCGCAGGAAAGTTACAGTCACTCCCTATCCCTGAATGGAAATGGGATCATGTGACCATGGACTTTGTGGTTGGGTTACCCAGGACAAGGAAGGGGTTGGATGCTATTTGGGTTGTGGTGGATCGGTTAACTAAGTCAGCCCATTTCCTTCCTATTAAGATGACCTACTCCTTGGACAAGCTTGCTGAATTATATATGGAGGAAGTAGTAAAGCTCCATGGAGTACCTGTTACCATCATCTCCGATAGAGATCCTAGATTCACTTCACGATTTTGGGGTAGTTTTCAGAAAGCTTTGGGGACGCAGTTACGTTTTAGTACTGCATATCACCCTCAAACTGATGGTCAATCAGAGAGAACAATCCAGACCCTAGAGGACTTGCTGAGAGTGTGTGCTCTTGATTTCAAGGGGAGCTGGGACTCTCATTTGTGTCTAGCTGAGTTCACTTACACAATAATTATCATGTTGGTATTCAAATGACACCTTATGAGGCTTTGTATGGGAGGAAGTGTAGATCCCCTGTGTGTTTGACAGAGGTTGGTGAGAGGCAAATTTTGGGACCAGAGTTGGTTCAAATAGCTACCGAGAAAATTGAGGTGATTCGAAAGAGGTTACTCACAGCACAAAGTAGATAAAGGAGTTATGCTAATACCAGAAGGCGGGATCTAGAGTTTCCTGTGGGCAATCATGTTTTTCTAAAGATCTCTCCAACAAGGGGCGTGATGAGATTTGGGATGAGGGGCAAGTTAGCACCTCATTATATTGGCCCCTTTGAGATCTTATAGAGAATTGGAGCAGTTGCTTATAAACTTGCTTTACCTCCAGCCTTAGCTAATGTGCATAACGTCTTCCACATGTCAATGCTGAGGAAATACATCCCAGATGCCACACATATACTATCGTTTCAGCAGTTACAGCTGAGGAAGGACTTGACATGTGAGGAGTCGCCAATTCAGATATTAGAACGAAAAGAGCATGTGTTAAGAAGAAAGGTGATCCCTTTGGTAAAAGTACAGTGGCAGCATCACTCTGTGAACGAGGCCTTTTTCTGGAAAACTGGGAAAAACAAAATCCTGGGGTCGGGTGGGCCGCGGGCCGCAGACACCCAGGAACAATATCGTGCTGGGTCGGGGGCGTCACAAACAGCACCTTATGAGAAGATTTTCCATAAGAAGAGGAACATTGTAATACCTAGAGAGCAATTTATCTGTGTACCATCTTTCTTTGTTTGCTACACTTTTGTAAACTCAACTGGCATACTCATTCATTGTAACATATCTTTCGAGGTCTGATCACTACTAGATTTTCTTCTGAAAATAGTTTTGAGTTTCAATAGCTGCTATCGGCTCGGTAGGCTTAGATCTCAGGCCTGCTGACCAACGGACAGGCCCGCTTCAAAATGGAGGGAACGGGTAATTAACTAACTTCCTTTCTCTGTGGCCGTTACAACCAAGAGTTCAAATTCAAAAAAATAACAGGACAACCGCTACGCTTAATCCATTATTGACATCGTTCGTCTTCCTCTGTTTCCTTTCCCTCAACTAATTAATCAACGAAGACAATGGCCCAAGAAGGCCGGATATCTGTCAAAGTTTATGGCGACGGCATCCCCGATGGCTCTGCCTCCTGTCCGTGCTCTCCTGGATCACCAGGGGCACCCGCGGTGCACCGCAGGCGCCGGGCAGTGGCACGGGAAGTTCAGAAGACTCTGTCCAAGACCTCAATGCTTGTGAACTTCCTCCCAACCGGCACACTCCTGACTTTCGAGATGATCCTCCCCTCGGTCTCTGGTGATGGCTTTTGCTCCCCCGTGAGCACCACCATGCTCATAGTCCTCCTTGGCCTCTGCTCTGTTTCTTGCTTCTTCTTCCATTTCACCGACAGTTTCCGAGGCCCCGACGGGAAGCTGTACTACGGGATGGTCACGCCGAGCGGGCTGGTGGTATTCAAGTCAGGACTTGGAGTTGAGGTTCCCAAAGACGAGAGGTACAGGATGAGTTTCGTGGACCTTGTGCACGCAGCAATGTCAGTGATGGTGTTTGCAGCAATCGCGATGGGGGATCACCGGGTGACCAACTGCTTGTTCCCAGGGCACGTGAAGGAGATGGATGAGGTCATGGAGAGCTTCCCGATCATGGTCGGGGTCATCTGCAGCGGCCTCTTCCTCATCTTCCCCACTACGCGCTACGGCATCGGATGCATGGCGGCCTAACTCATGTTCTATAGTTATTCTGAAGTATGTTAATTGTGGTGGATTGCGTAAAACTTGAAGCGCCAGTTTGCGGTCTCAGATGTTCTGTTTGTGTTTCAGTGGAACTGGTGTTAATTCATGTCAAATGCTCTACAATAAAATCTTTGATCTCGTTGATGGCTGTCACTTCTGCCCCAGCTTGTTTCAGTGAGAGAAGTAAAAAAGTAAACAAACAAAAAAGGACATGTAAAAACACATGTAAATGAATTAAATTTTCCTGTAGAAATTTTACAAAGGATAAAAAATATAGGCTAATTTCCATCTCTATCACGAATGGTAAACATGTCTTCCACCATATCGCTACCCTCACCACTCAAACCCAGGTTAAGAACACAAATACAAATCATGTTTAACCTACATCTTTGGTCAGTAACATCCTCAAATTTTTTCTGTTTGCCTGCTTTCATGGACCAGTTGCAATCAAAGCAAAATCTAGTCCAGTATCATTTTCCCGCGTTGTATCAGGTTGAGCTATCTCTTCCTTCAAGTTAGTAGAATCAATCTTATAGGCAACTAGGCAACAACCCTCAGATATCACCACAGCACCATGCCCGCTTTGTCTCCTGCATCTTTTCCCACATGCATAGCATCTCCCTTGGCTGCTGGTAGTGTGCAACCACATACCCAGCTTCACACCCTTCGATGAAAATCCGCTCCTCATTCACATAACTTACGTTTGTGCCATTTTTCTTCATTTCGTCTATCCATATGCCCATTGCCACATCTTCCAGCTTGAACAACTGCGATCAACAGATCACATTAAGTGAATGAATTCTAGCTTGAACAGAATGCACATTAGCCACATCACAAGCTTGTTGAGTTTGAAGAACTGTGATCAAGAACCTCAAGAAAAATAAATGATGGTGCTCCATACCTTCAAATGGTTCTCCTTATGCAGGTTGTGGACTGCCTTCGCAATGTCTTGTGAGACTACATATCCTGGACCATGAGCCCAAGGAGGATACGTTTCCACAGGCCATTCCTATATCACAAAAAGAATGAAGAAATAAATGTAATTAAAAAATTGAAGAAATTATTGCCTGTGAAGAGGTCCATTCATTGTTATATGGACAAATGATATCACAAAAGGGAAAATGGTTTAAAATTATTTACAGAAGGAAAGTCAATCTGGCGGCATATTACATGTAAATACCAATTCATTCCAAAAAAATTACATGTAAATAACAATAACAACAAAATTACGTTTAAAATGAACAAGCTGAGGAAATAACATTATAAGAAATTTAGGTGGTCTAACATCGGTATATGTTGTTACAGCCTTTAGGCATTCATTTTTAACTTGTTGGTTGATAATGCAACCTATGATAGAAAAACATGTAAAACATGCAAAATCAATTCAATCTGGGCCTTTGACATGGAACTTGAAGACAAAAGATAAACCAGTAGCATTCAGGCTGTAGGAGATTAGATTTGCAAAATGCATTCACAAGCACACATGCATGTGTGTGTACACATACACCATCTTTCACTCAGGGATCAAGCCACAAAATTGATATGAGAAAGCAAAAGGCAATTTTGACTAACGAACTATCAATTTTGAGAAAAGTTGTTCTACGTTGAAGTCTTCTTCATTAGCCAGATATCTTATCTTAATTTAGTAAATTTAACTTGGATATTTACCTGAGGACTAATGTACCATTTGCTGTCAGGATTTCGGTGGGGTTGATCATTAAAGTTGATCCGTCCATAGAGTAGCCCTTCTGTGACATTTGTTCTATTTAAAGAGGAAAGCACCTCATCCACACGAACAAAAGAATCGTCATCTGTTTTCATTACATACTTGGCTGATACAACATTGGTCTGACAATCATCAATAAGAAATAGTTAGAAAATTTTCAAAAATCCCATGAAACATATTCAACATCTTTTGTATGAATAGAGCAGCAAACATACCCCATAGGTGCAAATGGCGACAGTCTTCCATGTTATCAGGCTATAATAATCAACAAAAGGCATCAACTGAACATCTCCATAGGTGCGGGCTTCATTCCAAAGTTCTTCATTTACCATCTTGTTTTTATGCTGCAATAGACCAAAAATCATTTGCTTCAACAAATAGTGCCAGATTTCAGAACTGTCTTAAGCGACAGCCAAGAAAATTTGCATGTTAACTACACATAAGCAGCATATCCTTTCAGCACAATGATGGAGTGTATCTAACCATGCAAAGGCGATTTCTAATAGACAGAACGAAGATAGAAACTAAACACTATAATATGGATGGAGGATAGATGCTTGGAGTTTTAAGTAGATGAACTCTAATAGTCCAATTAGATCATTTAGACAAAAATAGCAACAAGTGATCCACCAATGTTGTGACGCTCCTAACCCAACACGATATTGTCTCTGTGCGTCTATGGCTCACCTAACCCCAGCGTTTTGTTTTTTTTGCCTTTTCGGAAAAAGATATCGTTATTAAATTTACGACAATTATCATATTTAGCCAAGTCTCAACTTCAATACTTTATCGATATAAGACTAAAGACAACTGCTATAAGTTACAGATCCTACTGCTTATTTACTTGCTTACTGGCTCACCGAACCTAATAATCTTTTCTCTTCGAGAGCTCAGCATCCTTGCTGAGCTAGTGGCGTCAGAAAAAACAAAACCTTGGAATCAGATTGGCTACAGACCGCGAATGTTCAAGAACAATATCGTGTTGGATCGAGAATATCACATAATAGTATCAGACTTACCCCACATCTCTTGATCAATATGGACTAATTCAGCGAGAATGCTGAACCCATAAAGATGAGTGATTGTTAGGCCTGATAGGCCAGTGGGTTAGTAAAACTCGCCACGAATAATATCGTATTGGGTGAAGAACGTCACAAATATTTTTGTATATGATGAATCTATCATTTCAATTAAAAAAAAACTGTTCTTAAGCTTTTTCCAATGCGGCCAAACAATAATGTTGGAAATGTAAGGTTGAAGATGCATTCCTAGTTCTTACCAGGCCAACAAAAAAACGCACAGCAACTTTTCCAGACTTCACAGCCTCATATTGCATCCAAGTTCTTCGAACAGCCATTCTACGCTTGAAATTATTTGCTGTGGAAAAGACACCAATGAAGAGATCAACTGGTTGGTGCACAGGCATTGGAACTGACTTGAGCAGCTCCAAATCAATCACATGCTCAAAATCCTCCGATGTGGGTAAGCCACTGGCGAGGACAGATATCAAATTGATATCTCCTGAAATTCTTATTTCACTAACAAGCCATGGCTCCAAGCTCTGTATAGAAAATTCAAGTTACAGTAGAAGTTGCACCTTCATAAAAATGACAAACAAATCAATCAGCGGTCACAGTACCTCGCGGTAAGCAAAAGAAGTAATGTGTTTTCCATCAACTGTCATCTGAATTCCCTCGACTCCAACACGAAGAGTGGCAATTGCAAGATATCCTTGCTTAAAAGGAAAATATCGTCTAGGTTTAGCAGCCACATTGTTAGGAGACCATTTTGAAACACTCGAGTGATTGCTTGATGCAGAGATCCTTTTGTCATCTTTACCCACCATCGCACTGCATTGCTCTAAATCATCCACTTTAAAAAAAAGAATACAAGAATTAGATATTGGGAAAGTTCAGCACTAAGAAGGAAACCAGCAAATAAACATGAAAACCATTTTTTCGTAAATAGTGAATGAACAAGGCCTTCTATAATTCAAAAACCAATACTATTTATCAAATCAATACCTTTTTTATTGCTATCAGAGTCTGGAGAAGGACAACGCTCCTCTGCACCCCAATCATTAGATAGAGTCCATGTGTTTTGTACGATCACTGGGTCCTCTGTGACTTTGTCACCATGCAGTCGGACATTGTAATGCAAAACAATGGGAGGATCTGGTTCCCCTGGAAGTGTTTCTCCAGCTAAATCAATTCGAAAATTACCAAGAAGGCCACTAGGAGTGCCAATAAGTGTAATTGAAGAACCCTGTATCAGTCCACAAGGGATCTTTAACTTGAAAGTCCCATCATCAAATTCAGATGCATTCATCCTCCTAATTGAATAGGGGCACTGTTTCTCTTTTTCCTTTTGCTGTGCACTTCCATTCCCAGAAGTGCTACGTTTTTCATCTTCAACCGAAGCCATAAGGCTTTCCCATGCAGCTCCAGCTTCTTTGATAGCTTCAATCGCATAAGGTAGTCCCTGGGCATGTCTAGTCAATTGGCCCAAATTGTTCCAAGTTTGCAAAGAATGCAGCTCAATTTCGGAGAAATTTCTTGGAGTGAAGAGATCGGAGACTAAGATACCAGCTGAAATTACTTGAGATCCATTCTCTGGATTATTAATTGAAGGTATATCCCCCACAGCAAACCACTGTAAATTCTCAGAAGTGTTACGAGTAAAAGGACTCTGAAATGACCTTTCTGCTAAAGGATTCTCTACAATCCCATATCTAAGAACAAGCAGCACAAACAAGAACAAAACAATGACCCCTCCAGACCACTTCTTCATTTTTCATGCAGAGCTCCACATTAGGGTCTTATTGCTCAAATTTCACGAAACCGAACTCAACTGGGAAAACAAGACATTCAAATCCGCGAGAAAAACGACATCTGAACCCTGTGGAACAATTCCAACCACTCATGCAACCTGCAAATAAATGCAGAATGCTGAGTTTTGCAAAATGTCAGCAGAATGTTATAGTTGAAGCACAAATATGAGGGACGTGACCACATACAAGCAAGAGAATCAGCAAGAAACTGCAAATGTAAGTCAGTACCTTTCATTACTGCTTTGTTCAAGTCAAAAACTCCCTTTCAAAGCCTTCAAACTGGCCAACTATTTCTCTGGTTTCCTTACTTCATATCTGTTCATTACCTAGATCAATGCTCCTTCATTAGACCTCAGATATAAGGCCAAGCAACATTGCCGTGCTGCAAAAACAAGTATTGAAACCAACGAAAAAATTTAGCTTCAAAGTAGTAACTTTAATCAGCACAAAAATAAGTTCTGCAAACCGAATATAGATCTGGTCAACAAGGGATATCACAATCACTTATAAATTACTGGACTATCAATCAAAGAGAAGAGCCATGAATTCATGCAACTGTTGAACGGTCATCAACAAGATCCAATTGTGGTTATCACAGCTACTGTCTGATAACAGCGGTGTAACTATAACTTTTAAAACACTCTAAAACCTAACAAAAAAAATTATTGCAGCTACAATTTAAATTATGAAGAAAATCACATACAAATCAGCCCGAAAATTCCTCGTGATCTAAAATTCTAAGCACGAAAACGGAAAAGGTGGCACAAGCAAAACAACTAAACGGCACTTCTTCTCTACCAGAAACGAGAAAATTGGAAAAAAAAAAAAAATCCTCATGTATTAGAGGCAGATATGGACCTCTCCAGATGAGTAATCAAAAACGCACGAATTACTCGAATCAGCGAATCTAACGAATTCCACATAGATAAAAGCATCAAAAGCATCAACAATACGCCGAGTATTACAACCGAACCTTCTCCTCGGGACAAAACACCCAAAAAAAATCAAGAAATTTTGAAAAACAAAAGAATCCAGAGTAGATCGCAACTCGCCGCCGCCGCCACATCTTCCCCATTCGAACAAAAGACCAACTGGACAGTAGTTTCGCAGCAGAAGCCAGACCAAAACCCACTAAATTCAACTCCAAACACCGCCATTGCAAGCCCCGAAGCGAGCGAGAGAGAAGCACCTTGCCATTTTGAAACCACTCCAGAGAACTTCAAAGACAACAAGATTCCGCAAGAACAGCAGATCAAAGAGAAGAAGAGGAGGAAGAAGGCGGAGGAGGGGGAGGAGAAATGGTGTGGATTCCACGGGAAACAGTCCGAGGCCCCGCCGAAAAGAAAACGAGAATCCGAAAATTAAAACTCAGGAAAAAGACCAACCAGAAAACAATAAATAAAGAGCGGTTCCAGACAAATAGTATTTTGCCGCTTTTGACCCTGCCTTTTGTTTTAAACCTCGCTTAGATTGACCCAATCCAGTCAAGACACGTGCCCTTTCTCGCTTACCGTCACCCTCGGTGAGAATAAAGATCTAAACTTTTTAAGTGAAAAATACATCATCATGACAAGTGGCCATTTTCCTGACAGTTTGTTGCAATAATCGGAGGCTGCAGTTGGACGGTCCCAATCTCTAATTTTTCGTGCATTTATTTATTTCAGAGGAAAACATTATTTACTGGAAAATAAAAAATAACATATAATTTCCTTAAATTTAGTCCAATTATTTATTTGTCTCGAAATTTTAGAAATTACCTATAACATCTTTAAATCTCATCGAATGGTATATTTCTCATTTAAATTTAAAAATAATTATTTTTATTGAATTACTTTATATATTACAAGAAATTCATCAAGTGTAAATTTACGATTAAAATAAAAATTTAAGAAATTACATGTAACTTTTTAAAATCTTATTAAATTATATATTTTTTCTTCAAATTTTAAAAGACTACATGTTTTATTGGATTATTATATATATTATAAAAAACTCATTGAGTTTAAATTCACTATTAAAATAAAAAAAAATTAGAAGAAAATAGTTTATTTGACATCATTTAAGCTAAAATAAAATGACAAAGTTATCCCTAATATGTTACTCCTACTATGGTTTTAATTTATTTCAGTTTGATCTACACAAAAATCAGGAATCAACCTAGATTAAATCTGAAGTTCGATATAAATCATGTATAGGACTCATTTTTACTTATAATATATATTACGCCAATTTTAAATAAGTGAGAGATATTTTTAGATTTTTACTTCAGTCTAAACGACATGAAATAATATATATTTTTAAAATATTTTTAATTTTAATAATAAATTTACATTCGAACAAATTTATAATATATTTAGCAATTCAAAAAATATATTTTGAATTTGAAGGAAAAATATTTAATTTGATAAGAATTTTTTAAAATATATATATAATTTTTAAAAATTTTAAAATATATAATTTAATAAAATTTTAAAAAATCATGTATAATTTTTAAAATTTAAAAAAAAAGTGTGTAATTTAATAAAATTTTTACAAGTTACATGCAATTGATGTAAAGAAGCAGGAGGTGGGACCACCCGAGCGGAGGGGGGGGGGGGGGGGGGGGGGGGGGGTGAGGGGAATGCAGGCAAAACATGGAATTACGAGCTGGAATGGTTGACGAGCTGGAATGGTTGACGTGGAAAACCAAGTCTCCGGTTTGGAGGAGTCATTATCATTTGGATTGTTTTCTTATTATTTATCTTAGTTTCCACCGGAGTCCTGCGCCGGCCGGTGCCGGTCATACGCTGGGACAGGTGGCACCTGCACCGCTTCTGCCCTGCTGAAATTTGCTATGTTAGAAATCCACACGTGTACGTGCAAAGGGAAGGGTACCCCGACGCAGTTGTTGTTGGATGGGCCTTATTTGGAGAATATTTAATTAGGGTTTTCCCTTCGAGCGCACGGCAAAATAACAGACTGAATGTCAACTTGGCACCAGCAAAAATTTTTGGTGGAGAAAACGATGGAGCCACAGTTCTGCTGGCAATTATTATTACTAAAGTTCTTAGAAAATAATTACTTATTCTATAGTAAATTTATGGTAATTTATCTACTTTCCATAATTAGTAAAAAAAACTAATTATTTTATATTATAAATTTACAAAAAATTACTTTAATTAATTTTTTAAAAAAATATTCTATTTTAATTTAATTTTAACTATTAAATCAATATAAAAATTAAATTATCCTCATTTAATTTTGATTTAAATAATTATAAAATTAAGAATCAATTATATGTAATTCTTTAAAATCTTACTAAATTATTTTTTTCTTCAAAATTTAAAATTTACATATAACTTCTTGAAATTTTATTAAATTACATATTTCTCTTTAAAATTTGAAAAGAAATTTAAATTGTATTTTTTTTCCTCAAAACTTAAAATTTATATTTTTTCTTGTGTTACTCGATATATTGAAAAAAAATTTGAACGTAGATTTATCATTAGACCAATAATATTTAAAAAATATATCTCATTTTTATATTATTTAGGTTGAAATAAAAAATACTTACAATCTGGTGTAGATTAACATAATAGATAACATGAGTAAAAATAAGTTATAGATTTGGTTAATATTGGATCTTAGATATGACTTAAATTGAGCCCAACACTAAAAACAATTTTAGACCAAATCATGATAAAATTATCATTTTACATCTCAAATTTTTATTCAATTTAAGATCAACTGAGACGGGTTTAAGCTAAACCAAAGATAAAATAGTTATTTTACATCTTGAGTTAAAATTTAATATAAGATAAATCCTTTAACTGAATAAAATATAATTTTTTGTAATAATAATTAATTATTAATGTCTTTCTTAATCGAGACAGGAGTATTTTTATCTTTTTGTTTCAATCCGAATAATATTAAACAACATATCTTCTCCAAATATTTCTGATTCTAACGATATATATATATATATATATTAAATTTTGTAATATATCCAATAATACAAAAAAAAAAATTAAGTTTGAAGGAGAAATATATAATATGAAAAAATTTTGAGGTGTTATATATAATTTTTTAAGTTTAAAGGAGAAATATACAATTTGACAAGTTTTCAAATAGTTATATGCAAACTTTTTTAATGAAAAATATATAATTTATTAAAATTTCAAGGAGTTATATACAATTATCCCTTAAATTAATATAAAGAACTACATATTATATCTTAGTTTCTATGAATAACCCACTATTTGATATTATACAACTAGAAATTCATAATTCAATTTTGTCAAATCGGTAGTCCAATAATTATGGATAATTAGCCGAATCAAAATAAAATAAAAATAATTTGATCTTTTTTAAATTAACTTAATTGATGAAATCAAATCAAATTAAAATATTCTTTGAATACTTTAATTGACGTGATTTTTTATAAATTTATTATATAAGGCGACTATTTTTTACTAATAATAATAAGATAAGCGATTTCTTGTAAATTGACTATAAGATATATAATTTTTTACTAACAATAATAATAATTTATTATTATTATTATTATTATTTTCTCTCATATTTTTTGAGTTTTGATAATTACTATTATTTAAAAATATTGTTTATAATTTTATTATTTAAAAAAAAAAAAAACCAGGATTATCCTTGTAATTTTTGCAAAAGCACTCTGATAATTTTGTTACATAATGAATGGCATGTACCAATTTTTTATTGGTAGCAGAATCTTAACTATTTTTAGAATCATATATCATTTTAAAAATGAAAACTTAATCATTCACCAAGAACAAAAACTTTGAGGACAATCATGTGTCATGCGTCACACGGGCAAAAGAATGAAGTTATAAGACTGAAGAATGGTCCGAAAGATTAACAAATAATCAGATAATTAATTTTTAAGATAATATGAGTTTCTAATTTAACCATTCTCTTCCACCAATTTTAAGGGCCCATTTGGATGCTTGGTGCTGTGGGATCCAGGTTTATTGCGGATCATTTCGGATAATTCTTCCAACTACTCACCCGTTATCTCTGACCATCTACTGGGCTTGACAGCCCATTTCCTTCAAATACTGGGCCCTCTTACAATCCTGGCCCAGAAATGAGAGAAGCCGTGCAACATTTTGGTTGCTTCTTCCGCCGTTCGATACAAACGAAGCCAAGCATGCGTGTCCCCATCCTGACCGCCGATTTGATTGAGGCAGTGGACCCACTAAACAAAGCGGAATATCGCCTTTTTGATTTTCTTCTTTCTGGACTATAAAACGAATGCCTTTCTTTCTCCGACGAATCCACCTCGCCGTCTCCGTCCCCGCCGGTACGCAAATTTCTCTCTTTTTCTTTTTCTGTGTTTGTTGCAATTTTCACTCTTGTTTCTTGGATTTGTGGAGTGATTTGATTGAATGGGAGATGAATTTCTGTCTATCCACTTGGTCAAATGGTGTTGTTGCTTGAATTTGGTTATCAGATCTCCTCGACGCCTTGAGCTGAGAAATCTGAGAAAAAAAATAAGAAAATGAGATTTTGGTGCTTGCATGTGGGAGGATTTGGTGGCCGTCGGTCTTTCTTTTTATGGTTGTCGGATCTTGTGGATTTGAGCTGCACGAGCTGACGGTTTTCTAAATCCCACGCGAATTTCTGTTTGTTTACTGGATTTTTTTTTTTTTTGACTGTGCTTCTCAGGACGGTTTCTAATTAACCGATTTTTTTTCCTTAAAAAATAGAGTTTTTTTGTTGAAATGTGCCAGGATTTGGCTCCTTATGATTTTTTTGGTAATGGAATCCCTCCGGAACACATGAGATTGAGCGGTTTGATTTGTTTTTGAAATGCTTAATTCTCTGGCAATTTCTTTTAGATGCGAAATGTGAGCTTTCAAACACTCATTTCATGGAGGGCCTGTTTCTTGCGGACATTTGGATTCAGGATTATGCATTTTTTTTTCAGCTAACAAATCCTTTTTTGATCCAGGTTGTTAGATTAATGATCAAAGATAGCCCTGCATGTCACCAACGCCATCTTTTTCAACTAACAAATCTTGTGATACACTAAATGTTGATTTTGTTATTTCATCTTATTTATAGTAACTAGACAATCTTTCTGTGGAAATTACAATTACATTGATTCCTCTATTTGGCTTCCTGGCAAGCTGGACACAAGTAGGTTTAAATAGTATCTGATTTTTGCTATGTTGACTGTTTGATTGATTGTTGAACTGACATCTTGTTTGAGCAGGATGTAGGTATAACTTTGAGCTCGTTTCAATAACTTCACCTTCCTGTTGCACTATATCCCCCTTTTTATTGAAAAAATTGAGGCATATCTTTTGGTATGGATGTATATTCTTTAGATGTTATACCACATAGATTATTGCTGCATCCAGTAGACTTTGTGCTACTTATTGTTAGATTTTGTACCGTTTTGGGATGATAAACAAGTGGGCAAAAAAAGGTTTCTATTGTTGTTCACTTACAACTTTCTCTTTTTTTTTGTTGGTTCAACACCAGGTATATTTCTCCTTTGTGCTTCAGATTTCGAAGTACAATGGTGTCAGCTGCAATCTCCTCCATCTCAGCTGGTTCAATTACTTCTTACCATGCTCAAACCAGCTTGGAAACAAAATCTAAGCCTTTTGGCATGAGTTTGAGTGTTCCAAAGTCCTTTAAGAGATTCAGTGGTTTGAAGGCAGCATCATCAGTCAATATTGAAGCTGAGACATCATTTCTGGGGAAGGAAAGCAATGCTGCACTGCTGGCATCTTTTGGTTCAATATTGGAAGCAAAGCAGAAAATCACAAATCAATCTCAGCCTCACGCTTCAACTTTTAAGGTGGCTGTCCTCGGAGCTGCAGGAGGAATAGGTCAACCATTAGGACTTCTGATCAAGATGTCTCCACTGGTTTCTGCATTGCATCTCTATGATATTGCAAATGTGAAGGGTGTAGCTGCTGACCTTAGTCACTGCAATACACCCTCTCAGGTTTTGGATTTCACTGGACCATCTGAATTGGGCAACTGCTTGAAAGGTGTAGATGTGGTTGTCATCCCTGCCGGCGTTCCTCGGAAGCCAGGCATGACTCGAGATGACTTGTTCAACATAAATGCGAACATTGTGAAAACGCTGGTTGAGGCTGTTGCGGATAACTGTCCAGATGCCTTCATCCACATCATCAGCAACCCAGTAAATTCTACTGTCCCAATTGCTGCAGAGGTTCTCAAGCAAAAAGATGTCTATGACCCAAAGAAACTGTTCGGTGTTACAACGTTGGATGTTGTTAGAGCCAATACATTTGTGGCTTTAAAAAAGAACCTTAAGCTCATACAAGTTGATGTCCCTGTTGTGGGGGGCCATGCTGGGATTACTATTTTGCCATTGTTGTCAAAGACTAGGCCAGCCACAACCTTCACAGATGCTGAAGTAGAAGAGTTAACTGTGAGAATTCAGAATGCTGGGACAGAGGTGGTGGAGGCTAAAGCTGGTGCTGGATCTGCGACGCTATCTATGGCTTATGCAGCTGCTAGATTTGTTGAGTCATCTCTCAGAGCTCTTGATGGTGATGCTGATGTTTATGAGTGCTGCTTCATTCAATCTGAGCTCACTGAGCTGCCTTTCTTCGCATCAAGGATTAAGCTGGGGAAGCAAGGGGTTGAGGCTGTGATATATGCTGATCTGCAAGGGTTGACTGAGTATGAGGAGAAAGCTTTGGAAGCCCTCAAGCCAGAATTGAAAACCAGCATTGAGAAGGGCATTGCTTTTGTGCAGAAGCAGCCTGCAACAGCAGCTTCTGCTTGATCCCATTTGTTCTATTGTAATTACTGAATCTCGCAAGAAAAGAATAACAGCTGAGAGGCGTTCCGAACCTGTCAATTTTGCAGCTTAGTGGGTTTCATGTTTCCATGTTATCTTTGAAGGGATTTTCCTGGGGGTCCACAAGTGGCTTTCCAGAGGCATGTTACCAGGGCCAACTTGTCCTTTATCTCTGTGTTGTTATGCTGTAACATGTTACTGATTCAGCTATTCTTGCTAGTTACAATTTGGGGTTTTCAAGTCTAGTTTTCTACAATTGCAATAAATTTGCAGTTCAACGAATGTTGTCTTCTGAAAGTTCTACAGGACAGGATGATCTCTGTGGAATGCAAAGGATGACCACTTCATGTTTTTGTTCTGTAATAAATGTTCTACAAGTCAAGGTTGGAAACATGATTGCAATGGTTTTGCTTGCTTTTATATGATGCCTGTGTTTTAATAGTCAACTTGTAGGTAAATAACAATTTGAGGATGATTTTTTCCTTTTTTTTAAAATGAAGATTAGCATGAATAAAATTACAGTTTGCTGTTGCTTTTACACACCGGAGCTTCAAATCCATTTCTGAAACTTACAGATACAAAGTCATTCACAGACAAGCAAATAATTTAAGTTCCTTTATTTTTTTTAACCTACAAACAAGAGGTTCTCCTCAACCAATCAACAGAGCCAAGGAGACACAACGTGGGAAATCAGAAAGCAGGAAACTCGACCCGCGAAGAGCATTTGCTGGTAGGGAACACAGGGCACTGGATGAACCTGCCTGCCGAACTATCAAGGCACAGGTAAACCTGATACAACTGTGTGTTCCCAGATTCATCCACATTGCACTCGATCCCCGGTGGGTATCCGGTCGCTCGTTGAATGGCTTGCTTGATGCTTGACAAGCTGTACAAACCGCCATCTGGTTGGATACCAGCTCTCTTCAAGCTCTGCAGAATGTTGGCTTGATTCTTAAGGTCAAGTGCAGTTTGGAAGTAAGAGTGCTGGTCGAGGACCGACTCTGCGCATGTTCCATGTTTCTCCCACTCGTGTGACCAAAACTGGGAGCCGTCGCCGCTCGGGCATGCCAGCGTTGGCCAGTTCCTTCTCATACTACTTAGCAAGTCACCTATCTGCACAAAAGAATAGCAGAACCAACCCAAGTTTTCTTTCGTACTTCTTTCACTATGGTATTACTTCTGATACTATCAACATCAATATTATCAACTGACCTGAGAGGGATCGTAAGGGCTGTTAGGGTCGCAATTGGAAGGATAGGATCCATCATTATTGTTAGGCCACAGACCATGGATGCCAAAGTCAGCAGCCGGCTTCCCAGTGGTCGGGTAACAACAGCTCTGCCTGGTGTCACAGTATGACCCAGGCCACTGCACCAGAAGACATTCTCAGCACAAGAACTACAACAGTAAGCAAATGCAGTGGACTAACCTGCAACACAAAGTAGAAGAAGTCAAAGTCTTGCGCAGCGACCAACACTGCAAAGAAAGGAAAAAGCAATGCAACAGCTAAAAGAATCTTCATGAATCCTTGCCTCTTGGAAATGTCTTAATGTTTCTCTTTTGATAGATATCTGGATGCTTTATATAGAAATCAAAGAGGCAGGTCTCTGGCCCATAATGAGACGGCATATTCCTAATGTATATGCTCATTAAAATTAGAAACAATTCATTGACGTGACGCAACCATTTCTGCTGGCTAATCTGTCGTATTCCTATCCGCTTTTCACATCCATTCATATTTGATATTTCAAATTCTGATGGATCTGCTTTTATTTCTGATAATTGAGAAGGTGTAATTATTCATTAATGCTCAGAAACATTGTTTGTGGATTAGTTATAGTTGGTTCACTTTGGCTGTAATGTATGGCATAGTCTTATTAAAATGCTAGAGGAAGTCAAAATTTGGTGAGCAATGATAACAAACTGGGAATGAAATGCTTGCCATGTGTCATTTGTGGATGAGATTGTGAGAAGAAAGAGATGGGATGAGATTCGCCTTGTGTTTTTTGAGTGAAAAAAAACAGGATGAGATTGGCAACGTTTGATCACACACGCCAGACAAATAAGAAACGACCATGTTTGTCCCTTTCAGCATTCAAGTTTTATGTCCTTTCAGTTTTGTTTTAGTTTTTTTCCTGTAGAAATTTGATCCTTCAGTGCTCCAGTATTCCACTGGATTCCTCCTACTAATGAACTAGAGAGATCTAATGCGCTCTCCTATTCTTGATCTTGTAATAATGGCGTGGTCCAGTAAATTGCACTTCAATATAAACTTTGAACTCGTTCATACTCATGGAACTACTCAATTCGCACATGGTCAAAGCAGTTTCACATTTGGAGTTCTTAAGACAGTTTTACAACGACGGTTTTATATGTCATTTGATAAATTTCACATTCGCATTCACATGTAACATGATCATTTCATTATGTCAAAGCATCCTCTAGAATAGATAACAACAGTAATTTTATGCTGTAAGAGATACAAGCATCACTTAGAATCAAGGGAATTGGACTTGGGAGGAGCAATGGCTTGATGGCAACACAGGGCACTCGATCAGGTTGGACCCTGAAGTATCCACATACAGGTACACTTGATACAATTGACCGCTCCCTGATTCATCACTGTTGCATTCCACTCCAGGTGTGTACCCTGTTGCCTCTTTTATGGCCTCACTTATGCGGCTCAGGCTGTAACTTCCGTCATTTGCTGCAATACCCAATCATTGACAAAGACGAAGTTAAGAAGATTTGAGAAGTTTCAAGGTTATTTGTTACTTGATATGTCTATCAAGCAATGGAGTTCTTACCAGCATTCTGCAAGATTTGAAGGATGTGACACTGTTTCTTGAGTTTGAGAGCTGCGAGGATGTAGTCGCGCTGGTTGAATACTGACTCTAAGCATGTTCCATGCTTCTCCCACTCATGCGCCCAGAACGTCTCATCATTGCTGCTCGGGCAAGAAAGTGATGGCCAGTTCGCTTGCATTCGACTTTTCAAATCTGTCACCTGGTGCAGCACAATAAGCCACTCTTGATTGGATTCCCTTCTAGCATATTCCTTTTGTCGAGAAAAAGGAGAAAAAAGAAGAGCAGGTGTTATAATATCAGGTGTGATAAATTAGTCTCACATCGAATATTCGATAAATAGGGTCCAATATATATAATGAAAAAGTTCCATATCCCATGAGTTTAAGTTGTTGGGATGGTTTGGTGTACCATGAGCTTAAGCTTTTGGGATGGTTTGGTATCCGGCCCACTATAGTATTCCGATTTGACACTCTTTCGGCTCCTCCAACAGCAGGACCTGAAATGGGTCAAATGGAGTGTTAGGATCACAATCTGACGGATAAGAGCCATCATTGTTGTTGGGACAGAGGCCTTGAATGCCGAATTAAGCTGCTGGTTTTCTGGTGGAAGGGTAGCATGCTGGGAATCACAGTAAGAACCTGGCCACTATCAACAGAAAAACAAAGATACATATCAATGCATGCAAGAAGATCAGATTAACATAGTTTTATAAGTAACGTTGATGCAGAGACTCACTTGCTGAACGAAGTAGAAGAAATCAAAATCTTGTCCAGCTGAGAAGCTTGTGAGAAGTGACAGAACCAGGAGAAGATTTAACAAATTAGCTTTCATGTTTAACTAGATCACTCTCTGAAGGATTTTTGCTATGGGTGATACCAGTTACCTATTAAAGCTCGATTTTTATCCAAAGAAAGATTGGGGAATTTTGATTGGCATATTCTTATTTGTGTTGGAGACCAATGTGAATGATCGATGAATCAATAGGTTGTTTCACACTTGCCATACAATTATCTATTAATAGTGTTCTTTCCATACTCGTGGCTGAAGAAGTAAATTAAATTTTATTTAGTTTTTTTAATAGACTAAGAAAATGATCAATAATGCTCAAAATGAAATTTTTGGTTTCAGGCATTTGACTAAGTACGACAGTTTAAATAATTCATTTTGTTGAAACTCAACCAACTGCGACAAAACTTCTGCTTTATTAATGGTGACAAATATAAATTCCTTCGTGGCAGCTGCGTACCTGTCACGTCCCGAAGCCGAAAGATAACCGGCATTGTACATCTGTCTATACAATAAATATATAAAGCTCATCTTATATAATTATAAAGCATAAATATTTATAATAATTTTGTAACTTGTAATAACAATTTTAGCCTATACTACTAACATCTAATATAATATAACAAATTAATAACGAGTACACCTAAAATTAGAGATCTTGAAACCACAAGTTAGGAATATAATTAAGTTGTAAGAGTTCAAATAATTAAATAATGTAATTTATATCTAAAATCTAAAATTTAAATAATCAACAAATAATATCCCAAATAATCGTTTTTTTTTCTTTCTAATAAAACATAATGTCTAGAAATAATTTTATAGAGCATCATACATCTCTTTTTCTGAATTAATTTTTAGGATCAGAACCTGTAAAAAAATGAACGATCCCATATTAAGTTAACAATTTAATATGAAATAAAATCTCAAAGTATATTTATTATGAAGTATCAATCTTTTATGGAATTCTATTCAAAATTAAGTAACAAACTCGTATGTTTTTAAAATAAGAATTTTTTTCTCGGGAAGGAAAATAATAATGACAATAATAATAATAAAATTACTAATAATAATATACAAGTAAGTCATGAGTAGCGTTTTTTTACAAAATCGAGTACACACATAATAGGTATCCTAAATTACAAGTACATTGGTACATTTTAATTCAGTGGCCTCTTCACGGATACATGATGTTCCAAAGAAGACTACAACACGAATATACTGATACTTTGATATCTGCGGATGACAACAAAATTGATTTTTCATAATCATTGCACGTTGATATGACCATTGTTTAACTCTCAATAATAGAATCACAACACAAATCATAATAGAGACAGCACAATCAAATCTAACAAAATAAGGCAAATCATAAATAACTCATACATGAGATATTATAATTAAAAAATATATGTATAACTTCTTGAAACAAAATTTAGTTTCATATAAATATATTACAAAACTTATTAATGATAAATATATACAAATATATTTATAAATATAGTCTTCTTGATCTCAAATTATGGGGTCATACGTATTCCACAAATTACAATATAATATAACATCATACCAATTAAATGAAAATTTATTTTAAATGAATAAAACACATTAAAACATAATAATTTAAGAAAATAAATCATTTTAGTATGTTAAAATATCATTAATACTAACGGGAGTTCCTCATCCTTTTATCTAATAAGAAAAACATGAGATAAATCACGAGTAGGAGTTTAAGGCTCGTTTGAATCTAAATTATCAAATAAAATTTCAATTACAATATATAATTGCCCAAACATACTCCTAAATAAAATAACTCAACACCAAGTTTAACAATTTACATTGGTTTTAATCTAATCATACTCGAGGATTAAACAAAATTTAAGTGAAGTCCACTGATCATATCAAAATATTAATTCATCATGAAGTTCTATCTCTCAAGTTTTAAAATTAATAAGATAAAAGGGATTAGACTCTTAAATTATAACCATAATAAATTTTAAGGAGTTGTTAATAATAAATACATATCCCTAATAGAAATCAATAATCCCAAGCCAAACTATAAGAAAAAATTATATACTAACTTAATATACCATATGTTTAACATATACAAGTATCATTTTATCAAACTTTAACTCAATTCATGAATAATTGAATGCTAATTAGATATTGAAAGTGATGGAAAAAAAAATTCACGTTCTAGATCAAGAGAAGAGAAATAATAAAAAACTAATATCAAATACCACTTTGATCTGAAAAGAGAAGTATTATTTTAGTTAAACATAGTGCTAGTCTTTTCTTCTTAAATCCTTACAAATTTTTTGGCCAAAAACTCATCGTTAATCCGTCTTCTAATAAATCTTAATTTTTTTCTATTCTTGTCATCAAAACAAATCAAAAGAAAAGAAAATTACGATTAGGTCATATAAAGATACAAATTTACAAACCCCTCAAATTGGTAAGTTCTATACTTAAGTCCAAAATTTTCTTTTTCCTTTTGATTTTCACAGTACCCTACCCAAAAAAGAATACACCTTTCTCAGAAAAGTGATATCACACTTTTGAAATAGATTCCCAGGACGAAACTCAATTCAGGAACACCTTACATGAATCCATTTAAAGTTGGTCAATAAATTGCTTGCCACATCAATTAGTCAGCCTGGAATGAGTTCGTCTGAATTTGGATGCTGAAGTTTACTATTTTGTACCCTGTGTAAGCTGCAGTGGCCTCAGCACCACAAGGTGGGAATTCACATGCCATGAAATATGGTACGCAATTAATCCAAAGAAGAAGAAAATCAAACGGAAAATTTTCATTTCAACATGTACTTGCGGCCACGATAAGCTTTCCCCTAATTGGTGATCCCAATTGCCTGATATCCAAGAGAAAGTGACCCCTTCCAAGTGTTCTATTCATCCACCACAAGTAGATCAACAGCAAGTTACCTCACCACAAGCATTCCCATTCAAACTCATACATCAACTACCATTCTAGATCTTTCAGGAAATAGAGAGAAGAAAAACACAGAAGAAGACTGGACATGCCACGCCAAACTGAAAGTGCTAGAAGTGTTGGCTTTGTCCAACTCTGGATGATTCATGTACAAATGTACGGTATCTGAGATTTGAATAGACAAACTGTTCAATTCAGAAACAAATCTGAGAACAAGTGTACACCAATTGTTTATGCTATTTAAACCAGCCTTAGCATTCGTTTCCCTCCAGAGACGCCAACTGTTCCATATAACCCTGCTGCCTCGCTATCACAAACCCACAACAGCTTCAAGCATCTTATTTCCAGTTCTGCAGGTTGAATTAGCGTCCAGGAAGCTAAGCTTTCCAGTCTCGAAATGTCATCTGCACTCTCTCTTACAACAGCCCACCTTGCCTCCTGCAAATCTCCGCATGTCTCCAAGGAAAATCAGAGTAAACTCCCCATCAAAGACCTTCCAAACCAAAGAGCATCTTCAGATATTAATATCAGCAGAAGAAAGCTGTTAAGATCTGCAGGCCTTGGTCTGGGTCTTGTAGGTGCAGGATTTCCTTCAGCTCATCCAGCAAGGGCAGCTGAGCCAGAAAGCCCTCTAGAATCCACATCCAGTAGGATGTCATACTCTAGATTCCTTGAATACCTGGACGCCGGAGCAGTGAAGAAAGTAGACTTGTTCGATAATGGCACCACTGCAATAGCTGAGGTCTCCAATCCAGTGCTGAACAAGATACAGAGAGTCAAAGTGCAGTTACCTGGATTGCCAAAAGAGTTGCTGAGAAAGATGAAAGAGAAAGATGTAGATTTTGCTGCTCATCCTGTGGAACCCAACTGGGGGTTTGCAATTCTTGATTTTCTAGTGAATTGGGGGTTCCCTTTGCTCTTGCTTGGATCGTTGTTCCTAGGAAGATCGTCATTGAACACTCCAGGAGGCCCCAACTTGCCATTCGGCCTAGGAAGGTAAAGTTTCAGCATCCAAGTTAGTGAAACAACATTCTATCTGAATAAAGAACTGTGCCAAGAGCATAAGCTAAAAAGTAAAAAAATTGTTGATTAATTTTTCAAATAGAAGATATGGTAGAAATAGTTCACTTACCATATATTCAATATCTTTTGAAACTATCTCAGGTCTAAAGCCAAGTTTCAGATGGAACCAAACACAGGAGTAACATTCCATGATGTAGCAGGAGTTGATGACGCAAAGCAAGACTTCCAAGAAATTGTTGAGTTCTTGAAATTCCCTGAGAAGTTTGCTGCGATTGGTGCAAGGATTCCTAAAGGCGTGCTGCTGGTTGGACCAACTGGGACTGGGAAGACACTACTTGCTAAAGCTATTGCTGGGGAAGCTGGCGTTCCTTTCTTCTCTCTGTCAGGTTCAGAGTTCATCGAGATGTTCGTCGGTGTGGGGGCTTCAAGGGTGAGAGACTTGTTCAACAGGGCAAAGCAGAACTCACCGTGTCTGGTTTTCATTGATGAAATAGATGCAGTAGGAAGGCAGAGAGGAACTGGAATTGGGGGAGGAAATGATGAAAGAGAGCAAACACTCAACCAGTTGCTTACGGAAATGGATGGCTTCAGTGGAGACAGTGGAGTAATTGTCATTGCTGCCACTAACAGGCCTGAAATTCTTGATTCAGCTTTATTGAGGCCAGGGAGGTTCGATCGCCAGGTAACTTATTTTCTAATGAAGCTGATCTTTTTGCTCATAATATGCATACAAGGAGAATTCAAAATTGTTAATATCCCTGCGTTTCATTTATCATTTTCTTTTAACTATAGAAAGAGTCTGATGTGAATATTAGATGCATCTAGTAAAGGAAAGTCTTACAAATTTGAGCTTGCATGGGACAAAGATTGCTGATGACTATTTTAATTGGTTCAAATACAAAGATGCATTTTGAATCTCCAGGTAAACATTTTAGATTCTGGAACAATAAAATGGTTCATCTCCTGTTAAAAAAAACATTACCAAATTCATGACATTTGATGGCTTGGGACAATTCACATCTTTTAAAAGATGCATGCTAGCAAATTTGCTGGTTTGTCAGCCCTTTTTAGCTGTATGGTCATTTCTATTCTTCATTGACCAAAATGCTAGTCATAAATCAAAATAACCAAGTGGCAAAATGTTTTGTTTGGTTTAAAACATAATGAATATTTCATAACCATTGGACAGGTCACTGTTGGGTTACCTGATATAAGAGGGAGGGAGGAAATATTGAAGGTACATAGCAGCAACAAGAAGCTTGATAAGGATGTTTCTCTCAGTGTAATCGCCATGAGAACATCAGGCTTCAGTGGTGCAGACCTGGCAAACCTAATGAATGAAGCAGCCATTCTTGCTGGAAGAAGAGGCAAAGAGAAGATAACCTTGAAAGAGATTGATGATTCAATTGATCGAATTGTGGCAGGTCTAGAAGGAACAAAGATGACAGATGGGAAAAGCAAGATTCTTGTTGCATACCATGAGATTGGGCATGCCATTTGTGCGTAAGTTCAATTACCAACATCTCCTATTACATCACATCCTAGCATTACACGGCAAGATCTTCAAGTTGAGAATGACCGAATCTTTTCAACATAAGACACACAACATCAAATGTCAGTTATTAACCAAGACAAATAGTTGTCCATTGTTATAGAAGAAGACGCATAGAGATATACAGTACTGAAACTTTACAAGATAGAAAGTTTGATAGTAGTATTAAAGAAGAAAAGCTTCCATATTTGAACTATGCACCAAAAACATAATTGTGATGTTTGAAATCTGACTATGCAAGAAGAGAAGCAATAAGTTCATTGTGCAATCATTCAGCTGTCAATATATAATTCTTAGAATTCAGCCCACTTATGATCTATCTGTTGCAGGACCCTTACTCCTGGCCATGATCCAGTGCAAAAGGTTACCCTCATACCTCGAGGACAAGCTCGTGGTCTTACTTGGTTCCTGCCTGGTGAAGATCCAACTCTAGTTTCAAAGCAACAAATTTTTGCAAGGATTGTAGGAGGACTCGGAGGCCGAGCAACGGAGGAAGTAATATTTGGTGAATCAGAAGTCACCACTGGTGCAGCAGGAGATTTGCAGCAGATAACTCAAATTGCAAAACAGGTAAAACTTTTCTGAGCAAAGGACAAAATGACGTCATTACTTATTTGGAATAGGCTAGCATTACACTTGGTGGCTTTTGAGTTACATACAATTTTAAATCAAACTGCATGGAAGAATAAAATAGTTTAAGAACCAAAACAAAACAAAGATTCATAATCAAAGCATTGTCATCTAACATCTATGTTGTTTTGCTTTCAGATGGTCACCATGTATGGAATGTCAGAAATTGGACCATGGGCACTGATGGATCCTGCAGTACAAAGTGGCGATATAGTATTAAGGATGCTAGCAAAGAATTCAATGTCGGAAAAGCTTGCAGAAGACATTGACAAGTCAATAAAAGCAATAATTGACAAAGCTTATGACATTGCGAAAACACATATACGGAACAACCGAGAAGCTATGGACAAGTTGGTTGATATTTTACTAGAGAAGGAAACCCTATCAGGAGATGAGTTCAGAGCAATTTTGTCTGAATTCACCAACATTGAAGAGGATAGGCAGAAGTTGAGCACTGTTCCAGAGCTGGTTGCAGCTTGAATCACCAAAACAAGTGTCATGCTTCATTTCACCATGATAGAATAATAAGTTGGTATCTGACAAATGAGCCTGTAGAAAAGGAATTAAAAACATGGATGATCTATTCCTGTTCCGCTTACATGCTGTGACCGAATTGCTTTTTGCAATAGAGAGCACTAAATAGCTATGTGTTGCAATTCATGATTCAGCTGATCTTCGTTCTATGTGGCACAGGATAAGTGTTATTAATGAGCAGCTGTATGGTTAACATACCAGTCACAATGCACGACTCTAAATGTCCTTGGTGTAATCAATCCCTCCAGAAAATCACACAGCAACAAATGAGTTTTCTGTAGAAAGGACTCTGCAAACCATGTAATCTTGACCAATGTGAACAGCTAAGATATGCATGCACGCCATCAATATCCACAGAGCAGCCATAAATTCTGCTACAAATTGCATAGCTTGAATTGAGCCCATTGTTTCCAATAAGTTAAATTTAGAAGGGAGCTGTAAAATCATGAACTAGTATCATGCTACCGAATGTAGACGAATGCCACCCTTCTGGTCAACATTGTGCAACGGGCATAGTTTGAGCACAAGAGCATTTTTTATAGCTCTACCAGTAATCATTGCATGAGCAATGTCCTGATCTGAAATGATGGAACCGATTGCGGTCTCTAATGACTACCACCCTATTATAAACACTGGATAGCACCTTGGAGAATGTGTGACAATCAACACAAGTTCGGAGATTTTTTGCAATTCTAATTGTCGTGCCAGGTGGAGTTGCAAGAACACCAAAAGCAAGGGCCAGTTTTTCACTATGATATGAGAGTGCATTCGCCTTCTCCTTACTATCAGTATCATGCAACTCAGATTCCATATTTGCAACATAACCAGCTATCTTCAGCTGACTGACTATACCATCAAGAGTCTTGTAAATCTCAGCCTTCCTTGGATGACAATCATCATCAACAATAAACTCATGAACAACTCCATTCAATTCTAATGTGCTACACCCGGGGGATGTTTGTATCCCTTTATCTTTCATCAACCTCCTAATCTCGGCTACCTTCTCCCAATTCCCAGCAGAAGAATAGATATTCAGTAATAACACATAATCTCCAGCTTGTGCAGCTTTCAACTCAATCAGATGCTCTACAATTCGTTCTCCAAGTTGGACATGCCTATGAATCTTGCAAGCTCCAAGTAGAGTCCTCCAAATAGTAGCATCCGGTTTGACTACCATTTCATTTCTTATAAGTCCATATGCATCATCAAGCAAACCTGCACGACCCAAAAGATCAACCATGCAACCGTAGTGATGTACATTGGGTACGATTCCATACTTCAATCTCATCATATCAAAGAAACGGAACCCCTCATCTACCATCCCACTGTGGCTACAAGCTGACAGCACACCAGTGAATGTCTGCTCGTCAGGTGGAACGCCCACCCTCTGCATCTCATAGAATGCCTCAATAGCATCGCGTCCATATCCATTCATAGCCAACCCTGATATCATCGCACTCCAACTAATAACATTCTTCCTAGGTGTATCACAAAACACTCTATAAGCTTTATCCACAAAACCACATTTTGAATACATGGCTATCATTGAATTCCGTATATTCAAAGTATCACCATAACCATGTTCCTCAACGTACTTATGTATCCGCTCCCCAAACTCAAGTGCGCCAAGGTGCGCACAAGCCTGGAGCAACAGCAGGCAAGTGACATCATCAGGCGTCGATCCATATTCTGGGCTCTGCATCACATCAAACAGACCCAATACGTCCTTTGTGCGCCGATTACGAACGTAGCATGAAATCAAGACATTCCAAGCAACTGTATCTCGACTAGGCATTTCCCCAAACACCCGGCACGCACCCTCGTCATCTCCACACGAAGCATACAAATCCATCAGAGCAGTCAACAACAATGGATCACCTTGCTGCCCATCCTGCAAAATCCTTGCATGGACCTGCTTCCCGCGGCACAAAGAGGACACCTTGGCGCAGGATTTGAGGACGAAGGTAGAAGAGAACGGATTGCCACTGACGCCATCTTCTCGCATGCGTCTATAAAAGGCGAAAACTTTATGGGGGGAGTTACTGCTTTGGGAGTAGGCCCTCAAGATGGAGTTGTAGTGAAGGACGCCGGGGTTGGGGATTTGATCGAATACCCGAAGACAGTACCTGAGGTCGTGGAAGGGGGACGAGGCGGCGCGGGACAAGAAGGCGGAGGAGACGGCGGCGTGGTGGAAGAGTGCGGCGCGGAGGAGGCGAGCGTGGATTTGGAGGAGATGCGCCATGGCAGAGCATGATTTGATGAGAGAAATGAAGTCCGCCGGGGAAGTATGGATTGGATTTGGGAAATGGAGAACATGATGAGCTAAAGACATAAATTTTGGAAGAAGGTCGAGTTTGAATGGACGATTGACGTGGTTGATTTCTGGACGCGAGCGATTGAACAACTTTAGTCAAAGTCAGCCCCCAAAAGACTTCCAGGAGGTCAACCGTCTGTGCGCTTATTAATTATCAACAAGCACCAGCTGCTACGTCAACAGTCCACACATCTAATAAATTAAGAGTATTAATTACTAAAATCTAGTCACTCAACTACCGTTTTTAAATTTCGACCGCAATTAAAATATTTCAGTTTCGACTAAATTTATAAATATAAAATTTAATTTCAAACCTAAAAGTATAATTTATTTAATATTTAATATTATTTTTATTTTATTAATTTAAGTTAGATTAAATCGTTAAATTTTTCAGCCTTATTCATAATAATCCGGATTCGAATCTTGGGCTTTATAATTTATTTTTCTTACATTTTAGATATTTTTTACCCAAAAAATCTGTATTTAATAATTTTAAAAATACATATACTTAAAATTTTCAAAGTATAGTAAAAAAATTTAAAATTTTGGTTTAAATATCCAACCAACTCTCTACTTTTTATCTTCTTATTGACCGCTTATTTTAATGATTTTTACAACTAAAAAATTTAATAGAGATTAATCATCGTTTTAAGTCTAGTAATTAGAAGCGATAATTGTTAAGCGGCTGCATAACCACTCAACTAGTGTATAAACGTCTGTCACTTGGAATTTCATTTTACAACCAATCAAACAGACCCAGATTTCACCTGAGATTGTAGTAAACATGATAAATAATGTCAAATTGTAAACACGGCCAATTCATTCGCACGACAACTACGCACAATTTTCTTGATCGCCATTTGGTATATATTTCTCCATGGCACAGAACAAAAGGTTTTAACAGTTTCCTTTCAATCTTCCTAAATTTATCATCCACAGCAAGCTGGTTATCAGGGAAGCTCATGATGAACTTGATGGAGCTTGTAACTCCATGATCCTCCTCTTCTTGTAATTAGCCTTGAAGCAAGCCTGCCTCAACCTCTTCGTCTTCTCCTCCAACTGCATGCTTGGTTCCCTCTCCATCGTCTTCCTCTCCTGCTCCAGTATCTTTATTGCACTCCTCAGTTGTGCTTCAGCTTCATTCCCGTCTTCCTTCGTCAGTTCCTGCACACACCACAAACATGAAACTCTGCAACATGGAAGATAAGAAGATCGCGGGAGAGGAGTACTTGAACATTTTTTATCAATGTCTGCAAGCTCTTCATCTTCCTGTGGGGCCATCTTGGGATGCCAAGCTCCCTGCACTTCTTCTTCAAGAGCGTGAGACCAACATTGAGCTCCTTTGCAGCTTGAGTTATGGGCATGTAGAAGTAGCGAGAAACCTCCTCAAACGTTATAACCTTCTCTTCTCTGTTATTCTCCACCTTCCTGTCTGTGTATTCTTCTGTCTTCTCTCCATTTCCACCGACAAAGCTCTCCTTCTTGGGATTGACACTCGTCTCATCTCCGATCTCATCCAAGCATCCTATCTCCCCATCAAACATGCTGTTGAACTCATCTGCGGCTTAGTCAAATGATAATCAACAGACTTACTCTTTGACAGAGGAGGAAGAGGATTAGTAACCAGTGAGGCAATGACATGATATACCTTGGAAGTCAATAGTGTGAGGAAACAAAGAATCTGGAGGATCTTGCATGAGAGGAGCGGCTTCAATTACATCATCGAATATGGGGTAGTCCAGTTGCCAATTACAAAGAGGTAAACCACTGTAAAACCCCAAGGAAATCAAAGTCTAACCAAATAATTAACAAACTTGATAAAGAGATTATTCACTAAGCTGACCTGAAATATAGCTCATCATCTCCATTAGTGGCTCCTCCAAAGTCCCATAATTGCAGCTTATCCATCCCGAGAGAGAGAGAGAGAGAGAGAGAGAGAGAGAGAGAGAGAAAGAGAGAGGTACAACTGGAAAGTATTAGAAGGGGTGATGATGAGTTTGTTGATGGAGAAATATATATCAGAGAGAGAGAGAGAGTAGTCGGAGAAAGTGCGCCGGAGATGAAGGAGTGCAAGTATTTGAACGGCTCATGCCGGGGAGAGTGATGGAGCCGGATTGTGGAAAGGAGTTACTACTGGTCATGCTAATTAATTCAAGGGTGGGTAATTAAGTTTGGTGGGCGCATTAGCCGAAAACGGCTCCCAAATCACTGATTTTATCTCTTAATTATAATAATGATGGGAGAATTAATGCACAGTTTTTTGCTTTCTTTTCAGCTTGGGGAAAGAAAATTTTAGTTTATTTTCGGGAATGGATAATATTTATGGGTATTGTCATACAAATTAGACTCAGGATAAGGCCGCTAACAATTTATGAATTTTAAGTGATAATTTGTACGAGTGGATACAAAATTTTTTCAGGATGATTTTGACCTTTCATTCTATCAAAATCCTAATTTTAGTTGTCTTTAGATCACCTAATTTGTCTCTAAATTAATGTACATAATAAATAGAGAAAAAAATCTTTCACAAATATTAAATCGTAAACTCTAAATTTTAAACTTAAATCCAAAATTCTAAATCTAATTCATAAATTGTAATTTTTTAACTTAAAATCCTAAAATTCTTAACTTTTATATCTTAAATCTTAAAATAATAAAATATGAAGTTTTAAATTCAAAATTATCATGAGATTATTTCAAGACAAATAAACAGTTTAAAAACTAATAGGACGAAAGTTAAAAAATAATCTCGAGAAATTATCCCATTCTAATTTGTAAATTTGTGGTATAAATTATTGGATTTTTTTTGCAATTCAGATAAGCTCCAAATCTCTGATGATCTTATTACACGAATGAATCAAAAAATAAATCTCAGACGAAAATGGGTGAGATGTATCCCCAGAAACAAAAACATGAACTCTATTGTGCAACTCAATCCAACTGTAACCAGGTTGCTTCACAATCCTCCTCCTATCCATCACTTCCCTCACTTCCAACGCCTCGTCCCACCGCCCCTCGTCGGCGTGCATGTTGTACATGAGCACGTACGGAGCGGAACTCTCCGGTTCGAGCTCTGTCAATGCCTCTGCTGCGACCCGAGCCAATGCCACGTTATTGTGCACTCTACATGCGCCTAGCAGCGCTCCCCACACTGCTCGGTCCGGTGGAACTAACATGCCTCTGATGACTTCCATTGCGTCTTCGAGATGCCCGTGCCGCCCGATGAGGTCTACGAGTGAAGCATAGTGCTCAACTCTTGGCATTATGCCGAACTCACGGAGCATGGAGTCAAACTGTCTCCTCCCTTCTTCCACCAGCCCTGCATGCCCACAAGCATTAAGAACTGAGATGAAAGTTATATGGGTTGGCTTCACTTTCACCCTCCTCATTTCATTGAAAAACTCTAGTGCTTGTTTTGCAAGCCCATGTTGTGCGTAACCTCCGATCATCGCGTTCCATGAGACAACATCTTTTGGTGATTTCATCTCCAAGAACACAGCTTTTGCATCTGTCAAATTCCCACACCGAGCATACATTGTGATAAGAGCATTGTTGATAGGAATGTCTGCGACAATTGTCTTCACAATGAGCTGGTGGACCTGTATTCCTTGGCGCAAAGTTGCAACCCCAGCGCAAGCACTAAGCACTGACGACAAAGTATGTGGATCAGGTCTCTCACCAGCGGCCTGCATTTGCGAGAAGAGCTCAATGGCACTATCATAGTCGCCATTCTGCTCATATCCAGCGATCATGGTGTTCCAAGAAACGAGATTCTTGTTTGGCATCCTCTCAAAGTACCACCTCGCTTGCTCGATATCCCCTTTCTGAGTGAATCCGCATACAATGGAGTTCCATGACGTTGTGTCTGGGTCTGGCAACTCCAAGAATAAATTCACAGCCTCATCCATCTCCAGTGCCTGCACATATCCGGCAATCATCGTGTTCCACGAGAAAACATCTTTTTCAGGCATTTTGTCAAACAATTCCTTTGCCGATCGAACATTCCCAGCTTTAACATAACACATGATCACCGAATTCCAGGAAATCACATTCTTCTGGAATCTACTGTTTTTCTCCGGTATCAAGTCGAACAGTCGCCGTGCTTCCTCAGCCTGTCCACACTGTCCAAAACCGGCAATTAAAGTGTTGTAGGCAGCGACAATTCCTTCAATATCCTCTATCCCCTCACTCTTGAGCAAAACTTCTTTGGCTTCGTGCAATCTGCCATTCCGAATAAGACCCGACATGAGCGCACTCACAGAAGCGGCATCTCGAACAGGCATTTGGTCAAAAAGCTCCACTGCTTTATTTATCTCTCCAACACCGAGAAATCCAGTGATCATGGTGTTCCACGAAACAACATTCCTGTCGGGCATCAGTTCAAACAAGCGAATTGCTTCCTCCATCACCCGGTTCCTAACGTATCCATTGATCATGGTGTTCCAAGAAATGGCGTCCCTCTCCGGCATGGCCTCGAAGAGCCGACGCCCCTCCTCGAGCTCATGTGGGTCTCTGGACGAGGCATACCCAAGAAGCATCGAATTCCACGACACGATGTCTCGTTCAGGCATTTTGTCGAACATCCTGCGGGCTTGCGGAAGTTCGCGGTTCCGGACGTAGCCGGTGATCATGGAGTTCCATGTGACCACGTTGCGGTGTCGGAGGCCGTCAAAGATCCGGCGGGCCTTGCGGAGCTGACCGCTTCGAATGAGATCGGAGAGGGACTTGTTCTGCTGCCGGAGGAAGAGGTCCTGGTGCTCGCCGGCGGGAGCAGTAGAGAGCACGCGGCGTGCTGCGAACTGTGACAGCCTTCTCATGTTAGAAGACTTCGAGATAATGGTCCAACAAAGACGAGATTCTCTCTCTAAGTTCAGGAGTTTCCTCTCGAAGGAATTTTTGCTCGTATACCCCCAGAAACGTCTAAAATTGCATACGAATACATCATCTACGCCACGCATGCAAATCCATCCGTCATATATTAATAGAAAGCAATTATATTTAATGAATGAGAAATATTTCATCTTTAGTCTTATGTTAATAAAATATAAAAAATTAAAATTAAAATAAATATGATAACTATTATAAATTTAATAATAATAAAAAAATTTAGAATGGTAAAAAATAAAATCCTGATACTCGGTTTTAATGGGTAGGCAGGCCGTAACAATGACGTCAAATTCTCCCCTCTTGTAGAAATCCGGCGCATCCACCACACCAGCTGGATTGTTCACCGGAGCGTAATCCGCACCATCTTGATCCTCCAACACAACTCCCTTGAAGGATGCCGCTCGCCCATTTCCTTAGCCGACAGAGAGGCCGCTGCCCATCGGGGGACCCTGGTCATTGTGAGTATAGCCCACCGTGCCACCCCAGATCACTTGAGAATCTGAGATGCATGGTCCGCCAAACTCGAGAACTGGGAGCTCGGCCAGTACCCCACAGTACTGAGATCATCATGCTGGCCGCTTGCCCTGTAGTACAACCACCAGTTCCCGGAGGATCCATCCTGACAATTGGCGAACAAAGAAGAAAGAAAACATGTTTGTCGACAAACGTTTCCACGTGTGTACCTTATAGATCTTTAACGTACCTGATATCGCGTGCCGTCCGTCGATCTCAGAAACTTGATCGATGAGGCAAATAAAGAAAAACAGTAAGAAGAAAGCAAAAGCAGACAACACCTTGGGAGCAATGGAGTTTGTTGGAGGTACCACCATTGCAGCAGTATCATGGCATTACATAGAGGACGGGCGAGTAGCCGATTTGGGAAACTGTCGATCGCAAATAGGCAAGCAATCCAATCCACAATCCAAATGCTACACTTCATAATGATTTCGATCGACATGGTGGTATTTCACCATATACTTCTAATTACACTCTTATTAATCAACCTTCTTTACTCTCTTTTATAAAAAGAAACTCTGGTAGAATCTCCCTCTCCTTCTGCTGCTTCTCCTGCTCAATCGGGCCGCCATCTCCACAGCGCAGCCTCCTCTGACTCCGGGGGAAGGCAGCCGAGGAGCTATCCACTAAGCTCTGCGGTTTCTAACCCAAGCCAGACCAATTTCGAACTTGGATAAAAGGATCAAGGGACGAGTGATGATGCCATCACTTGACCCCACATCCGCTGTGCGGATTGAACGTAAGGCTTGTCTTGTCAATGAGTTCCAAGTGGTCGTGGCAGAGAACCATTGGGGATGCGAGATGATTGGCAGAGGATAATAAGGCATAACGCAGATGCAAGTGTACGTACATACTTATACATGCATATCCTCACAATGAAAACATTTTCTTTGATTATTCTAAAAGATGGTGTTGTAATGACATCGTATGAGATTGTTATAAATCCAGAACAATATTTCACAGAAGAGATGACTATCTATATCACGTTCTCAAACCGAGGTGTGATGAACATGATATACTTGTCTAAACGATAGATATATAAGGTTAAGTTTATATAAAAATAAAAAATATTTTTTCTAATAAATCTTACAATTTTATGATAATAATTTCATTAAATAGATAACTCTTAACTAATTCTTAGAATCATCTAACAAATAACTCTAATAAATAAGTTTTGGTTATTTTTCATAAAATTTTTAAAATATTGAATCCATAAGAGAATTTAATAATCAAATAGTTTCAAATAATCATTAAAAAAATCATAACTATTTGAAAGTCTAAAGAATCAACGAAGCAATCCTAAATAATCACATATTATACTAATATAAAATGAAGTTTAAAAAGTTTATTGTAAAATGTTACACACATCTTTTTCGAATTAGTCTCTAATATCAGAACTTACAATAGAATAAATAATTTCATATTAAATAAATATTTAATATATGCGAATATGAAAGATTTAAGAATCAGTTCAAACAAAATTAAACTATTTTCAAAATTTAAATGGATGCCACCAAGATAAAACAACCAAGTGTAATGTTTTTAAACCCATTACTAATAGTTCGTTAAAAAACCACAAATTTAGTCAACAAGTAATTATTGGTGTCTTCGAAACAAGTGACATATTAGTCAGCGGCTGTAATAAAAATTAGGAATTTCTTATAAAAGTGGGTCTTATCAAGAATACCTCATGAAAGAGATTAAGAATATATCACTGCTCTAATGTTTGCGGATGATAGTAAAATTGATTTCTAGTAAGAATACAAGTACATATCGATATGGTTATTTAACCTCAATGACAGGGTAAGACAAAAGTCAAGTTGTCATTTAACCTCGATAGCAGGACAAGACATGAATGAAGTGAGAGACAATATAATAAAATAAAATACTAAGAATCAAGAATATTTATAATTATGAAGTTCTTAGATATAAACTCATACATGATTTTCAAACTCAAATATAAGAATTCAAATAAATATAAAAAGATAAGTAACACTTTTTATAGATTTACGTGCATAATTTTTACATTTTCAAGATAAGTGAATATAATATAAATGTAAGGTAATATATATTATTCACAAAATTTTTAAAATATCAAAAGCATTGTAAGCTACTTATTTATCATATATTTACGGTTTATATTCATCCAAAGATTTTAATATTAAATTAGGTTGCTAGCTCAACATTAATGGAAGTTCTTCATTTGCTTACCTAATAAGAAAAATATGAGATATATCACGAGTAAGAGTGTAAGTCTCGTTAGAAGCTAAATTATCAAATAAAATTTTAATTACAATTTATAATTGCCCAAGCATACTTTTAAATAAAGTAACACAATACAAAGGCTAATAATTTACATTGGCATTAACTTAATTATGCTTGAGTATTGAATAAAATTTAAGTGAAAACTATTCCTCATATCAAAATATTAATTTGCTGTGAAGTTCTATCTCTCAAGTTTTAGAATTAATAAGATGAAATATATTGAGCTTTTAAATTATAACCACAATAAATTTTAAGGAGTTATTGACACTTAATAATAAATACATATCTCTAATAGAAATCAATAACCCCAAACCAAATTAGGTGAAAGAATTTCATGACCTAACTTAATATACTACATGTTTAACATACACTAATATCATCTTATTAAATTTTAATTCGATTCACAAATAATTAGATGTTAATTGGATCCTAAAGATGATGAGAAAAATGAAAATCACATTCTAGATCATGCTAAGAAAGATAATGAAAAACTAATGATAAATGTTATTTTAACCCGAATGGATGAGTATTAGCTTATCTAAACCTAGTACTAACATTCTTCTTTCCAAATCCTTGCGAATTTTTGACTAAAAATTCGTTGTTAATCTGGTCTCTAAAAAACCCAAGCCTCCCTGTTCTCACTGCCAGAACAAAGCCAAAGGAAAGAATAGGTTGAGCCCGGACAAGTTGAGAAATAAATTTACAAAAAGTTTCCTAAATTAATAAGTTTTACGCCTAAATCCAAAATCTTTTTTTTCGTCACAACCTACGCTAAGAAATTTTGAACAAGTTTAAAAACATTGGCAATGAAACAATGTAAAAAGCTATAACAATCATTGTCTTAAGACTACAATGCAATTCAATCTCACATGTCATTGTCAGTAAAATAGAGATCTACATCTAAGATTCATAAGAACTTATTTCTAAATACAACCTTCATAACTATTTGAACACGTTATCCAGATATCTAAATTTGTAATGGTTTACATTGCTGAATATCGGTGCTCAACAAACTTCTCTGCTGCCTAAAATAAACATACGCAATAAATCATGCAGTTTTTGCCTATCTGAAAAACACCTGCCACATCTTACGACAATAGAAACTTGAGAAGCTCAGTTCCTCTTAAAGCCTATTGGATCAAAAGTGCATCGCAGTCAAACAAGATGTCCTGTTCTTCGCCACCACGACAGTTCCTTGATCTGGCTTTTAAGTGATAAACACTGCTCATTATGTTGAGCTCATGTGGCAAATTTATAGCTCTTGTATAATCTGCTTCACAGAACTGTAGGTGCCCAGGGTAGCCATGGAAACTCCGAGTACCAAGATCCCTGCAATGGAAACTAGCTCAACTCTGTTCCTCCGAGAATCCTTGTAGATCATGAGATTGCACACACATGGCAATAGCACAGAAACTATAACACTCAAAAGTGATCCAATAAATGCCATGAGGTAAGCAAAGAATGGTATTGTTAAGGCCATAATCGCAATGCTGGATACCAAGAGGCTTCTGATAAGAAGTGAAACCGATTTCATGTTATAAGCTTGAAGTCTTTCTTCAATCGCGGTTGCCACTGGTGTGATTGTCAGCGCAAATTTCGTTACTGGGTTGACCAATGTGGTATAAATTGCTACCGTGGAGCTCGTACGTCCCAGTGGTAGATTCAGTGTCACTTGGGATTGCACGTCGTCCCCATACATTAGATAGCCAAAAATTGCCATTGATCCATAACTAAGAGTGCTGAGGAAAAAGCACACAAACAACACCTGTGGCAAAATACAAAAATCATTGAGGATAAGATTAGCTAAGCAAACATGTTTCTCAAATTTCAATCAAGCATAAACATTACGGATATATAAATGGAAAAACAAGTTCCGAATTTACATTTTTACCTTAGAGAATTGGGCCTTTTTTTTCATTGTACTATAGAGCGTAGGAAGCACTGCATGCCCACAGTAGCAGAAAGCATACAGGCCTAACGAGGTCGGCAATCCGCTGGTATTGAGAAACCTTCCTCGCTCATGAAATCCGACTCCATCAACCGTGGCAGCCCAAAAAACAGAACCAACCACAATCAACGAAGCCAGGACACCACCAGCCGAGATAAAAGCAAGATTACCTATGCTTCTGAGCCAAGTTGTTGGCAAAACTACAAGTGCCATAATCACCACAAAGAATTGCCTTCCCGAAATCCGTAAATTTCCCAACCCAAAGCCTACATTGGGGAACAGTTTGTCCAAGCTGTCTCCCTCCAGTATCAGGAATTCAATTGCGACAAGATAGAGCTCGAGGTACATGCAGATGGATACTATTAATCTCCCATTGCGTCCAAACGCGAATTGTCCGATGTCCGGATAGCTTCTGATACTTGGATCAGCATCCATGCATTGTTTAAGCAGTAATCCAGTGTAGTAACAAATAACAGCCACCATAAAGAGTAGCATTAAACTGAGCCACCCACCCTGTGAAAGTGCATATGGAATTGACAGTATCCCAACTCCTGATAAATCAGAACAGACTAGTATTAGCTTTCTAATAAGAATTAAAATTGAAAAAAAAGCAGATTTATAAATCCATGCAGAACAGCAGGAAGGCCTTAACCAAACAATTGCAGAAACCCAATTTTCGGTACTTCAATAAATTTTATCCTTGCTCGTGGATCCAGAAAGGACAATCTAATTGGACCAAGAACAAGAAAAGAATAAACTGATTGCGACCGATGTTGCCGATGAGGCAAGGTTCTTTAATGGTAAAATCCAGTTTCCTTAAAAAAAAAATCAAACTATCAACCAACAGTAATATACCATTACTCTTTTTTTTTTTTCAGTGGAATACTTGTACAAAGCAGATGTTCTACAGAAAGATTACTGAGAATCCAAAAGAACAAGAAAAAAAAAAAACCCTAACCTGTGAACGCATTGAGGCCATTGAAGCAGGTCTCGACAAACCCTGCACCACCTTCATCCTGCTGCTCACGTTGGGCTTCAACATCCTTGTTCCCGCCCTGCACCCCGTAGCTCTGCAGCAAAGGCACCTCCGAGGCATCTTCAACGCCATCGCAGTCCACCAAGATTGCATTTTGGTTTGGAGACGGAGCTGGAGAAGAGCGCGCAGTCATTGCTGCAATCCCCTGCTCTCGAGCACGAGGTCAAGACTAGAGAAACTCAGATGACCACGCAGCCCTAATGCGATGTATTTATGATGCGAACTCGCCGCAAGACGTCGACGAGAGTGACGTAGGACAATCACAACAAATTAGAGTTCAAATCAAAGTCGAATTGTAACTTCCTTTCGAATTTATCGAGATTAATACAGCGATAAGTTTAATATTATACAATTAATTATTTATTTAAAAATTAAAATCAAATCTAATAATCTTACTATTTACAACTTTAGCTATAGATCAAAATCAGGATTTAAAATTCGTATATAATTTTTTTATGTAAACTAAATTAGATAAAATTAGTAATAGAGTTTAGATTTTATTTTTAATTCACATGAACTTGGATTCTGAGTTCTTTGAGTAAAATTTTCATCCTGACAGGATCTGCAAAACCCTAATCTTAACACATGGCGTAAGAAAACAGAAGATGGAGACGAAGACCGAGACAATTTTACCTGCAGCACTGCAGCTCTTGATTGTTTAATGGCCCTTTTTTATAATTTTTAATTAAAAAATCTCTGCATATATAGGATCTCGGGACCTAATTTTCTTTTAATTTCATGAAACGTAAAATTGAATTACAGATAAGACATATTAACAATAAATTTTTCTTATCAAGTTAAAAACTTAAGGCTTTGTTACATCCATGGTATAACTTACAGATTGAGGACTTGATTATTAATGTAAAACTAACAAAACTAGTAAAAATATAGAAATACGAGTATTTGTGGAATTAGAGGTTATTTTTATTATCAAAAGTGAAAGAAAATATAGAAAAGTCACTTTTTCTATTTTCGACTTATTTTTAAAGATAATTCACTTTTGTTATTTAGTTGAAAGATTTCTTTGATTGTTGGGAAGTGGACGAAAGGCATAAAAAAGTTTTATATCATTAAATAGACCATCTCCTATATGTAGATAAATTAGGATTCGATTGAACTTACTTTCATGTTATGAATAATAATAAAAAAATTTCTGAAAAATAATTGTTATGCTAAAAGCAATAAGCCTAATAAAAATCTCTAGGATATTGTTTGGTAATGGATTAGAATCAGGACTAATATAATTTTAACTGACTTAACATTCAAACATCAAAAAGATCATCAGAATAATTTTTTCAGTATATTTTTAACTAAAGATAATATTTTACTAAATTACTCCTACTTTTATTCTTTTGCAGCAAAAATAACCAACCTTAATACTAACAATTACAATAGTAATTTAATCCAAAATAGTTGTAAAATTTTTTTACTATCAACCAAACACTATCTTTTATACTTTAATTTTAAATTAAAATTTAATTGAAGCATTAATTTGTTACCAAACGTACCCTAAAATGCTTAGCATGTATTTCCAATGTTTGTACTTAGCAGGGCAGCCCTTCAACTATTGTTCCCCAAATCAAATTTAATTTGCACAAAATAACAACTGTCAACTGATTAAATTTGCTGGGATATTTGTGGGGATCAATCAAATAAATAAATAAATAAATAAATAAAGAGCGTCTGATTCGGATTTGGGCGAGCCGGTCGCCACTTTGGACTTGTTTGAGACCTCTTGTTCATTGCGCATGTGGCTGGCCATGTTTCGTGCTATCGCAGGCGGCACATGGCACGTGGGCTGTATTTTACACATTTTTTTAATGCAGGTGAAAGCACGTTGCATTTAAAATTGTTCAGAGTAATAGAAAGAGATTCGTGTTTAACGTGGAGTGGAGATTGGTTAGGACTATCGGAGTCGAATGTGAGGCGGGATTTGGTCCTGCCCATCGCACGATCAGTCCTGGAAACAATCACGTGGTAGCAAACAATAGTCCTATGCTGCAGTTCAAAGCCTCTTGAAGAGAAGAATGGAGCTTTTAAGAAAAACTTCAAATTTTTTTAAAATAATTTAAAGACTAAATTTTAAAGTAAATGAACTAGAAAACGGAAAGACTCGTTAAATTCACCTCGTGCGCTTTGGGGAATAGGGTCCTGTCTTTCATGGAGGTATATATGGCTGGGCAGACTCCATGGCCACTGTAACCAAAGGCATGTAAACTTATAGTAGGTACTCCTTTCCATTTTAGAAGAGCTCCTCTTTCATGGAACCTGATTCCCTCAAGTGCACAAGTCCAAAGAATGGTGCCCACTACAATCAGAGAAGCCAAGACGCCACCAAAGGACCCATAAGAAAGCAACCTCAAGCTCCGAAGCCATGTTGTCGCCAGTATTATCAAGGTTGCGAGAAGAACAAACCCTTGTTTTCCTGCAACTCTTCAGTCGACCAATATTGAAATTTACAGTAGGAAACAGCTTCTCCAAGCTATCACTTTCTAGTATCAGAAACTCAATAGCAACAAGGTACAGTTCAAGGTACGAGAAGATGGTGACCGCAAGTCTTCCTTTGTAGCCAAAGGCTAGTTCATCAATGTCTGGATAGGTTTTAACTAGTGAATTCGCATCCATGCGTCCTTCTGCTGTGAAAAGCAGTATCAAGCTTAGCCAACCCCCTTATGACAATGCATATGGAATTGAGAGAATTCCAAGCCCTGTTAAACAAAAAAAAATAAAAAACATTTGTGGCTTCATAAAATAATACCTTACTGCTAATTCTGATTAATGAAATTCATCAGATCTACTATTCAATAAGCTAAATGAAATGTGGAACGTCACGTAAAGAATCATAAATAGACAAAGAATGCCATTAGGATAGAGTAAGATATCAAATAAAGAATGGTCAATGAGGTCCTCAAGATCATAGTTTTTGTGAGATAGTCCAAAAGAACACTATAAATGTATAAAAAATGGTTTGAGAGGGCGAGAAACAACCTATTAGTGCATTAGCTCCATTGAAACAAGTCCTAGCAAAGGTTTTGCCTGACCTAGGGGGGTTCTCCATTGTGCTTCTATTTAGCTAAAGCCCCCTAGGACTAGCAATGCTCACATGGGAAGACCAGTGGGTTTTTATAAATCAAGAATGTATGGGAGATGCCCCTGGAACTGGCTCAAAACAAAGATTAGATGGCGATGATGAGTAGATATCCATTCTAAGGAAAAGTGAAACAAGTGATCTAAGAAATATAGGAAAATAGAACTCACTTAGATGATTCCTGTGGAGTGTCTAACTCTTGGGGTTCTTGAAGTATATGATGAAGTGAAGTGTACCACACAGCATGTAAGGTCATCTGAATCTTTCCATTGGTCGGTGTTAGCAATACCTACATGCATCTTGATGCATTTTGAGAGTAGCCTGAGATATCCTGATATGAATTGTCACAATTCTTTATAGCATCATCAATTAGAAAACTACTGGCAGTAGTGATCTTCTTATGAGATCCATATTATTTTAGGTCTGTAAGCATGTCTATAAACAAATAATATTGTATCTTTATTTAAGGGACAGACAATAAGACACACATGTCATTGTTTCAATACAAAATGCAAAGTACATCCATTTTCTGAGATCATGTAATTGAACTCCCTTTTCTTTAATATAGTCAAAAGAAACTAATCCATGACCTTCACATATAGCATAACCAAAAGTTTTCCTCGCTCAATACTGTTAGCATACATGGTCATTTTTAGATGAAACACCAACAATGAAAAAAAAGTGGGGTTTATTTGAGGTGAAAAGAATCACAAAGATAGCCACAAGAAATTAGAAGACCTTTTTGTATAAGTTTTCCTGTCCTTGTGATCATTCAAGATGTTTGGATCAGATTCTCCTCTTCTTTCTCCAATCTTTTTCTTTCCTTCATCCACATTGCCGGTGGACATGCTCAAACAGTTCCAGGTTGTCAATTCAGAGGAAAGCATGTCCTTGTGGGTTGATGAGAAATGCTTTCAAATCCATAAAACAAGGACAAGAAAGACCATAAATGGTAAAAAAATGGCCCTTGATGAGCTATCATAAAAGCTTACAATCAAAGGAACCTGAAAAATGTTGGATCACTTCAAACTTCAAACAGAATAGCAGATGAACACTTACTCTGAGCTGAACTCATGATCATTTGGTCTTGGTAGACTATTTTCAGCACAGCACTTAGAATGTTCAGTATTTAAAAAGAACCAAATTGTTGAGTGATCTCAATAATTTACCACTAAAGAATGTCAGCTCTGTTGATGCTGCGGATTCCACTGACGCTAAATACTTTTAGTGTTTGATTCTGAACTTTCTATGACCAGGTCCAAATAAGCATCACACAGAAATAACCAAACCAAAATTTCACTTGGCTCAAATTCTTCTGTTCATGGTCAAGCTCTATGGTGGGATGACTTGAAATGGGAAGATCAGAAGGTATGAGTGCTATAAACCATGTTAAGAGACATTAAAGCAATTTATTAGATAAAAACACAAAAAACAGCCCAAGATAGGTTGATCGTGATTGACAAAGTTACCATATAACCATCTACGAAAACACAAAATTGCTTGGCCTTACTCTATCCGCAGTTTTGTGTTGTGCTGTACAATCAATAGACTTTGACATATGCCTTCAAGTAAGTGGGTTAGTTGCACTGAGTAGTGTGGTTGTTCTGTAGACATCCACTTATTCTGCAAGTTAACCAAACAACAGAAGAGCACTTGGTACCAAGAGAACTTCAGGTATACTTCTTTTCTAGTATCCCTAAAGTTCAATATGAAAAAAAAACTTGGAAGTAAGAGGCCATTGTAGGTACTGGACAACAGAAGATCACTTACTAGTAATGGATTTCTTCTGGAGTATTTGCTTTGGTTACAAACATCCTAAAGAGTCATCATGTTTAAAGTTTATATAAAAAGATAAAAAATAAATTACTACCATAGGTTCTGAAGAACACAAGACCACTCACTGCCAATGGGCTTCTTCGGGGATACCTTTTTTTGTGAGGGTGAAAGGCTCACAAAGGAGATAATAACCTAAACCAGAAACTTGCCAATCGTCAGTCTCAAACACAAAAATGGGGTGTTTTAACAACTACAATAATAGTGACACAATAAAGATATCTACCTAGTTCTCTAATATGTAAGAGGTCTCAAAAAGGCAGGCACCACACATCCCTTATAACTGGTTTCTAGTAGCTGCTCCAACTGGATAAAATTTCCATTTAGCAACTTCAACTACAGATGGCCATTTCTCAATTGGCTTAAATGCCCTAATCATCTGTGGCAAAAAGCACCAAGCAAAATTCCAGATAACCAATCAAATACAGCTGAAAACAGTGTAGAGACTCCTTTTCAAAAGATAGAGACTCTATTGGGGAATACTTCTGATAAATTCCATGTGTAACAACCAATTAAAACAACTTTTTTTTCAAGAAGCTAATTAAAACAATTACTAAAAATTGATTCCATCAACATTAGCTGGTTGTCTCGATGGAGCTGCACAACAATTTTCCTAGTAATGCCAATTGAAAGATCTAAAGATCTAATACTCAATCTCAGCATCCATCAGCAAGTTTTGCTCCAACTGACCAAATGGTAACTTAACAAAAAAAAACTGCCTTTCACTGGCCAAATGGTAACTTAACCAAAAGAAAAAAAAGCCTTTCACTGACCTTGCCTTTATCCTAACTAATTCCTTTTGTATTGCTTCTGGCTTCTTAATAATCCATTTTGAAAATAATATACATTAAATACACTGGTAAGGTTTTAATCACTGCATTAACCAACATCAGTCTGCTTCCAAGTTACAAACATCACCATTTGTCCCTTTCCAACATAGAAATCAATAAGATATTTTAATCAGCAATCAATGAAACCTCTTTTCATAAGGCATTATAGTGTGAAAGTGCATTCATTAGAATTCCCATTTCTTGCCTTTCCTTGTGTGATGCCGTGATTTGGGGATCGCTTTCTATGAGAAATGACTAGGTTTTGTGAAAATTAATCCTCAGCATTGAGGATAACTTGAATAAGAGAAAAGCCTGAGCATTGTTTCTTAAAAACTAATTTTCTCTCCCGACAAAGGATACACAATTCCACCAAAATAGACACACAAAAGTACAAAATATATATAAGCATGAAAAAGAGATAAAAACTTGGAAACATGGACATTTTATCACATACCATGTGCATAAAAGATCACATGCTGTGTTTATCAAGGTTCTTGTATTCACCAAATCCAAATCAAAGTAAATAAACATAAACTGGAATAGATTTTACCAACTCTTACACATTGTCCATTCTTGACAAGTTTCAGGCTATCATACTCTTTCGAGCAATCATTGCACTCTTTCAGAGCTACTCATTCTATAGCTAAAAACTCCTGATGATAAACATTTCTATATCATAAACAGAGAACTTGCAATTGTTGATATTATCAGTTCCAATTGTTTACAACATAGGGAAAACCAGCAAATTGTTTACTGAGGCCATCGAACGATCATTCAAGAAACTGTTTTTCACAAACAACCATCATTTAGAGATTCAGGGTGAAGAACTATAATAAACAATATCAGTGCCTGAAGGCAACATTGTTTCAGAGTCACATCGTTCCATTTTCCAGTAGATGACAATAAAATGAAAAAATTGAACCAAGAGAGATTTTAGAGTGCCGAGATGAAGCAGTTTGAACAGTCAAAATAAAGATGGACTTACCAAAAACATCAGCTTTCCGTCACTCCATTTTCCGAATGGTTCAAAGGTAAAACTAAACAGAAATCACCATTCATAATACACTAATGCTCAAAAACTAGAAGCCAAATTTCACACATTCAGTGAATACAGGAAAATAAGCTCCTTTTTTATTCAACCTTAATTTCTTCATCAATTATACCATTAATTTAAAATTTCAAAGGCCTAAATGAACAATCCCACACAGAATAACAACCAGAAACTTCACCAAATGCATTCTCTTCAATCTATCAACGATCTCTTCAATCTATCAACGAGCATTTATGATTAAAAATTTATGCTTCGAATCCTCACCAGGGACTCCGTAACCGGAAGTGGACAAAAAGACATTTCTTTCCTCATCTTCCTCATCTTCTCATGGCGGCGATCCCGAGAGGCGAAAAGCGGCGGTCGCCGCCGGCGGGGGCCCGGAGATCTCACACGATCTTTTTTTTCGCATAAAGCCTCCTCACGTTGAACTCAAGCTCAACAGCAAGAATAGGGTAAAAAAAAAATAATTCGATAAAAATTTTAATATCTAAATATTAATTTAATTAGTGAATAATTTAGACTTTTTTTTAAATTTATATATTTTTTAGATATATTATATATTAAAATTTAAATAAATAAATATAAAAACAATATAATAATTTTTTTTAAAATAATATAAAATAAGCTAATTATTTTTTAATATTTAAATAATTATTTAATTAAAATAAAATAATTCTAACTGATTTCAAACCAAACACACACGTAGAAGTATTGCCACGTGGTACGTGTGATTCCCATATCCGCCTCGCCGGGATCCAAGTCCACAAATACTCTCACAAAACGCATCACGAGATCCTGGCCTTAAAACATCCTCGAGATCAGCTCTTGGTACGATCCAAGGCCAATGTCGTACCAAGGCCAATGTACGGCAGATGCCAACCGCGCCAGCGTAAAGCAACGATCGCCCGAAACCTCGACGTCTTTCTGTTCTCGTCCCCACTGGGCACTGGTGAACCCTCGGAGAGGCTCTCCTCGCCATGTGAGAGAGCTCGAGAGGATATCGAAACTCTAGAAAGAGAAATCGCAATTCCTCCTAGAATGCTTGCTCAAAATCATCGATTCCGATCCCATAGATCTCTTTCTCGGTTTCCGATCTCGTTCCGACGGTTCTCTCCCACTATCTTCTCTCGAGATCCCATTCTTGTCGCAATTTCAGCATAACCATCGATGGCGGGAGCGCGGAGGAGCGGATTCATGTGTTCTCTTATAGGACGGGGAAGGGGGATATGCCGGAGATCCATTTCAGGCGGTCTTTTTCCAGGGAACCAGAGGGGGCGGGGGAGGTCAAGGGAATTGGTGGAGTTTGGTAAGGGACGGATGCCGAGGGATTTGTGGGGGGATACGGAAGTGAGGCTTAATGGCCACCACTGGGTTGAGATTGCTGGATTTCAGGATTCAAGAGAGAATTTTGGAGACTTTTAGGATGACGCTAAGGTATGCTGGTTTTCGGTTTCAGGATAATTGGGCTGTTGTGATTCCAGGCAGGTGATCTCGTTGATGTATGTGGTTTTTTGGTTTCTCTAGAAAAAGGGGATTTAAAGGTTCGTTTTTGAAATGCATGATTCACAATTTAACAGAACGTTAAGCATGTTTTGATCGCACTGTTATTGTCTGAATGTTGGATAAAATCTAGATCGGCTTCTTTTTTGTTTCAATGTTTTTGAGACTTTTGTACATATGCCAGTTAGTATACGACATGTATTGCTATCTGTTATGCTTCTAGATTAGATTAGAGTGTTTTTCCTTGTTTGTAATTGTAACCAGGTGAGTGGTTAGCTACAGAACTAAATGAACCCTTCTGGCGCTAGGAAATCTGATCAATTTTATTTATCTGCTGTGAGGATTATTGCTGAGTTTTCTAATCGCCCATTGCATATCATATAAAATGTGGAATAGCTACTCCATTTATACCAAATGCAGTAGGCAACTCAGATACTTGATCTAAAGTCTAGTCTAATGTTGTGTTCCCTATTAGTTTGGTTGGGCATGATGTGGTAGGTGGTTATCATGCTTTTACTTGTTTCTTATACTAGTATTTCAATTTTCCAGACCACTTATATATAGCTTGGAAAATAATCTTTTTTTTTTCTTTTGTTCAAGTTTTCTGTTATAAGTTTTGCACTGTGTCAAGTTGACAAATAAACAAGATCAGTATGTGCAGGTGCTGATGAAGGCATTTATGCCTGGGTAGCTGCAAATTATGTCCTTGGCACCTTAGGGGATGAGCCTCAAAAAACCACAGGGATTATAGAACTTGGTGGGGCTTCTGCTCAGGTATTGTATTCTGTTATGTACTTTTGTCCCCTACTAGTGGCTGTCCATCAGAACATACACATATCATTTTTCTCGGAGTATTCATTAATGCCTTACTTTCCTTGTTCTATCTTAGTGCAACTAATTTTGGTAGTTCCCATTGGACTTCTACAATGGGCTACAGACATATATATATATATACCCCTGACTAGGTTGGATACTTTTTCTTCTTAACAAACTTGTACATTGTAACTGTTCTGGATATGCTTCAAACAAGCCATTTTGGGCATGTAAAACTTTGTGTGGTAATGATGAAAATGCGTTGAGACATTGTTTCAATCCAAATCAACAAACAGAACATGAAAACTTTGGAATCTATTCTGTTTCTTGCAATATTCCTGCAGTTGTTTATACTTTCTGGGCTTGATCTAGATCATTGGTCTTATGGAAATGTTAGAGATTACCATGTTGATTTATGAAACAGATGACAAGTAGGAGAATCAAATAGATGCATTTTGGTTGAAACCACAGCCCTCTGCTATCTTGGGTATATTGATAGTTAATTGTAATAGTAATGCCCCTTTTTTTGTAGATTTTACATGGAAGCAGACATCTCCTGTTATATACTTTTTTCCTAATATGTGATTTATTTTTTTTTTGAGAAATTATCGGGTGACCCGGGAGTGCCAGCTCATCCAATTGAGTTGGTGCTCCCAGCCAATCGTTTTGTGCCTCGTGGCAGAAATAGCCACATGGACCTTCCTTGTTGTGAAATAAAACCGGTGCTTTGTTAACTACATAGTTTGGAAAAACTAAAAAAAACATGAAGGCTCTTTTTAGGAAAAGAAAAACATGAAAATGTGTTAAAGAGTACTGTTTGAATTTCAATATGTTGTTCTTCGCGACAGGTGATAGATGACAATAAGCTCATGGTGATAGCAGCAATAATGAAAATCTTTATTGGCAAATTTTCTTTTTCTTGAGAGTTGTGATGGGAACAAACCCCAATTTTGTGTTTTTCTTTCAAAGGCTATTTCAAACCAGAAGCAACACTATTTTCTTCCGTTACAATCAAAGTCTCCATAAGTTTGATTAGCAATTAATTGAACAAAGATAGATAAATCAAAGTATAGACTATTTAGATGTTATCTTACTTAATGAATGGGTTCCTTGATCCCTTTTTTCTATTAAAAAACGTGTAGACAGAGAAATCAAATTGATAATACATATGACAATAGAATAAAAATTAAAAAAAATTAAACAAAGCCGAAAATAAAGCATAAAATCGAAATCGAAGATGGTATTTCCTAGAGGATATCGAATTTTTTTTAAAAGCATCAAAAGCAAGTTTTTTTTAAGTCTGTTTGGGTCGCGACCACAACGGAGAAGATCGATGTGGCTATTTGTGCCATTTATGCCATGTGGCACAAAACGATTAGCTGAGAGCACCAGCTCATTTGATGCTCCCGGCTCACCCAATGGTTTCTCTTACTTTTTTCACTTGAAGTTTGCACTTTGACCTGAAAATATCTGGTGGACCTGAAGTATCCATTTAGGTAACTGTCATGTTTTATTTCTTTTGCTTATACTGGCATTGGCTGGCAACCTAGTGTTGAAGAAATTTAGAGCTCAAATGCCAATCTGACCAGAGCATACAAAGCTTGGCTACACATTAAGCGCCAGCCAAAGTACTCATGTAGCCTGGATTCATTATTTCCCAGTCTATATTAATTTAGCAGCTTATGTTCTAGGACTTGGCGAAAATTTTGTAAATCAGGTCATGTGTTAAGACTGTTTAGGAGTTAAAGTCAAAGTAGGAGTCCAAGTAGGACTAAAGTTTGAGTAGGGTATTAACCCTATATAAGCTGTACTTTATTGTTGTTTTCAACACAAAATTCTCAGAGAGAAATCACGAGTCTCTCGTCATTGATAGAAACCTTAGCCTATTGATAGAAATCCTAATTCTCCACAAAATTCACCTGATATTAGAACCTTGAAAGCTTAAATTTCGGAGAGCATCTGGTGGAGCAAGATTGTTGGCAGGGAGAACTACAAGTCATATAGAGAAGGAGGAGGCTTGTAGATCATAACCACCAAGCTCAAGAGTATCCAGAACTATCTCCTTTCAGCCAAAAACATGGAGATATTTCTCAAATCACAATAAGTGCAATTTTCTCACAGATGACCACCGGAAAAGAAGGAGAAGATGGAGGATTGGGAGCTTGAGGATGCATATGTCATGTCCTTACTGCAAGCTAGTATAGAACTTGAGATTAGTTTTGGCATTATGCATTGTGATACCTCCAAAGCACTAGAAATAAAGTTTCACAAGATGTATGACAGTAAAAATAATATCTCATGAATCTTTGTCGTATGAGAAGAAATATTCAACCTATGCCAAGATAGATGAGAGTTGAGTGCTTACTACAACTTATACACTGACCCATGGCGTGAGTTGGAGTACTACATGCTAGCTATATACCACGAATGTAAGCAAGATTGAATGAACTCAAAATCAATATTAGTAGTTCAAGCCAATTTCATGGGTGATAGTGAACTGCACAATTTGGAGGTGATGGAGCATGAATTTGTAGTGCTGTTTGGGCTGACTTTGGTTCTAGTTCTAGGCTTTTGCTGCACAATCATTCACTTGCAAGACAAGTTTGAGTTGGAAATATGGATGCTGACAAAGGCCTTGCAATGCTCAAGTTAAAGAGAGAGCGCTTTGAGTGTATATACACGAAAAAAGTATTTTTAAAATAAAGAATGCTTAACATTTCACATATTGTCTTCTAAGGCTTGCATACTTGACAGAATATGGTGTGATCGGAAAGGGGTAGGTGAAATTTGAGATGATGCTTAAGTAGCTTTATCAAGGAGACCTCGCAAGGGGGGTTACCCTTACTTCCTTTTGCCGCCTCTAGCCTTGATGGTTGGGGCACTAGTGTAGGTTGTCACACTCCATTGCCACCTATTGTTGGGTCCATAACGAGTTGTGAACCAACATTATGCATATTCATCACACCATTTAAAGAGGATATGCAAGCAAAGGAGACTTTTATCATAACTTCAATCAAAATCCAACAAATACATTCCAAAAAACCAGAATTATAACTAATATAATGTTATCTACATAATAATCCTTTACAATGCATAACTCGTACGAAAAAATACGCCACTTAACAAGCATGCCGATTCTTGCTCGCAATGTAGCAGATCATTCTCTAGCACTAATCAGTCACTCGCACTAGAAACTAAAAGAGAAATAATAATATTATAAATATGTCAACATACTCAGTAGATGAATTTCCTTTTTCTATAACTTAAAAAAAATAATTTATGGATATACCAATCAACAAATATTGAACTCTCCAATAAATATGCACAATGGTAACAACAAAAATCTTCAATGAATGTACACAATGTTAACCAAGGAAAGGATTTTCATATTATAAGAGAAACCAAACAACCAAAAAAATAACAAATAGTATCTTCGAGAGGAAACGTATGACAATAAATTGACTTGGAAAAACTCCTAACCTCGGCTTGGGAGTAATATCAAAACTCTCTGAGAGTTGTATCAATTTGTATTTTCTATTAATGGTGAGTGGTGTCCACTCGTTACGTTAAACACATTTCTTATACAATCGAAGATTTTTGATTGCCACGTCTGACAATTTTACTAATTCTATATGATAATTGTTCTACCAATACTAATTTATTTGCTTCTAAAGACAAGGTAGCCCTAAAATTAAATCATTCACTCAATAATCATTGAGGATGAACAACAAAGAAAAGGTTGACAAATAAAATATTTTAATTCAATTTGAAGTATAAAAAAGATTGACTCAAATGGTTTAGGATCCAAAAATGAAAACCACATGAAGAATCAAATTAAGAAATTTTAAATCCTTGAGTTTGGAGAAATGAGAAAAGTATGAACAATTATTTATCTGGCAAATACTCTTACTTGAAATGTTTAATTATATGATAGTACTTTTACTTAGTTTAAGAAAAAATTCACATAAATAGGAAACATATACAACACATGCTTTTAGGTCTAATTTATAGAAAAATCCCATAAAATTTATAACCAAATTAAATCCAATCTTCTATGTATTTTAGTTTTGCATTTAACCTCCTAGAGTACACTTGTTTATGTTTTGAAAATTTAGTTAGCTTTATTGACAAGATTTATATAATTTAACCCTCCATTTCACAAAGAACCCCGCCATTGAGTAAATTGGCAATCAAATCCTAATAAACCCTATTTACATATAAATTTTATACTTAACCTTATGTTATTTTACAAATAACACATCTATTAACTACTGAGATAGATAATTCTAGTTGTAGGTGAGATATTAATTCGATTTAATTAAATTTGAAATTCGACCCACTTAGGCTTAACCCTATAATAATTCAAAATCAAAATCTAAACCAACTTTAAACCAAATCCACCCAGAACCAAAGCCAAAACCATTTTCTCATATTAAATTATAATTAGATATGAAGGTTCCTAATAATCAAAATTAGAATCTAACCTAGATTTGGTGTGATTGTTGGCCTACATACATATTAAAGTTTGTGCATAAAATCTGTAATCTATAATATCATATACAAATGAGCATGTTCTGATAAAAATAAAAAACAACTTCCTTTTCCTGAGATAATAAAAAAAATTTATTAAAAAATATTGCCAAGTTGAGGGACTCACGCAAACGAAAACAACATGGAAGCCACATGTCTGGCAACCATGCTTGAACTTCCCCTAATTCATGGTCTCCTCCCTCATCAGTAGCACCTCTATTAAACTTTTCCGATAGTTTCCCCTTTGACGCGTGTAAGAAAGTAGGTACATAAGTTTTTTTGGGTTATTTGAAATTCTCAAATAACTAATAAATAAATCTTAAATCTCAGACAGTAGAATAAATTTATCTTATTTCTTTATCCTAACCGTCGGATAATTCTTATCCAAATGATCTCGATAGTTTTGGAATAACATCTCTTCACGAGTGACATCTTAAAATAGATGAGGAAAGTTTTCCTTAACATCCTCCTCCTCCTATATAGCCTCATCTTTGAAATGATGTTGGCATGTTGCCATAATATTTTCACCAAAGGGAACACTTTCCTTCTAATTGTATATTTTTTTCGTTTCAAAATCTGAATAAATTGTTCCTCATACGTTTTATCCGCCTGCAGCTGCAACCATTGGAAAGTAAGAATATGTGTAGGGTTTGTTAGATATTTTCTCAATATTGATATGTGGAAGAAGTCATTGTGCACCTTTGCTAGAACCGGGGGTAAGATTAAATGACAAACAACAACTTCAATTTTTTCCAAAATTTCAAATGGCTCAATGTAGCGAGAAGTTGATTTCTTTTTTACATCAAATCTCCTCACCCTTTTCATAGGAGAGACCATAAAAGAAGATATGTTCTCCTACATAAATCTCAAGATTTTGCTTCTTGTGATTGGCATAACTCAATTGTATATCTTGAGTTGAAAGTAACCTCTTCCTAATCACCTCAATTTTCTTTAATGTAATTTGCCTCAACTTTAACCCAAGTATCTCTATTGTCTGGTCTTAGTCTAACAAACTGGTGATATACATTTTCTTTATAAAAAACCTCTCATAGGAAGTTATTTGTATGACAATATGATAATTATTGTTATAAGTAAACTTTGTTAGCACCAATTGTTTATTCTAACTTCCCTTGGAATCTAAAGTATGAGATATGAGAAGATTCTTCAAAGTCTGATTTGCTCTGTCCGATTGACCATCGGTTTATGGGTGAAAAGCAGTGTTAAAGTGAAGCTAGGTGTCTAAAGCTCGCTGCAAACTACCATAATGATGGTCGTCAGCCCACAAAGCCTTGCAATATCCGATTGTATTTTTCTTATAAGCTTCTGTTACACAACATTCGCATGTTGACACGCTAAATCTTTAGAGATAAACTCAACATCTTTTTTCATTTTATATCATTAGTAATTCTACTTTATATTCTGATACATGTTGATCTACCTAAATCCACTGAATATTTGGAGCGATGAGTTTCATTCAATAACTCCTATTTCATTTGAGGGTTATTAGGAATACACAGATGATCATGAAATCTGATCCCATTATTTATAAAAACTTGAGAGCCAAACTTCTACTTCTGCTAATTCTTTTTGCAAGGCTTGAAAGAACAAATCTTTCAACTATGCTTCCTTGAGCCTCAACACAAAAAAATCTTAGAGAGAAATCACGAGTCTCTTATCATTTATAGAAATACTTATTCGTCCGTGTGACAACCTTTAAGAAGAATTTTGAAATAGGTTATGAAAATATAAAATGCGATTAGTAAGAAGATCAAATTCCAATATAATTGACCAAAATAATTACACTCAAGTAATATCAATCAATTTCATACAAATTATAAATGTAATAATGTAAATAAAATAAGAAACATGCACCATAATTTTTACATGCTTTAGAGATTAATTACTTCTACTTCATAGTTTTTATCTCGTTTTTGAAGACTTGAATCACTCTACTAGTGAGGTCGTTTCTTGAATCAAAATTAAGTATTTATATCATACTTCAAACTGAAGTGTCGTTGTCTTTGGGTGAAACCAAGTCCATACAAATAATTTTTCCAATCGAGAAGTTCTACTGCACGTCAGAGATTTTATACAATTACACTTCTAACACGTAGGAGTGTTTATAAGTGAAAAAAAGTAAAGGATATTACATTTGAAGTTTACTATATAATCTCTTAAAAAGAAAACAAGTGGTATAAAATTTTATTTTGAGATTAAAAAATTTAGATCAGTTCTTGGGTTGAAGACATAGAGAGCTTAACCTCTTCTTTAAATGATAAATGAAATTGTAAAAACTTATTAAAAACAGCTCAATCATATCTATTTATAGTCCTTGAGTCGAATTTAGCTGTTGAAAATAAAATTTCACTGTTTGGTTTGTTCCAACTGTCAAAATACTAGTTGTTACTCACGTAGAGAATCTAAATCAAATGTCTGTTTTAGATAATCGGACATCTATTTCTAATTTACTAATACTAGCTTCAAGGCCTAATCGGATGTTCATCTCTGAACCAAACGTCTGGTTCTATCAAACCATCTTGTTAGCCGGAATCGAATGTCCGATTTAATCAAAAAAACTCTATTAAGAGTTTCATGCAGAACCCTATGCGATAAATGATTTAAAAAATTAATCTCGAAATAAATTTTTGACTTGACTAAATAAATGAAAATCTAAACTTAATAGAGCCGAGCTTGATCTCTTAGGTTTTCTTCAAATCATCTTTAAATCTTCAAGTTTCGTCTGTTAATCCACCATCATGCCTTAATTTCAAAGTTGTCTTCATATCCATCCATATTTAAGACTTCCAAATGGTTTTGATTTTCATTTCGAATTTGGTTTGGTTAATTGCTACACATGCTCAAAATTGATTGAATACAAAATTCGCTCATTATTAAAACTATAAAGGACAATAATGCTAGCCTTTCGATAAAAACCCTAAGTCTCTACAAAATTCATATCTAGCACTATCTGCTTGACTTTTTCCTAATAATATTTAATTCAAGCTTTATGAAATATTTTCCCTTCTGTTTAGTAAATTTACAGTTCGCTAAGTGTTGTTCATTTCTTTTTTTGATTTTTAGGTGGCATTTGTTTCAAGTGAACCTATACGTCCTGAGTTCCCACATGTGCTTAAGTTTGGAGAGACCACATACCTTTGTAGCCACAACTTTCTTCATCTTGATCAGGTACTCACAGTGTAGAGCTTTGGGGAATCCTAACCCGCTTATATTGCTAATTATGTGTTAGAATAGCTCACTAGCTTATTCGGATTTAACCTGTTCTTCCTTTTAGTGTCTTTAATAAATCCTTTTTCTCATACTTCTATTTCCACTTATATCTAGCCATACTTTAGTATATGACAAGTTAATCTACATATTCTTGATATAAATGAAGTCCCTATTTTGATATGTCGTTTATGATTTTGGCATTTCTTGAGACAACTTTCTTATTGGCCTATTATTTTGTGGATTATTGGTCCTCCTACAGAATGTGGCATACACATCACGTCGTGAATTGCTAAGCTCAGGAGAGATTGTGTTATGTAAGACACTTTCTCTCTTTGGTAATGCTAATATATTTATCACCATGATATTACTTAGAAGATGGTCTGGATCACATAGCATAAATCCTACACTAAAGAACTAGTTGAAAGTTAATTATTTAATATTCCTTTTCTTGAGAAACCCACTCCAATCGATTGATCACCCAACAAGATATTGAACCGAAAGGAGCACCTGCTCTCTACATACCATGGATGATCCAAAGTTGACTTTCCAATCCCTGCATATAAAATGAGTCGAGACTCCATCCCATTACTGCATGGCTGACAAATTAAAAGAAAAAATAAACTTCCACTTTCACAAGAAGCTTCTCGTCAGAAGGTGCACTTAGCTCTTGCTTGTGATTCCTCTCCCCTCTTGCCTTTCATCCTTCTGAACACCTTCCTGTCATCAGAAATCACAACCTTATCATCAACAAGGGTCAAGATTGGTTGATATGATCACCTAAAATTATCTGGTTTCTGTTAGTTGCTTTAGCACGAAAGGCAAGGCTCGAGACACCAGCTGTTTGCAGGATGTGATTTTCATTATGGGCTTTTAACCTTATTTATGCTCCATGGGAGAATAAGTTGATGATGTCCAGTTCAAAAAGATGGTCAATGGTGGGGATTTCAGAAAACTAAGTGTTCCTATGTCTTATCTCACTTTTTTTCTGAAAGATAATATCATGTTCTGGATGAGGAAGACTTGTTGCAGTATTGTTTCTCTTCAGCATACATTGTTGCCCTTCTGCATGATAGTCTGGAATTGACATGGAAGATAACAGGTAAGGCTTGATCCCTCAATCAATCTTGTCAACTTGTACTCCCGGTGTTGGTCTGTTTTTCATCTTGTTGTTGTTGGCCATCAGATATTTATACTCAATATGCGAAATATATCTAGAAATGAATCTTTTCTTGTCTTCATTGGTGGATTTAATCAACACACTTAACTAGGGGCCTGATCCTCAAGTTGTTTATCAATTGCTTTACCTGTGCAGGGTTGGGTTTACAAATATGGTGGGTGACCCACTTGACTGGGCTTTGGGAGCCTTCATCATGCAGACATCACTGAACCCAACATCAGATCACCAGAAGTGGATGAGTGCTATCGTCTGCAATGGCCTCGGTTCTCTCTCCCTTTGCTTCATACTTGCTCTGTCAGTGGTAATGGTTTGGTTAGCATTGAGAGGGTAGAGAACCCCATAGAAGATCCCCTTGTATGACAGAGAGAACATTACACCAATGGACACATCAAACAATGATGTATCCTGGAGCTGGGGGACATCTCCCCATTGAGTGATGGACTGACCACTGTATTACTGATCAAATACTCGTTGTTGATTTTACCGTAGTCCAATTATTGATCAATACTTAATGTGATGTATATCTGTGCGCTGGAGGAACAATGTTACCATTTATTAGACTGAATGTATGGGATATGTTTCAAAAACTTTTTACTAGGGAAAATGTAACAAATTTTTGAAGTTACAATGGCGTGGGATGTTTTATGCAATCAATAGCTTTCAGCAATTGCAGGATCCAGTTTAGGTATGTATTTTGTTGGTCCCCGTCCTGCTATATTTGGACTCGATCAAAGCGAAAACACCTGGCATTAAGCGTGGCACAGAAAGTTAAAAAAAAAAAGAGATCTAGATGCTCCTCCAATAACTCTGATCTTCATAAAGATTCTTATGGGCCATAGCCACACATTCAACAAGCAGTGTTCTCTCCACAAACATGACGCCTTGCCCATCTGTGGCCAGACCAGTCTCCATGCTTTTAACTTTCTTCTCATGCCTCCATCTTTTTGAAAAGGATCTAAACAAATGGACAGATCTAGATTTCATCCATCAACATACCTTAGGATCTGCTAGTGATAACAATCTTTTTTGTTTTGGTTCTTCTGCTAGGAATTCATAAAAATTCAAGAATATCTTGATAATATAATACTTGAAACATGATCTGGCACAATCAATTCGAAGAAAAGTGGCCAGATGAGAAGCAAAGAATCAAGAAGGGATCCCGAGCAATATGCATGGAGAGGGCAAAAAACACAATCCAGAGTATCTGAACCAGTACAAGCTTGCCAACCACAGAAACTTGAGTGGTTGCCTACCAAAGAAGGGCCACTCCGATTGGAGGTCACTTTGATTGGCCTAACCATACCAACCCAATTAGAGGATGGCGCTAGATCACAAATCTTATCAGATTTTTATGATTATTTAACTTTACAAGTTATTATAATCAAACGGTAAATTTCTCAACTGTTCCAATATACGCCTCAGTTCCTTGTAGTCTTGAAATTAATTAAGATATTTTAAACAACTCAAATAAAAAAATACAACAGGCGACTGAATTGGTGGCCACAGCTCCTACATTAACTCCTCCAGACTCCATAGATTGCAAGCAGCCTGAGCAAGTTGAGCTTGAGCTGAGCTAGAAAGAGCTTGGAAATGGCTTCCAATCTAAGAACTTCCCACACATCCGAGATTCATGACATAGAAATGGCTCAGAAAACCAACATGCCCCCAAAACAACGCCTACTCCTTCCGCAGTTCCCTCCTTTGCTTCTCCAGAAGGTATTCATCAAAGTCACTATTGCCTTCCAAGTGTTTGGAAGTCTACATTAATGTCATATACTTCATGGAGTTGCAGGTAGTCGCAGAGGTGATAGCTACTTTTCTACTTGTGTTCGTGACTTGCGGCGCTGCAGCATTGAGTAGGGACAATGAGGAAGTTGTGTCAAAGCTCGGGGCTTCAGTTGCCGGAGGTCTAATTGTTACAGTGATGATATATGCCGTCGGGCACATCTCTGGTGCGCACATGAACCCTGCTGTCACGCTGGCGTTCGCCACTGCCAGGCATTTTCCATGGGTCCAGGTTTGTGTGGGAACCTCCATCCATCTTCGTATGAAAAGAAACCTTCCTGATATTTCTAATGCATAGATTTTCATACGAAACTTCTTCTGCAATGAATGAGAAGGAGGTTTGTTTTCTTATGTTTTTCTGGATTTCTGTTAGAGCTAGCAAATTGTTTTCTAGGTTCATATCAAGGCGGCAATTTCCACGAGGCTTAGTTCTTTGTAAGTTTCACATGTGTTGATAAACTAAGACATGTATGCCTGAGCTTCCAATGCTGCTTCTAGTTGATATTCTTCAATAATACAAAACAAGCAGAATAACTTAGGATTTCACAACCAGATCATCCTGACATCTTCGAGAGAAGATCCTCCTTGTCCAAGTGGGGACCTTTTTGAGAGAGGAAGCTAGTGAGGTGGCAGATGGACTGTCACTGTAGTTGGGTAGATATTTCACACAGTCGGATGCGAAAAGCTGCATGTCCCATGCTACCCGGAATCTGAAAGATTGCTGGTAAAATATGGTCAGTAAAAGTGAAGTGAAAGAAAGTCACAATTGGTGAAGGGCACTTATCAGCAGAAGTGATTACTGAAATGAAAACAGCAACTGAAGCAAAATAAGAGAAGCTCAAGCCAAGACGACTCCTTTCCAATCTGCTCCTCGAATTCTACGAGTGTCCCTTAACTCTGTAACTCTGCTCCCTTGCACATACGTAAATAGGATACAACATGAAAAGAAGAGAGATAGACGTGTCAATACTTTGCCATAAGTTTGTTTCCTTGTCCATCCCTACACTAAGATTATCTGAAAACAGAGTTCTAATTTATGTTATGCACTAACTTGTCATCAACACCGATGTTCAGGTCCCCTTCTACTGGGCAGCACAGCTCACCGGTGCCGTGACTGCCGGTTTCACCCTCCGGGGGCTACTGCTCCCGATCAGCAACCTCGGGACAACGACGCCTTCAGGTACTCCAGTTCAGGCTCTGATCATGGAGATCGTTGTCACCTTCGCTATGATGTTTGTGACCTCTGCCGTCGCCACTGACACCAAAGCTGTGAGTCCATTACGACTTCAATGACCATATCCTCTTATGATGCTATCTTGTTAGTTATGCTTGCTCGTTCTTGCAGGTAGGAGAGTTAGCAGGATTAGCTGTCGGCTCTTCTGTTTGCATCACATCCATCCTTGCAGGGTATGTACAATCTTCACAACTCTTCTTCTTCTTGTTCATTAACAAGTGATAATGGATGCAGGCCAATATCAGGAGGATCAATGAACCCTGCGAGGACCTTAGGACCAGCAGTGGCGAGCAACGAGTACAATGCTCTCTGGGTCTACTTCCTTGGACCAGTGATCGGCACATTGTTGGGGGCATGGTCATACAGATTCGTTCGCGAAACCGAGGAGTCGCCAAGTTTAAGCTCTTCTCAAAGACTGCCTTCCTTCAAGCTGCGGCGACAGGAAAGCCAGGATTCAGCACAAGGACCATAGTTGATTGTCTTGTTTGTATGGGAGAGTTTCATGTTGAGCTCAAGCCTAATGGCGCCCCTTAGAAACGTAAAGGAATGTCGTCATCTTTGTCGTGCGCGTTGGACCAAAACAAGCATTGAAATCTCATGTTAAACGTTTTGAGCAATGTGAACCATGAAATGGTTTCTACCACACTTGAAATTTAGAAGTGGGTATCAGGACAGCACGGCCCAAAAACGGAGCAGGCCCATCATGCTTCAGCGTTAACGGGTCTATATTGAGCTGACAATAAATTTGGCCGTGCTTGCATTTACTTATTTTTTGGTGCAGTCGGGCACGGCCCAAGGAACGTCTCCTACGTCGGAACATACCGAGACATACTGGTCCGCGTTGACCCTTCTTCAAATTATTAGCGGGGTTGCCTGCTTGTGCAACTCATAGCTGGTAGCGCGCCGTGATCGTGCTGACCCGCGGGCCGCCAACCCCGCGCCCAGCACGGCCCAGCGCATAATTCTCGGCATGCACGACAATCCACGACGACGAGCCAACATTTTCAGTGACAATTCAATGGTTCGGATCACCAAATTAATACGAGTAGCTTGAAATTGGATTATCCACGTGACCTGACCGCTATGATCCAATGCATTGTGTTCCAGTCCATGGATAGCGCAGATCCAATACTGTAGCGACCGAATCTAGCTTCCACTATTACAAATTACATGCTCAGGAATTTCGGGGTATAAATCAGCCGAACTCGAGCCAAAAACGATAAGTTTTGAGTCCAGTTTGGTGCGAGCTCAAGCAGCCCCAGTTCAGTTCGGTTCAGTTCGCGACTGCAAATAAACCATGTTTGAATCGAGACCCCTTGCTCTTGCAGTGGCAGCCTCAAGGTTTGTACAATCTTTTTCTCTATTGATTTATGCATCATCAGTTGTCCATATAATGCTAATCAGGGCAGCATATATTACCTGGAATATACTTTGTATACATATTGGTGATTGAATGCTTCCAATCAGTTGAAGGTTTTGGAACAGTGTTTGTATTGCTATCATCTTATATTGATTCACAATATTTTGATGGAGCGTTGTGAAACAATATGTACATTACTGCTCAGGGAAGCGCACCTAATTTGAGCCCTGTATGCAGATTTTTGCCTATTTTCTGTTGTTTTTGTGGATTTGGATGTTATTCTTCTGACTTTGTTATGTGCAGTATGCCCACAGGGCATGTGTTCAGCGCTGGTGCAATGAGAAGGGTGATATAACCTGTGAGATCTGCCATGAGGTTAGTTCTAAATTTGCTCCATCCTTTATAAACATTCCATATAAGTTTAAAAGTCTTTCTGTCCGGTTCTTAAATAGGTATATTCGCAGGTTAACATTTCTTACGTGATATTGATTTACATATAAGGATGCCTGACTTATCACCAGTTCTAGTTTTAGAAGAACCAGTGAATTTGCTCCCTTTTCTGGGTGTGAATCATTGTTTATTTCTTTCACATTGAAAAGTGAAAATATCACTAAAATTCTGGTTTTGAATGTGATTTATATGGAAGGTTTCTACCTTGTTGTGGTTAGCCGAAAAGGTAAAGGTTTACCTTTAGAAGTTTGATGTTTTCCCAATACATGAGGAATAGGGCTTAATTTGCTAGTGTGTAAAAGTAAATTTAACATGTTACAATATGAAAGCTAGAAGTCTTGAACCATATGGCATTTTTAGCAACTTTTGTATTGGTTACGACTATGTATATTGCAGTTTACTTTTCTCATGTCTGTATTATCATAACGAGGACACCTTTGTGACTCGCACAGCCTTATCAACCTGATTATACTGCTCCTACTCGACCTCTGCCTGATGAAACCACCATTGATGTCAGGCAAGTCATCTCTTGTAAATCTCTTCGGATGGATAATTGCTCTCCATTGATGGCATACGTCATGCATTAGATTACTGAAAACTGATACTGGTTATGCCATAAATCATTTTTTAAATTGCTATAATGAGTACGGTGTTTGTGCTGCAGTGGAGGCTGGACCATCACTGGCGCTCCTGTAGATTTATATGATCCTCGACTACTTGCAATCGCAGCCGCTCGACGCCACTTTCTTCAAGTTGAATATGATGAATATGTTGCTACAAATGCCAGTGGGGCTTCATTTTGTTGTTCTGCTGCTTTAATTGTAAGTTGGTATAAGATCCTTAAAAATTCATAAATTTATGTACAAGTTTGTTATTCAACTGATTTAGGTTCTAATTTTCTAGTAAATTTCAATCCTTCATTGGATGTTTCACATTTTTGTATTATATAGTTAGTTTTGGTCATTAGAGAATAGTATAACCAGAATGACCAATGCGGCATTTCTCTGTTGGCATTAAAAAACTGAGGAAGAATGTAGGTGTGAAATAGGTTTGCGTAGTCAGGCATTTTGGATGATCATGGATATGAGAGGATGTAAATGGGTGTTCTTTTGTGGCAAAGTGATTGTAGTGCGGAGATGAGAAAAATTGTGCATGTTTCTTAAAAATCCTCAAAAACATTTAATTGGAATTTAGAAAAAGAATACTTGTACGAATACTAGTCTTCAGTCTTTTCCTTTAGGTGTTTGAGCTTGAAACTTGTCCCTCGGGACAAAATTAGTTCTGCTTAGACTGGAGATTAGCAAAAGCTTTGTAATGTCAAAATAAGGAGCTTTGATGATGTTTTATATCTTAGTCTAGTTTTTTTTGTAGATGGATGTGTTCAATTTGAGTCTCCTTATTAAGACATTATTCCAGTTCATTTATGTCATGTCTCATTATATCCAGTGTAGACTGACTGACTTATTTTTTTCTGATAAATACGGCTTATGGCTCTTTTGCTATTGAGGCATGCATTGCCCATCACTGGCGGTGATGGAGACGATGATGATGCTTCCACCCACTTTTCTGTGAGAAATTTTGAACTCTCTCGCTCATTACCCATATCTTCTTTTTCATTTCTCTTGTTTTTACCCTAATCTTGTTGATGAATTGTAGTTACTCTTGTTGCCGGCTGCTGCACGTTTGCTACCCTGTTACATAATGGCTTGGGCTGCAACTGTCTTCCAGCGAAGAAGACAGAGACAGGTTAACCTGCTCTGTCTGGCATAATTAAACTGTCGATGTGACATTGTCATCATTCTACTAACTTATCTTTGGGATAAAATGACAGGAAGCAGCAGCTGCCTTGGTGGCGACAGAGGTGGCATTCATACTGCAGTCAGCACAAGGAAGAGGCCTTCACTTCACAAGAGCACAAAAGCACCCGAATCGCCTATAACGCCCCAACAAGAGCCAACTCAACCATAACCTCCTGCCCCCATTTACCTTCCATGCCTATGCATTTCGATTTCTCTAATTATTTCATTGCATCAATATTCTGATGTTGAGAAGCAGCCTGCTACGGTGAATTTCTTCGCAGGATGTTTCAAACTCGGGGGAGAAGCCTGTTGCAGATTCACGCTCAATTCCTTTTCTACCTCTTCACTTGTTACAAAAACTCGGCCTGTAGCCTTTGGTGTTTGCTCACTTTTGTGTGTATATATCTTAAGTATTACAAAATAAAAGCTACTGATGTGTTTAGCGCTTTTCCTTTTTTTTCCTGGATTTCATTTTATGCAATGATTCTGTAGTTTTATGGCTTCTTATTTGATTTTGAATGAAAATGAGATCACATGTGTCTTTATATATTTTCAATTTCCATGGAACACCAGTTTAATAAGAACTCAGTTGGAATGATTTACAAATAATAAAACTACGGTGTTTTTCTGAAATTCGCTACATCACCGGGTGATATTTGTAAAAATCCTAAAAAAAATCGACCCGGGCCAACTTGGGCTTCGTATTCCGCTAGGCCCAGAAGAATCCGGCGAGAGAATTGATCAGCTTGGAACCCTTGATTTAGAAACTGACGGTCACGATGAAGTCAGGCTATCGCACTTGCAGCGACTTGATCCCAGTTCTTAACTTTTTCATTTCTGCTTTTCTTCTCTTCCTCTCGCCGGCGTCTACTCCGACGCGGCTTTCTGCCCCTCGCCACTGCAGCGAGTCTCCTCCTCCGCACCAAGAGCAATGGCTATTATGTAAGTAAACTTTCTCCGTTTATGTTTTTCTGGATTGTTTTCTTCTTTGTCCCTCTCCCTCCATGCTTTCGTGTTGTGATTGCAGCCAAATGCTTCTCAAAATCTCAACGTTGAAACGTTAATGAGTAAAAGCATTGTTTTGATAACTCTTTGAACCAAAAAAATGCGATCTTGGATGAATCACGATGCTCATTTTTCAGGTTATTGAACAATTTTTCACAAATTGGGGACATTATTGGCAAAAATATGATATTGTTTGTTTATTTCATTTTTTTACATTGATGCATTTGTGGATTATTATGGTGTTTATTTAGCTTGAGGGTAATCAATGTTGAATTTAGTTGATTTGAGCAGGGAAGGATACACCTTTTTTTTGAGCAACCTGAGCAGGGAAGGATATACGAGGATATGAGGGCTTTTGTTTTGCTTTAATGAAGTTTGAAGGAGGATGATATAGAGCTTTCTGTTCTCTGATGAGTCGGGCATTGCTTCCTAAACATGTAGCAAGTGTCATAAAATATCAGAAGGATCCTTTTAGAGCTCTTGAGTTCTTCAATTCAGCGTTGAAGGAAGATGGTTATAAACACACTCTTTTCACCTACAAGTCTATGGTCGAAAAACTCGGGCTTCATGGTGAATTTGAAGCCATGGAGAATGTTCTTCTGGAAATGAGAACAAACTTCGACAGCCCTTTACTTGAGGGAGTTTATATTGGTGCTATGAGAAGCTATGGACGGAAAGGGAAAATCCAAGATGCTGTGGATACTTTTGAGAGAATGGACTTCTATGGTTGTGAACCATCTATCATATCTTATAATGCTATCATGAATATTTTAGTTGAATACAGGTATTTCGATCAGGCACACAAAGTATACTTGAGGATGCTAGACAAAGGACTTGTTCCTGATGTCTACACCTATACCATCAGAATGAAATCCTTTTGTAGAACAAGAAGGCCACATGTAGCACTAAGGCTTCTGAGGAACATGTCTGACAGTGGATTTCATGTTAATGCTATTCCATATTGTACAGTGGTCTGCGGTCTGTATGAGGAGGACCATCAAACTGAGGCATGTGGTTTGTTTGATGAAATGCTTGCGAAGGAAGTGTGCCCTGATATTGTTACATTCAATAAGGTTGTCCATGTAGTTTGTCAGAAAGGAAATGTCTTGGAAGGTAACAGGCTCATTGTGAAGGTTTTGAAGAGGGGCACCACTCTGAACCTGTTTACATACAATATTTTAATCCAAGGGCTTTGCAAAGAAAGCAAATTGACAGAGGCTGCTTCCTTGTTGGAACGTATGGGTGAGAATGTAGCTCCTGATGTTATAACATACAATACTCTTATTTGTGGGTTGTGCAAAAGCTCAAAGGTTTTTGAAGCTGAAAACTATCTTCATAAAATGTCAAATGAAGGTTGTGCTCCTAATGATTTCACCTATAACACTATCATTGATGGCTATTGCAAACAGGGTTTAGTGCAAGATGCATTGAACCTTTTGAAAGATGCAGTTTTCAAGGGTTTTGTTCCAGACCATGTGACATATTGCTCACTTATCAATGGTTTATGTGAGGAAGGTGATATTGATAGGGCAATAGAGTTTTTCAATGAGGCTGTTACCAGAGGGTTGAGACCTGATATCATTCTCTATAATTCCTTAATTAAGGGTCTCTCAAGACAAGGCCTTATCTTGCAAGCTTTAGACCTGATGAATCAAATGTCAGAGGATGGATGCTCTCCAGATATATGGACATATAACATTATCATAAATGGGCTATGCAAGATTGGTAAAGTTTCAGTTGCCAATGATGTCATGAATGCTGCCATAGCAAAAGGCTATCTTCCTGATGTTTTCACATTCAATACGCTGATTGATGGCTACTGTAAGCAACTAAAGCTGCATACTGCTTTGCAAATTGTTGAGAGAATGTGGACTCATGATGTTACTCCTGATGTAATCACTTACAATTCTGTGCTAAATGGTCTCTGCAAGGCTGGCATGACCATGGATGTCACGGAAACTTTTAGAGAAATGGTTTCAAAGAGGTGTGGACCTAATATTATTACCTACAGCATAGTGATAGAGAGCCTCTGCAAAGCCCACAGAGTTAAAGAGGCTTCTGATTTGTTTGTGAATATGATGAATGAAGGATTGACTCCAGATGTTGTAAGTTTTGGTTCATTAATTCACGGATTTTGCAAGAATGGTGATCTTGAAGGGGCCTATGAATTATTCAGAAAGATGGAGCATGACAAATTCTTTGCTACAACTGAGACATTCAATATAATGATTAATGCATTTTCTGATAAATTAAATATTCATATGGCAGAGAAATTGTTTCTGCAAATGTGCAATAAGAATTGCCTTCCAGATGACTACACGTACCATGTCTTGATCAAGGGGCTCTGCAGAATTGGAAATACTGACCGTGCATATGAAATTCTTGTTGGTATGATTGCAAATGGTGTAATTCCAGCGATGGCTACATTTGGACGAGTAATTAACTGCCTATGTGCAGCCCATAGAATTGATGAAGCTGTTGGTATTATCAGGATTATGGTGAGCCATGATGTTGTCCCTGATGTAGTGCACACCATTTTAAGTGTTGATAAGAGGACAATTGCTGCACCTAAGATCCTTGTAGAAGAGTTGATGAAGAAGGGTCATATAACTTATCATGCATATGAACTACTCTACGACGGAATTAGAGATAAAAAGTTGTTGAGGAGACAACATCTCACGAAATTTTCTTGAGATTGTGAGTCCAGGACATAGTTCAAGAAGAAATAAAATTGGAAATGTGCTTTCACGAAGCTGGAGACTCCATATTCTGTGAAGCCAGTGTGATGGCAGACCTTGGTTCCAGGAGAAGATTGAAAGTATCAGCAACACAGAAATTCTTTCCCACGCTGCTCTAAGCATACAACTTCCTGGAATATTGTGGAATGGTTCCAGAATTATTCTATCAAACTGGAGATAACTGGTGCAGTTCAGGTAAATCCAACTATCAATCCTCTGAAAATGGTTCTAATCAAGAGTGTTATGCTCCTTCATAGTACAAAGTAATCAATACTAGTTCATTCACACATGCAGCCTTTTCACTTTGTCCTATTGTTTGCCTTTTTCAGAGGAATCATCTAATATTAACTTGCAAACTTATCAAAAGGAAAACATTCTATTCTACGAAACTTTTCTGAGAACTCAAAACTAAAATGCTATATGCGGAAGCAAATGGATCAAAGAATGCCTGAAATTTCTTGTCATGTGGGGTCCTGGTCATGAAAGAACAATATAATAGAATTTTCCATTAAGTTGACCTGAGTTCTGTGAGTTAGCTTTAGTCTGTTTATTATGTCTTTTACATTTACGTAGTATCAAGCAAAATTTTAAGTTTTGGTTTCGACACTCAGCAAAACCGATATATTTCAGCTGTTTCGGTCGTTTTGATTTTGATCGAAATTTTTTTTAATTATTAATTGTGTATTAACCAGAGTTTGACTATGTTTTGCATGTACTTTGACTTCAAATTAAAAATACGATAAAATTTTGAAAAAATTTTCAAAAAAATTTAAAAATTATAAAAAAATTTATAATTAATTTTACCATAAGATTAAATATTATTTAATTAATTTAAATTAATTTTAATAGTTAATTACTGATATAGTTTATTTTTTATATATTACTGTTAAAAAAAGAAAATATACAAGAAATAATATGAATATGATTAAAAATTAAAAATTAACATAAGTAAATTTAACTTAAAATTAAATGGTAGTTGACACATACATAATATATTAATTATAATGTAATACAATTAATCATTACCATTATAATCATCATAATCATCATCAGTTGAGTTTATAATATTTGGGTGTGGAATTATAAATTCAGTACCTGGACGATTCGAACGAGCATTTGTAGGCATACGAGTAAGAACAACTAGCTCTGTGCGATCTCGTGACAGCGGTTCTGAAGTATAACCCTACATCGAAGATCCAAAATGAAAATGATAGCCATATTTATTGACAATACATAGTAAAAATGGTCCAATAACCCATGAGAAATAAATATCACATTATACGAAGTGTTCAGGGGAAATTACGGTAAGATACTAATTGATAGCATTAAATGAATCTTGTTAAGAGGTACGATAAATTTGATTATTTACTCTTCCACATTCTTTTAATGTATATTTAATCAAAACTTGTTCAAGTATGTCATAAACCTAAGGTGGAATCATTTTACGATAAAATATAAGTTTTTGGCGAAAAATGAATATAATTATTCTTTCTGTTTTAAGTGTAACTTGGTTTGAAACTGTAATATAATTATTCGGATTTGTTATTATCTGTTTTAAAAGAAATATCATATAATTGTTAGAATTCATGAATATAAAATAGATAATAGGAAATACGTCAGAAGAAAAATACTATAACAAAATGTGATAATGAAATAAATAAATTATTATAAATAAAATAAACCATACAGGCATTAAATTTGAATGTTATAAAATTACAATAAGATATCAATTTATGACAATAATGAAAACATCATTTCATAGATAACATAAATCTACGTTTTATAACCACATGTTATTCTGAGGTGGATCTTGAAGAGATTAGTATTCTTTATCACCATACTGATCAGTACGATAGAGTTGTGATCGATAGTATTGTTCATTATGCGGATCGTACAAAATCGCATAATCTTGCATTGACTGATGATATTCTTGATTGAAAGAAGACGTCCCGCTATAATATCTGTTATATTTGTTAGAGATTGCATTATTTGTTGGAGCTTGATTGATATCTTGTCTAGTATGTGAAACATATGGATATTGTGGTACATAACCATCATATAAATTAGAGTCCAAAAACTTATTTCCTCCATATTGTAGAAAAGATGAAGATGAGTTCTCATATTGTGATTGTTGGAAATTGATGTCATTAGTTATAACACCATTGCTGGTATCACTGATATTAACAGTATTTTCTATTTTGTCAGTTTTCTTTTCAGATTCTTCGTCTAAGAGACGACGAATAATTTTTTGTGTTTGAGGATGATTTAAGCCAGGTTCTTCTCTTTTTCGAATCTACTCTGTTAGAGGATCATCATTTTGGAATATGACAGATAAATTGATTATCTCATTCTCTGCTGATGTTTTTCTCTGTAAGTTTCGGACTCTTAAACACATGTTTTAATGAAAAAAAATAAATTTTTCTAATTTTTTCATCTTAAGTCTGTTTTTCGTTTTCGTATGAATCAAACGTGAAAGGGTTTGAGTTAAAATTCTAATTGCTATATTTGTAAGATTAGGTGCTGCATGTCGATCATAAATACTTTACCATCTATTTGTAATTTATCAAAAAAATTATTAAAAATTGATATAATTTAAATTAGCAAATATGTATAATTATTAATTATCAACTATAATATGAGTATTACCCCTAATAGTTATAATTGTTTGTTATTTGGCGAAATTCTTGATTTTATTTTTGAAATCGTTTGTCTATTTAATAGACGTACTCAAGTTAAAAATTTTTTTAATTATGTAAAAAAAATTTAATGATTTATAATGTATCTTGCGCAATGTCAATATTTTTATTCTCATATCTAGTTTCATTCTCTCGATTATCTTATATAACGTTTTAAAAATTGTATTACTGTGACCTCATCGGTATATTGAAATATTGGATTTAGAAAGTATCGTACAATATGATTAAATGTTAATGAATAATATTATCATTATAACTTAATAAAGTGCTATAAAATGATATTTTACTCAATTATCTGTAGTATGAATATATCTGGATAATGTTTTGTCTTAACGACGGTCGATAATTTTCTCCCATTTGTAAAATTCAATTCTTCCTATATATCGTCTTATCTACAATTTTGCTAGTTCTATTGTTTCATATAACAATCTCATTTACGAATGATTATCTAAGATAACAATTCGAAATATATTAATTAATGGATTGAAGATTCTAATTATATTATCAATTGATTTTCAAAATTATTCGTTTAAAACTTGATTGTAGAATTGTTCAAAAAGAATTTTTTCTAGCCGTTTCAACTTCAAATAATACTTGTCATATTCTTCGTTGGTAAATAATCTCGTTAGCGCCTGTTGATGGGTATATAGAAAATCTAAGAAGATAAATTGTGTAGCAAATCAAGTAATATCTGCTTTGATAATTTTTCAACTCCATATTTCCTTTCTCATCAGTTCAAGACATTAAGTATGGTTATAAATGAAAGTAAATTTTTAGTACCAAAATTTCACATATCTTCTAAATTTTCAGATTTAGTAGCTATTTTTAGTATATTTTAAAAAATTATTGGTTTACTAAATTTTTATATAAACTCTAAACCCTTAAATAATTTTAAAAATATAATTTTCTTACAATTTTAGTAATAAATAATTTTTAAAATTTATGAAATTTTTTTTATTGATAATTTTTTTAGAGTAAATTATATATCCTAGGTCATACAAATAACCCATATAAGAAATATCAAATTATGAAAAAAATATTTTTACATGAAATTAAAATCAATATGCTTACATTCGTATATCTGTACATATATTCGTATAAAATGATATTGATAAATATAACAAAAATAGCAAGTTAAGAATAAAAAAATTTTAAAAAAATTTCATGAATTTATAAGGAATCAATATAAATCAACAGTAAGAATAAGAAAATCATAATCCTTAATTACTTAGCTCTTTTCTCAGTAGACTACAGCAGAAGAAAAACAGCAATAATGGAGTCACACTCAAATCCTCTGCACCTTAATAGTAATGGAGTTAGTTTTATAAAACGAAGAAAATTTCTTCCACTGACAAACCCTATCTCGTTCCACCGATCATTAACCACCACTATTTTTTTTTAATTGTTTATTCACGTGAGGGTGAGGCCGACACAAATTTTTTTGTCTGTTACTTTCGGTGGATCGACTATGCATACATGCACGTGAACAGTGTTGCGAGCTCTACTGTTCACTCTATTACCGGTTCCAAAGGCCGGTAAGGCGTGATGTCGGCGAGGGTACAGGCGCTGGCGCGCAGTCGGCAAGTTGTGACCCAGGCGAGGGCGTAGGTGTGGGCTCGAGCATGGGGGTGTAGGCTCGTGCGCAGGGTTGTGAGTGCAGGGGCACGGGGGTGCAGGCGTGAGGCCGGCATGCCGGCATGGGAGCGGGCCCTGGTGCGAGGCCGGCTCGAGCTTGGGCACGGGCCTGAGGTGTGAGGCACGAGCGCGGCCATCAGGCCGGCATGAGGGCTCGGATTTGGGCGTGAGCACAAATGCAGGCGTGAGGCCGGCACGCCGGCTTGGGTGCGGGCCCAAACATGAACGCGGGTGTGAGGCCAGCACATCAGCTTGGGCGTGGGTGTGAGGCGAGAGGTGAGGGTGTGGGCGTCAGGCCGGCGTGAGGGCTCGGACGTGGGACCACCGGCGTGAGCTCACGGGTGCTCGGGCAAAGCCGGCGAGGGCGTGGGCGCCCTACTAGTGGCCGCACTCGCCCTCGCACTTTGGCATAGGAGCCAAAGGTCGGCGTGAACTCGTGGGCACCGGGCCTAGGTCAGCAAAGATGGGAGCATGGGTGCGAGGCCGGTGAGGGCGCAGGCATTAGGCTGGCGAGCGTGCCGGCGCTTACATTCGGGTGTGGGCGCAAGAGACCATCACGAGCTCACGGGCATGGAGGTCAGGCCGGCGAGGGCGCAAGCTCAGACGTGAGGCCGGCGCGAGGCTAGCGAGCGTGCTGGTACAGGTGCCAGAGGCCGGCGAGCGTGCTAGTGCAGGCGCCAAAGTCGGCGAGTGTGCGGGTGTGGGCGCCAAAGGCCGGCGCGAGAGTGTGGGCACGGGAAGTAGGCCGACGAGAGCGCGAGCGAGGGCATGAGGTCGGCGCTAGCTCGCGGGCGCGGACGCGAGGCCGGTGAGGGTGCAGGTTCGGGTGCAGGTGCGGGTGTGGGCGCGCCGGCGAGGGTGCGGGTGCGGCGCCGGTGCGGGCGCGAGCTCGCCACCGCAAAGGCCTGACTGATAAAAGAAAAATCAAAACCAAATAAACTGAAATGTTTTGTTCATGACTTAAACCAAAACATTACGGCGTTTCGGCCGAAACTTTAAACTGTGGTATCAAGTTTTCTTGTGAAGTCTTATTTGTTTTTCATTTCCTTTGCACTATGTTTTGATGCAAGTTATACTGCTAGCTAGGGTGCAAGCTTATGGGGTTGAAGTAAGCAAAACCCTGGTATTTCTGTCAATCACGATTATAGGTTCTAATTATTGTCTGTTTTAGGTTGAGTGTACTGATCCGGTTCTGCTAAGTTCAGTTGGCTTAACTAATTTAGCTCAGGAATGGAAATTACAAAATCTACAATCGTATTAATATGAAAAGCAAAATTTTGGTTCTATGTATCCAACATCGTAGGTTTTTTTTTCTTTTTTTATCAACTTATTGTTGTTATCTTGATCTATGGGTATGAATCATCTATATAAAAGGTCAGATATTTGTCCTAACTATTGTTTTCTATTTTGACTTCATTGAAGGCTTGAAGCAGCTATTTTGGAGCCTCAATGAGTGCATCCTTGCTCTCTTCCTGCTAAGCACCTACTGCGCTACAAGCATCCTGGGGCTTTGGGTGGAAGCATAGTTTCTACTGAAACAAAAGAGCACGATGCCGCAAAGTGGCACGCCAAGTTCAGTTACGAACCATGCTATGAATATGAGGTACTCTCAAATACATCAGCAAACCAATGTTCTTACATTGGAGCATTATTGCATCATGAAATGACATTGTAAGCTTTCATAAAGTGATGATAGGTTCAGGGAAAGCATTCTTCTGAAGGCAATTCAGAGTCCCTGCAAATGGTTGTGTTCAAATGCTGTAGGATTGGATTTGTCAAGCAAGCACAACAATCTTGCTCCAAGTAATAAAATGAAGTACTCCTTGTGCCATCTGAATTTGATATATTTGCTAACAGAAGAGAATGTTGCTGTTGCATGTTGTTGTACCATTTCCATTTGCAACATTCCTTGGAAGTCTATATATAAGAGCAACACTCTGATGCACATGGAAATTGATGGAAAACTTTGAAATCCAAATTTTCTAGGTATTTGTTGCTTCCCAATATCGTAACATTGCCAAATTTATGATCATTTTTGCAATTTCTTCTGTGTAAATTTTGATGAATTTGAGTTCGTTGGGTTCTCTCAGCTGCATTCATCCATGCTTCGAGATCATATCTCTCCGTGCAACTTCCGTTGCAACCGTGCATTTGCCTTACCGTAAGAATCTGGGAATTCAGTTGCCTCGGGATTAATCTATTTGTATGCGTGGTACTCCTTCTCTTACTACTACATGCTGGCCTTGTCTCTCCATTGTCCCCGATGGCTTCCCCGGTTCTCCTTGTCAGCCATTTCCCCTTCTGTTACTCATTTCTGGAATCTCTTCTCCCTGAGTGGCAGCAATGGCTTCATCTCCACAAAAGGAGGAGCCCTTCCTCCCATTCACAGCTCTCTTCTTCCCAAATCTAATGAACGCCCATTCCTATTCCTATTCCGCAGCAACAGTCCCACCAGCAATATTCCCTTCACCTGCTTCTGCAACTTGAGGGAGGAAACAGAATCCAGCTCTCCAGGGAAGGTCCGGTCCAATTTTTAGGAAAAGGGAAATTTTTAGTTCTTTTTCCGTCATTGTGGTCGTTTAGTGATGCCACCTTGTTCCTGATTTTTTTGGGTTTCTTTCTACGATTTTTTAATGCCTTTTCCCGTTTGTGAGTGTTTAATCTATCAAGATGGTTTGGATTTTGCTCCGTTCTTTCAAACATACCTGAATTTTTGAATTGCAAAGCTGGCAACGTTCTCACTTATGATGGTTATTGTTTCAAGTCACATAAAAAACGCAATCTTATGCTTGTTGCAGGGCTCACCGTTGGATTGGCCCATCCTTGATTGGTGGGATGTACCTTCTCAATTGCAGACACTCCAGCTGACAATGTTGGCTTGTGGACTAAGGTATTTCACTTCTATATTTGATTTTATGTTGGAAAGATAAGAGAATTGTTACTTATTTGCAGGAGAGAATCTTGAAGAGTACCCTAAAATGTGGTTATTTTCTGTAGATTTTGAGACATTGTAATAGATTTTACATTTAATCATTTTGAAATTATGGCCTGTCAATAAGATTCCCTTATTTAGAATAAAAATACTCCAATTAGTTTCTCATACATGGCAATATAAACTAATGATGGAGGACAATTACATCTTTTTATAGCAAAATTAGGAGCCAAATCAAAGTTGAATTTTAACTTCAATTTGAATTTATCAGAATTGGTACAGCTGCAGTCCAAAGGTCATATATTCCAAAATATTGATCCAAATTAGACAAATAATCAATTGTTGGAAAATTGAGGTCAAATCCTACAATTTTATTTTTCATTATTTTAACTAATTTAGTCTCTATGTCAGCCAAAATTAGAGTTTATTTTTGAACCCAAGTTTGTAACAATCCTAACTAATATGGAGTAGAATTTAGATATATATTTTTTAAAATAACTTATATAGGATTATTATTAGAGTTTAAGTCTTATTCCTAGTCTATTTTAATTGGGATTCTAAGTTAATTTTAGTGTTGTATATAAGCTTCAAGGTTGTAATGAAAAAAACTTATCTATCAATAATATTATCTTATTTTGGGTTTATTTTCTCTCTATCTCTTTCATGTGGATTTAATGGCCTATCATGATGTGAAGATAATGATCTTCTTCTTTACTCCTCGCGCTTCCGTGCTGCGTTAAATAACAAGCAGCAACTCTGTCAGTATTCTAACAAGTGCTCTTTATGGTTATTATGTGTTAGATTTAAATTGTGTTGCATAAATGGAGTTTTGATAGCATGATATTAAGTATTTCATTATTAATTCCATCTTGTATAAATTCTCTTTACTTTGCTTCTTATGAGATGCCACCATTCTGATGCAATTAAAGCTTCCTTAGATAGCATTGCTTTGACAGGGTGGTCCCAGAGTCTATTTTATCAAATTTTGGATTTCGAGTTGGGGAAGCCAATTTGGATGATAAGGAAGAATTACTTTTTGCAGGACAATCGTAAGTGGAATCAAAAGCTTGGCTGTGAATATCATGTTCTCTTGAAATTAAGTTTTGTTTTTCAATTCTTTACTATCAGCATGGGTTCTTGTTGACTAGCATGTTTATTTCTGTTCTTTCTTTTTCTTGTAGAGCAGTGAGAACAGTGGTACTAGGAATTATCAATGGGATCACAACACCTTTTGGCCCTTTTCCAGTGATACTTTCTGCTATGGAGAAGACTTGTCTAATAAAAATATGTGTATTGTGCCTGGAGAGCAGGATTCATAAATACCTAATGACCTATGCTTCTTGTGATGGCATAATTCAAATTTGAAGGAACCATTCAAACTGCAAAATGGATGGTTTTTATGAGCAGGATTTGGTCTATTGAGTGCTCTACTTGCTGTTGTATTAACAGGATTTGCTTTCACTTTTTTTTTAATGGTGAAAGTCCAGAAAGAGAGGTATTTATATGCTATGTACCATACCTAACACTCAACACTTCTGAATTATTTCTAATTCAATTCTGTCTGTATTGGTTGATGCTGTTTCAGATTGATGCACTAGTCCGCTTACTGCCCTTAATTTGTTCATTGAGTGTCACGTTGCATTCCCGTTTCCCTTTTTCTCTCTTCATTTTGCAAGTTAAAATATTAAATTTGTAACTCATTTTCCTCTTTATTGTATTTCTGTATCAGTTTGCCTCATTCCCGTTACTGGTGTTTTGGCACCAGTGCTTGAGGAGACTTTTGAGGGTTTCTGATGGTGTCCCTAAGCAAATGGTAATATTTTCTACCCATATGAATTCAATGCTCATTCCTGTATTTGGGTTTGCAGCTCATTATTAATTTTTTTCTCATAAAATTCACTGTTTTTTCTGATAAATCATCGCTGTTTTCTGAATTTGTTTTCATATCCATTCAAAACTTTTATGAATTTCCTTCTTATGCAGGCTTCCAACACTAGTGTGTGTGCTTATAACTGCCATTATATTTGCTCTTGCACATCTTACTCGTGGAGTTTCCCCAGCATTTTGTTTTAGGTAAGTTACTGATATAATTTTGTTCACAGGTTAAGTTGATAGTTGTATTTCTCACCTTACAATTAAATGTTGCAAGACATCATGAGAACAAAAATATCTGCCCAAACCCTCTACATTGGTAGCTAAATACATTCTTCTTAACCTGCGAAACATCTATGAATTAGTATTCTTAGCATATGTAGCTGATGTAATTATTAGGGATACCTGTATATATATCATGAACATGTTGATGACATGAGACAACTTCTACCTGATCAATATATCAAGCTGGGTAAGAATATTTTTTTTTTGCCAAACTGTATACAGTGAAATAATACCGAAAAAATGGCATTGAAATATCGAACCTGATTCTTTTGATTACCCATAATTCATTGATGCAGAACAGAATTTTCCTGTTACTTAAGAATTTAGCAGCTCCATAATATGGAAATTGAATTATGAGGACTAGGTGATGGTGGGGGGAACATATTTTCATGTAATATAATTCATATCAATACTTCCTGCTACCTCCAAAAAAAAAAAATTATATCAATGTACTATGTTGGCGTGGAATGACAATCTTTGAAGAGAAAAAAGGAGAGATTTTGTGAAATTAAAATGCTTTTGAAAAAATCTAAAACCCAATATTATCCATCAAGGTAGATACTTATGAATTTACGTAATTTCAATTAATTTTCAATCGGCCACAAATGCAATAAACGTAAAGTAAGATAAGAAATAAAATGCACCGCGATTTTTACGTGATTCGCAAATCAAACGCTCTTACTTAATAGTTTTTGTCTCGTTTTTAAGGACTTTAATCATTTTACTTATGATGTCGATTTTTGAGAGAATCAAATTTTTATATCAATCTCCAAATTGGAGTGTTGCTTCATTCGGGTGAAAATAAGTTTGTCGTTTTTTTATAGTGAAGTTACGTCCGTATAAATGATTTTGCTCCCACTGAGAAAATTTATTCCATATCAAAGATTTTGTACACTTACATTATCAACATCTAAGATTGTTTATAACTGGAAAAACATAAAAAGTGATATATTTGAAACTCGCTATATAGTCTTTTTAAGATATAGCTTAAGGACATGAGAATTTGCTTAATATTAAAAAGTTTAAAACATTTTTGGGATAATAAGCTTGGGGAGCTTTAATTTCTTCTTTCAAATAAATATGAAATTGTCAAACTTATTTAGCGAAACTTAACTATAACCATTTATTTTTGGTGAGTCGAAATTAATCGCTGGAAATAAAATTTCACAGTTAAATTCGGTCCAACGATTAAAAAAGCAGTTATTAGTCGTGCAAAAATTTTAAATCGGATGACTGCTTGAAACAACTGGATGTCTGTTTCAAATGAATCAAAACTGGCAAATTTGCATAGCCAGTCGTCAGATTATAGCATAAAAACTCTGTTAAGAGCTTTTTAGCATGACAAATATTCTAAATAAATAATTTTAAAGCCAAATTTTCGAATCAACTAAGATAAATAAAAATCTAAACTTATGAGTTTGGAGTTAATTTTGCATCTTTAACATTTTTTGAGCTCTCAATTTGATTTTTAAGTTTTATCTCTAAGTTATTATTATCTTTATCTTTTAGTCATCATTTTTAAGTTTTAATCTTGATACTCAGTTTTTTATAAACTTGGATAATCATTGCAAATTCTAAAGTTTATCATAATTTAAGAAACTTGTTAAATATTAATTTGATTATTACCAAAATTCAAAAGTTAATTCACTATCTATGCTAGTTCCCTTGATGCTATGTAATGACTCATGGTTGACTTGTATCAGCATCTAAAAGGCATGTTATTTTTTTATAACTTTTTTTATTGATAGACAATTTTTGCAGTTGTTGCTGAAATGTGAATTCCAAAAGTTATTTGTGTTTTCTTGTTTATCATCTTGGTTGTTTGCAAGGGATTTATTTTTCTAGTTTCACTTCATCAAACAGGAACCATTTTGAGATTTTCATTTGCTCAAACCCCCGTAAGCTCCTTACTTCCATCACCATACATGCATTTTGGAACTCAGGGGTAATATGTTGCTCACATTTCTTCAGGTAATCATCTTCCAGATTATTTTTCATTTGTTAATTTTTTCCAATTTCTGAGTCTAAAGAATTGTAACTGACTGGTACTGAATTTTTTTTTTTTTTGAGAATAACAATGCCTATAGGCAGTTATTGGTACTGACAATTTTGAAGCTTGTTTGTTTAGTAGATATTTTATGGCCTTTTTGGTGAATATATATGCACCATTCGTGTACCCTGATTATATCTTTTTCCATAGGTCACACCTATCACTCGATACAGGATCCACTAAAAAACTGTTGATGATGCATGAAATAAATGCCTCATCTAGATGGCATTTAGCTACATGATCATGCAGACCATCATTCCTATCAGTGTGATCACCAGTCAGATAGTACTGGTTTCTACCGTTTAACATCATATGATGAATTTCGTGTCACAACTATTTATACAATTTTTGATAATGGTGCCTCCAGCTTCAAGGCTTCAATATTTGGGAATTGCTACAAGCATCATCCTAAGGTCGTGCATCTTAGGCTTACATCTGATGATTATCCTACAACTCGTGTGATCATCTTCCTCCTTTTGTGTTGATGCAAGTGGAAGAGCTGGTTTCCCGAACATCAAACTTTTGCCTTCTTTGGTCTTCAAAGTTAAAGTTTTAGGCTAAACCTAGACAAAAACTATCAGCGTATTTGGTAATGTATGACATGTAATCCTTCCTTCACCTAACATTGTAACCAATTTTGCTAAGTGACCTCTTATTTGTGTGAATATCAAACTATGCCCACTATCTATAAAGTGAACCTTGTGTTGCATTATTATGTCAAACAGGTTTTGCATCTAGATGATGAGTAAAACCAATTATGGAAGGTTGCTTTCACTTGGTAAGTATGGAGTATGGAGATGAGAGCTACAATCGAAAAGAATTAACGCAACCACTGATGAGATGCAGTGATGTGTTTCCTTGATACTGAAATATTGAAGAAAGCCCTGCTATTTGAGATGTTTTCATATTTAATTCTGGAAAATTGACTAGTTGTTCGGACGGATGGCTGCAAAACCTGTTTCTATATGTTCTCTGTCAGCCTGGAAGGGAAAGCAATAAGCAACAAACTGTTAACATCATAGGCTCAATTTCTCCCATACTAAACTATCAACCAGCTCATAAATGATATGAGTTGAAATTCTTTACAACAAATTAATTATTAAACCACTACTTGATTAGAACAGAAGGAGATAAAATCTAGTTATGTTCTTCCACGATGTTGTCTGATCTTAATCCTTTAAATAACTGCCATATAGGTCCATGATTTCTCAATCTAGCTTCTCTTGTTGGTCTCACATCTACAACTGGAAAATTAATTAAGTTAATTCCCTATTGCTTTTATTATTTTTTATTCGTTGTATTGATATAAGTAGGCAACTGGCTTGATCATAATAGTGATAATGACAATCATGCACACATGTAAATGTGACACTATATAATAATCTGAGGTAGTTTCAAAATAAAAGATTGTCTATTGCAAATAGAGACCTAATAGTTGTGCAAATGAAAAGGAAAAAAATGGATGTATCAGGACATGACCTTTAGAATAAAAGTTTGTATTACTTGCAAATTGGAGGCTGTGTGCAATTATTAGGCTATTTTATGTATATATTTAGTACTAATTTAGATCAAAGCCAACAGTAACAACAAAATAGTGTCTTTTTCCATTTTTATTGACAATTCCTTTAGATACCAATCCTAATATGTTGAGGTTTTTTCTTTTTTTGCGTGAAAACCTGGTAGTATTGAGTTTTCTGTATGAAAAATCTAGACAACACTGAATTTTGGCTTTGGTTTTGATTAATTTAAGTAAGATAGATATGAAGAAGTGATGACAGAGTTGACTCATTCATGCAAACTCTATTCTTTAGTATGGAGTTACCTTCACTTTGCACCATTTTATTATGCACTAATGAGCGTAAGCTAGATCTTGATGATGCTGTAGCTCTTGCTCATCTTGTTAGTTTAGCCATTTACTAAGACAATGGTGGTCCACATGATCACATCAACCATGAAATAACTTGAAGAAAAGAAAATCACCTTAACAATCAAACCCATGACGTTGAGCATCTGATAACTAATATGTCTGGAGATCATCCCTAATATGCCAACTGAACCTCAAACACCGAAGTTCTTGCAGGAAGACTCAGACTGTTGTAGTATATGATCTCACGTTTCTTGCCATAAGATCTTTCTTTGATTATAAGATTCTTTTTTTTAATTACCTTGGATGGAGTGGTAGTTTGATGTTTAATCTTACAAATAAAGAATGATACAATAATCAAATGAACTTAAGTTAGAGATGCTGCTTGAAAACATGGACCTTTGAGAACTTTGAGAAATGTATTTGGTGTTCAAATACCAAGAGTGGTGGGGTAAGAACAAGGAGCTTGGATTTGAAGGGTTTGACTCATACGTCTACTTCGCTCACACGCTTGGAGGTAACCCACACTAAAGCTTATTCAATGATCATGTCAAAATCTTTCATGTCTTCCCCTTTTGGCAGACGTGGGTAGAATTTGGTCATGCATCACGCTTGGAATTCAAAAGCATAAATTGTGAGGGGAAAGTTATGAAAATGATCTTCAGATTTCTTAATGCAGTTCATGGCGGGGGGAGTGGGGCATGGAGGAGTCATCAAGGTGGTGTAGCAAGCAGCCCACAAGTTTGGAACAAGAGCCTTGTCAGAAATAGCTCCAAACATGTCAGTGTTGCAAGTCTATAGCTGAGAATAACCATCACTCTCTCCTTGCCTAATTCATTAAGCAAACTCAAAAACTTCCCATTTAATTAGTTCTAGATAATGGTGAAAATTAATTCCATGTCATGAATCAGTCATATCGCAGTAGCTGAACAAAAAATTCAGGGTAAGCGTTACAGTGACATGCCTTGTGTGTGAAAGTGAAACGGTGGCATTATTGATTAACTTTATATAATAGCAACCTGTGGTTTAGTTAATTAGACTAGTCATCCAGTTAATTAGCCTAGTCATCCTTTTTCTTTTTTATTTTAATTTGCTAGTGAGGAATCTCCATAGAGTCCCAAATATATGCTGACAACCAGAGAGCATAGTATGAGAGCATATAACTGAAAAGGATAAGTAATAGAATCCTTCAAAAGGGAAGTTAGTTTTTGACAAGTGATTTTGGTTCAGGAGAGACAAAAACGAATGCATAGATATTATCAAATATACCAGAAAAATTAGCATGTGATATTGGGATCAGATGCATAACAAATTTGAATTATTCTATGGTTTGATTTGCCATGGATAAACAATTCATGAAAGAACAAAACGAATGCACCAGCCCAGAAGCTAGCTGTATCTTGGTTTTCATGCATCAGATAAGTGTGAATTTAAAATCCATATGTAGTGCTATAGCTTTAATTTTTGTGATTGTTCTATTTGGACTTAAACAACACAAAAAGATTCAATGGGAGGAGCAGAAATAAAAAAATATTAAGCTGTTCAGATAAACTATTCTGACCTGGCCTTCTTTTTGGTCTTTTTTAGCAGCGCAGTTATGCTTATAAAGAGTTAGTTCTTCATCTCCAGCTTCTCATCCATAGAGATCTTCCGAGAAACTCAAACGCAAGCCAACAATACAACAGTTCCATCTTTTGTTCGGGTTTCTGGGTCTGCTCATCACCAGAGAGCTTTTGTTCTCGTTCTAGTTCTCTTTCACCCTTAGAAACAACCCACAATTGATTATTTGGATACTTGAGAGATGATGGAAGAGAGAAATGACATGGATAAAATGGATGAAGTGATGCTTCCGGGTTTTCGATTTCATCCTACTGATGAAGAACTAGTAGGGTTTTATCTTAAGAGGAAGATTCAGCAAAAGCCTCTCTCCATTGAGCTTATCAGGCAACTGGACATCTACAAATATGATCCTTGGGATCTTCCTAGTAAGCTACAAACAATTTTGTAGAGTTCTCTACTTCTTGTCAAAATTGAGTTAACTTTGTTTGTTATCTTCGGGAAGAACTGGCGATGACAGGAGAGAAGGAATGGTACTTCTACTGCCCGAGGGATCGGAAGTACCGGAACAGTGCAAGGCCTAACCGGGTCACTGGAGCTGGATTCTGGAAGGCAACAGGAACAGACAGGCCCATCTACCCATCGGAAGGAACCAAATGCATTGGACTGAAGAAATCACTGGTCTTCTACAAGGGCCGAGCTGCAAAAGGGATTAAAACTGATTGGATGATGCATGAATTCCGGCTTCCTTCACTTGCCGACACCTCCCTCAACAGACGACCTCTTGACAAGAATATACCGCCGAATGTAAGCATTTCTTTATAAAAAATCTTCCAATCTTTTTTTTATCTACATACATTGATTGATGATTCTCTTTGTATGGTTTTAAACAGGACGCATGGGCCATATGTAGAATCTTCAAGAAAACAAACTCAATGGCACAAAGAGCACTCTCTCATTCATGGATGCCACCATTGCCTGAATCCACAAGCTCAGCTGATGTGCCCTTGGTTTCACAGCAAACACTCCAGTTTGGTTCTGACAACATTTCAGCAAACATGACAACAGAAACTCGATCGACCCCGTTACAATTTGGATGTGAGAATGCAAACACTTACCCTCCTTTGGATGTTACAACTTACAGAGCTATCAATCTTGTGGACTCCAAGCCAACCTTGGTTCCTGTCTCTGGTGCCGAAATGCCTCTCAACTCCATGTTTTCGTCAGTCGAACTTCCAAACATAGACTTCTTTGATGATCTGCCAGTCGAGATGAATAGCAATCAGGTAAATCTAGCAGAAGACATGTCTATGAGCAAGAGTTCAGACATATGCAATGCTACTACTAACAGTCAATGGGGAACTATGAAGGGGTTCAACTTTCCCTTCAGTTTGCCCGTGAACTTCTCCGATCAAGAGTGGAACCAATGCTATACTTGATTCATATTCAGATTTTTATGGAACATGGTGAGAATCATCTGTTAGCATTTGCTGTTAGCACTGATAGAGTTCTAGTTTTGTCGAAAGGATGTGTTCCTTTGAATTGTTTGTACATAACTACATACGTGTTATTGCTTGCTAACAGCAAAATCTAACTGATTGAGGGGAAATATTAGCTAGATTGTACTCTTGTGCCTTCCTTTTGATATGCACAGTTGTATACTACGCTGATACTTCGTATCAGCCTGTTTTCATATCATTATTAAATTGATTATACAAAATGTGAAATGCTTAGTATGCTAATAAAAGTTCTAATTAATCATTAAATATATATTTCAAATATATTAGATACCTGTAGTCCTGTATCAATCAGGTCAGGATGGCCGAGTTGGTCTAAGGCGCCAGTTTCAGGCACTGATCCAAAAGGGCATGGGTTTGAATCCCATTCTTGCCGAGTTGTTTTTCCAGTTTTTTGTTTTTTTTCCTCAATTTCAGACTTCTACTGCTCTACACTCTGAAAATCTTATTATTAGTAGCATTAATTGCTATTTGTTAGCAGGTACAAATGTGTTCCTCTAAACAAAAATCTCATAAATTACTACTACTTTGAAAGGCAGCAGAACAGCCGAGGACCAGTGTTTCAGAACATGTTATTGTCCATCTCTTTATTATCTGCAGACAGTTTTACCTTCAATGAACGAGGTGAAACATATCAACATTGTTCTGCTAAACTGTTTTTCCAGTGAAAGGAAACTCTTTTTTGTGTTTGAGGTCACAGTTTTGCTTGCATTAGATGAGTCAGTGATTTACATTTACTCCTTACTTGGCATAAGATTCATTAAATCAAAAGCATTCGATGATCGGATACCAATACACACAGGATTACACATCTCCCTTTGGGTACATGTGAATCAAACTAGCATACTGCTAATATTATCAAAATTCAACATGAAATGCACTGTGAACACCAACAAAGTAGTAGCTTCTTCAACATATGCATGGTGGAACTAAACACATCAACATGGAAAGAGCAAAAATGAAGGTTCCCTGTGAACTTTTCTTTCTGAAAATGTGATCTTGTTCAACTTCTTGTGGCACCATATTAGCTGATCGCTTGTAATTCTTGACAGCTTCAGCACTCTTGACACCAACTTCAGGTCTACCTGGGAGAAGAAGAGATCTTGGTTCGATCGGTCTTCTCGGGGCTTTTTGAACTTCTTCACAAGACAGTTGCCCGTTCGCAGGATATCTTTTAGTTTCTTCTCTTTCTGCGACATAATCCAAGAACCATGAACATTAGAAAAGAAAAGACACAATTTCTCGTTTCTCTAGTTGTAACAATTTTCCAATTCTGTTCTTTATCTTATGAAAGTCGCTGATGACTCTATTTTCATTGAAACTGAAATGTTTGAATTCTATCAATGGCATTGAAAGTATCTACAAAGTACCTTTTGAAGAATTACTTGAGCATCCACCATAATCTCAAAGTCTGATGGGTCCTGAAGTTCAACTTGACTTCCCAATAGACCCTTCAAAATCACGGGCGTTTCGTCCTTGTCAGCTTTGACGAATTCCCAGAAGACTCTAATGGAATCTTCCATGATGTCTTCAAGCATTTCACTTGTAATTGCATTGTTTCCTTTTCTCTGCCACTCCATTCTGTCCTTTAGGCAATCCTCTGCAACATGATCAGCATCAATATTTTAAACTTCTGCATAAGCGTGATTGAGTAATTCTATTGACCATCATTAGAAACTCAGCATTAGTAAATTTTTGTTACCTTTGATGACAGGCACTTGGAGAAGATTCCGAAGAACACATCGGTTTTTAACATAATTTGGCAGCCTGGGCCCTTGAAAGGATTCATTTTCTAAGAACCTCTGTACAATCACTTGAAATTGTTGGAATTCACCGGCCACTTGATTGTATTGATGGCTCCGATAGGGGTCGGATTCCGGTAGGCCTCTAGCTTTCTCATACTGCCAGCGAAGGAACTCCCATGAAAGACATGTCTGCCCAACATACACTGTTTCCAGATCATTTTGCAGCTCCCTGATGAACTTCTTTGATGGATCATAGCTGGACTTTCGGTGTCGAAAAGGCCAGAAGTTTTGGGAGAGAAGAGATGTCATTGTCAGAATCAAAGGTTTCTGAGAGCCCATGGATTGGAGAGGATCCTTCAATTGCAGAAATCCTGAAAGATCGAAAAATAAATTATCAGTAGATCGCTTACATTCATATACATAAGTCCTGAGGGCAATCATTTGGCAGATATTACAGAATCATAGGAATGCAAAATCTATTAAAGTTTTGGACTCACCTATTGCATACATCTTTTGATAGTTAAAGATGTCGAACTTCCGCATTCTCTCTCGATAGCTCTTGTAGAACTTGTGAAGCTCATCCATAGGATTTTCTCTCAAGAACTTCTCGCTGAACTTCCAAGGCTTCAGATCTTCCATAGTTTTTGGGCTTTCAGACTCTTCCAAAATTGTTGGCAACCCAATTGCTCTCACTTTCCTGAGTTCCATTCTCAGCTGTTCTATCAGATCCTGGTGTTCCCATAATGACTCCAACTCATCATCTAATTCTTCTTCACTTAATTCATTTGGATGTCGTTCTTCGGACTTCGGTGAGTTTTCCTGAGGCTTTTCTTTCAGGTCTTTGAGATCATTGGCTTTTGGTGTGAAGTCGTCAACAGCATCATCAACATTTCTTTCTGAATTCCCTGAATTGAATCTTGTTTCGTGCTTTCCTTCATCTTCTCTATCCAAATCGGCTTTCAGGTTGTCACCGTCCAATATCTTCTCTCCATTTCTTAATGAAAACACAATATCATCAGGGCTGTCAATGAATTCTATGGCTACATCATTTGAACCAGGTAATTGGGACTCTTCAAACTCTGGCGATAATTCCACCGATTGCGAGTGTTGATTCAAATATTTTAACTCTAATATATGGTCAGAAGATTCATCGTCTGACCAAAGTTCATTAGACTGACTTGAATGATTCACTGGACTTTTAGCAGAAGAAATCAAAATTTTGTCGCCGATGCGAAAAATCTCTGCATCAAAACTATGAGAGGACTGCAAACTATTCCCTTCACATTTCTGGTCATCTCCCTCAATACTATTGATCTCTGTATGAACGTTTTGATCCAAAATATTTGAAACCACACCTTTTGAATCATTTGATTCAGTGTCAGAACAATAAAAAGAATGCAGCTGGGCTGCTCTATTGCTTTTATATTCTCTGGTGCTTTCTGTGCTATCTGATTCACCCTCATACCCTCCAAAATCTCTGTCTGACAGAAACCCATCATCGTCCGAATCAACAGCAAGATTCCTCACAGAATAGCCATCACTAGTACTCGATTCTGAATCCGAATCGAAGCCCGAGAACTCCTCTGACAAAAACTTGGCTCCATCTGAATTACTCTCAAAACTGAATGCCTTCTGCTTCTTCAGAAATACTGCATCATCTAATTCCTCCAAACTATTCACTGCGTTGAAACCATTGGTATCAAATTCAACCTGCAGTTTAGGCTCTGCATCAAAACTTTCAAGATGAACATAAGACTTCAGAATGCGAAAAGTCGTCGCTTCTGGCTCCTCCAAAAATCCGCTGACATCTTTCTCTGACAAGAACCGATACTTGCTGATCTTTGTGATCGCCGGCGACTTGTTTTCCTTGATTCTCTGCACTGCAGCCTCTTCATTGCTGCTCAAACCACCATCAGAAATCTGGTACTCAAACTTGAACCTAAGGCTTGAAGCTTCCTCTTCATAGCTATTGTTATCGTCTTCTTTCTCGTTTTGTTCCTTCACTTTATCCACTTCATGCTCGGCCTCAACAACCTTCAAATCTTCCCTCCTCTCAAAATCAGAACCACTATGTTCTCTCTTCATCCTAGAAAGCAAGCAAAGCAAAACAATGAAATCAATCTGAAACATAACTTAAAACCAACACGAGAGAATTCCGAATCAAACTCACCTGAAAACAAGTTTGACGACGAAACCGACGAGGAAAAAGAAGGAAGAAGAGATGTAGAACCAGAGAGAAGCAAAAGCCAGAGCCATCTTGTAAAGGGAGTAATCAAGAGAGCCTTTCTGCGCCATACTCAAGTGTGCACCAAAGATGGAAACTCTTCTGAAATCCATCTTCTCGACTTGAACTCTGAAGCAGCAGCAGCAGCAACAACAACAATGGAAAATTTCTCTTCTTCTACTTTTTCTTCTTCTTCTTCTGCAATGGAAGCAGACTTGGTACCAACAAAAAGGGAGACTTCAAAGGAATGAATCCTTGTTCTTTTGATGGAAAGATTGTAAGTGTTACCTAATGGAAGGGAATCATCAAGCAAGGAAAGGAGGAAAAGAACAAGGGAGCTAACAATTGGAAGGGTTATTGGTGAATGTCATTGTTGCTTAAAAATCTGCGAGCCGTTTGATGCTGTGGCAGCCAGTCAGGGAGATATGCCTGTTGGCATGTCCTATTCTCCTGGTGACACGTGTCTCACGGGGAGTTCATTCATGGTGGAAGGCTGACTAGGCCCAATTTACCCTACCTATTTTACCTTGTTAAATATATTATATAGGGTTGTTAGTGAGTCGGATCAGTCCGGTTCAATTTATGTCAGGTTAAATCGGGTTAGCTTAACCCATGAGTGAAGTAAACTTAATCTCAACTTCTAAAATAGGCCACTTGTTCGTTTGATTCGCCCATTGAGCGCTCTTATCGTATATAGACAATTTATAAATTTGTGTTTTCTAACTATTTCACATTTACAATCAAAAGAATTATACAAAATATTTAAAAAAATTAATTGCATATAACTTTTTAAAATTTTATTAAATTATATTTTTTAAAAAATTTAAAAAATGGTATATAATTTCTTTTTAAAAAAAATTTCAAAACTTAAAAAATTATAAATTTTTTGATATATTAAAAAAAATTCAATATAAATTTATCATTAGAATCAATAATACTTAAAAAATATATATCGTTTAGGTTAAAGTCAAAAAACAAAAATACTTTCAATCAGATGTATATTAACGTAATGGAGAAATGAGTAAAAATTAACTTCAGATATGATTTACATCAGATTTCAAATATGACATAAATTGAATCTTAATTCTAATTAAGATCGGGTAAAAACGAGTTTAAAAGGGGTCATGGCAAATTTATCATTTTATATCTTGGATTTAAATTTTATTTGATATTAGATTGAAATAAACTTAAACCAAACCAAAGGGTAAATTGTAATAATTTTACAATTTGGCTTGAAATTTAATGCGAGATAAACTTTTCAACTAAATAAGAAAGAGTTTTTTTATAATAATGACATAAATGACAACGTCTTCTTTAAAGAAGTATATTCATTTTTTCACTTTAATCCGAATGACCTTAAACGTCATATATTTTTCAAATATGTTTAATTCTAATGATAAATGTATATATGGTGAAATTTTTGTATATATGATGATAAATATTTTATGTAATTTGAAAAAAATTCGATGAGTTATATATGCAATTTTTCATATTTTAAAGAGAAATATATAATTTGGTAAGATTTTAAAAAGTTATATCTAAATTTTAAAATTTAGAGGAAAAATATGTAATTCAATAAGATTTCAAGGAATTATATGAAATTGACTCTTTAAAAGGATATTTGTTTGATAAAAAGAAAAATAAAATTAATTATTTTGTAAAATTAATATAGGAGATATATGAAATCCAAAACCTCATATTACATATTATGCGATTTTTTAGATAACCTAAATATGAACTCTATATTAAAAAGAAGAAAAAGTTTGATGATTTCAAACGAGTCGTGTGAATAATATATTTTTCACCGGTGATAACAGTTGATTACCTCAGAATGAATTCAATGTGATTTTCAATTTTATTTATCTATTAGAATATTCCAAGCGAGAATATTATATAGAAGGATTACAAGGCAAGAAAACAAAGAAGGATAAGAATAGCGATTTCTGATAAGAAAAGGTAGAAAAATAAGTTGGAACTCTCGATTTATCATCACCGGGCCTCCCTGGTTGTTCTCCCATCGGTTTTGGTTTTGGTTTTGATTTTATAGGCGATCCGATGACGAGATGGCAGCTTTCAACGGGGCGATCAGCGACTTTAGCGTAATTATTTTTTTCTCGCAAGGTTACCGAAGAGAGAGAAGTCAATAGAGAATGGATCGAGCGAGGAACTCGTCATTATCAACTCGATTAATTCGCGCAGCCAATTTGGTGTCCCGTTTCGATGCGCATCGACCGGGTCGAATGCCTCCGCGTCTCGATTCGGAGTGGAATTGGATGGAGGGGTCAGGTGGGGACACGGTCACCGTTAGTCAAATTCTTCCACGCGTGCGAATTGCGTGCGCTGAATCGTGGTCGCGATGCTTCATTAAGACGTTGGATTTGCGCTAATGACTTTGGTCCCGCCCCAGCCCCTGTTGTCAGTGTTGTGCGCGTTCATCCGTCCGACCAAACTCGCCCTGAAAAATGGCAGCAAATCAGGTCATAAGTTGATTAACAGATGCGCGAGACTGTCGTGTAGGCCGGGAAAAGCGAGAATATTATATGACGATGGCTCATGGCAACGCGTTGGATCCTTTTTCTCTGCTCGTCATCAGCGTCAGACAAATATGCTCTGCCGGTTGATTAGCTTCGCGATAAGCACGCGACGGACTGCGAGCTCATCTGCGAGTTCATCCCGAATAATTTTATGCGGACTAGTTTGGTTGTTCATCGGCATGTCTTATTTTTATGCCAGATCATGCCGAAGTTTCTAAAAAACTCAAATGAATATGATTTCATGCACATCGCCCGGCACGGAATACGACACATTTGGCATGCGCGCCGATATTGTCCAAAGTCCACTTGTGAAAGATGAGGGCCTATAAATTAATAATTTTTAGTAAACTCTTTGGATGCTTCTACGGAAATTGCCATCAGCTCATTTTTTTTTTTTTATTTTATCTTAAAATTAATATTACTTATTTTATATTATTATTAAACTAAATTATTATAAAAAATTAAATAAATTATTAAAGCGTTAATTTTGATAAAAAAAATATTAATTTATAAAAGTGATTCGCTAGTCTTGATTCTGATACTGATCATGAATCAAACGGTACCTAAAATTCCCTGAAAATTCCTAAAAGTTATAAAAACCACAAAAAAATCATAAAAAATTTCTTAAGTATAGAAAATTACAAAAGTGCCCTTGAAAGTACACAAAATTACAAAATATTTTGATAGTTTAGAAAAACACAAAAAACACACTAATTTTTGAAAAAAAAATATAAAAATGCCTCCGAAATATATCACAGATTACAAAAAACGACTTGAAAGTTCAAAAAAATTATAATATAAAAGCTTTGTAATTCAAAGGTGATAGCACTGTTTTGAAATTTATTATATATTCCAAGGCCATTTCTTTGATTTTCTGTAATTGCATGAGTTTTTGCGATTTTCTAAACTTCTAAAAAGTTTTATGGAATTAAACATATTTTAAGGGGTTTTCTTCATTTTTCTATAGTTTCATCGGATTTTCTATACTTTTAGAATTTTTTCTGATTTTTAAATTTTCAAGAGTTTTATGTAATTTTATGAATTTTTAAGGAAATTTTCTACAATTTGTTGTAATTTTTTTTTATACTTTTAGCAAGGTTTTTATGAATTTTTTGAATTTTTATTAGGTTATTATTTTTTTTTTTGGTACTTTCAACAGATTTTTTGTGATTTGTTTATATTTTCAGAATATTTTCTGTGATTTTATGAATTTTTATGAGATTATTGCATTATTCTGAAATTTCAAACGGCTTTTTTTTTTTGTGAAATTTGACTCTACGAATATAAATGTAATTGCGCACTTTCTCCATTAAAAATTAATAACTATCAACAAAAGAGATATTTGAGAAAAAAAATAAACTGAATATTGCAAAATTTTATGAGTATGAGAAAAATATCACTATACAAAAAATTTTCCATGTTTTAGTTCAAAAATTGAAACAGGTAGCTTTCGCTTTCGCCCACTTTTATTATTTGATAGTAAAATTAATTTTTAAAACCAATTTATTTCTAATTAAAAAAGTTAAAATGAGCTACAGTTCACTTTAAAAATTTTGTCTGAAATAATTTCTTGAAGTGAATTTAATAATTTATGTTATTTATTTGAAATACAATTATGCTTATTGTTTCATTAATATAATAATTTGAAATTAATTTTTGTTATTCATAAAAAGTTAAAGCAATAATATTCATAATAATTTGGTTTGCCCACCCAAATGGCAAAATAAATTTCTTTCAAATACTTTTAGGTGTAAGTCAAAAAGGAGAAAAAATTTTCCCTACTTCTTTCACTTTCCTACAACTAAACAGGCTTTTAATAGAGGCAAAAAAATAATTAAAAAATCAATATATTGAAACTGTACCAATGGAGGATGATATCGAAAAGTCGATTATCAAATTAAATTGGTATAGTTTTAATTTTAAATTTTAATAAAACCAAAAATCTGATTTTGATTATGATTATGCGTTCTATAAAAAATAGATAAATCAAAATTGAACCGATTATATATATTATATTGATATAATCATATATATATATATATATATATAATACATTTGTTTTCTATAGCTTATTATGTTGTTAAGAAAATTTCCAAAATTTCAGAATTAAATGGTTAAAATATAACTTTTTAATATTATACATATGTTAGTGCATTTAAAATTAAAATTTTATAGAATTATAATGTAAAATATAGGTAAAATTGGTTTAGAATCGGTTTAAGATCGAAATTTAAAATTCAATTTTCAGCTCAAATCGATCGTTTAAATATTTTAGAATCAGAATTTAATTGGGATTCTAAAACATGAACTAGTTTTGCTCTAAAGTAGGTCTTAGTGTGACTTCTATGGGATTGGGCCTATGGCCATACAAACAAAAGGAGGAATAAGCTCAGATGTTCGAGCAAATGCTCTTGCAGACAGAGAGCATGCAAAGATGTGGCTGCGATGAGCAACCAAAATGAGCAGCAGCAGCAGCCACCAGCTACAGCTCCAGTACTTGTCTCTGCTCAGCCACTGCAAGAACCTCAACCATTTGCATCAAGTCCACGCCTTTGCCTCCAAAACCGGCCTCGACGCCAACCCCCTCGTCGCCGGCAAGCTCCTCCTCCACTCCGCAGTCACCCTCGCCGATGCCATCCCCTTCGCCCGCCGCCTCTTCTCCTTCTTCGCCTCCCCAGACTGTTTCATGCACAATACCCTCATCCGCGCCCTCTCCGACTCCGACCACCCTTCTCAGTCCTTCGCCACGTACTCCCAAATGCAAAGGCGGGAGCTTTCGCCGGATAGCTTCACTTTCGCCTTCCTCCTCAAAGCCGCCGCCAATCTTCAGTCGTTGGATTCCGGCGAACAAGTCCATTCTCATATTGTTCGTCACGGCTTCGACAAGCACCTCTTCGTTGGGACGACGCTGGTGAGCATGTATGCGGAGTGTGGCAGCGTCATGTGCGCTCGGCAAGTGTTTGACGAAATGCGTCTACCAAATATTGTTGCGTGGAATGCTGTTGTTACGGCGTGTTTCCGGGCTGACGATGTGAAGGGCGCGGAGAGCTTGTTTGGGAGGATGCCCTGGAAGAACTTGACTTCATGGAATGTAATGCTCGCTGGGTACGCTAAGGCTGGGGATCTGGGGTGTGCGAGGAAACTGTTTGGTGAAATGCAGCAGAGAGATCCGGTTTCTTGGAGCACCATGATTGTGGGTTTTGCGAATAATGGAGATTTTGATGATGCATTGGGTTTGTTTAAGGAGATGTTGAGGGAGGGAATAAGACCGAATGAGGTGACTTTGACAGGCATTTTATCTGCTTGCGCACAGGCGGGAGCATTAGAGTATGGAAGAGTTCTACATGGGCATATAGAGAAGGCTGGGCTGAACAGCATCATCGCTGTCCCTAATACGCTTCTGGACATGTACGCCAGGTGCGGGAATGTTGACATGGCTCAGCGAGTGTTTGATTGGGCGATGATTAAGAAGAGCATTGTATCTTGGACTTCGATGATTGCAGCGCTTGCAATGCATGGCCATGGAGAGGAAGCCATTGAGCTTTTTCACGAAATGGAGGAGTCCGGAACAAGACCTGATGGAATCGCCTTCATCTCAGTCTTGTATGCATGTAGCCATGCAGGTTTGATAGATAAAGCTGATGAATATTTCCATCAGATGGAAGAGAAATATGGAATCAAGCGATCGGTTGAGCACTATGGTTGCATGGTTGACCTCTACGGTCGAGCTGGGCTTCTCGAGAAAGCCTATGAGTTCGCAACCACAATGCCCATAAAGCCAAATGCCATCATCTGGAGGACATTGCTTGGAGCTTGTAGCATCCATGGAAATCTCAGACTAGCAGAGCATGCCAAGAGGAAGCTTTCGCAGCTTGATCCAAATGACTCTGGTGACTATGTTTTACTGTCTAACATCTACGCCTATGCAGGGAAATGGAAGGATGTAGCTAACGTAAGAAGATCAATGAGCTACCGTAGACTGAGGAAGACTCCCGGTTGGAGCTCCATAGAGGTAGACAAAACCATATATACGTTTGTGGCGAGCGACGAATCGAGGGGTGTTAAGCAAGAGGCTCACAAAAAGCTGGAAGAGATAATGGCAAGGCTGAGGCTGGAAGGCTACATAGCGGCAGTCAGGAGCGTGTTACACGACATAGAGGAAGAAGAGAAGCAAGATGCGATATCGAGGCACAGCGAGAAGCTGGCAGTGGCGTTCGGTATAGCGAGAACGAGAGAAGGAAGTGTGATAAGGATTGTGAAGAACCTGAGAGTTTGTGGAGATTGCCATGCAGTGATGAAGAAGATTTCAAAGGTGTATGGGAGGGAAATAGTTGTGAGGGACAGGAGCCGGTTTCATAAATTCAAAGATGGTTATTGTTCTTGCAGAGATTACTGGTGAAGAAAGAAGAACAACATTGAACAAATGCATGTTCAATATTCTTGCTAAGCAGCAATATTGAACACGGAGATCCCAATTTTACTCAAACAAGTGCCAGCAGGCTAGGTGTTCGGGATTAGGTCATGCTCTTGCCATGGAGTATAGTGTGTTTGGTCCTACTCTTTTCTCTGGAGTCTGGACCATTCTACCCCTAACATTACCATCAAATCACATTCAAAAGCTAGAGGGAAATTATCATTTTCCTTTTTAAGCATAAAAAGTTAAAATTTATCTCAGCTCTGATCATATTATTGTTTCAGATAGTTCTAATTGTTCTATTTTAGTATGATTAAAAGTAAGGAAAAATTTTCTATAACCCCTCAAAAGTTAGTAAATTTTTAAAAAAACTTCTCAAAATTTAAAAATTTTCAAAAACCTTCTCAAAATTTAAAAATTTTCATTCAACTTTTTCGATCCGATAAATATTTCAAATCAACTCATGTTGTTAGCATGGTTCGCGGTTTCAGCCGAAACCGAAACGTTTCGGCCGAACCCACGCCGAAATCCTAAAAAACGTTTAGGGTTTCGGCGCTGCAGGCGAGGGCGAGGGCGGGCGGCTGCGGGCAACTACGGGCGAGGGCGAGGGCGGCGGGCTCGGAGCGGCTGGGGGCGACTGCGGGCGAGGGCGGTTGCGGGCGACTGCGGCGAGAGTGGGCGAGGGCCATGCACTGCGGGCGATTGCGGGCGAGGGCGGCGTGCTCGGGCGGCTGGCAGGCCGCTCGGGGCGGGCACAGGGCGGTCGGGGCAGCGGCAGGGCGCGCGGGCCGGCCGCAGGGAGCGCAGAGCGGCTGCAGTAAGCGTAGGCCGTCGGCGGCGAGCTCAGCGCGTGTATGGCGAGCTCGGCGAGTGCGGGGCGACTGCAGCGCACGCAGGGCGAGCTGAGTGTGCCGGCGGCGAGCTGAACACGCGCGGGGCGAGCGCAGCACACCGGCGGCATCCTCAGCGCACTTGGGCCGACCACAGCTCACCCATAGCGTCCACGGCGAGCTCAGGGCTCGAAACTGGCATCTCCGGCATGTCCGGCATCCCACGCGGCATCTCCAGCATCTCTGGCGAGCTCAGCAGCCCGGTATCTCCGGCAGCTCCGCCGGCGAGGGCAGCTCGGCCGCCGAGCGCAGCTCACCCCGCGAGCACAAGTCGGCCGGCGACGATGCTTGCCCCCGCTCTCGGTTTGGTTTAGGGTTTACTGTGCTGATTAGTATAATTCGCATGGTGGGCAAGATGTTAATCAAAGTCCAACAGATAATGCGAGCTATAGCTATTATGACGGTTATCAGAGCGAGATGTCTTCATACAATCCAGGATATCATCAGTCAATGCAGGATCATACCACTTCTTACTATTTACATGCAAAACAATACTATCGATCACAATTTCATCGTACTGATGAGTATGGTAATCAAGAATGTCAATCTCTTCAAGATTCACCTCGGAACAGCATGTGGTTATAAGACGTGGATTTATATCATGTATGAAATGATGTTTTTAAATTTTAATCATATTCATATCATTTCTTGTATGTTTTTTTAATACACTAATATATATTAAAAGTAGACAATATCAATGACTAACTATAAAAATTAATTTTAATTAGTTTAAATAATATTTTAAATTATTGTAAAATTAGGTATAAATTCATTCATAATTTTTCAAATTTTTTCAAAATTTTTCTAATATTTTATCATATTTTTAATTTGAAGTCAAAGTATAGTCAAAATATAGTCAAACTCTGGTTAACGCCCAATTAATAATTTAAAAAATTCTTTCGGTCGAAACCGAAACGGCCGAAACTGAAATGGTCGAAACGGCCGAAACGTATTGGTTTCGGCCGGTCCCGAAACCGAAACCGAAACCGAGAAAACCTTGGTTGTTACTAACACCATCAAAATATAATTACAGATATTATATTAAATACTGTATTAATAATATAATAATATTTGAATATTGTATCAGTATTTATAATGATTGTATCAGTATTGTATTTATAATGATTAAAATAAAATCAACATAAGTAAAATAAGATAAAATAATTAAAATCAAATATATATAACTTAAAAATGACCACGATGATCAAAATTTATAATATATGACTGAAAAATCATAATAGCTAATTTTTTAAGTATATAGTACAAGTACATTACTACCATAATAATTCACATGCAATTATATTATTATTATTATTATTATTATTTTATATATTATTATATTATTCTACGATAATATTATAGTGACTATTACAATATTGTGATGGTATTTTTGAATTTTTGATACAAATTATTGCTAACGGAGGAAGTTTTTGAAGAATTCTGAAAAATTAGAAGAATTTTTTAAGAATGTGAAAATTTATTAGGGTTATAGAAAATTTTCTGGTCTAAGCGAAACAAGTAGATGTCTAATAAAAATTCTGCCAACTGAATATCTAATTATTAGTTTTGTTTTTAGTAGGAAGAGATCTGGCAAATAAATTTAGCGATAAATTTTTGAGCGCCAGCGATTTCAGCTCATTAAGATAATCTTCTGCCGTATTTTTCACTCGAAAGATATGGACGCATTATATATAAATTTTGTGCAATAAAATGTAGTCTTGCTGATTAGCTAGCAAATGGCGCTAGAAATGAAATATTATTATTATTATTATTATTTATACGCTCATTTTGCAGCAGCAAACTTTGACATTTTAGTGTGGTTAGTGTGAAAGCAGGACCATTAATGATTAATTATACAAGTTTAATTTTCAATAATCTGCGCTAAGATAGCTACTACACGAGTTTATCAATCAGGCAAACATCGAAAGGGTGCCCCGAGTATGAATGTGACTACACTATGAATACAATGTTGATTAGATTAGCAAAAAATTGAGATGATTGAGGCTTGCCAGATAATTACGTTGATTAGATGTTTCTCGGACGAGAAGAACGCATCATTTTTCATCAATTCCTTTATTAAGTCTGGTAATTACTATTATTATTATTATTATTATTATTATTATTATTATCCGGTTTTATGATTCTAAATTCAATCTCATGCTCTTTTACGATATAAATCATTTTTTACCGTTTAAAATAAAAATGGAACATTTATAATACAAATAAGACGTATGTTGTTGTGAGTCCCATGGCAGTAAGTTTGTAGATTGTGGGGGACAAAATCTGATGCGATTAAAAATTATTTTTTAATTTTACATCGATAAAATCTAAAAATTATTAGATTAAATATGATGATGATCGTAAATTTAATAACAAATTAAAAAAAAAAATTTGAGAAAAATAAAATTTTGGGACCTAATAAATTAGTGGGACATTGAATAATATTAGTACTGGCTCGGGCGTCACGCTTGTTTATGTCATACATATTCGTTTTTCTGGATTTGATTGAGACAAATGTCTACCTATTTTCACTGATTGGCTAACTAATTATTGATTTGCGATTATCCAGCATCTAAAGTCAAACTCTTTGGGGCCCTCCAAGCACAAGCCCATCACCGAAACTGTGGGCCCACGCTGACCCACCAGAGCCTTAAGAGGTTAGACGTTTCACAACCCCCTGCACACCCACATACGCAGCCGTACACGTGTCGCTATTACAATAAATGGGCTGCCCCACTCACTCACTGACGGCCCGTGTTATACTCCCTTGGCCCACAAAAGCCCATTAAAAATGCATTTTCTTTCTGAAATGGACCGCACGCAAATTCTAACAGCTTTTCCATTACTCTTCGGCCACGTGGAATACTACGTGTTCCAATGATTTAGAGTCCATTTAGCAGAATAGTATTTATTTAATATCGAGAGACGAAACGTGGCTCGGTGAGCCATGTTTTATTACATTGAATGTGAATCGGGCTTGATCCGTACTCAATCTAGACTCGAGTTGGTTGACCTACCACAGCCAGCTAAGTGAGATTTATGGGCCCACCGCTTTGACTTGGCTACTCAGCCGCCTTGACTTGCCGGCGTTGGTATCCGCGACACGTAAACAAACGTTTATGACGGTACTTACGAACGAGGGTTTGTATTTGGCTTCGCAAGAGATTTCTGAGTCTTTATCTCAAATAAAATACTTGCAGCGATGATTTGTTTAATCGTCGTTAGGATTTATTTGTTAGGATTAATTAGCGCGGAGATAGATCTCTGTTAGCAGCCATTTTAGAAACGAAGCTTGATTTGGGGATGTCGATGAAGATGAGGATGGGGGCCATGGCGGATTGAAGATCATGTGCATGATGTGGCTGCTGATGAGACATAATTTGCCATCGCCCACTCGGTCCTTCTGGCCTAATTAATTTCCCTTGCCATTTCAAAAGAAATTAAGAAAGAGAGGGAGTCAATTAATACAAACCTTAATTCGGGAAGAGGTGCTCTTTTATTCTTCTTTTTCATCATTTATTTCATATATGAATACCAGCACGATAATTCACAGGATATTCGAATATTCGACTTTAGTCATCCACAATTTTGAGCTTGCAGAGATTTTTGTTATTGAAATTTGGAGATCTGTGTATATTTACTTGTCGAGAACAATCGATTAATCTTATATTAAATAATTGATCAAATATTTTGTCAATAAAGTCAAGCAAATAATTTAGAACTGGAGTCATAGACAATAAAAGGGTTGGTCCATAACAAGAGATTAATGTCACTTAATCGCGCTTTGTACCTCTCCATTAATAATCAGAGAAGTGCACGACACTATAATAATTTGGCGTCAATCATCTCTACCTAAGAGCCTTTCAGCCTGTAAAGTTTGTTCTACTAATTACGGTTTCGATCTTTGAGGACATTCATTAAAGAATTTGGACAAGATTCATCTTCGCTTTCCAACTTTCTAACCAGTACCTCCGTCGAAACACGTGCATGGTTGAACCCTAACTCTTCTCACCAGAGATTCATCCTTCAATTCGTCGCGTACATCGACGGAAGAAAGTTTTAAGTTTCAGTCCATCTTTCTTTCAAAATTTCTCCTTTGTTTGGGAAAGCATGAAATGACTCATTAAAGTTGATGCGTTTATTGGATCATTTGTGTCGCGCACGACAATCTGTACTAGATTTTGTTCACAAAATTTGGTTTTTAATCAAGTGTGTGGTAATGGGTGAAAACAATATATTAACAAACTAATTAAACAATTATCATGAGCAGCAAAACTCATCAGAGCCTCTCCTGTTGAAATGAAGCATTACTACGACTTCTGCCGACACATTGCAATGCATTTTAGGGTGGGTTGCTTATTGGTTCTTTTCCTGGTTAATTTGTTGTTAATACTGGCATGGGATGAATAGTCGAGACTTGAATAGCTAGCTTCTAGATTGTGGTACAATTGTACACTGCTTCTGAACTTTATATCCTCGAGTTCTTGTAGGATTATTGTCACATCAAGTCGCTGCGTTCTAATTTTCCATTTTCAATCTGCATTTTGTTTCATTCGCAGAGAAAAACTTCCAACTTGCTATGCGGATCATCCAAATTTTGTAGATTAGGGTTTGTTTATGCGTGAGAAAATGGAACACAAAGTAACCAAGTCATCCCCATACATCATTGGTACTAATAGTAGCCTCATCTTTGTGCCAACAGCACTGTAAAATTAGGGTTTTTCAGTGTATTTACCTTGGTGCAAACTCATTGAATGCTTTGGAGAGAGAGAGAGAGAGCTCTTGATGGAATAAATGCACCTTGCTGTACTCTCTTCATCGCTCCATTCCAAAGCCTCTCTTTGGGTTAGCGTTTTCCTGGCTTACTCTCTTCTTTGAAATCTCTCCTGTGTATATATATTGCTGGCAACCTCTGTTTTGGACCCTTGTCCACAGACCCGTCCCCTAAGTAGAGGAGATCAGGTCTAGATACATCTATATATGTAAGAAGAATTCCTTGCTTTTCTCCTTCCCTGGAAGAGAAGAGGGGGAGATGGGGAGGCCACCTTGTTGTGATAAAGCTGGAGTGAAGAAAGGCCCTTGGACTCCTGAAGAGGACATTATCTTGGTCTCTTACATCCAAGAACATGGCCCTGGAAACTGGAGGGCTGTTCCTACAAACACTGGTTAGTCATCTTCTCTTGCAAATCAATATTTGTAATAAATAATTAAGCTTCTTTTTTTTTTCCAGATCCAAGAAAGTTTGCGTTAGGGTTGTTTCTAGGTCTCTTCTCAATTTTGTTCACTGGTTGGTCAGGACTGCTGAGATGCAGCAAGAGCTGCAGGCTTAGGTGGACTAATTACCTTAGGCCAGGGATCAAGAGAGGCAACTTCACTGATCAGGAGGAGAAGCTCATAATCCATCTTCAAGCTCTTCTCGGCAATAGGTCATTTGAATTTTTGCAATTTGAGATCTAAGGTTGTTTGTTTTGTAAGATCAATTTTAGGAATATTTGCGTTTATGAATCTAGAGATCTAGGTACAAAGTGTTGTAGATGGAAATCAGTCTTATGATTTTGGATGCAGATGGGCAGCCATAGCTTCATACCTCCCAGAGCGAACAGACAATGACATCAAGAACTATTGGAACACCCATCTGAAGAAGAAGCTGCGAAAGCTTCAGAGCGGCAGCACTGACGGTCCGGTGAACAGTGGGCACAAAAGCTATCAGTCCATCTCTAAAGGCCAGTGGGAGAGGAGGCTCCAAACTGATATCCATATGGCTAAGAAGGCTCTTCACGAGGCCTTGTCCTTAAACAAGCCTAACTCAGCGACTTGCCCCTTTGAACTCAAGCCCTTCAATAACGGCTACCATGTCTCCACAAAGCCCAACCAGCAGTCATCTTCTACTTATGCTTCTAGCGCCGAAAACATATCTCGGTTGCTCGAAGGATGGATGAGGAACTCAGTGAAGACCGGATTGGCACCGGCCAATTCTGAGTCTACTCAGCAGTCATTTAGCAATGCAGCAGTGCACACAGACTCCGCGTCTAGTGAGGGGACGGCAGCTACCACAACTGACGACAACAACAACAAAAAAACCAGCAACGCGCGTGAATCAGCAGTTGGATTTGAGTCTTCAACATCAGAGGGGTCTGATGTTCTCCAAGGTGAGAGCGAATCCGGTTCGGCCCCAGAAATGCCACTTCAATTGCTTGAAAACTGGCTGTTTGATGATAATGTTGAACAAGAAAATGATGATCTTCTTGACATGTCTCTAGATGGTGAGGCTGCTGCAGGGCTCTTCTGATGGTTGTTGCTGATCATTGGGTTTCTTTTGGGTTTTTCTGGTGTAACCTTTGAGTAACTGATATATGATTAGCTATCTAGAGGCTTGGTTAGAATTAGATCCCTCGGTGCAAAGAAAGAAATGTAAATTACATAGATCTATGGATAACAACGTTATATAAGTTGTTTCTAGGAGCTTGAGAATAATCTGCGCACTTGGGGCCTGATATGAGAGCTTAGTTCTGCTTGTATTCTTTTGTACTTTTATGTATCTCTTGTAATCTTAAACAGATGGAAAATTTGAGGGTGTTTGTGTTCCACTTTAAGTTGTAATCAATACAACATTTGGAAATGTACCCATTCAAATCTTTTTCAGTTGATTGTTTCATCTTTCAGCATTCTTTTCCCAGTTATAGCTCTCAGAAAGAGCTCCACTACTCTAATTGTCTTCTTAACAGAGGATTGCAACGTGAACTCCTAAATTGATAACCTGAGGATGAATACCAGGCTTTTTTCTTAAAAGATCTTCAAGGAATGTGATAATCTCCAAGGAATGTAACACAAATTCCTTGATTCTTTGAAGATTTCCAAGGAATGTCAAACGTGATGGAACATTTGGCAGTTCCTGCAACTAAGGAATTTGGGACTGAAGTGAAATGAACAAGATTAGATTCAGTTTGACCTTTTGGAACAGTTGTGTCTTCTTGTGAACTCTAACTTGTCGACAAGCAAAGAATAAAGCCCAAAGTAGTGTTTAACTTGGAGCTGCTTGAACAATCAGGTGTGAACCAAGCACACCAAAATGCCATGCTGCAGTCCCAATCAATCTCAATACTCTTTTACTGCTTATGGAGGTCCACAGACCATCTCATCAGTTTAGTCCATTCAACTTTCACGGATTTCCAGGCACTCCCTCTGGAAATGCTCCATTTGACAATCTCTAACAAGACCACATAATCAGATGTCATTCACTAACTAATCGACATTGAAAAGAGCCAAGAACTGATTCTGTTTGATATTTTCTCGCAAAAGAACTCAACTTTATTGGAGTTCATGGCCTACGAAACATGTAGATAGTCTTAAATGCAGCTCATGTAAAGTGTTTTCACCTCTCCCTTTGCTAAACTTTGGTTTGCATTTTCAAAGGTTGGCACTGCTGGCCAACCATGCAAGGCATGCAGGCCTTGACCAAATTGCATGGAAGAACACTGCCTTTTCCCTTTTGGATTGCATGGATGGAAAAGCAAAAGTGTGCTTAAAGCTCCATCTAATGAATGCCTCCTCCGAAAGATTCAACCTTTAACATGTTCCTAACCTCATCATTACAAGGATTAGGCTGAAACACTTTTTGCTCTCAAAGCACAGGGCGGCATCAGACTTTTAGCCCATGTTAAATGAAGAATATGACTGAAGAAGGCCACTCCTTTCTTCACCAGAACAGGCCTCCATTACTCTGTTTGCAGACATTGGCATGTGCAGTCTCTCAGAAGCACGTGGAGAGAGATTTGGGATCAAAATGCAGAAGATAAAAAGATAGATTTTGGTGGCATGAAAGTCGCCTTCATTCCACAGTTTTAAACGCAATGTCGGCAGCTGATCTTCTTCTATTGTGAAAATCCCTCTCTGGGGGGTAGAGGCCGCTCGAGAGAGAGAAGCAATGGTTTTGTGGGCAAAGGTGAAACCTTTTCTCCTTTATTTTGTTCTTGTTGTTATCAGTCGATCAATTTATCGTTTCAAATCAGATGTTTTTCTTCCTATTTTGGTTATTCTTGGATGATAATAACCTGAAACGTGTTAATTTTTGCTTGACTCGGAGAAGTATTTGCCAAAAATGAGAGAACTTCGCTTCTGGATTTGGAGTTGGTATTGTGGAAATGATGGTTTGGCTATGCTGCTAAGTAATGCAGGAAAGATTGGACCTTTGATCGTTTTCACGATGTGACTTCCTTTTTTTCCATTGTTGCGACTCGTGAGCTAAATGGGCACTCATCGCTAATTGTTCCTCCCACTTTGATAGGGCAAGAAGAACACACAATAGTTTGGTCACTGTTTAGAGTAAGAAGACACTAAAAATTCTGATAATTTTGGTGTTCTAAAGAGATATTTTCAGCATGTCTCTGACGAAGATGATACAACAGATCAAATTAGCATTGGAAAACATAGAAGAGAAGACATCCGAGTGTAATGTAGGCACCGCACCGTAGGTGTGTTGATAATGCATTTCTAAAATGCCATTTGCATGATGGAGAACGGTACGATGATCGTTCTCCTTTTAATGGATTTCATAATTTTCTCTTGGTAATATGCCAAACCTCCTAACTTGGATCCTTTCCATCCATTTTTCACAAACATCACCAATTTGCAGGAGCAGCGTGCGTTTTCCGAATATGAATGTCTGATAGAATGATTCTCTCTTTAGCAAGGATTTCAGTCTGTATTGTCCTATATGGGTTTATCCTTTTTTTGTGTGTTCTTGATGCGAAGGTGCATCTCTTTTTAGTAAGATGTTGTGTTTTGGGTCAGAGCAACAGGGAAGACAAGATCATGGATGGCAACCTCAAAGAGGGGATCAAACGGAATCTAATAGAATGAAATGTACCCTGAACACCAAATGGAACACAGAAGGTACTGTGCAGCATTGGTTTATTTACCTAAACAAAAGTTGTCAATGTTCAGATTCCAGAAGAACTATGTTGGAAATACTTTGGAATAATTTGTTGGTAAACATGCTTTACATCCCTTTGTTGACATGTAATTTTGATGTCATAGACTGAGATGACTGCTCATCCAATTGAGTCTCAAGTTTGAGCTGTAGATCCTTCAGCAGCACAGAAAATGTGGTAAACATGCTGTTTCATTGTTTTTTTTTTGTGACAATATCACATTTAAGTAGGAAGAAAATGTGGTGTTGCGTATTAAAAACTGAAGCCAACAGGTCAATATGCTGACAGACACATGACAGAATCAGATTTCTTTTGGCCACTTAAGATGTTTGCTTGCAAAATCAAACAAAGGACTGGTATATTGCCATTGTCCCTTTAGAATCTTACAGCTTGCTACTCAATGATGATTAAAATCTTGCATCCTCATTTCTGTAGACTCATCTGTTTTGCCTGTTTTTTTGGTTTTTCATATTTGTTGAGCAGAGACAGCGTATGGATGCAAGCAGAAGAACCAATCAGGGTTCATGATATCAAAACAAGCATCATTGGTGATAATACTAAACTAGATACTTGCTCCTTAGGGGCAATCCAATCTATTGCTGCCACAGGACTTGCACATCATCTGCAGACTTCATCATAAGGAGGCGTTTAAAAGGAATTATTTGATTTGATGAACTCCAATTTTCCCATTGAGTTGGTCATGTTTATCAAAGACTTCTGGTAATACTCTACAAGATTTCGTATTATTTTCTTCCCAGCATTAATCTTACATCTTACGCCTGAATTGAATTCTATACGTATGCTTAAGCATCTTGTTTTGACTATTTTGCAGGTTATGAGCAAGAAGATGACTGTCTTGGCACTTGTAGTGAATCAACAGATGCGAGAAGAAATTTCTGACTGAAGGAAGGACTTGGTAATGATGACAATAGAGGCTGATTACACGAAGACAGGCATATCTCTCTCCTGCTAGATAACTTTGGATAAGCCTCACCAACATCTGAAATGTTTGGCTACCTTGTGTCAATATGCGACATGGAACTCATAAACTCTGAATGGGTGTGGGCTATATCTTGGAAAGCAATTCTGCGGTTTGTTTTTCAGACCCTCTTTCATAACAGAGAAATGTAGTAAAATGCAGAAAGAGTGTGTGTGTGTGTGATTTTGGAAAGATTTTGTCCATGAATGTAATATGCACATTTATGGGTAGAATAATCTAGTTGAATAACATGATTTCTCCTGTAGGTTCTTGCTGCGGTATACGCAACAAGGATGGATTTAGTCTGGATCTTCATTTCTGATTGCCGTCTCTAGCTGAAATCAAGGATAAATTCTAATGATTTCTTGACATTGATTTGATTGAGAAAGACAGAAAGATGTTTTTAATCAATAGCTTAATAGCTAAAGTGAAAATGAGGGCAATTGTGTGAAGACCAACAAAAGAAAAGCAACATTGAGCAAGTCTTCTCTTGTTCTTCCACGTCATAATCTCTGAAGCAATCCAGTGGAAAACAACATGAACTCTTGGCGTGCTCCACATTATAATCTTGTGGCAATCTGTGAACAATTTGGATCGATATTGACAGGCTCAGAATCAAACTAAAAGCATGAAACAAGAGATCTTTCTATCTTGGCCGGCTCCTTTTGGTTGGGTTGGTGAGAAGCACAAGTTCCCTCGCATCTTTCATATCCACTATACCACATGATCAAGATTTAACAGCTAGAAAGGGTCACTGAAACACTTTGAGACACTCGACAGATATATCTCTAGATGTGTTTCTGGCTGCATGTGGATGGTTAGATCACTGTCGGTGTGGCCGTTCTGCTTGGTCATGGCCGCAACGTGATGTGTTCCTCTCCTAAACAGGCAGTCCCATTAGGCCTAAGCGACTGCTAACATCTTTGCCAGCACATAAATTGTGCGAATGGTCCTTGTCAAGCGCCCGATGGATCAAACGTTGCAAATCATGGCAGCACATGCAGAGATTTAAGGCACAAGGATTGGATGCGACGATATTATCTTGTTCGCTATCCGTTTCACTCGCAAAAAATGATTTACTTCCTCATTACCTGCCTGTTAATGTTTCAGTCATCTTCAGTTCCAAACAAGCGAAAAATGAAATGCGGCCTTTTGTATCTGATTTCTTTCTAGTTCATCATTTTCATAAAATGAACAAGCAAACATCTGCATCTCGTCTTCGTTTGAGAACGGATATTGTTTGCTTTTCCTTTTGTCATTACTTAATTGATGAGAAGAAAAACTTAGAACTGAACTAATTAAACTAGTCTGTATAAATGATCATCCAATGATTGAAAACAGAGAAGTAGGCATGCCTGCATTCTTGGTAGAGTAGAACCCACCACAAATAAGAGCAAGCTGCCATTCTTGGTATCCTTTTTTCCTTTCGAAAATAATTACTTTTTCGATTTATCAAGCCATAAAAAAAGGTGGGAATACCAGGAAATGAAAGAGAAATGAAGGGTGGATTGGAGGGTAGGGAGGCCTGCCGTTCCCAACAATTCGGCAAGCCAACTATCCATGAATCCACATATTTATATCACAACACAAACAATGTTGGTACCCTTTCGCTCAAGGGCCCCAAACCCTGTGGGATGATTTAGGGTTAAGAGGAGGTCCTTAGCTGGTCCTGCCCTATCAAACCAATCAAAGTGGGGGCCAAAACAAAAGGCCTTTCCATCAATCTAGGGCTACCCTAATGGTCCCATGACTTGTTCCCTTCTGCCCTTGTGAGGTGGAATTGGTTGGACTATCAATTCAGCCGACCCTTTAGGTCTACACTACCCAAGCTCATGAATGCAGAGGGGGCCATGTAGGTGAGCAACACCACCATGACTCATCCATGGAAGTTATAAATATGCAAGTTGGGGTTAGGGTTTCCCATGGAAAGCCAAGGAAGAAGAAGAAGAAGAAGGACTTCAACATGAAGAAGCGCCATTTGGTGTTGCGGAGGTGCGAGCCGGTGGGCAGAAACCCGAGTGGCGCGTGCACGAGGCGGAGATGCATTAGGTATGGAGAGTGTCAGAAGAACCACGCTGCGAGCGTTGGAGGCTACGCGGTCGATGGTTGTCGGGAGTTCATGGCCGACGGCGAGGAGGGGACAAGCGATGCGTTCAAGTGTGCGGCGTGTGGGTGCCACCGGAGCTTCCACCGGCGAGTGCAGGAGTACCAGGGCTCGTGCGACTGCTCCTTCCTCACGGAAACGAGGCAGTAGGTTTGTTCAAGTGTAAGGAGAAGCAACTCACTGATCACTTGGTGTATTTGTTCTCATAAGTAGGTATATGATGTATTGGTTTCATTGCTTTGAGATTGCTTTGTTTCTATACTGAAATCATGATTGATGTACAATCTGTCCATGATCTTAATATGTTTTTCTTCTCCTTCTCACAGTATGAAAAAAAAAAATGATTTGTAGAACAAAATACATATACTACATGCAAGATAGCTGATATATAACTTGCAAATAGTTCTAAGATTTCATTGTTAATGAACTGAGGAGATTGGAAGAGAAATTCATGGGCATAAAACCTAACTTCAACTCAAATCTTTCTTAGACTTATTCCTTTTTTTATCCCATATGCAGTAATAAATTCATACCCCAGACAGTTAATGGACAGTAGCATGTTGTATGGTTCATGAATGAACAGGAATTTGAGCCACATGTATGAGTATATAAATGCAAGTACATGATGACAGTGAATTATTTGTGAGGTAGAAAGCATATAGATATGGCAGTTGATTTTTCAACAATTCAAAACCAAGATTACAACATTGAGATGTAGGGCCAGTGGTAAGGAATTTTCTTGATGCCTACACCTTCTCTCTAAAACTGTCTAAACATTTTGACTAATTTATCAAGAAAAATATCACACAGTAAAACTAGCGAAATCGGAACCACATGAGAAATGAAGGAGATTGATTCCTGACAAGTTGGAGTCAACAAGAAGGATGCGAAGAGAGGGAAGAGCTTTGAGCCATCAAAGCGAATAAAGAGTGAAAAGCTAGAAAGTGGTGCACTTACACTTTCGGCATGGTTTGATTTGGGTCAAGAGATAAGATCCCTCATATCATATCCCTTCCAAGCACATACAATTATTTCCTTCTTAATAATATATCTTTCATCATTCAACCAAAAGGAATCTTCTGTAGAAAGTCTGCTCTCTCGTGGGACACCACGAGATATGACCTCAATCAATCACTTGTTTGGAGGCATCACCAAGCGAAAAAATGCACCACTTTGTGATGAGGGAGCTTGTCTTTGATCGACTTCTTGGTAGGGTTCGGCATGTAACCACAGATGACAAAGATTGGTGGTTCTTGTCAAAGGTGAAAGGCGATGGTTGGCACCAACGGTGATGGTGATTAAATCTGTACTTAATTACCACTAACAATCACATAAACCTGATTTTGCTACTAATTAGCAATGTAAAGCACCATCTTTTCAGGACAATGATGAATTATTTCCTTGGTTGTTCTTGGGTTCTAAATCTATAACATAATTTGAGAAGAACTCATTGAGCAGATGCAACATAAAAATCATTTCTTTTCCTTCTTTTGTTTACTCAAATAATCGGTTGAATGGCATATACTTTCATGACAAATTATGATTGGCAAAACTTATCATGCCATAGTGCTCGGAGTGCACTGAATTATGTCTCATGATTTGAGAGGCACAGCGCTCTGCTCTTTTCTGTTCATTTTCTTTTCTTTTGGCAGCAAAAAAGTGCTTTACTTTTGGAGAAGAAAAACAATCACACTATCTTCCAGTTTTGGGGCCATTGCACCCAAAACTTGAAATGGGACCCCTGACCATTTTGGTGCGTTTGGTTCAATATATGCGGTTGTCCTTGATCGCAATTGGGATCAGTGAATGTGCAAAAGATCTAGCACGTTTAAAGAGCAAGAGTCATTGAAAAAACAATTTCAAAGTGAAGTTAACCAAACATGATCTATCTTTCACCTTTTGGATCCTAAGTTTAGGGCTACAAATATCCATGTTAGATTGATGATTATATTATACTTAAGTGTAAAAGTGATCTTCATTCCATAAGAGGAAAGAATTAAGAGGAAGCTCCCGCAGACCCCCAACCAGTCTATAAAAAAAGCCAAAAAGATAATAAAAGCTTCCAAAAGAGGGATCAAAGCAAGTGGTCAGGAGAAGAGATAAGACACTAAAAGGAGTAACAAACCAAGCCATTTGTTTATTTTCCAAGTGAGAGAAGAAGTACTAAAATACAATATCTTTTCTGGTCTGGAGTCAAGGAAGGGAAGTAAAGTAACATTAAAGAAGAGAAAAGAATGGCAAGTAGAAGGACCATCTCTTTCCATGCAAACAGAGCTCATTAGACTGCAGAGCAGGTGAACACTAATGGAGATGATCCGAAGAAGCATGAGGAGCGAGATGAAGACCTCAAGTCAAGTCAAAAAAGACTGTAACTGAACAATTAATTGTTGGATATATACCTGACAAGGAAAGAAACGGAGTTGTGCTTCGAGTGGGTAAAAATCCTATTAAGAGTAGATGAGACAGTTCAAGAGCAGCCACCCAGCTCTTCTAATTGTGCTGTTGATGAACCATCAACCACAGCAGATTCTCATTCTAAATATAAGCATCTCTCAAGTCTCAATTCCTCCACCAACCTCACCCATCCTCATAATTCTTATCATCTAGAGCCACATCTTCAAGTTTCAGAATTAATCGTGGTCTTCACTTTGATCAGAACACAACAAAACATGATTAGTGCACTGTAGATCAAACTATAATTGCCATATTGCTCTCTGGTTTGTGTCTGAATCATTTATGTTATTGTTTTTATCAGCCTAGCATCCTTCCCCGACCAACTTACAGAACAACAATAGCTAAGCCACCAACTTCATCATCTTCATCATCAATAACACCACCCCATTACAACAACAACAACGATGACAACAACACCATTAGCAACATAATCCACAACATCAAAACTCTAAGAAGAAGAACAAGAACCATTAAGAACATCACCAACACCACCACCACCACCACCTCCTCCTCCCCCTCCTCCTCCTCCTCCTCCTCCGACACCAGCAGCGCCATTGGTCAAGTGGCCTCCTCTTCTTTGTGTCCCATAAAAGTGATGCTTGTTATTATGCATCCACACCTTGAAGACTCCTTTGTCAATTCCAATCTCTCTACAACCTTCTTCTATAACCACCTCATCCTTCCTCTGCATGCGCCACCCCAACCTCTCCGACAAGCTCAGCATCCTCTCCTTCTGCTCTGCACTGAACTTGGTCCGGAACCTTTTCCTCGGGGCCGCCGCCAGTGCCGTGGGCCCGGCGCTGAGCGCCATCAGCATGTGCGGCGCCGAGGGCTGCTCGGGCTCTTCGTCTCCGGAGGAGGACTCGCCCGCGGCGGACGGCGGTCGAAGGCGGCGGTGGAAGTTACGGTGGCAGCCACAGGCGGCGCATGAGAGCGGCGACGACATCGACGGCATGAACTCACCGCAGCCGTCCACAGCGTGGGCGCCGAGGGAAGCTGCATGGTTGCGCATGCACTCGCGGTAAAGGCTCGCCGGCGGCGAGCTGCGAAGTAGCAGCCTGTCCTTGTCCTCGGTGGGGGAGCCGTTGAGGAGGGGTTTGGGGTCCGGGTCCATGGATTAGGAGAAGAAAAGAAGAGCTTAATACTAACAAAAAAAGGTGGGAGTTTGGTTTTTTGTTGGGCCAGGGAGAGGAAGAAGAAGGTGGGGTTAAAAAAAGGGGAGGAGGAAGATGATGGCATGGTACAAACAAGTGGCATGGGGTGACGACCACACGTTTAAAAGTTGAGGGTTAGGGTTTTTGGAAGGTTTTGGCTGTGGATAAGAGTAATGCAACCAACCAAAAATTAGGGTTTTAGGAGCATGGCTTTGGATGAGGTTTTCATATATATCTCTATCTGCAGGACTTCAACAAGGTAGCGGTGATTTATGAGAAGTGGATAAATGAAATTTTGTTTAGGGTTTTTAATCTATAATCACTTGTTTAACAAACATGATTATTCCAAGTTGATAATGGATTCACTAATTATTCCAAGTTGATAATGGATTCTTACATTGCATAAGCAAGTCATTATCCATAACAAAAGAATCAATTGATAAACAGTACAGTTAACAAAAAAGGAATTTACTAACCTATCCACTCAAGGAAAAAAAGGGCCTTTCTATCATGGGTTGATTCTAAAACCACTATTTTATAGCATTAATTACATAGGGGTTAGAATTAACCCTGTCTAGTTAAGTTTGGGGACTGGAAGCCAATGCCGAGTAAAAGCTTTTGCAATATTGTTAGGTAAGTATATGCAATATGCAAATACTGGAAGAAGTTAGGTATGTATATGCAATATGCAAATATAAAGAACAAAGGGATGCGTTTGCAAAAAATATTACAAAATGGAAATAATTCATCTAAAAATAGGAAAATGAAAATAAAGATAAGAAAACATACCTAAATTTGAATATGCTTGGCTGAACTTTGGGCCTGAGGCTAGAAACCAGGCCTAGTTTTCTTCAATCCAAAATCAACTGGCCCAGAAGGGCCCAGCCCAGTAAGCTCTGAAGCTTGTAGGCCCAAGCTACTAGAAGATGAACAAACCTTCCCCAGCAAAACGAGTGAACTCTATAGGGTCCAGACTCAACGGCATGGCATGCGAATACGTCACTTGTTTTGTTCGATGTGGAAGAAAGGGAGAACCAACTCTGAACTCTACACTTTCGGAAAATAACTTACAAACCTACCTCATTTCCATTTCCTCTGGTATCGTATTCGAAGTGGAGCTTCATCTGCCAGTCACTTCCAGCAAACCGAACGGACGGAAGCAGTAGAAGTTGCTTCAATTCCACCCACTTCTATGTTCACCATCTAGTTATGCATGTGTTCTACACGTTCTACATTAACCATGCAATAGATCCGGTCCCACAGTATATGACAATACAGTCACAGTACAAAGTAGAGAGCAAAATAAACAGAAACTGCGAGCACACAGAAGATACAAGAGAAGCACCTGAACTGAGACAAGTTTGGTCTGATCATTTCAAGAAACTCAACAAAATACTTTACACACTTTGCAGGAGCACTCGTGCAAGGATTTATGTTCTAGGGCATTGCTTTGCGGCATGTGGTAGTTCTGACTGAGGGTTGGTCAAGTCTTCTTTCTGCTGCACATGGGTTCCCCTACTGCATGTTGTGCTATAAATGAGCCTGTCACCGCCACAAATATAATATGCTTCAGTACTACAATGTACCACTCTTTACTGCTCTTAATTGCCAGCCTTCGACCGTCTGTTTGGTAGCCGACTAAAACCAAAACTAATCTATTAATAATCAAACTAATATTTAAATATTTAAAAAATAATGATACTAATATTTTATAATTTTTTACTTTAAAAATAAAATTACTATAATATCTTTTTTTTTATTCTTTTTATCCAAATCTCAATAGTAATGTATCAAAGGATAAAATAATTCATAAGACACCGTTTAATTCGAAATTAGTATCAAGAACAAGATCAAAATTAGTAAAATCACTTTTGTAAATTAATATCTTTTTATCAAAATTAACAATACAATAATTTAAAATTCGAAAAAATATTTAATTTTTTTATAATAATTTAATTTAATAACAATGTAAAATAAGTAATATTATTTTTATAAGAAAAAAATTCTGAAAAATATTAATTTTAATTCTGATCCCAAACCATACAATGCCTAATATTTTTACACAATTAATTAGCCAAATTAACATCCAAACATCAAATTTATTATTCTGTACTTAACTCTTAGTCTTAATATTGGTCTTAATGCTAATCTGTTACTAAATGGACCGGTGAATTCATGGCATTTAAGAATATGCTCTTTTTGCAAATGAATATTGGTTACTGTGTTAGAAATTAATGATCCATTTGTGAACTACCAAATGCCAAATAGTGTCCAACTAAGATTAAGAAATATATGTCAAATCCTTTTCAGTTTTGTATACTAACCTGGTTTTCGAGCTTCAAATGCAACTAAACAATCAATTGCAGTGGAACCAAGAATCAGTTTACCCGCTATCGTTGGCATATGGGAACCCGAGATTGTTTGAAGCCTGACTGTAGCCCACTAGAAGCCCTAACATGGGCATGACCCACCAGCGCCTAAATAAATACAACATGGCCACCACCTTAGACACAAAAATGCTAAATAAATCATGTTGATGTGAATGCGGATGAGGTTTCTAAGAACCTGATGAATCACTATATGGTGATCGGACGGCCACCATCCACTCTAATATCAGGAAGACAGATAAACCAGGAAAACAGAACATGAATGACGCTCAAAATAAATATATCAGTGAAGCAGAAGAAGAGGCAGAATGATGGAGCAGGGTCCAGCAAAAGAGAGGGGGATTATGATGGACCCGCACTTCACGCAATAATGTCTCTTTGCAGCACATGATCCTTCCCAGACCAGCACATGCACCAACACCCACCCTCTCTTTCTTCCCTTGAATGCGCTGCTCATTCCACATGCAATACCATACTGCATGCCCACATGAAAACCCTAAAAGATCCATATGTTAGGCCTGTCTCTAAGACCTAACTAAGCTTTTGATAATTATCGTAAAATCACTAATGACAAAGTGATGAGACACCACTCTTTAAAGAAACATTGCATTGGCCTGGACTATCAATGCAGTGTTAGATCTAGATCAGCCCAAGCAAATGACTAGATGACTTGTTTATGTGAGATGGCACATTAGTCCAGTTCCATAATACGGCAGGAGCATTTTCATAAGAGGAACATGTCATATGAGTTAATCTTGTGGGACGGTACTGTTAAGAGTCTTGTTCTATTATTTCATTCATGGACTCTTGCCTTCCCATCTGTCTATAAATATGGAACATCTCTCCCTTACCTGGCCTACCTCAACTTGCCTCTTCTATCCTTGGTGTTATCTCCCATTGGGCAGCAATGGCCTTGGCTAAGCTTGTTCTTCTTGTCGCCTTGGCCGTCCTTGCCTTCCTCTTGGCTGAGTCCAAGGTGAGATTTCCTCTTAGGCTTTTATTTTCCTGCAAGTACAAGTGAAGCAGTTCAGAGGTAACACAAGAAGTAAACAATGTTATGATTAGTCTTCTTCCCATCTTTTGTACTTCAGGTGCTGCCCAAGGGAATTACTCAAGATGAGTTCCATTTAGACAAGGTAAAACTTGTGTTGCTTGTTCTTCAACATTGCTTGTAACAACCAAAAACTTCTTTTCCTTACGAATATTTTGCAACTTTTTCAGGCTCAATTTGGACCAGGAAGTCTCCGGAGTTATCGTAAGTTTTTATTTAAAGCTGAGATAAAGCATTTACTTTACATAAATATAACTTCTTTTTGAAATTTTTGGGTGCAGAATGCCCCTCCCAGTGCTCAAGGAGGTGCTCTCAGACTCAGTACAAGAAGCCATGCCTCTTCTTTTGCAACAAGTGCTGCATGAAGTGCCTGTGTGTGCCTCCAGGCTACTATGGCAACAAAGGCGTGTGCCCCTGCTACAACAACTGGAAGACCAAGCGCGGAGGCCCAAAATGCCCTTGAATATTTACCCCCATCTCTGCCCTGACTTATTATGTTTGCTTGCTTTGACTACATGTTCTAGTGAAATGAGGCATGTGATGGCCTTGATGAGTCTAACCAGCCTCTCATGAACTACTGTGCTTGTGCAGTCTCAAAACACCACTTATTTAGGACTGTTTCGAGACATGTGTTTGTTGGTTCTTGGGGATATCCATTTTATTTTCATGTGTGCCTAGAGGCACAGTTATCTATGTTTAAGAATTTATCCCCCTAATGAAATTATTTAATAAACTAGTTCTCATTATTTAATGGTCTCTTTAATGTAATTCAATTATGTAGTAAAACAAAGAAAGACAGGCTTCGTATTCTAATAACTATATACAATATTAATGTTTTGAGGAGTACAATTTGTCAGGAAGGTATGGCTGTAAAAGCAGTATGAACAATGAACAGATGAATACACTGAAAAACCTGAACAAGATTCTTGTCTCATAAAAGCGTAATTTTGTATCAGTTTAAGGATTTTAGAAATCCACATTAAGGATCAATCATAAACGAATCTTGAAAAATATTAGCAGGTGTTGGCTACCTTGACGGATGTTATTCTGCTTCAGCATAGTGAATTAGGATGAAATTCTTATCAGGCTAACAAGGTTGATGACTTTCCATGCATCTGATTCCAACCACAGAGCAAAAGAGGGATTAGAAGGATATTTACTGTACACAATTTTAAAGAAATTAACTCCAAGTAAATCTATCCTTTGCCAAAACAATTCTGCAGCAGTTAAAAGAGCTAAAATAAACTGGATAGTCTTACCTGTAGTCTGTAGCCATTATGAAAATCGAGCTTCCAAAGATGGATCAGAAAGAATGCTTCCTAAATTGAAGCATATCAACTGCTTCCCGACCAAATTCATCTCAAATTCATACCATGAGGCCATTCCGTTCAGTGCATGACTTTCTTTATGGTGGGTGGGAAGGCGGCGGGATGGGATTCTGTGTTTTCTAGTATGACCCATGGGCAAAAAAATTTCCTCAGAAAGGCTGACAAAGAAAATCTTTAGTAGCAGTCTTTTGGGCCTGTTCAACAAAACGGATCAAGATGAGTACTGAACTAAATTGTTTGTTTCGCATACCAATAACAACTATCATGCAGGCAGTGAGAATTATACTTGTATAACAGACACAGCGCTATCCAAGAATGGAATGAAAAACATCATCAGTAAGGAACAGTGAATGTCAAAAGAAAAATCCGACATGCAATCTGAGGTGCCAGATCCCCCATAAGCTCATACTACAGCCGGATAACCAATAACCACTTTAGCATATCAGCCCTTCTGGTCCCATGTGCACCACTTAGCATTATCAAGAATCAAATATTCTGTCATATAAAATGCACCACTTCTCTTAGCATTATCAAGAATCAAATATTCTATCAAATAAAATATAATCAACACAGATCTCTACGTGTTTGCAGTTATTTTCTGTAGAGCTTCAAGACAAGAATTTTAATGCAATTAAAATGTCAAATTATTTTCTAACATGAATCTGGAAGATATGGGAGACGAATAGTTCAATACAAGTGATTTTTATGTTCATCGTCATGTTCATATAAGGTGCAGGTTTGTGTAATACATTTTTAATATCTTTTCTGTATGTGTTTCAGAATTAAAACCTGATTCTGAAGAACTAAGCAGATGAAAATCTCAAGTTCGCTAGGAATTCTGCTTTCTCAAAAGGAATATACAGGGAACTCATATTTACCCAATTCCACCATCTTCTGACAGGCAGCTAAACCTTAACTAGGTATGCAGACAGGAATTTCATAATTATCTTAGTTAGCAGGATGCAAGTCAGTAACAACTGCAAGAAGAAATAGTGCGACAATGTGGAACTGAAGAAACATGCTAAAGCAATCACCCTTACGTATGGCATGTGCCACATAAAGAATTGCAATGTTTGTGCCACAAAAGAGACAAAGGTTGCAACATTTGCATAATTCATGGCTTCCCTCTGAATCAGAGAATAGTTATATAAGCTGTATATGAAGGCAGATAGTTCAAAATTCCAAATTTCCAGTGCTAAAAAAGGAAGCAACCTATGTACATATTCAGGCACTTGAACTATCCAAGTTAGTAATAACTCTCACTCATGAAAAGCATCAAACATGGACTAAAGTGATGTTGAGGCAGTTGACCACGTTAGTCTTGGTAAATAGAAGTAGCAGACAATATCATCATACAGGTGATGGATATCTACCTCCAATACCTACATACTGTAACTTTTCAATCAGGATTACACCCTTTAATTGCACCACGAATATTCTTGTGCAACCTAGTAATGGCTTTCCACGAAAATGCTCTTTCTTCTATTAAAAGGGTCATTGAAACCAAAATCATGTTTGAATAGATTCTTCACCAGTAATCCCCACAAGAGCATATCCCGTTGCTGAAATGATGAAACCTGTGAGAGTCTCTCATAACAATCCTCCTCTGTGTAACTTTAGAAATCAATTTTATTGCTGTATGACAGTCCCCACAAACCCTTAGGTTCTTGTGGATCCGTATCTCACAATTGGGTCCTGAATTTAATAGCCCAAACACAATTGCAAGCTTCTCGCTGTGCACATACAATGATTTCTCTTTGGCCTCTTCCTCCACATCATGCAGTGCAAAGTTAGCATTAGGAACATATCCTTCTTTTCTAATCCTATCCATTAATATCTCTAGTTCTCTGTGAATCAATTTTGACTGTGGATTTGTCTGATCACCAACTAAGAACTTGTAAACGTTGTTCTTCACTTCTACCACACTATAACTGTCTGTTTTCTTGACTCCTCTCTTCTTCATTAAAGCTCTAATCATATTTGCTTCTTCAATCTTGCCTAAAGAAGTGTATATGTTTGATAAACAAATGTAACGGCCAGGGTTCTTAGGATCTAATTCAAAGAGTGACCTTGCAGCCAATTCTGCAAGCTTGACATCTGGATGTATTCTACAAGCACCTAGCAATGATCCCCATACAGAAGAGTCTGGCTTTATTGGCATTTGTTCAATGAACTCTTGAGCTTCCATTAGCTTCCCTGCTCGCCCCAGTAGATCAACCATGCAAGCATAATGTTCAGCTCTAGGAACAATCCCAAACTCAGAAGTCATTGAATTAAAGCATTGCCATCCTTTGTCAATCAACCCTGCATGGCTGCAAGCTGACAACACTGAAACAAATACAATATGGTCCGGCTTCATGACATTCTTCATGTCGTAAAAGAGCTCAAGCGCATCTTTTCCTCTCCCATGCATTCCATACCCGGCTATCATTGTACTCCAAGTAACCAAACTTCTTTCATGCATCTGATCAAATATTTGACGAGCACAATCCAGACTTCCACGCTTCACATAAAGATCAATTATCGCTGTCCCCACCATCAAATTCTGCTCAAACAAGCTCCTGACAACCAGCCCATGGATAAATTTAGAATGTCGAAGAGATGCCATAGTTGAATTTGAACAAGCCCGAACTACTCCAAGAACCGTAACATAATCTGGAGTGACATACCGTAACTTCATCTGTCCAAAAAGATTCAAACTTTCCATGAACTTATCAACATTAGCATAAGCTTCAATCATTGAACTCCAAGACACCAAATCCTTATCAACCATGCCATCAAACAACCTCCGAGCAATATCAATCCTCCCACAACGAGAAAACATCACCAATGCAGCATTTCTGATGAACAAATCTGAGTAAAGACCTTCCTCTACGATAAGCCCATACAACCAATTGGCATCGGCAGCCTCAGAAACGCACGGCATCAAGTTCAACAAAGTGGGCCTGTTAGGCCTGATCCCATTTGAAAGCATTTGCTTGAAGAGGGTTACCGCCATGGTCTCCTGATCATTTTGCGCGCAAGCGCCAATCATAGAGCTCCATGAAACAACATTTCTCTCAGGCATTTCATCGAACACCTTCTTGGACATTTCAAACCGACCACATTTGGAATACATGGAAATGAGGGAGTTGTAGATGAAGAGATCCGGGAGGAGGCCAATCTGGGTGGCATCGCGGTGGATCTCGGCGCCTGCGGCGAGGTCGCGGAGGTGGGCGCAGGCCTTGAGGACGAGCGGGAGAGTACGGCCGTCAATGCGCGCGCTCTCCCCGCGCATGCAGCGGTAGAGTTCCAGAGCGCGCGAGTGGGCACCGCTTTCGACTGCTTCTCGGATGACATGGTTCCAGGGCCGGAAGGGCTCGCCGGCGGCCCCGGTGAAGAACCCTCGAAGAAGAACGGCTCTTCGCAGAAGCATTTTGGTGGCGAGGAAAACCGTTGGATAGGGATTTTACAGATAACCCCAGATAATAGGCATAATTACACAAAAGTTTATTATTTGCATACAACTCTCTCTATTTAAATTTTTACATGCTACTGCTTGTGTTCAATTGCCGTTATTTTTAGGTACGTATAATTATATAATCCACTCAAATTGACCATCTTGACCTTTTGATTTTATTTTCTGAACATTTGAACCATCTCCTTTTTCTTTCTAAAAGAGTTTTTTTTTTTGTAATTATGGCTATTTTCACTGAATATCGTTTCTTTGGTAGGAATTACCTGCTTACTCTTCCAAGTTAGAAACACCTATTTGTACAAAGAAAAAAAAAACATTGAACGACCTAGTTCTTTGAAACCACAGATTAAATCATAACTTAAATTTGACATATAAAGCAAACAAAATGAAAAACTGGGAAAAAAAAAACAGAAGAGCAAATGCTAGCTATACTTAATATGAGATAGAGCTTTAAAATATGAAATTTTGATTTCCAGGCCTTTCCCATGAGCTGAAATGAACAGCACACAGTCTTTCCGAATATTCTTTGATTTTTCTTCCCAAACAGCTCTGTACAATATTTCTTTGTAACAAAACTTTGAATAATTGAACATGGCAGACCATTTGAGAAAAGAAACAAGGAGAAAGCAAGAACTTCCAAGCAGGAAAACCTAGTAGTTTTTCAACTATCATCAACACCTCCATGCTTTCATTTCTTCTTTGGCATATCAGCACCTGTTATGAATTGGATCAGATCCTCTGTGAAATCTTCTTTTGCTCATTTGATACGGGTCCTGCGATGAAGGTGGCATTGCTGACTTCTTTGCAGTATCCATACCGACTACATCAATGTCATTAAGGATTCTTGCCTTATTCTCTTCAGCTCCATGTTCTTCACCCCACCTGAGCACAAGGTCAATGCCTCTCAAGCCATAGACCTTCTGTGAATGAATAGCTAAGAACCAGAGACAAGCAAGAAGAAGAAGGAATCTGTAAGAGTGGGAAGTCATTGTACTTGAAACACAGTATGAAGATGGAGAAGCTCTGTAGATATAGTCCTCCTGTTGTGGATTTGGGGTCCAAAAGCACAAAAGCAACTAAATTTAGACTCACTTCAATCATAGTTCTCCAGTGCAAGCAATTTAAGGCTGTTTTAGAAGGTTCTGACAGGTATGAACAAAGAGAACTGGAGCAGTCTTTGGGAAGCTATGATTCTAATCCACTTTAGAGGTTCCATTTGAATTAAGATGCACTAGTATCCATGCAAACAATAAAAATAAAAACATTAGCACTTAGTTTCTAGTGCTACAAAATGAAAATAAAAAAGTTGGCTGCTGCTTTATGCTTTTCTTGGTTATTTCTGCAGCTAATCCTCCATTCAAAGTTTCAAAGACACAACACTTCTATTTTCCCCTTAATTTTCTCATTTTTCCATGGAGATCATCTTCGTCTTTTTCTGCCTTCTCTGTTTTTAGTTTTTCAGGTTTCATATTTTTTATATTTGAATATAAGATAATTCACAATCACATGCAGCTTGGGGAATACATAAAGCAAAAATTCCCCAACTTTATCAAATATTTAGGAATGGGGTGTCATTGAACTCAAGACGGTGGACTGGTCTGGTCCAAGCTAGCCAAAACCAACTCAGATATTCCACCAATAGGATGGGGGTTCCTGTCTTTAACTTTGTTTTAAAGCAAAAGAAAAACAGTGGCTATTTTTGCTTTATAGGGCCTTGTTTCTTCTGTGCCACAAATCAGTAAAAGGTAAAACTCAGGGGAAAAAACCACATATGGAAGAACTGATATCATATGCTTTTGATTGTATAGGGGCATACAACTTGTAATTAATCAAATTTATTACAGTTAATGTTTAGATTACTTTCATATGTAAGGACCATTTTAGCTGAATAGCTTTGTTGTTCTTTAGGTACTTAATTGTTCTGCACTCGTGTTTTTTCCTCTTTTTATGGCGAAATTATTCAATTGTTCAGTTCATATCATAGCCATGCAGTTAGTATCTTAGTGCATATTAATCAGAAAATATGGTGAATTAAGATATGTCAAAGTTATGTTGAATGGCAATCACATTCCTGTGCTTGCTTCTTGAATATTAGTCATCATAAAGAAAATAATTAATTAAAAGATATTGTTGATATTTATGAATGGATCAATCCATCCTTGCGTGTACCTGTACATCAGCATGCACAAAAGGTTCTCACATACGATACCCCTTTTTTTAAGTTTAATACGCATCCCTGCTGTGAAAATTCTCGAGTGCAATCATATTGTAGAATCAGAAGAAAAAAAATACAAATGTTAAGAAATTGAAGGACTCTAAGAGAATTTCATGATTTGGCTCTCACTTTGGAGAAGAGATTCTCAAAGTTGGTAACATTTTTCTAATATTTTCCCTAAAGCGAAGTGTTAGCTAAGGAGGCTTCTTTGCCTTTGGAATTTGGACCATGCTTACTAGGGTTGGGTCCCGGATAGAACATGATAACCCTATATGGAATGTTGATTTTGATGACATAACAATGCCAACAGAGCAATTGGCATCAGTTTGACAAATAAATGATAATAATTTCACACGAATTGTTTTCAAATGCTACAGTTTTGTCTCCAGCGTAATTTTGACATTTTGCACCCATCCAATATCTCATTAATTAATTCACATTCCAAGTAAGAAGGCAGTAAATAGCTAGTGACATCAAGATGATGACTTTGAAGCTGAAAACAGCATGAAACTAGGCCCATGGTTGATCATCGTGCTGTGTTATACATATTCTGCATTTGAAACTACCTGCAAATTCCACCAAAAAACATTTAAGAATAAGAATGTGAGTTTGCTAAAAAAAGGACAGTTCTAGTTTCAAAGAAATTCACTTAAGCATGCGATGACCACCTGATGGATGCTGGTCCATGCTGATTCTCCCATATCTTGTAAAATTATATAAAGCTAGTTGGCATCAAATGACTGAACATTCTTGACTAGAATGATGACATAGGGCTATGCTCATGGAAGATCATCTTCTTCCTTGCTTACTTTGAGTCCATAAAGATTCCCAATCTCACTACTGAAGGTTTGCCTATAGATTTGTGAAACTGTTTTCTAAAAACTTATTGATCATAATTCTAAACTAGTCTCTCAAGCTCTACTGCATCAAGAGAACAGATGAAAATGGAGACTGAAAAATGGAACAAGACCGGGGCAGTATTTTTCAGACGAGACAAAAATCATGATTGAGAATACCAAGAACACACTTGTTATTAATAGAAGTAACTTAAGCAGTTTCAGTTGATTCTGCGGCACAATCCTCTCACCATGTACAAGGACTTTCTGTGCTTCTTAACCCGTTGACTTCAAGATACAAGGTAATTAGAAGATGTAACTAAAAGTAATCAGCAAGCACAACCATAGAGACCAAAATCAATAAACTTACAAATTCTATATGGTAAATCTTCATTTTACTGTTTTAATTGGCAATTGACATAGACAACCAGAAAGGATACAAGCTAGCCCTAAATATGCAGCATTAGTTGAATGTAGAATACCAGGACATTAGTTATCACAACCTGCTCTCCTCCAGAACAAGAGGCAGGTCCATAATCTGGCTGCCTCATCGAGTCTTAAATACAACTTTTTTACCAGCACCATAATTGTCTAAAACTATGGATAACTCTTCTTTACTTGTAACCTGCTCGAAAAAATGTACAACAATTTGGTTAGAGCATCTTCGACATCATGATTTGTGAGAATCCCATGAGAAGTTAAGCAAACAAGAAGGCAGCAAATATTGTTTGGGTGCACTTACAGGTTTGTCATCAATTGCAACAATGGCATCACCAAGAGCTATGTTACCAGCAAAACCTCTGGTTGTGGGAAGCAAACTTGCTTTGGCTGCTAAACAGTTCCCAGCAACCTACATAATCAGTCAAAATTTAGGCAGTAAGTAAAATGAATAACTTTCTTTCAAAAGCTCAAAGAAATTTAATGGCTTAATTGAATATGCTCAGGATAATAGCCAAGTAATTCTACCTGTTTGGATGAAAACTGCCGTGTTAATTCCAATCAAATTTCCTTTGGAGTCCAATAAGGGTCCACCGCCAAAACACAGAAGATTAGTTAGTTATTTGAATTGCATCAACTGTCCTCTCCATAAGATAACAAGATGTGTGACAAAATTAACACACAAATTTCCTCCCAAGTTGCTACAGTAAACATTTATTCTAACAGGATTCCATAATGTAATTCAGCCACTGCACACTGCTTCAGTCCAAAAATACAACATTTGGTCTTGAAATATTACTGAGATCTATTACTGTCACATCAGCCTTATGGGGCCCAAGCAGAAATGTCAACTTGGAGTACAAAATCCATTTTGATTTTTTGATACTTAAAAAAACTCAAGTTGTCAGCTATCATTGACACATTCTCAGCTGAGACCAACTCCAAGAGAATGAAAAGGGACAAAACATTGTTTAAAGAATAGAGCTTTAGTTGACTATGTGATCTCAGACAGAGATCACCAATTGTAATGCTCAGTTAGTATTCTTTTTTTTTTTTTGAGATAATTATTGTTCTTCAACAATCTTATTTGCACATTGAAAAGCAGGTAAAGTGAGTTAACATTAAGAATATCCAATAAAGTTCTCTGAACATTGCAGAAAAACTGGAAATTTGGGATACATTATGTTCAAGGGTGATCAGTCAAACATAAATTAGTTTAAGGTAAGATTAAGTTAAAGATGAACCTGTTGCCTGGGTTGATGGCTGCATCTGTCTGAATACCACCTCTAATAGTTACACCAGTTTGGCTAGAAATGTCTCAATTCAGTCCACTAATAACTTCAACAGTTGAAGTGTGGTCAAATTCAAAGGGATTTGCAATGGCTAAACATTGTTGACCAACTCTTAAAGCAGATGTCTGGCCAATTTCAACTGGCCATAAAAGATCTGAAGAAGCATCAACCTGTGTGGCACAAAAATGATCCACCACAAGTAGATACTTGAAGTCTCTGTATCTCCCAGTTTATCAATCAATATCACGTTAATCTGATGTAATAGAAGCTAGTGACTTATGAAAAAAGATCTATCTTCGAGACAGCAAGGTCCTTAGCACAACTTGCAGCTACCATCTTGCTGTCATATGTCTTTTGGAACATATTAAGATATCAGAAAAATAATTGAATGGAAGTGACATGCTTAGATCCCCTTGAAAAAAAAAAAGAAACTATACATTCTTGAGGCTACAGAAATCCCACCCTTCAGAGGTAAGAAAATTAACTCGCGCAACAACTTGACTGGGGCTTGGATTTCTTGAGAGAGCATTACCGACCACTGTAAAGCATGGGGAAGATCTTAACAAACAGCTCATAAAGATGGTGTTCAACACATGTGGTATTGTAATTTCATTGACCAAAATGTTAAAATACCAATCTATTTCTTATAAGATATTCTTATACCATCTAATTTGAACAAGTTGCAAAACTCAAGCTTTCAAACAAGAAAGTCATCCATCTAAGCCAACATTGGATCCATTGTAAGAACTGCATCACCAGCTAGTACATACTTACTGTAATGACATATACAATGGTAATTTTGTCACAGCATGCCCATCATCATCCCAAACTACACCAGAGCCATTTCCTGCTGGGTTAAATTATGTAGTCATGAAAAAGCATCTGCAATTAGATGCGTCAAGCCTTTCTCATATGAAGAAAAACACACTTCTAATAAATCAGCATAAATTATTGCTCCGCGCTTCAGCTCCGCAGGCAATACTGTGTACCTCAACAAGTCCAGTTAGTCAGTTAAGGGTGCAACGTCACATCAAAGATGTTAACAACAGAGTAGGTGTTCTTCTCAAAAAGTTCAACAATCCTCTCCTTCCCAGTAAACAAGGAGAAATTTTATCAGATCATATATATGCCATCAATAACCTAAAAATCAAATCATCAAGCAAAAATGTGAACCTCGGAAGGAAATAGCGGCCCAGTGGGAAAAACTACAGGAGCAACCTCTTCAACTGGGATAGAAGGGTCCCCCAACACAAATGCTGAACAGTGAAAAATGTTAAATCCCAATAAACAGATTATAATCAACCAAGAACCCAATATACTTCCCAACGACACAAACCAGAACAACATTTTCCAACAAAATCTGCATCATAATTGGTGAGAGTTCTGATTAATAAATCAATCTAGTTTTGAAGCCAAACGAATCAAATCCATCTCATGAGGAAATGATAGTGCAGAAATTGTTCGAACCTGGAAAGTTACTTGAGCAGTGAAAGCACAAATGGGCACCCGGTAGTGCGAACAACATCCGTCTAGTACTAACAAGAATCTATTCACGCATCCTTTCAGCCACAACAGCATCAAACTTACCATCACATCTAAAAATCAACAAAGTTCAGTAAACAGTGAACGCTACTATGATCAACACTAAAATGCAAAAACATTCAATCAGACAGAAAAACTGCGTGCCAAGTCGGTAAAAAAATCGATTTTTACTCGTGAAGGTGAACAACGGAAGCAGAGATCGATGAACGGAGTAAAAAAATTCAACTTTGCCTAACCTTTGACTGGACGGGGACTTAAAAGAAGCTTCTTTCCCGTTAAAACCGGATGATGTGCTGCTTTGCGAGCAAATGAATGAAGCTCCATTGAGGAACACCAAATGACGGCCTAAACACAGGAGAGGTCGGGATCGCACGGGTGGAGGAGGCGGATTGCAGGTTAATGAATGCATTACTGCGAAAAAATTAGACATTAAGTTTTCGAAGAGCAGATGGAAGAGGCGCTTGCGCGAGGATTCGGAACCAGCAGTGGAAAGATAGGGAAGAAACGTTTTGCAAATAACACCAAAACTATTTTCTTTCTATCCAAAACTTCCAAGAATATTCATCAAATAACGCATAATAAATGTGTTTTTATGCAAAACGTCACAACTATAAAACGGCCGCCGCAATGTTAGATTTGATGAAGCCATTGACTAGCAATCGGGCGATCCTCGTTTCCGTCCAGATCCAACCGTCACCGTCCCCATCTGTTTCTACGGTCACCATAACACCGGGATCCGATCGCCTTCCCCTGAAGCTCCCATGCCGAATAACTGTCAGCATTTCTGGCTCCGCCGAGGTCTCAGCCAATTGAACTCATCAACGTGGATAGTATCCCACTAGGAAATCGCCACATGGCGATGTTCTGATTTTAGGTCCGATACTCTGGTGTCGGTTTCGAAAAGAAAAAAAAAAAGAAATTTGGAGAAAAATAGTGCGTGAGAACTGCGAAGAATGAATCTCAATTGAGATTTATCTCAAATAGTTCGATTTTATTTCTTGTTTACTCGAGCTCGCGACTTCGGGGATCGATCGGGCCTAATCGATCTATTCGGAATTGGTGAGTTTCTGCTTTGGAGCTTCGGATCCCTGCGTCTTTTTTCTGTTTTTCTCTAAATGAGATGCTGCTTTCCAGAGTATTTGTGGGATTTTTTGAAATTTTTTGTGTTTTTGAGTAGTTTGGATTGTGATTTTCTTGGAAGCAAACAATTTTTTTTTAAAAGTTGGGAAAATGCGTGATTTGATTGAAAAAGAGTTGAATGTTGCCATATAAATTTTTAAAAATGCTACAAATCTGGACATCATGCCTGTTTGATCTGTATCTATATATATTTTAATTATGGTTCCCAAGACTCAGAGAAATAATAAGTATTGACTCGGAAGATCAAGAATCGAATAACTCTGGAATTACAACCGTTCATATAGATGCAGGTATGCTTTTGCTAAATTCTCTTGATAATTTAATATGAGGTTCTTGTTTTTTAATGATAGTTTTTATCAATAAAATTTTATTTAACAAAAGCTAATGTGTACATTTTCTTTTTCTGTCCAATGCTTGAGTACATTATTACAGGAATTTTTTGAGTTTTAGTTCCTGTAAGGGCATTAGTTATAGTTTCACTGTTAAATAAGCAGACTTTCAGAATTCATATAGGGGTACTTGTATTGAAGCTTTTGCTTGAGCTCAAATCATCACTGAAATTCTGTATTTGCAGATGGAATGTACATGATGGAGGTGGATCGGTTTTTCAGGCCTGGTGGCTATTGGGTGCTTTCAGGCCCTCCAATTAATTGGAAGACTAACTACAAGGCATAGCAGCTTACTAAGGAGGACTTGGAGGAGGAGCAAAGAAAGATTGAAGAAATTGCATCACTTCTCTGCTGGGAAAATGTCTCTGAAAAAGGTGAAATTGCTATATGGAGGAAGAGAATAAATGCTCAATCTTGCCCTGCAATCAAGATGAGTCCCAAGTCAGCCTACGTGAATTGAAAAACGTAGGCGATGTCTGGTATGGTTTTCTTCTCTTTCATTACACAAACATCAAAACTTTGCTAGCAAGTGGTTGAAATAGCTAATTTACAATGGATTTGAGAATCTTCACCAGTTCATTTGGCGCCATAGATCTTTCTGTGGCTTGGTTTACTTCAATATTTTTACAGCGTGACAGAATTTGAGAATTTTTAATAATTGTTGGGCATGTTATACTATTTATCTATGATCATGTGAACTTCCTTTTGGTGATTCAGGGGTTCATGGCTACTTGTGCATGCCCAAAGAAATTTTCTTTTTTTCTTTTTTTTTTGTGCTTGCATGCTGGCAGATGCATAAATTAGAGGATTGCCCACATCAAAAATTTCTTCATGCATTGATGATCTTCTTCATCTGACGTGAGCTGTATGCTACCAAATCTCAACATCTCCATCTTTTAGAAATAGAACTAATATCTCTAATGCTTATTGATGTGCAACGGGTTCAAGGGCACCGGTTCAATACTCGGCCGCAATTTTCCTCCCGATCCACCTGCAAGAATCTCACTAAAGAGATCCCAACAAGGACATCCCCACACTCAAATCAGTGAAGGTGGAATTAAATTACGGATCTAAGTTTTCAAAAAGCGATTCCTTTACCTGAAGTCATGTAAAAGATATATATAGACAGGTGATACCTCTGAAATTTTGTCAAGAGCGAAAATCAAATATAGTACCGGATCATGATGTCTTATCACCTTCTCCATTAATGACAAGCGGCAATTGCATGAGTAGCAATAAGCCCTCTTCAATCATTTGGACATCCATGTGTTCCTTCTAATTTCTGAACACATCATGCGTAATGACATAATTTTATCTTTGCTCTCTTTATACACTGTCATATCTGTCTTGTCTTTATGTCCATCATTTTCACTGTCTTGTTGCTCTAGGTACAAGAAGATGGAGGTTTGTATTACTCCTTATCCTGATGTGAGTAGCCGAGGAGATGATGCTGGAGGTCAACTTAAACCATTCCCTGATAGAGTTAATGCAATGCCTCCCAGAATAGCAGGAGGTTCTGTGCCTGGGGTTTCAGCGGAGGCATATCAGGAAGATAATAGATTGTGGATGAAACGTGTTAAAGCTTATAAGAAGGTCAATAAACTCCTTGATACTGGAAGATACCGCAATGTAATGGATATGAATGCTCATCTTGGTAGTTTTGCTGCTGCAATTGAATCTCCTAAATTGTGGGTGATGAATGTTGTGCCTATGATTGCGGAGAAATCTAAGTTGGCTGTTGTATATGAGCGTGGATTGATTGGCATATATCATGACTGGTATGTTCTACTGTCATGCAATTGCCCCATCTTTTATCCAGATCTTTATTGAAATTCTTTGCTATTATTCCATCATATCTATTTGTTTAGAGTAAGTAACTCATGGTTGCTTATTGGGCTTGTTCTATATGTAAAGATATTGGAGGCCTCAATGGTTCTTTGTTTTTTCTAAAAGTGGATGTTAAATATCGATATCTGCTGGCATTTGACGCTTGTTTTTCTAGTTCAGGTCCGAAGCTTTACATATCCATGGACTTATGACCTTATTCATGCTAATGGTGTTTTCAGCTTGAACAAAGACAAGCTTGTTTCACGCATTTCTCTAGAGTATAAATGGTCATTGGTTTTCAACTTCAGCAATAGCATTTATATGTAGGTTTCTAAGGAATATGGTTAATAATTTCTGCTTTCTGTTTTGACATTCCTCTGAAAACTAAACTAGGTGCAAAATGGAAGACACTATTGGAGATGGATCGCATTTTAAGACAGGACGGTGCTGTTATAATCCACAATGAAGTTGACGTTCTGATAAAAGGCGAAGAAAATGGTGAGTCGCATGAGATGGAATACAAAGATGGTGGATCATGAGGACCGCCCTCTTGTCCCAGAGAAGATACTGTTTGCCGTAAAGCAGTACTGGGTCCCCGGCAGCAACTCAACAGCTGATGAGTGAGTTGCAATGCCATCATAGCTGAGGAAAAGAAAATTGATTTTCAAATTCCAATTGATGATCGCATTGCTCTCTGAAGTGAAGAATTGCCACATTTTGCCAACAAGTGAAGTATTGAGTTAGGGTTGAAGTTATTTAAGCATCAAGCAAAGCTTTGTAATTGATTAGCCATTGGGTTTGCTATTTGTGTAATTTTCTTCTGAATCATGCCTCCTGATGATGTACTTGTTAAATCAGGGCACCAAATTTGTTATTTTTAATCCCTTGGATATTGATCTGTGCGAAGCAGTGTCATTGACTCCATTTCCGAGCACCGCTGCTCTTGATTTCTGGTCATATGCTAATTACTGCTGTTTTCTGGACTTTTCTGCAAATAGGCACTTATAATTTGTCAAAACGATATAATGGAATGGAGGGGTAATTTTAAAATTTTCCAGTCCACATCAAATGTACAGCCCCCCTGCATCTACTATGTAATTTAGAGTTCTTATTGGGTATATATGAAAATATACGTGATATTTGCATTTTCATATTTTTGTAGGGGGCAAATAAGATAATCAACAACCACCTTTATACCACTCCCGCGTTAGCGTCACCACAATAAAGCCCACTTCTAAGCACCGACAAACCACAACGAGATCCTACGGCTCAAATCCAATCCATCCACAAAATCCACCAATCCAACAGCAAAAAAGCACTCCCTCCCCAATAATCCCTTCTCCCATCACTCTCATTCTCTTCCTCCAATCTCAGATCCCGATGGCCGGCGCCCGCCCCCACGTCCGCCCCATCGCCGGCATCTCCCGCCGCGTCATTCTCTCCGCTTTCCTCACCCTCCTATTCCTCTTCTCCCTCCTCTCCTTCCTCTCCGACCGCTCCGCCTCCTCCGGCCCTGACCTCCCCCTGCCCCGCCGATCCTTCCTCGGCCTCCCCTCCTCCGACCCCCTTCGCTCCCGCGCCGACCTCCTCCGCCGTCACGCAGCCGGCCACCACGCCCTCGCTTCCGCCTATGCCTCCCGCTCCCTTCGCCTCAAGCTCGACCACTCCCGCCTCCTCCGCCTTTTCACCAACCTCCACCTCTCCCTCTCTTCTCTCCTCTCACGCCTCGATCCCGACTCCATCCCCGACGAGGACGCCCTTCGGCCCTTGGAAAAGGAAGCCAAAGACCGGATCAAGTTCGCCCGCCAGCTTGTTTCGGAGTCCAAGGAGGCGTTTGATACCCAGCTCAAGATCCACAAGCTACAGGACACAGTCCTCTCCGCCCGCGACCAGCTCCTCCGCGCTCACCGTCTCCGCTCGCTGTCCGGCACCATCGCCGCGGCGTCGACCCCGAAATCCCTCCACTGTCTCTCCCTCCGCCTCCTCTCCCATCCCTTTGCGTCCAAATCCCTAGCTCCTATCTCAAATCTGGCGGATTACTTCGATCCCGATGCGTATCACCTTGCCATTTTCTCCAACAATGTCATTGCCGTCGCCGTCGTGATCTCTTCCGCTGTTAAGAACGCCGCCGATCGCCGCCGACTTGTTTTTCACGTTGTCACCGACCGGATGTACCTCGCTGGCATGCGCGTCTGGTTCAAGCTCCGCCCCCTGTCCGGCGGCGCACGCATTGAGATCCGATGCATTGCGGATTTTCGACTCCGACAGAAGGATCTCGACCTTTATAATCTGAGGTTCTATTTGCCGAAAATGTACCCGGAGCTGCAGAGGATTGTGCTCTTGGAGGACGATGTGGTGGTGCAGAAGGATTTGGGTGCGCTTTGGAGGATGGATCTGGGAGGGAAGGTGAACGGGGCTGTGGAGATGTGCTTTGGAAGTTTCCGGAGATTTGATAAGTATATGAATTTTTCGCATCCTGTGGTAGCAGAAAGGTTCAGCCCAAGAGCATGCGCATGGGGTTACGGTCTCAATGTATTTGATCTGGATGCTTGGAGAAGGGAGCAGTGCACAAACCGGTTCCATGAGTACCAGAGCCTGGTAAGGAAATTCTTTCAGCTATCTGGTTTCAATCCTCTGTTTGAATACAAAACACTTTTTTACAAGTGTTGCTAATTCTTGAAGGAGAACGGGAACTATACTGGTAGTGTTTCTATCTTGGTTTGGCAGATTTTATTTAGATTATCTTAGTTTGCATAAACGTTATTAATGTTTGAATGAGCATGGAATTGTTAGTATATAATGCATCTCATGAAAGTGTGTTGCTTAATTGGTTATTTATCTAATTGGTTATTTATTTATCTGGAAGTGATGCTTCATATTACAAACTTGATACTGTTAGGCTTAACTTATTACATGGTTATTTCTAGCTGTTATCATATTTAATGTTACAGTTACTACAAGTACTTTTTATGATGTCCAATATGATCAAACTTGTTGCATTTATTTGCTTATGGGTGATGTGTAAGATTGAATTGTTTCTTCTAGTACCATCTTCAGAGTTTACAATGATAAGTCCCTGTGTTTAACATGTTTGTCTGTTCAATCCAATGATGGTGCAGCTTTCTGCAATTTTACAAGAGCTCTAGTAATTAGGCTGCAGTGGGAGGTATTAGGTCATTGCACTGGATATGCTTTAGACAGCTTGTGAATCTCAATGTACCACTTCCTTATATATCGTCTGAAAGTGCAATTATTTGTGTTATTCCTGGATAGCCTTCTGCATTTTTTGCTACGTTTCGGAGAGAAATGCTTTAGGTGAAACTGAACTGGTTTGCCTTAGTCTTGTATAAAACTTTGGAGCTTTCAAAATTAAATTGGAGTGATAGTTGGAGAGGAACAAAAAAAGAAAAGAAAAAAGGTGGAGAAGAAGAAATTGAAAATGGAAAACAAAAAAGGTGGAGACATGAAAGGAAAATTAATTCAGGATATGATAAAAAGTAATTAGAAGAAGAAAGGAATCACAAAACGAGATAAATTTATCACTTTTATGATGCATATTGTTTTTAGGTATGTTACAACTAATTATTCAATTCTTGGATATTCTCATTTTTCTGCAACTCTAACTAAACTTCAGATATTTTCCTTGACTTCTGCTTGTCTTAGATTATGCTCATACTTTTCATTTTTAGCCACAATTTCTATTGGTAATTATCATTCTAAAGAAAAATTTTCAACTATATACATATATACATAAATATCCTCGCAACATATGCCACCTATTATTATTTCGTCTTGTGATGGTTGCTACTATGCTTGATAATTTCTCTATCTAGCCCTGTAAAGCATACTTTTGATTATATATGGTACTTAAAATTCTGTTACATAATGTGATTTAACTCAATTTTGATAAATCAAGTTCGGCAAACATTAAGAGTAGAACTGTTATGGTTTCTAAATTGTTGATATTAATTCGATATTTTTGCTGGCTAGGCAAACTGCCTTGAGAGTGCTCCCTACTTCTACTTTGACTTTCCATTCTGTTGATTTGTTTACTCTGATAATCTTCATTGCTGAAACCTTCCCCAAACTTATGCTGATTATTTGGCAACAGAATGTAAGTGTGAGATTATTTATGTAATGGTGTGATTTTAGCATCTATACTTCCTAGCTTAGGCGCTTCAATGATCTAACTTTGATGCTTTTATCTTTCTTGCAATAAATTTTTAGATAATACCAGCTGATTTGTGTGCATTTGCCATCAAACTTTTGTTAGAACGCCAATGGAACATTGTGGAAACCTGGGACTGTGCTACCAGCAGGGTTGATGACATTCTACATGACAACTACACCTCTGGATAAGTCATGGCACGTGATGGGGCTTGGATACAATCCTAGTGTGAGCCCAGAGGAGATCCGCACTGCAGCAGTTATACATTTCAATGGAAACATGAAGCCCTGGCTTGATGTTGCGATGAACCAATACAAGCACCTTTGGACCAAATATGTTGATACTGAAATGGAATTTCTCCCACTCTGCAACTTTGGCCTCTAAAACAGGCAGCAGACCAGATTATGGTTATTTATACATTTTCACCCTTTCGCACTCTAGAATCATTAGTTTTGGTCATCAAGGCAGAAGTGCCTATCTTTTCGCTTTTGTTTGCTGTGAAAGATGCTTTTACAATCTCTGATGTGTCAATTTGTTTATGGGACATTTCTAAATTAGTTTATTTATAGCCAGTCCCTGCTCTATGTACCATATATCCACTGGATAAAAAGTAATATATTCAAGCTCCAAGTAACATGTTTTGTACCTTTTCTGTTGGTTGTTTTTTCATGGTTCACCCATTCTGCAAATACAATTGAAGCTCTGCCCTCTTGATAGTGAACAATTTCTGGGTGTATACGTTCAGCCTATCAGTCTTCATCCAGTGAAGATTCCAGTCTAAGGTGGTGGTAAACTAGAATTTTAACTTGTGTTGGACCTTGGCCTTTGATAGAGAAGACCTTCCAGAAAGAGGTTGGTTCTACCAAGCTGCCATCTGAAGACTGGTCAGCATTCTCCTCTTGATATTTTGATTCATTATTCACTGCTCTTGAGTAGATCTTTGGCCGTCCAAATTATGTTCCCATCTCTAAAGTCTTTGGAAGACTTGGTCAGAAGTGTCTTTTCTAAGTTTTCTGGTGAAATTACCAACAAATGGGTAATTCTGGATGTTTTCTCTCTAGTTGCAAATTCAGGAGATTAAAATGCTTGACATTCATGTTGTATTTCTGTCAGGATCATTCGATTTCCTTAGAATAGAACCTGTGCTAGGTTTTGACCATTGATTTTCTTTTTCTTTCAGAAAATAACATCTCGACAATAATATCGCATCACTGTTTGTCAATTTTTGTGTTAAAATTTGTCACAAGATTGATTCTTGATTCCAAGCAATCACTTTCATGTGAAACCCATTTGTTGTGGCTATGACGATTTTCAGAATGAAATACAACTTTCCACAAATTTAACCTCTTGGCTCATATACCGCAGGAAGATATATGTTCTCTTTGTTGCCCCAGAATATGAATGTCTCAGAGAGATTAAGATCTGTTCAATTGCGATATGAGGTCGAAATGGGGTTCACCTATGTTGAGGTTTAGCGTAGCATCTAGGAGTAAACAAAGGTAATTTGACCTTGTCTAATGTTTATTATTCTTCATTAATCTCAATTGACTTGGTTGCTTCTTCTTACGTTTCAAACATCTTTTGGCTTACTTGCAAACAGGCCCTTTGCCAACAGAATGTTGTCTTCCTTTGAAATATTGTTGTTGTATATTGGTTGTTCATATGTATTGTGTATCATGCTGTTATATAAAATATTGGTTCATAAGTCAGGTCAGTGTTTGATTATTAGGGAGTATTGTCCAATAATTCAAGTCAAACTTTTTCTGCTCTGAAATTTGTCACGTGTATTTGTTTGAGGAACATTTATCACCATTTGCCCTATTCTGAATTAAATGTTGTTTATTGGCTCATAAAAGAAATTTATCTAGAAAACACTTCATTAGCATGTGTTAGAATGCAGTAAATGCATCATATCAGAACTAATCTCAAAGCATGTGTCTCGCGAGTTGCATGTGAGACACTTCTCTGTGCTGCATGTGAAGCCACCGGACAGCTGTACTGAGTTGGCTCTATCTGACTTTCCAACTCGGTTAGTTGGGCCAAATCTAATTTAAAGTGAGTTAGGTGGCAAAGTGCAAAAAATGCATCTGATGGAAAAGAGGAGGGAAGAAGAGACGACGCTGAGGAGAAGTTTTCATCGATGATCGCTGGTCATCGCCCATAATTTGAGACTTGAATAGTCCTTCTTCTTCTTACTACTACTATAAAAGAAGAAGCGTTTTCCTCTTCTCTTCACTTCAGGATTAAGCAAGGAGCAAGATCTCAGGGTTCGCTCACTACAAGCCAGTTCATCAAGGTTTGATATTTCTTCTTAGAAATCTTGTCTTCTGGTTGCCAGTTTTGTGCAGGCTCAAGACTTTCATCTGCTTTGTGGTTGGATTATATCTTTGTTTGGCAGATGTCGCTCTTCTTCTTGTTAATCATTTGATTCTTTGTTTGCTTTGTGCTGGACAAATACTGACAGATTTTTCGCTGTCTGCTTCTTCATCATCATCTCATTGGTTTTGTGTTCATCAGATACCCCGTTTTCCCCTGCTCCCTGTTCTTGGCTTTGCTTGGTTAAGTCATCCGGCTAAAATTTGTTTTCTGTTGATCAATTCTATCATATGTATGAGTTTCTGTCTAAAAGATAGTTTGATCTAGATGAGCTTTCTGGTTCTCATTTTCTTCTCTGTCAATCTATTTCATTCGCTTCTTGTATTATTATGTTAATTGATTCTCATATTTGTTTTTTTAAATACTGCTATTGCAGGAATTGCATAATAAAATATTTGGCTTCTGGTTCTAATTGCTCCGCAAAGTCCTACATGGCCTTTGGAATGTCCGATGAATTGCTAGGCACCTTTGTGCCGGTAGCAGTATACTGGATATATTCAGGAATATACATCCTATTAGAAGGTTTGGAGAATTATCGGCTGCATACAAAAGAAGAGGAATCCATTAAAAACATCGTATCAAAAGGAACTGTCGTTAAGGGAGTTTTCCTGCAACAGGCTGTCCAAATTGCAGTCTCCCTCCTCCTATTCATGGTATGTGAATTTTTCTGAATTATAGCATATCAGCAATCGATCAATTATGAATATACTAGTAATTTTGACCAAAATTTTCCTACTTTGCAGTTTTTCAACGACAAGAATGAGGTCGCACCACCGCAACGTCCTTTCATTGTGATTGCGATTCAATTCTTAATCGCGATGTTCGTCATGGATACATGGCAATATTTTATGCACAGATACATGCATATCAACAAGTTCCTCTACAAGCACATCCATTCCAAGCATCACACCCTGGTCGTTCCCTATGCCTTTGGGGCCCTTTACAACCACCCACTGGAAGGCCTTCTTCTGGACACAATTGGCGGCGTGCTCTCATTCCTCATCTCCGGGATGAGTCCTCGGACTTCCATCTTTTTCTTTTCTTTCGCCACAATCAAGACTGTCGATGATCACTGCGGCCTCTGGCTCCCAGGGAACATTCTTCACTTGTTATTCAGAAATAACAGCGCTTATCACGATATTCATCACCAGCTCTACGGTAACAAGTACAACTACTCGCAACCGTTCTTCGTGACATGGGATAAGATTCTCGGCACACACATGCCTTACTCGCTTGAGAAGAGAAAGGAAGGAGGATTTGAGGCATGCCCCATTAAAAAAGATTAAATTTTTTTTTCCACTCACATGTATTGATTCAAGATGCAATAATGTTTTGCATTTTTTTTTTTTCGAGATTTTGTACAAACGAGATGACAAGTTTGTGATATACAAATTTGGGGTTAACTTGTTACCGAGAAAAATGCCTTTTTTATGATTCAGCTTAAGAGAATCCTGCAGTCCGAATTCCTCCAAATGCCACCCAAATAATTGGGTCCCGTTTGATTGACGGAAAAAATATAAAAATTATAAAAAAGTTATTTCTAGTGATGAATTTTGGTGAGAAGGTGATCTAACTTCTCTTTTTAATATTAGACATACATTAATGCCCTGAGAAATAAAGTGCTAATTTAGTCAAATAGAAAAATATAAATTTTTTTTTTTTATGTAACATTAAAATATTAAATTATTATGAAATTATTTCTATAAATATAATAAAATAGGCACCATTTAAATAAATAAATAAATAATAAAAATATAGCTTTACAATATTTTTTATTTAATTTTTTAAAATTGTCTTAGTTATTATTTTCCTATTGCATTTTGTCCCAATCTATGAAGCTTTAGGTTAATTAGACTACTTATTAAAATTGAGATAACTAGTTTCATGAAAGGACTTAACCGCTCGTCTCAATTGGAAAGTTTTTTTTTTTTCTAGATTTTGTTCTAAATACAAAAAAATGAAAATCTAATTTATATTGATTTAAAGTGGTTTTAAATCCACATGATGCATATGAGAAATTTTTTATAACCCAATATTAATCAACAAAATGCTAATATCGATAAAAAAAAATGAGGAAAAAAAATAACTCAATCAACCCGTCAAAAGAAGAAAAGTGAAAGTTAAAATTTGAAGTGATCATATGTTGCCGGTGAATATAAGACGTGATAGAGGAAAGGGGAGAAAGCTCACAGGAGTTGTAATGGTTGGCGGCGGTAGATTCAGAGAAATGGAGATATTTGTGAGATCTTTGGATGGGTTATGAGAAATTGCACTATATATATGGAGAATAGAAAAACAATTTAGTTGAAATAAGAAAGATAAAAAAAAATTTAAATTCTCATGAAAAGTGATGACCACCAATAAATTGAAAATTAGAATCCCACTAGTTTAGAACTACTTTACATATTTTTAAAAAATTATATTACTTTTCTTAAATCTCGCTAACTATGCTAAATATTAAAATTTAATTTGAAGCAAGTCTTTTATTTTTTGAGAAAAAAATTTTGGGGCCTCTGAATTATTTATGTCTTCTTATTGAATTTTATTTGAGATATTTGTGCATTCTGATTTCTTTTCTTTTGAATTTTTGGTTGGAGCTGAAGCTATAGTTCTGAAGAAAAGATTACGTCCATTTGGGTCCAGGCCTTTTATGCGCTTCACTCTGTGAAATTGCAGGACTAATAATTATGTATTATTCCCTAATATCTTTCAATATTACATGTAAGTCTGCAAAATATTCATAAACTAGAAGATTCTTCTCTCGAAAAACACCTGGACCAAAATATTTTTTTATAATGAATTTAATTATGAGATGACCCTTCTCATTCTTTTTTTTTTTTTTTTCCCATTATTTTGGCAATGTTTGGGGTTTTGAAAAGAAAAAAATAACAATTTGTAAAGGAGAAAATAGGAGAAAACGAGGTATGTAGTTGAAGAGAAGGAACTCAATTGATTCCATATGAAAGGGAGGACACGGAGAACCATGGAAGCAGATGTTGCTAGTGAAGTAGAAACAGAATGATGAGGTCGGTGCTAGCGAAGTAGAAGAAAATAAAAAAAAAAAGAGGGGGCAATTGAATCTAACTTCTTAAAATCTTTTTGATTTAGAATCAAGATCAAATTTAAATTCAAAATTAAAATTAAAATATAAAAAATAGTCTGGTCAAATTTTTGTATTCGGAGCTAACCTGTCTTGTAAATTGAATAATTTTTTTTTTTACCATTATTCCCTTAGATATATTTTTTATTGACGATTTAATGAATAAAAATGAGGGTAATATGATAATTTAGTTTTTTAAAAATAAAATAAAATTAGTCAGACTATCTTTTTGATATTTTGAATGGTAATCTGGTAAGGACATGATGATCCCGATCTTGATCCCGAATCAAACGGAGTCTTATTAAATTATATTTTTTTTCTAAACTTAAAAATTATATATAATTTTTTAAAAATTTATCAAATTGCATATTTTCCTTAAAATTTAAAAAAAATTGTGTATAGCTTCTTGAAAACTTTTTAAAATTATATATTTCTCCTCAAAAGTAAAAATTGTAATTTTCTTGGGTTACTTGATATATTTAAAAAATCTTAAATGTAAATTTATCATTAAAAGAAATGATATTTAAAATATATATATCATTTGACATTTATTTAGGTTGAAGTGAAAAAACAAAATACTTTTGAGCGGATGTAGATTAACATAATGGAGAACATGAATAAAAATTAATTTTAGATCTAACTTATATCGAACCTCAGATATTGTCTAAATTGAGCCTTAATTTTAGTTAATATTGGATTGAAACGAGTTTACTCGAACTCATGACAAAATTATCATTTTATATCTTAGATTTAAATTTAATCCGAGATCGGATCGAGACAGATTTAAACTAAACCGATGGCAAAATAAGTTTTTTACATCTTGGATTGAAATTTAATATAAGATAAACTTTTCAACTAAAAAAAAGAGAGTTTTTTTATAATAATGAGCTAACAATCGGAGTTTTCTCTAACTATGTCGGAAGTATATTCATCTTTTCAATTTAGTCTAAATGACATTAAACGATATCTATTCTTTAAATATTTCTAATTCTAACGATCAACATATATATATATATGATATAATTTTTATAATATATTTAATAATAAAAGATATTTAATTTTTAAGTTTGGAGAAAAAATATATAATTTGAAAAAACAATTAAGGAATTATATGTAATTTTTTAAATTTTAAGGAGAAATATGTAATTTGATAAGATTTCAAGGAGTTATATGTAATTGATAAAAAAAGTGATAATTAGCTTCAACTAGTCGTGGTAGATAGTGGTGTCCCTAGTTTCATCAATATTATTATATCTTTTTCTATTTCTCAAAAATAGAAAAAAAAAACTTCTTTGAATTATTAGTTCAAATTTTAGGAATTGTATGTAATTATGAAGATTTAAAGGGCTTGTACATAAAATTAAGTATTTCTTAAAATAATCATCTATCTTATTATCAATTTATAAAAAATCACTTATATAATTAATATTGGTAAAAAATATTAACCTTTTATTATAAATTTATTAAAAAAATTACATTGATTTTTTTTATTAAAATATTTAGAGAACATTACATTTTGATTTGACTTTATCGCTTAAGTTAATATAAAAAAATCAAATTATCCACATTTTTTGTCTCTCCAAAAGCATCTTTTTTTATGACCTGCGTAACACTGATCTTTTTTCAACACTTCTTTGTCTCGGACTAAATGAGCATCTCTGATCATATTTTTTTAATTTAGAATTGGTTTAATTTTTTTTTTAAGAACCAAACTGATGACAATTTCATCTATTTATATTAATTTAATCAATAAAATCAAATCAAAATAAAATATTTTTTAAATATTTTAATAAAAAAAATCAGATGTACTTTTTTATAAATTTATAACATAAAGCAAGTGATTTTTAAATATTAATCAAATAGATAATTTTTTTATAAATTTATATTTTTTATAAAAAAATTCTAAATTAAAAGATTTTAGATTAATGTGTACTAAACCCTTAACTAATTCTTTAAAAATTTAAATGCAGGTAACCTTAATTTTTTTCGATCAAAATAAATTGGGAGTTTTGAGTCATTGACTAAGCCTTGGAATCAAATGAACATATTTTACTGTTAGTATTCTGTTTGATATTTTGGAATCAAACAGGCTCATAAGCTTCAGCCCACAATTTACCGAACAATATCTGATAAATATTTGTTTGAATTAAACAACTATTACAAATGTATTAAAAGATCAGAGAACTGAAACAATAACTGGCTGTAGGCCTTATTTTTCTCAAGTCACATATACATTGATTCACAAAAAATTCAGAAGATTCATAGTTTCAGTTTTTCTTGAGATTCACAGGACAAGCTTCATAGCCGCCATCTTTCCTCTCCTCCACTGTGAAAGGCATGTGGGTGCCGAAGATCAAGTCCCAAGAGACGAAGAAGGGCTGCGCATAGTTGTGCTTGTTCCCTTTGAGCTGGTGGTGGATGTCATGGTAGGCCACATTGTTCCTGAAGCACACCTGCAAAGGGTTCCATTTGAGGTACAACCCCGAGTGCATGTCCACCGCCTTGATGGTCGCAAAGGAGAAGAAGTAGATGCTGGTCCGCGGCGTCATCCCGGAGACAAGGAAGGCCAGAGAGCCACCGATTGTGTCCAGAATCAATCCCTCCAAAGGGTGATTATATAGGGTTCCCCACGCGTAGGGAACCACGAGCGAATGGTGCTTGGAATGGATGTGCTTGTACAAGAACTTGTTAACATGCATGTAGCGATGTCCAAAGTACTGCCACAGATCAAGGGCCACCATCGCAATCATGAACTGACAGACTGACACAAGGAGCGGTGGCTGCGGCGGAGAAACAGTGTTGTCGTCGCTGACGAACTGCATGAAAGGAAACACAGAGTTATAATTCGCTAAAACATATAATAGCAGCATATCCGTATATCTACCTTCATCATGAGGGATACGACACCGATCTGCACTGCCTGCTGGAGAAGAACACCTTTGAGCACTTGTGATCTGGAGGCGACGTTCTCCTCCTCCTCAGCGCCCTTGGGGTGCAGGCGGCAGCTTTCTAGATAACCTAGCAACCCGTATATGCCGGAGAAGACCCAATAGACGATGACTGGCACATATGCGCTCAACACCTCGTCGGAGATCTCAAACGCCATTGTCGAAGGATCGATCCTCAGCTGATTAACAAAATTTAGATCAAGCTAGCTAACACAAGTGAAGAGACGAGTTCTCCTTCTTCACTCTTGTTGCTCGGAAGATCGATCCAAACAGAGGTAGCCAGCTGAATGGTGCATTTGAGCAAGGAGGAGCTCCCATTTATAGTGTTATAAGTCGCAAAGCGAGTCTAGTCATTGAGATTGGTAAACCTGCCCTAGATTTACTTCTTCTGCGTTCAATGTAGTTGTTCAAAAATGGCGACTTGTGTGTTGCATGACACGTAATCCTTTCTTCATACACATGGCTGCTCTACAAGCTAGCCGTCCATACTGCAAAACTATTTTGAAGTAATTTCTATTGGGTTAATCCTTTCTTTTCAGAAACTCATATTTTTCTACTCAGCCACCGGAGAGACTAGAAGAACCCTATATATCTTTTCTATTGCGCTGACATTGGTCTGACAAATAAGATATACATTAACGTTATACGCATGAGATGCGAACTCTTGTACGTAAAGTTTCTTTTTTGTCTTTTAAGAGTATCGGATGAATCAAATACTTTATTGATATTTTTAATAACATTAAGGGATAAACTATTTCACAGTTCAAAGCATACGTTGTTGAATAACATTCCGAGTCTATATTAATTATCTTTTGAACGGCATTCATTCCAAGTCAATATTATTTGTATGACAGACTTGAAGACGATGATGAGGTGCCGAGACTCCAGGAAACCCATCAAACTTTCAAAGTCTATGCCCAGGAATCCGTGTTACAATCACTTTCGATGCAAAGCGAACTTGAATATTGTTAAGCCTTTCGCTTCGAAATAAAACGAAACAGAGACATTTTTTTTCGGAACTTGTCTTCTTGAGCGAGTTTTAATGTCAAAACCATTGAAAATGAAGGGTCATGACGACCAGCAACACTATCAAGCTAACTCTGTTCGGAGGTATCCGATTACCAATGGGCCTCTCTTTCTTTTTTACTGAAATATTGGTCAAATAAATTGTTCAGCCCCAACAACAGTCAAACCACTCCGAACTTGTATTTTATTCCGCGCAATATTTTCTGCTCACGTGCTTATGGTTTGCCTTAGTTTGCTTTTTTGTCATTAATTAGAGAGGAAGCGTGCTATAGGGCGAAGACGAAATGAATCTTTTTTTTATTTTTTTTATTTATTTAATATAAAAATAAAATCATTAGCACCGAGCAAACTATATAAAATAACTAATATATGCAGCATGAACAAGTAGGTGCCATGGATCAAGAGAAAGCGCATGAAATTCTACGCCTTTAGCTAGGATTTTGAAGTGGATCCTGCTCTGATCCAAGCCTGAAATGATCCAACCAGCTTTCTACCGGGTATGGACGACAAAAAAATACAGGAAGCGGGACTAGAGGTTTGAAGGAGAGTTAAATTTGAGCGAGTCTCGGCTGTTTATAAATTTGTCAGTTCAATTCTCGAGCTCAAACGAATTAATCAATTTAGCTTGTGAGTTCGAGCTCAAAATTAATTTGCAATAATTATTTTCACCTAATTAATATCAAAAAAATTTAAAAAAATTTTTAATATTAATATAATAAATTAACATTAAAAAAAAAAGTTATCCAAATTTTAAATATATATTTTATGTATAAATAAAATAATATAAAATTGGATTGAGATTTTTTTAGCCAACGCTAATTAGAGCTCGGCTCTTTAACAAAACAAACTCTATTTTAAACTTGAACTTAACTCGTTTTCTAAACAAACTGAGTCAAACTCGAACATTTTTCGTGAGTGTCGAACTAAATTTACACTTTTAATCGTAACCAAAAATCTACTTGGTAGATCATAAAATGTTGCCATTTGGATTTAATTTTATATCTGGTGGGTGCATGTCCAGGTCACCTTCATTTTTCTTTGTTGTACTATTAACGAGGAATGTTGATTGTCCCTCTCACAGTAAAAAACTTTTCATGTTTTTGGCTGGGTTAAGTTTTTGGTTTTGGTTTTGGTCCCTTGATTCATCTTTGAGCCTCTTGTTTCTCCTTGGCTTTCTCACACCGCACTTCCTTCACTTTGATCTCGCAGTCCTCTTCCCATTGCTTTTCCAATCAACAGCTCCATTCTGTTAGTCCTATAACTTTATATATTATTTATTAATTTATTTTTTAAAATAAATTTGATTTTAAAATAAATAATGTAATGAATGACTCAAATTTTATTATTCGATTGATATTTGTATGACAATGGATAATAATATATATGAATCCAAATTTTTTATATATATATATATGCTTATTTGGGTGTTCCGTGATAGATCAAAACGTTTTATAATATACCCAATATCTGATCTCACCTTGAAGTTGCTTAATTTAAAGAGGATAAATTGTATAAAATTAAATCCGATTGAAAATTAAATTTAAATTAATTTATTTAAATTATTTGATATTTAAATTTTTTTATAAATATTTAATTTTATTTGTAATTACAAAACTTTGATTTATAATTATAATAAATTTGGAAGGATTTTTATAAAAATATCAAATCACAGTCAATTAATTGAGAATTCAGGAAACAATGAGTCGACCTCTCTCTGTTGTCTCTTTATTCTCAGCCTGTTCGAAAAGTCTTTTTTTTATTTTAAAATTTGTACTCCTCTTCAATTCTTCTCCATCAAAAAATGACAAAAATTTAAGGTCGGTTAGATGGGAATTGTAGATAAAGATTTCAGAGTTTATGCCAATCTGCACTGCCTGCTGGAGAATGAGGCCTTTGAGCACTTGCGATTTGGAGGCGACGTTCTCCGCCTCCTCGGCACCCTTGGGGTGCAAGCGGCAGTTTTCCAGGTTACCCAGCAATCCATAGATGCCGGAGAAGACCCAGTATACGATCACCGGCACATAGGTGCTCAATACTTCATCGGAGAACTCAAACAAGGCGAGGTGAGCTGACATTCTTAGCACTGATGAAGAGTCTTTCTGCTCACCGGTGATCCCCAAGAGATTCGTATGGGAGGAAACAGAGGGCTTCTAATTCAGTTTAAAGCGAGGGTTTAACTTTGGGTTTCGGTTCATATCCATTGACATCGATTCATTTCCGTGTTTCGGTTCGTCTGAGTTTGCGATGAAATTATTTTTTAAATTTTTTAACTAAATTAATATATATATATATGTACAGAATTGTACATTTGGTCAAAACTGAACCGAACTGAACCGAATAAATCAAACCAAAATTTTCAATTTTAAAAATTTAAAAACCAAATCGAACAGAAATTCTATAAAACGAAACTAAAATCGAATTGAAATATTCAATTTGGTTCAACTAAAATCGAACTGAAATATTCAATTCGGTTCGGTTTAAACCGAAAAACGAAAATTTAAACCGATTTTATTTTTTCGATTTAAATTTAATTATATTCAAATTAAAATAAAAAATTAAAATCAAAATAAATATTATGTATTTATATATAATATGTAATTCAGTTTGGTTCGGTTTTTATAGTTTTTCAAAATCAAAAATCGAAAATGAAATCGAATTTTTAAATTTTCTATTTTTAAAAACCAAACCGAATCGAAAACCGAATAATCCGAACCGAATCAATTATTCAGTTTCGATTCGGTCGATTTATTCAATTTGAACCCAATATTGCACGGGTCTATATATATATATATATATATATTAAAGCCTTTACAATAGGCTAATAATAATTTATGATATAATTATAATATATAAATATAAATACTATATTTTTAAGATACGAAATTAAAATTTATGATGAAATATTTGGTCCAAATCAAAACGTTTGAAATTTTAAACCATAATTTAAAGCGAAACCACAACAGCTTGGCAGATAGATCAATGCATTTGATTTAATGCAGATCTATCTACTTGCATTTTTTTTAATGTGTTTTTAATGTGCAATTATGGAATTTTTTTAATGTTCATAATTTTACATAATTAAACTTCCCTAATGTTATGTTAATTATTCGCAAGATTCCAAATGCGGCTCTATTTAATTCTAAACACTATTATTATCTTCTAAAATATTGTATGATTCACAGGTCGAACCCTTGCGTTTTTTTTCATGTACTTTTTTATTTATAAATAATTTTCTTCATGTTTATTATATAAATGCAGATTTTTTTATTGGAAAAAAAAAATCCGACTCCACTGCGCAACCACAACTTCTTGTCTCCAATAATTTGCTCCAAAATGGTCCTGCCCATCATTTAAAATCACGTGCCTAAAATTTAAGAAAAATGACATGTTTTATTATTATTATTAAAAAATTATTTACCTCATATTATAAGTTTAAAAAAACCATTTTAATTAATTTTTTTAAAAAAATATTTATTTTAATATAAATTTATAAATTAAATTAATATAAAAGATAAAATTATTTTCATTTGTTTATATTTCAAACAATTAGTTGACAGTTTTCGAACAATCGATTTAATAAAATTAGATTTTAAATTTTTTTACTTTCATAAAATTTGATAATTAATCTGTCATAAAAATTAAAATAAAATAAATAATATTTTATATTAATTTACTAGTTGTTCAAGTTAAAATCAAATGGAAATAATTTAGTTTTTTATATAATTTTAATTGGTATAATTGAATTAAACTAGAATAATTTTGAAAAATTTTAATCGAGTTGGTTTTTTTGTAAATATATAATATAAGGTGAGTCATTTTTTTACTATAATGAAAATATAAATAATTTTTGTAAATTAGCAATAAAACATATAGTTGTTTGCTAAAAACTCTTAAAATTATAACATAATTATTAAAATTTTAATGAAAAGTTTAGCAAATAAATTTATAATCAAAATTTTAAGTTCCATTTTCGGGATCGACTTCGATATTTACTGAAACTAATACATTTTGGTTGTTTTAGTTGTTTTAATTGAAATCAATTCGTTTCGATTTTAACGAAAGTATTTTTTTTAATTTTGTACTAAAATTTGACTTCAAATTTGAAATTATTTTAAATTTTAAAAAATTGTGAAAAAATTATATATTTATATCATTTTTAAATTATTAAATTAAACATTTTTGAATTCTGGATAATTACTTATTGCAGTCCCAAATCTCAAAAACTATTTTTTTTTGAGGAGGGGTTATGTGAAAAAACTTTGCATTTGATGTTGGTTATCCGAAATGAGTTTTGTCAATACCTTTCGGCGCCGGCCGGTTCGATCGAGATTTAAGACCTCGTGATATTATACACCAACCCGATATTAATTCGTTCAGATGCCAAGCAGACAACATGCTGTAGTTTACTGACTTATAAATGAATCAAGTGAATAGGCAAAAAATTATGTTGCGTTAAAAACTAATAGTTTCGTACTGTCTGACCATTTGATTGGCGTCGGGCAACCATCCAAGTCTTAACAATGAATTGAAGTATTGTCAGCATCGCTTGCAGAGACTATAGAGCAGGATCCATGGATGGTAGGTACACTGTGCTTCTTCCTCATTTTGAACAAGTATTTTTCATCATCTCCTTCAAGTAAATATCAAAATAGTTTTGTGTTTAGAATCTTTTGAGGATGATGTTATCGTGTTTGGATCCAAATTACAACAAGAGCAAGCATGCTCTAAGTCTGCCACACACGAAGATTTGCGCGGTTGACTGTCTGTGATGGACATAGAAACTTGAAGCAAACGACCATAGATTACGCAGATAATCTTCTTTATCTGACAGATAATACATTATGAAGCATCAGGCCGGAAAGGAAACCAAGTTGGAAACAATTGCTTTAGCTTTCTTCTTCTTCTTCTTCTCTTTTTTGAGCACAATTGCTTTTGCTTTCATCTAATACATTATGCACCGACTCAAAGCAAGCTCACTAGTTTCAGTAATCCTTCAAAGGGCGAGCCTCGTAGCCTCCTTCCCTGCGCTTCTCCACGCTGAAAGGCATGTAGGTACCGAAAAACCGGTCCCAAGAGGCGAAGAACGGCTGCGCATAGTTGTACTTGGTCCCTTTGCGCTGGTGGTGGATGTCATGGTAGGCCACACTGTTCCTGAAGCACATTTGCAGAGGGCTCCATCGGAGGTATAGCCCAGAGTGCTCGTCCAGCGACTTCATGGTTACCAAGCAGAAGAAGTACATGCTGGTTCGCGGTGTCATGCCGGAGATGATCATGGCCAATGTGGCGCCTGTTATATCTTGAAGAAGAGCCTCCAAGGGATGGTTGTACAAAGCGCCATAGGAGTAGGGGATCACTAGTGCATGGTGCTTGGAGTGGATGTGCTTGTACAAGAATTTGTTGATGTGCATATACCGATGTACAACATATATCCACAGATCGATGATCACCATTCCGACGAAGATCTGGCACACGCAGACATGGAGCGGGGGTTGGGATGGCGGAATGCCGCTCTTGTCTCCGTTCAACTGCACAGAAGATCTATTCAGAAATAACTTCTCAAGATATATTTGTATATGCATATATATACCTTCAGGAGGGCATATGAGGCAGCGGTCTGCATCACCTGCAGGAGGACGACTGATTTGATCACCTGCAATCTGGAAGGGATGTTTTCCTTCTCCTCAGCGCCAACGGGATGCAAGCGGCAGCCCTCCAAGTAACCTAACAATCCATATATTCCGGCGAAGACCCAGTAGATGACGATCGGCACAATGATGCTCAAATCCTCGTCGGAGATCTCAAACGCCATTGACGTCTCTGCAGAACAATGACCTGTTTGAGTTGATAGCAAAGAACAGCTATTAATACTAATACAGAGAACAGTTACCGGAGCACGTGAATCACCTCCGCAACCGAAAAAGTTAAATGTTTGCCCCTACAAGTCTCCATAAAAATCTGCCAGTTGTTAGCAGCAAATCACGTGGAGCACACGCCATTTTCGATAAAATTTGACTTGGTCCTGCTACCAAGAGTGTAAAAGAAATTGACGAGGAAGACAAATTAAGCTGAAAACGAAATTAACTTTTGGAAAAAATTATGACATTTTTTTTACTATTTTAAAAGTAGCAATATCTTATATATTATTAAAAAAATTTTCCAAATATTTTCTTAGATTAAGAGGTGTTAAATTTAAGGGATAATTACTTATAACTCTCTATAATTAGTCTTAATTACTTATAATCCCGTAATTTTCGGAATTATCCACGCCCTATTTTTGAAAATATTTATCCACACTGATTGTTATTTAATCAAAATTTTTTAAAAAAATTTCGATTTTACCCTCGGTTATTTTTACAATTAAACCTCTAAAAACTTATTTTTTATATTTAACGCCCCGAAATTCAGTTTTTTACAAATAACACCCCGAAGTTATTCCGATTTACAGAAAAATATTCGAAATTCGATGGCGGCGAGAGTGGCAGCGTGCGGGCGGCGACGCCGGAGCCAGCGACGGGAGTGGATGCGGAGGCCGGCGCGCCGGCACTCGACCGCGAATGGCCAAGGCCGAGGCCGTCCGCACCCGCATGCCGGGGACGAAGGTCGAGGCTGGCACGCCGGCACGAGGGCGTAGACGGCCTCGGCACGCGGGACGAACATCGAGGCCGGCGCGCCTGCAAGCCGGCCTCAGCCTCCGTCCCTGGCACGCGGGGGCGGAACGGCCTCAGCCTTGGCCGTCCCCGCCCACGTGCCAGCGCGCCGACCTCGGCCTCCATCCCGCATGCTGAGGCCGTCCGCGCCCGCGTGCCAACGGCCCGTCCAGCCTCGGCCTCTGTCCTCGGCGCGTAGGCGCAGACGTCGACCGGCGATGGTCCGGCTAGGGGTCTATTTGTAAAAATTAGTTTTAAAATAAGTAAAATTTAAACTTATTTTTTAAAAAAAATATTTAAGGGTCTATTTTTTTAATGTATAAATAGTAAATTTGTATTTATAAATTTAAAAATTATTAATAAATTTTTTGTAAAATTTTACTTAAAATATGATTAAAAAATTTAAACTTATTTTTATATAAAAATATTGAAGGGGTCTATTTGTAAATGTACAACATGAAAGTTGTAATTTTAAATTTTAAGTTTTGAAACTTTCAATGACTTATTTGTAAAATTTACTTATAAAAAATAAAATTTAACTTATTTATAAATAAAAAATATAACGGTGGTCTACTTTTTTCAAATGAACATAGTAAACTGTAATTTTAAATTTTAAATTTTAAAACTTTCACTGTCTTTTTTGTGAAATTTAATATTAAAAAATGCTTAAAAATACTTTATTTATTTAAAAAAAATCAGGGATTATTTGTAAATGTGTTAATATGAAACTTGTAATTAAAATTTTAAGTTTTGGAAACTTCAATGACTTATTTGTAAAAATTACTTATACAAAAAAAAATTTGGACTTCTTTATAAAATACATCTAAAGGTGGTCTATTTTAAAGTAAAAATAGTAAATTTGTAATTTTAAATTTTAAATTTAAACTTTCACTTGTCTTATGCTGACATTTAACATTAAAAAATGATTAAAATATTGCTTATTAAAAAAAATTCAAGGGAAATCTCTTTGTAATGTACAAATATGAAACCTTGTAATTTTAAATTTTAAGTTTTGAAAACCTTCGAATGACTATTTGTAAAATTTACTTATAAAATATAAAATAAAATTTGGACTTATTTATAAATAAACATATTTAAAGGTGGTCCTATTTAACATGTAACAAAATAGTAAAACTTGTAATTTGAAATTTTTAAATTTTAAAACTTTCACTGTCTTTTCTATGAAATTTAATATTAAAAATGATTAACATATTGACTTATTTAAAAAAAATCAAGGGATCTATTTGTAAATGTACAATATGAAACTTGTAATTTTGAATTTTAAGTTTTAAAACCTTCGATGATTTATTTGTAAAATTTACTTATAAAATAAATAAAATTTGGACTTATTTATAAATAAAAATATTAAAGGTGGTCTATTTTTAAATGTAAAAATATTAAATTTATAATTTTAAATTTTAAATTTTAAGACCTTCACTCTCTTTTTTTGTGAAATTTAATATTAAAAATGATTAAAATATTGGCTTATTTATTAAAAAAATCAAGGGATCTATTTTTAAATGTACAATATGAAACTTGTAATTTTAAATTTTAAGTTTTGAAACAATTAAAGAAAGAGTACGGAGAGAAATCACACCAGATCCAAATCTCTCACCAAACGAATAAACACTATTTATGTAAAACCGGAGATGATAAAGAAAGTCACTTCCTACTGAATGACAATCATTCGTGAGATTTTATAACATGTTCTACTTTCGATATAGCCTGCCAGAACAATAATAGAAGCTTGCAGCTTGCTAGAACAATATAACCTAATCAGTAATCAGATAGCAATAGCAGTTAGAAAGTTCAAGACACAAAACAATATAACAAGTTCTGCTGTTGTCCAATAAAAGAAAACCTTCCATTATTCAACCAAAAAAGGAAACCTTCCATTATTCCTTATAAATCAGAATTTGAAGAACATTAATGAAACAAGTGTCTTAAATAACACCCCTCATTTCTCATTCAACAAAAGAGAGGTGAATGATAAAAGATATGACAGTTCCTCCTGAGTCGCCAATCCAAAATCTTGTCATCTAACTCTCCCCAGTCTATCTAGCAGAAATATGTACCTGCAAACAAAATGCACCCATAGTTATGGTAACCAAGCAACATGACATCATCATCATTTTCGAGAAGACAGTGAGGAGATGGCCGCCTGTGGTAGGGGGTCGTCTGAGAGAGTTTGTGCGGGTGGGGGGGGGCGGGGGGGGGGGGGGTGGGGGTCCAAGGCACTGAGACAGGAGGTGAGGTGTGTTGGGATTCGCAGCAAAAGTTTTACGAATCACCTTGTTCTCAAACAACACAAGAAACGAGAAGTAATATAAGATAAAAGAAAATAACAAGATAAGACAACGGGAGATCCACTATCAATAGATAAAGGCTTTTACAAGAGTCTACAAGAAAGACTTCACTCTTTCTTACTCAACTAAACTCTTTCTCCAAGCCTCGGCAACGCCTCCACCTTCAGAGAGAATCTCCAAGAAAGTACCACGAGGAACCGTCACGAGAGAACACTCAGAAGCACTAGAAAGACTCACACGAAAGCCAACACACTCTCTCTTTCTCTTCTCTCTATTCCTCTCTCTCTATTTCTCTCTAGTTCAACCTCAATACTACGCCACACATAAGCCCTATGTATTATAACATATTTATAAACTTTTATTGGGTCTGAGTTTTACTCAATTACAACTCCTAATAATATAAATCTAAATCCAACTCTGGGTTCCTACTTTAACTCAAACTCTAATTCAAGTTCGAGACATCTAAAACTCAACAATCTCTACCTTGGCTTGAACTCGGGCTTGCCACTATCACGAATCTTCAGCCGTCATCTCTCATCTAGCCCTTGCCCCTGGGCTACTAGCTTATTCAGTTAATTTCAAGACGCGAACTCGAGCCAACCTCGAATTTGTTCTTCATGCCTACAGTTTTGTACTTTTGAAAGCTTTTCGGATGACCTGTGTTTGCTGTTGTAGTAAAAGTAATTCGAGGAGATATCAAATTACTCTGAGTATTATGCTTCCTCTTCACAACTGTAGCCATCAGAACTTCACCTGCAATGGTGTTCCCTATCAATCGATAAACATTGCCGCACTTCTCACCTTTCATCAGGATTCTAATACCACGTGTCACCTTCATGACTCTATCTCTTGCTGAATAATTACAGCCTTTTAAGTCCAGTACACTAAGTGAAATTAGATTCCTTCGCATCTTGGGGATATGCCTCACCCCTTTAAGAGTACGAATCGCTCCATCAAACATCTGGATTTTGACTATTCCCACATCGGCAATCTCACAGGCTGAATTATCGTCCAACCAAACAGTACTTTTCTTCTTATTCTCCTCATAAGAAGTAAACCAATCCTTCCTGGAGCAAATATGATAAGAACTACTGGAATCTAAAATCCACTTACCAGAAGTGCCGATTTCTACGGATATTGCAAGAATGTCTCCATCCGCACTATTCTCATAAGTATCATCCGCTATTATCGTCGTCATATTGGAAGACTCTATCTTCCCACGTTCAGGGCAATACCATCTAATGTGGCCATACTTCTTATATGAATAGCATTATACGTTTGCCTTCAATTTTGATTTGAACCGTTGTTTACCTTCTCCACGTTCTCTTAAACTTCCTCTTTCGTGAGCCATCAATCCTTCACCAAACTCCATATTAATGTTAGAGTTTCTCCTTCTCTCATTAGAAAGAAAACTAGTTGTCACATCTTCCATCTTGAGAGTTTCTTTACCATAAAAAATTATGGTCACAATATGATCGTACGAAGCAGGAAGAGACATCAGGAGAATCAGCGCCTTATTCTCCTCTTCAAACTTCACGTCAACTTTCAGCAAATCATTGATAATCTTATTGAAGGCATTCAGGTGATGTAATATAGTTGTACCTTCGCTCATATGCAGTCCGTACAACTATTGTTTCAGGTAGAACTTGTTCGTGAGGCTTTTTGACATGTACAACTTCTTGAGTTTTGTCCAGATGTCCATCATCGTCTCTTCGTCAATAACATTATACAAAACCTCATCAGTCAAGCTTAAAATAATTAAATTCAATGCTTTTTGATCTATCTCCTCCCAATCTTCATTACTTATCTTGACTGGCCTCTTTTCTTTTCCCTCTAACGTCTTTTGCAGACCTTGAAAAGTAAGAACCGCCTTCATCTTCTTTTGCCATAAGGTAAAATTTATCTTGCCATCAAACTTCTCCACCTCGAGTAAGGACTTTGTCATCTTGGTTGTTTGCTTCTAGGCTCTAATGCCAATTGTTGGGATTCGCAGTGGAAGTTTCACGAATCACCTTGTTCTCAAACAACACAAGAAATGAGAAGTAATACAAGATAAAAGAAAATAACAAGATAAGACAACGGGAGATCCACTATCAATAGATAAAAGCTTTTACAAGAGTCTACAAAAAAGACTTCACTCTTTCTTACTCAACTAAACTCTTTCTCCAAGACTCGGCAACGCCTCCACCTTTAGAGAGAATCTCCAAGAGAGTACCACGAGGAACCACCACGAGAGAACACCGAGAAGTACTAGAAAGACCTACACGAGAGCCAACACTCTCTCTCTTTCTCTTCTCTCTATTCTCTCTATTCCTCTCTCTCTATTTCTCTCTAGTTCAACCTCAATACTACGCCACACATAAGCCTTATGTATTATAACATATTTATAGACTCTTATTGGGTTGGAGTTTTACTCAATTACAACTCCTAATAATATAAATTTAAATCTAAGTTTGGATTCCTACTTTAACTTAAACTCTAATTCGAGTTCGAGACATCTAAAACTCAACAGAGGTGGGGGCGGGGGCGGGGGAGTGGGGGTGGCCAGTGAGGCAAAGGGGGAGGGGCAGGGGTGTCGGAGGCGTCTGGGGGCAGGGGCAGGGACGGGAGTGGTGGTGGGTCTGAGGCCGTCGACGGGGGGAGGGGGTCCAAGGCCGTGGGCGCGGGGGGGGGGGGGGGGGGGGGGGGGGGGGGGGTGGGGTGGGGGTTGGGGGGCGGTGGGCTAGTGTCGGAGGCCGTCTAGGGGCCAGGGTGGGAGCGGTGGGTGGGTCTAAGGCCGTCGAACGGGGAGGGGGTCTGAGGCCGTTGGGCGGGGAGAGGGGTGGGAGGTGTCGGAGGCCGTCTGGGGGTGCGGGCGGGGGCGGAGGCAGGGGCAGGAGCGATGGGTGAGCCCGAGGCCATCGGGCAGGGAGCGGGTTCGAGGCCGTCCGGCGACAGGCGACTGGCAGAAGCCGGCTCGAGGGCACGCGGCGCGGACGGCCGAGACCACCCGGCCTTCGGCGTCCGCGTCAGGGCGCCATCACGCGCAGACGTCCGCCACCCGGCCTTCTTCTGCCAAGCGTCCTCGTCGGCCTCGGCCACGAAGGAAAGGGGGGGTTCGGGAGGGGGGGGGGGGGGTTTGGAAGGAGGTGGTGGCTTACCGAGGATGAAGAGGGCGGTAGCGATGGCAGCGACGGCAGAGCGGCGGCGGCGGCGGCGCTTCGGTTTAGGGCTACAGTGAAGGAAGGAGAGGGTATTATAAGAAAATTTCGGGACTTTTTTGTAATCCGGAATAATTTCGGAGTGTTATTTGCAAAAATCCGAATTTCGGGGACTTTTCTGTAAATCGGAGTAATTTCGGAGTGTTATTTGCAAAAAATAAAATTTCGGGGCGTTAAATATAAAAAAATAAGTTTTTCGGGGTTTAATTGAAAAAATAACTGAGGGCAAAATCGAAATTTTTGGGAAAATTTTGATTAAATAATAATCAAGGGGGTGTGGGTAAATATTTTCGAAAATGGGGGGTTGTGGGTAATTCCGAAAATTACGGGGGGTTGTAGGTAATTAAAGCTAATTACAGGGGGTTATAGGTAATTATCCCTAAATTTAATTGTTAAAACTAGCAAAAAAATATAATTACCATTTTGTCCTTTAGAGCCGTTTGGTTCCGGATCAAGATCAAGGTCAGGGTCAAAAGGAGGACTAAAGTGTAAAAAGATAATCTGATCAAAATTTTAATGTTTGGTTACTGATCTGACTAACGAATGGTTCAAATTTTTTCTGAACCATCTTACCCTCAGCTTCTGCTTTAATTGCCCCTGGTCCTCGCTGTTGACTCCGTCGTCTCCGACGAGATATGCTGCGAGCCCTTCGTCTCCGACGAGGTACGTCACGAGCCCTTCGTCTCCAACGAGCTACGCAGCGAGCGGAGGATGAAGAAGAGGAATAGGGTTTCTGAGTGGTAGAGATGAAGAAGAGGAATAGGGTTTCGTGGTTGGAGCGAGATCGGACGGTAGAGATGCACCGAGGGCATTTTAGTCATTTTCCAATGAATATTTAATTAAATTATATAATATTAGTCTGGTCAAATTTTTGGTGTTTGGATAGTAGACTAGTTAGTTCAAAATAATCCTGACCTTAGTCTGGAAACAAACGAGGCCTTATAATCTTAAAAAAATCAATTTAAACAAAAAAACCTTTAGAATTTTAAAAAATCACAAAAAACTTATAAAAGTTTAAAAAATTCATAATAAACTCTTTGAAAGTACATAATATTCAACAATTCAGAAAATCACAGAAAATTACATAAAAAAATATAAAAATCTAAAAAAAATCTCTAAAAAAAGGTACATAAAATTACTAAAACCTCATCAAAGAAAAAAAAATGCAGAAAACTCTATAAAAGTAAAAAAATACAGAAAATCTCTTGGAATTGTAAAAACCTTAAACAACACAGAAAGTAAAAAAATCGTAAAAAATCTTTAAAATCCGTAAAAAAATACAGAAAATCATCAAAAAAACCATGAATTTCCAAGAAAACCCCATGAAATTAAAAAAACAAAAAAATTTCTAAAAGTGTAAAAAATTTCAACGGATAGAAAATTTAAAAAATTCTCTAAAAATCTAAAAAATCAAATAAAACTCCCTCAAATTTTAGAAAATTACAAAAAAAATCTCTGAAAGTATAGAAAATCATAAAAAAACAACTGAAAAATATAAAAAATTACCTAAAATCTCTTGAAATTATAGAAAATTACCTAAAATCTCCTGAAATTATAAAAATTACAAAAAACCTATTAAAAGTATAAAATCACAAAAATCCTTAAAAGTTCAGAAAATCACAGAAAATTTACTAACAATTCAAAAAATTACAAAACCTCCTATAAGCATAAAAAATTATAGAAAAGAACATGAAAAAGGTTTCAAAATGTTAGCATTTTTTCATAAACAAGTATTTCTAGTGAATGTGATATTCTAATATTAGCATTTGTTTTGTATTTAAACCTAGAAACAATATATAGCCTTAAATAGTTTATGTATTCAACTTAAGTAGCTTATGTATGTACAATTAAGTATTTATTTTGTTTTCTTAAAGCATACTTTTGTTATCCGATAAGTAAAGTTGAGTATCCTTGGAGGTATTACCGAAACTACATTATATGACTTTTCAATCTTAATATTTGATGATTGATGTATTTTAAGTAGAATGGTACTTTATACATAAAGGTTTGTCTGAAAATATGATTGTCGATATTAATTTTTTATATTTAAATTTTAAATATGTGAACTGAGATTTCTCTAATAAGATGACTGTCAAAGTCAAATTTTTGAAAATTAAAATTTTGAGTTTTATTTGAAAATATGATCATTAAGATCAATTTTTTTGATCTTTGAATTTCAAAACATTGATATTAGAAATTTTTTGAACTTTTAGGGCCATTTATACAATGTATTATATATTTTAGTGGAACAATTGTAATTTTTAAAAAATCCAAGATATTTTTTGAAATTTTTTGTACTTTTAGAGAATTTGCTATGATCTTTAAAAGGAGTTTTATGTAATATTTTGTAGTTAGAAATTTTTTAACCTTTTACTCTCCACTTTTTCTCTAAAATTTTTTATAAATAAACCCTTAATTAAATTATAAATTATAATTTACATATTTGTATCTAAATAGGCACATTAAATATTTTTTTGTAAATAAGTTTAAATTTAATATGTTTTGAATAAAAATTTACAAAGAGTATCTTTAATATTTAAAATTTTTTACAAATAAATATTTCATAAAAATTTAAATTATAAGTTTAATATTCATATATTTGCAAATAGATTTCTCAAATATTTTTTATTTATAAATAATTCTCAATTTTATCTTTTTTTAATAAAAATTTTACACTACTAAACATTTTAGAACTTAAAATTTAAGTTATAAGTTCAATATTTGTACAGTTACAAATAGACTTCTCAAATATTTTTATTTATAAATAAATCCAAATTTTATCATTTTTCAATAAAATTTCACAATATAGAATATTTTATAATTTAAAATTTAAAATTACAAGTTTAATATTTGTACATTTACAAATAGACTCCTGAATATTTTTATTTATAAAATAAGTCTAAATTTTAAATCAGTTTTAAAAAGTAAAATTTTAGCAAAAATATAGTAAGAATTTTTAAAAACTTAGTAGTTACAAATTACCCAAGTTTAATTATGTTATATATTTACAAATAAATCTCTGAAATATTTAGCTCATAAATAAATCCAAATTTTATCATTTTTAAATATAATTTTACAAAAATGACATTGAAAGTTTTAAAATTTAAAATTTAAAATTATAAGTTTAATATTTGTACGTTTATAAATAAATCTCTTGAATATTTTTAATCATAAATAAGTCCAAATTTTATCATTTTTTAAATAAAATTTTATAAAAAATACATTGAAGCTTTTAAAACTCAAAATTTTAAATTATAAGTTTAATATTTATACAGTTTCAAATAGACCCATTCAATATTTTTATTCATAAATAATTCCAAATTTTATCATTTTTTAAATAGAATTTTTTGAAAAAGATATTAAAGGTTT